>OZ020552.1:32745237-33367330 GCA_963971465.1 Lepidochitona cinerea | reverse complement strand
AGTGGTTCATATTTAATTCCAAAACAGCACAAATGTTGGCTTTTTGAGGTCATGTAAAACAAACTTTTTTTGTATTCTATTTCAGCATGAATTTTGTTTTGATGAAGTTTTCCACGAGGGTTGTGGCAATGAAGAAGTATTTGAGAGGGCTGCAAAGCCACTTATTGATTGTGTCTTTCAAGGGTAACATTTTCAATTTTCTAAATATAGCATCGTGGTAGTTTAATCACAAGGGTAAACAGGGGTCAAATTCATATTTTTGGTATTCTCGTTATTTTTGGGGATGACACTTTCTTGAAAAATGGCAGAAATTCTTCTACCGATTTTGGGTGAAACACGAAACGGGAATCGAACCCAGTTCCTGACTGGGCTAGATTTTCAGAAAAACAGGTTCACATTTTTTTTTAATGGATGCACAGAAAACTGGATGCATTTGATAACCTATGCAACCATTATTCCTATGCACCTTGTAAATAAAGTAAAATATCCTAACTTTGCTCTATTTCTTGATTATGAAACATGTGTAGACTGTTACAATGGTGAGATATGACTGCTCTCTCTGAAGCAACTGGATATATACAGTATCTTTAGTGTCTGGTTTACACCCTGGAAGGTTAATTGATTTTCACACACTCTGATGCTTTGTATGATTTATTTACAACCAGCTGTGGACATAATACTTCATACAGGAGAAAGCAATACATTCAGCTTTGGCATACATTTTAATTTTAAAATGTTTGACGACACTATATAGATACATTAAAGATTAAATTCAATTTTACTGAAGTGAAATCCTCTGTTTTAAACACCTCTTATTCAGCAGACGATTATTGTTTTATGAAAGAATGCTCCCAGTTTGGACATACACTGTATATATGTGTATAGTATAGGTTATCTAACAAGAACCAGTGTGTTACGATGAATATCACTGGAGTCTATAAATTTACAGGAGCCTATGGCAAGTGAATTTGAAAATTTATAAACAAATGTGATATCCATTGCAACACATTGGCTTGAGTTGGACAATCTTTTTCTCACACTACACAAAAAAAATTAAACGCAGCTAAACTAGAAAAAATATGTGATGACGTACTTAGTCCGAAATATCTGCGATGATGATGTAAGACATTTTCTGACAGATAGGCCATCATCATCTGTCAGAAAATGTCTTACATCATCATCACAGATATTTCAGACTAGTGATGACGTTGCTCTATTTTCAAGAATTGCTGTGTGAAGAAAGACTGGATGGTGTATTGTGACGTTAGAAATGACGTCAAAATGGACAACATCCCTGACCATTGACGCTTGGACTCTTTATCATAACGTCAACATCATAATGCCTCATGACGAAATCATTTTGTGACATCATGAGGTCATAATTTCATATGCTGATTATGAAAAATATGACACACTGCTTGGGAGTGGAAATATCGGCGATGTACATGTAGTGTGAGAATAATAAGTAAAAATTCTGACAATTTTTTTGTGAACTAAATTGAGTTCAAACACCACAGAACCAAGCAAAATACCAGCAAAAATTACATTTGGACAAACAATTTGTTTTATGAAATTTGATATTGATATTTTATTTTTGAACTTTCTGTTCTTTTTTTTAGAGGTAGTGCTACATGTTTTGCATATGGTCAAACTGGTGCTGGAAAGACACACACAATGTTGGGCTCCAGAGAAAATCCTGGTCTTTATTTATTATCTGCCCAAGAAATCTTTTCCATCACTCAGTCAGGACAGTATGGAAGGGATCTCCGAGTATGGGTCAGCTTCTTCGAAATTTACTGTGGTCAGCTGTTTGATCTACTCAATAAACGAAACAAGTAAGCTATGAATAACAATGAAATACTCATAGGTTTGATTTGTTACAACAATTTATGGGGTATAAAGGTCTAAATGATATACCTCTTTTTAATACAATTAGAAACTTGTCTCCATGGTTATTTTAGACAAGAAGATTTTCCCTGTGCCCGTGTGTTTTTAGTGATCATAAATGAAATACTCAGTTTAACAGTCCTTTTGTACATGTCATTATTTTTCTCAGAGCTATTCCGTCAGAAATATATTGCATGTGGAATGAGTTTCTATCAATGAATAGATTTAATGTATGTCACCATGGCTGTTGTTTGATTGCAGTTTACATGTATGATGGATTTAGAACACATTCGGACACAAGCCTCTCACTGATGGGTCGCTGGTTCGAATCTAACTTAGTCCAAGAAAAATGTGGGTTTTTTTCCCTTGGTCACCCTATGTGTGAGAGTTTTGAGGTATCGCTGAAGCTCAATCAATTGGCCTGTACATATATCTACATTTGCTGGGTTTTTGTTGCTTATCAAAACGTACATCCCGTTGCTATCAGCGGAATACCCTTTTTTAATAGTTTAAAAAAAATCTTTTATTGATTATGTGTTTTTTAGCATGGCTAAACCATTCAAATGTATCCATAACAATAGTTCCATTTCATTTACGATTGTAGCATGTAAACGATATGTTTTCCTTTCTTAGATTGCATGCCCGTGAAGATGGCTCTCACAGAGTTTGTATAGCTGGTTTAACAGAAACACAAGTTACTGATGTCACATCCATTATGCAGGTTTGAAGATTTCTTTTTATACACCTCCGGGTCTGACCTCAATTAACAATGTCAAGACAGTCGAACCTTATTTGTCATAGTGTTCTTTAAGACAAGCGACAAACGTAAGACAAATTTAGCATTCCTCTGTGCTGGAAAAAATTGTTAAACAGCATTTGACATTTTCCCTCTTGTCAATGTACATTTTAAACTTCAGTTTTTGCTATTTGTCGCTTTTAAAACCGTGAAATGGTTCAATAAAAATGCCATTGTGAATTACTTTTCCACGGCAATGTGTTTTTTTTTTTTTTACTGTGGTAAAAATCTGAATTGCGACAGTTGTATGTAGAGGTGTTGGTTTATGATTTTTGCAATATTAGGACTCACACTCTAGTTGCACTTTAAGTAGTTTGATATATCATTTTAAACTTCTTCTCAGTTTCTGATGACGTCACTGAAACTAGTCCTCTAAAATAGACATAATACTGTCTGATGATCTCAACTTCACTTTGGTTCCATACAGCTATAGTTACCAGTGGAAGGTTGTGGGTTTCCTCCGGGCACAGAGCCCAGTTTCCTCCCACAAAAAAACTGGCAAGCCGCCATATAAATGAAATAATCTTGAGCGCGGCGTAAAACACCAAACAAAAAATCAATCAATCAACCATATAGCTATGATATGAATTATTCATATCTGACATGCTTGATTTTGTTTCCTATGAGTTTTTCTGATTATTCTCGTCATGAAGTTCTCTGATTTTCTTTATCGTGGCAGGTATTAGAATATGGTAATCAGGTGAGAAGTAAAGGGTCAACGGGTGTCAATCCGGACTCCTCTAGGTCACATGCTATTCTACAAGTGGAGGTACGAAATGAGGCTGATCGTAGACATGGAAGGTTCGTAGAAATCAGAATTGTTTGTGTATGTTTTACCAAATTATACGTCCCATTATTTTGTATACATTTATATTTATTTGCATTGAACTCGTGTATTTCTTGATAAAAGCATTAGAAGTATGTGTTTTGCAGGATGTCATTCATAGACTTGGCTGGAAGTGAAAGGGCTGCTGATGTGACGGACACTGATCGGCAAACCAGGATGGAAGGAGCGGAAATCAACCAAAGCTTGTTAGCTGTAAGATGTTTTTAGTATTGTAGTCCGTCACTTTTGAATGAATTTCTTAACTGTTTCACAAGAAGACTGTGGCTTAAAACTAGCCTTAGCTTACACTGTCCAGACAACCACTGAAGCACACTGTAGAAATATTTGCTATTGTATCTGTTCGGCCCTAAAAAATGGTTTCCTTCTTTCATCATGACTGGGTTTTCACTTGATCCTCCTATGTGAAATAGGTTCTACCAAAAAGACCAGCCACAGACACAGCTTTTATCCCCAGGGACCTGTCTTACAAAGCTGGCGTAAATTTGCACATAGGCCTATAACATGGACCGGTTGCATCCAGGGCGCAAGTAACTATAGTTTTAACAGCCTATTTGTCCGACGTAACTTACGCCAGCTTCGTAAGACAGGGCCCTGATGTGAACATTACCATGAAATCTTAAGAGCGGCATAAAACATCAACCAATTAACCCACTCATCCACTTTTCTTATTTCAGTTGAAGGAGTGCATTAGGTCTATAGACCAGGACAGCAGGCATACACCATTTAGACAAAGTAAACTGACACATATTCTCAAAGACTCCTTCATTGGGAATTCAAGGACCTGTATGATTGCTAACATATCGCCGACAGGCTCTGCGTGTGAGAATTCCTTGAATACTCTACGTTATGCTGACAGGTATTTATCAAATTTTATTTAGGAACAAGATTCTGAAAGTGATATAAAGATGAGTCTTGCCCAGATGAATATGGAATACATTTTAGTATGGCAGCTAATTACTATTCTACTATAGCCTTGGTTTTGTTGAAATAAACATATTCTTTTACTTTTTAAAAAAAAATTGTGTTAAAGTGGCATGAGCTGCCAAAATTGAGATATTTGGCCATTATAACAGAATGTTAAAATTATCGGCTATTTTCCTCAAGACGTACAATTCAAAAGCTTTTTAGTACTTATAGTCTCGACAATGTACGATAAAGTATTGCTTTCAGCTAACTTTGGCTTAGAATGAATGAATGGTCGTCCCGGTTATTTAAATTTTGTTTACTTTTCGAACACTCTTTCGGTTCGTATAGGCCACACACTTTATGGATTTTCCTCATTCCAACGTCAATCATTCAGTTTTTCGATGGCATTCAAAGCCTCTTACTGTAGTGACGATCAGAATCTATGAAAATAGTCTGGATTTTGGCAGCTCATGCCACTTTAATGTAGGTATCTTTGAACCCGCAAGTTTAAAGTGTTGTAAATTTTGGAACTAAAAACAAATCGGTATGTTCGACTGCAACCTTGAATATTTCCAATTTATTTGTCAGGCTTGCTAGTTTGTTTGTTTTAGAAACCATGTTTACCTTGCTTTTTCAGAGTGAAGGAACTGAGGAAATCAGCTGGTCAAAATCTACGGGCAAGTAGAGCTATAGCTCAGACAGTTTTGAATGTACCCTTCACTACACCTGCTTCTGTGTTCCATCCTTCCAATATATCATGTGAGTCTACACCAGTGAGACCGAGAGCTTCTCGTATACACGCTGGTCGAAGATCACCACCCAGTGATTTACCTGACCCTGCAGAAACACCGATAAGGGGGAACTTTTCTGGCATCCGAAAAACCTCGAGAGAATCTGGACGTAGGCGCTTAGAAGGAATGGCTCCCACATCACGTGACAGTCGAGAAAGTACTTCTGGGTCTTCAGTAACTACATCTGTTCATCGTGAATCTTTTCAACCAGCAGTCTCTCGTGAGAGATTAGAACCAACTGTATCAGCGTCTGTTATTCGAGAAAGATTAGAGCCTCAGGTGAGGTCATCAACTGATTCTGACCCCACTCTATCAGATACATGCAATATGGCTGTTCAAGACATAGCTGTCAGAACTCACGTTAAACCACATGAATTAGTTGCTTCCTCCAATGATACAGACCTTGATGCTGTTGACCAAAGTTTGGAAGAAATTAATGAACAGTTGAATGATTTGAACAAGACTGGGGGAATGTCAGAAAATCCTGATCAGTGCTCAGATTCAATAGTTCCCACTGCTTCTGCACCTGATCCAAGGATTTATCCTCGTCCGGCTCAGCATCTTTCTGTGAGCTCCAGATCTTCCATGAATGTTCCTGAAGTGTCAGAAAGAGATACAGGTCTTAACAGCCAAGAAGCTACGATGGAAAGGGAAACGTATCCTACTAGAACATCATATAGTTCCAAACCATTAGTGATCAGACCCAAACCAAATGATTTTGAGGAAGAAACTCTGTGTCAGCTTGGAGATGACGTAGATGATGTTTTATTTGGATCCTGGGGTTACTCAAGATCTAAATCTTCTGCCTCCAGAGAGCCTAATCGGTTGGAAGGGCTTCCACAAACTCGAGAAACAATTGAAACTCAGATGGGTGTTTCCAGGACAACAGACTCCACTTCACCCAGAATGTCAGATCTTCAGGTACCACAAGCTTCACCTGCAAAGAGTTCTGATCTAACTAGCTTTTCAAGAAGTGAGAATATGAAATTACGTGCAGCTCCAATGCATAATATATTGTCTGGACATAATCCCAATGCTGCTAGAATACAACCAGAAGACATTTGTTTTGAAGACCATACTGCAGATGAAAATAGAGCAGTTAACCTTGAACAAGACTGTCTTCAAAGAAACATTATTAATTCCCAGCCTGAAGAAACTTTACAGCAAATACCGGAGCGAGACATTCAATCAAGGCGAGACAAGACAGACCCATTGCTTGCCAGACATAAAGCCAGACAAAACATGCCCAATCCCAGGGAGTTCCTGCGTCATTTGACAAAACAGGCTTGGTCTAAACCTACAGCTCAAACTACACCTGTTGTGGCTAATATTCCTTTGCCAGTGTTACCATCCAACACACCAACACAGCAATCCCACCAACACAGACAATATTCCATAGCTACAGAATTGAGTCAACGGCCAGACAGCTTATCTGATCAAGAGACTGACTTGAAAAGGGTACCGTCCTCCAACTCTCTGAGAGGTTATTCCAGTCCTTCATCTACAACCACAGATTCACCAGGTAGAAAAATGAGTGATGGAACAGGGAGCGGTCCAAGTTCTCTGTCCCCTGTAGATTTTAGAAAACCAGCCACAGAAGCCAGACAAAGACGACGCAGTAGAAGCAATAGTAGGGATCGAGAGTCAAGGAAATCAGGTACTCCAACTACTGTGGAATCTAGTGCTAGTCATCGTCCCATAACCCCACAATTGACTGGTGAAGGATCAAAGAGCCCAGCTCTAGTGGACAGAATAGCAGGCCTCACCACAGACTGTTATCTCACAAACATGCAAGGTGAAGGTCCTCAGTTAGGTGCAAGTCAGAATATTCCCCGTTCAGAGTTTATTCGGCCAGCTGTACCATCTCTTCCTTCTCCGCCACATCTATTGACTTTGTCTGATACCCACAATCAGCCTTCATCAAGTGTCATCATGGAATTAAGTGCTCCCAAAACCATTCCAACCTTCATGGAGATCGGTGTTAGCCAATCTTCTACAAACAACCTCAATACTGTTATAACTACAGAAAAGCTTACTACTTTGTCCACAGTGGCTGGATTCTCTCCCATTCACCCGCAGCCTCTCACAGCTAACAGAGGTCAACCACGAGCAATCACCAGGGACTTAGCTACCATCAGTAGTACAGCATCGTCAGTTTCTGTCTCCACATCTGGAAGCATCATGAAAGCTACGTCAAATCTACAACGTTTAGCCACAGCCGGAGTTCCTGCAGACTCAACAGCTGCCAAGTAAGGATTATTTTATTTTCAAAAACTTTTGATTCTTTTATCCTTTTTCTAACTACAGTCAAACCTGGTTTAAGCGACCAACTAAGGGAAACGTGAAAAGTGGTCTCTTAAGACAGGTGGTCTCTTAATCCAGGTTTTATGCAACCGACATCTCGACGACCTGTCATCTTTTCTCATGAAAAATGAGTGCTTTGCCAGTCTTACGGGATTGCATTCTGACTTATTTCCCTGATTTTTTACATCTCTACGATTTGTATAGAATTAAAAAGAAACCCAACCGCGATATATCTATTGATAATTTTATTCGAGATTGTTTTTTTGTCAATTCTGTTTAGTATAATTGAATATTACAGGTATAATAGGTATGTAGGCTTTAGTTATTACGGCAATCGTGGATTGCCTACTACAGCGGGATTAGGCATGCGCGGTTTGTTTTTTTAAGACCACATGGAGCGTTTTAGCGATTATAGAACCAAGTTATGGTCGTTTAATACAGGGTTTGTGTATACTTTATCAGCTTCACAGCTGGTCGCGGTCGCGTTAGACAGGTGGTCACTCTATACAGTGTCTTAAGTACGGGATTTCGTTCGGGGGTGTCGTGGGGTGGCCGCTTAAGACAGTGGGTCGCTGTTTACAGGTGGTCGCTTGTCCAGGTTTGACTGTATGCTTTGCTAGAATTTGAAAATTCTATTCTTTTACTAGTTCAACAATTATGGACAAAGTGTCAGGGGCCGGGATTTAGTGAAAAATAGCTAGCTGTTTTTTAATTTATTTCCAACATTTTTTAAAATGATAGACTCTTGATTTTAATAATTTCTGATAGGTCAAACTGTCAACGACAATAACACCGAAACAAGCTTTCATGTTAACCTCCCTTTTTAGAGGTTTTACAGAAGTCACATAATCTTAGTATTGATTTCAACTGTGTTTTACAAAAGCCACTTAATCTTAGTATTGTATCTCAATTTTGGTTTTACAGAAATCACATAATCACAGCTCATGAAGAAGAACTGGCAGCCATTACATCCCTATGTAAACAGGAAATGAAGCTGCTGTTGGCATATAGAGCTGGTAATAAGGTAAACAAGTCTGGTTTATTTCACTCGACCATTTGTGGGTTCAAATCTCAGACCTATTTCAATGACCATTTGTTGGTTCAAATCTCAGACCTATTTCACTCAACCATTTGTGGGTTCAAATCTGAGACCTATTTCAATGACCATTATTGGGTTCAAATCTCAGACCTATTTCACTCAATCATTTGTGGGTTCAAATCTCAGACCTATTTCAATGACCATTTGTGGGTTCAAATCTCAGACCTATTTCACTCAACCATTTGTGGTTTTAAATCCCAGACCTATTTCAATGACCATTTGTGGGTTCAAATCTCAGACTTATTTCAATGACTATTTGTGGCTTCAAAACTCAGACCTATTTCAATGACCATTTGTGGGTTCAAATCTCAGACCTTTTTCACTCAACCATTTGTGGGTTCAAATCGCAGACCTATTTCAATGACCATTTGTGGGTTCAAATATCAGACCTATTTCACTGGACCATTTGTGGGTTCAAATCTCAGACCTATTTCAATGACCATTTGTGGGTTCAAATCTCACTAAGACCTATTTCAATGACCATTTGTGGGTTCAAATCTCAGACCTATTTCACTCAACCATTTGTGGGTTCAAATCTCAGACCTATTTCACTCAACCATTTGTGGGTTCAAATCTCAGACCTATTTCACTTGACCATTTGTGGGTTCAAATCTCAGACCTATTTCACTTGACCATTTGTGACTAACATCTCACCACTGATCTAAATATCAGCAGAGATCTGTTTAAGAAATTTGGCCAAAATGTATTAATTACAAAATGTATGTTTAACCTGGGACTAATATGAAAGGGATTGAAAACACCTTTATATTACAGCCGGTCTATGCGCAGCAGTGCGGCTCGCTATTTTTTGTCTCAGACACCCTGTGAGGGCATTTCGATTCGCCCCGAGAATAGCTGAAACCCTTGTTGTGTATTCCGATTCATACTGAACCTTGCCGATATGGTGGATATATGGACTGAGCATGCCTATTTGTAAGTTAGCACAGAAAACAATCGCCATTTTGACTATTGTGACATTTCAAATAGGTATGCGCAGTCCATATATCCACGGTACGGTTCAGACTGAGTCGGAATACACAACACAGGTTTCGTCTATTTGCGGGGGAGGGATCGAAATGCTCTCACGAGTGTCTGAGGCAAACAATAGTCAGCCAAACTGTTGCGAGTAGACTGGCTGTAATATAAAGGCGTCAAATCCCTTAAACATTAGTCCCAGGTTTAACAGAAAATACACGAGCAGTGTTCATCCGAAATTCAAGAACTTCACAATGACTCAATATTTTGACATTAATTTGTTATCTTTAGAGCTTAGCTGGAAGATGACAAAATAAAGGTAAAAAGATTGAGTTATTATTAAATTGTCATATTTCGGTGGGCCTCGCTGGCTCAGTCGGTTAGAGTGATTGTCCCTCAGTCCGACACAGGCCTTCCATCGATGTGGCACGGGTTGGAATCCTACTCAGACCAAATAAATTGAAAAATTTGGAAAAGTTGACGAAGGTCGGCTGCTTCCTCCAGGCAATGCGGTTTCCTCCCCCACTTAACCTGACAATGCCGCCATGTAAGTGAAATACACCATTAATCATATTTCTGATTAACACGGCTTGTGTATTATGGAACTAAAGTTTTCTGTTTAACGAAAAAGATATTTGAAGAACCAGGCTAATGGCCGATTTGATTTAGTTTCTGATTATTTCTTGCAATTTGATTTTTCTCCAGGAGACTGAAGAATATGTGAGGAGAATGAAAGATATTTTGAACTTGAAGATGAAAACTATATCCCTTCTACAAGACCAGATTGATGTCTTCCTCCCAACTAGAGATCAAAACAAATCAGCTAAAAACCAAACTTAACCTAAAACTCCAGGTCATTTAATCTACTTAAAGCTCTGATTTTATTAGTTATCATGGTTGGTGGAGGGGGGATACGAAGTATTTACATGGTCAGCGTGGTAATTGATAGCGGTCGAGCCGTTAGGCTAACGTTCAAAACTTCAAATTAGCGTTTGCACGACGCCGTATCAGGTGTGTGTGAAAACGAGGTTTTACCGTATCGGGTGTGTAGGACACCTAATACCAGAAGTCTATCCCTTGATAGACTTCTGCTAATACGAATATTTATCGGATGGCAATTGACCCATCAGATTGCAGGGAAACTACTCTGAGGGATAATAAGACATGTTATAAAGTCTGGTTGGGAAAGTTCTATTAACTTTAACCCAACATAACAGATGTTATGTAAGTGCTGTCTTAGCGATTATGGATTTATTTCATGATTGCTTTTGCATTGAAATATAATTTCTTTTATTTGATAAACACCACCACAGAAAAAAAAACAACTAATAAGTGTGTATTAAGTGGTTGGGGGATAAAGTATCAACATTCAAAGCTTGCCAGTTGCAGCCGTATGGGGTGGATACACTAGGCCAATTTTTCAGGTAATTTCAAGACAAACAAATTATTCGCCGGTAAATTTGCCTAGTGTTTGGGCTGGTCGGTGATGTTCGGCCGAAGCTTGCATGTATACATCAACCGAAATCAACCGTGATTGATATTTTTGAGGCAAATTATTTTGCTGTGCCAGCACGTTTCTTTTGAAAATAATTTTACATGGATTTCATGTAGATGTTGTTCAAAGTTATTTGTTCTGATTGTTACCAAATTTGTTCATGCTCTGAATTGTTAGTTGTTAAATTTTGATCAAGGTGAATCCAGTTTATATTCAAAGTGATGTGGTTGTCAGGTTTTTAAATATCGAAAGTGATGGGAGTTTATGTAAAAATATACCCCTCTGTAGTATTTTTATTGTTAACAATATATATTTGTAAGATTTTTTTTTCTGTTCTTCCACTAAAACATCGGTAAATATGTGATATATCATAAGTATTAGGTTTCATGTGATATATTTAAGTTTGGCAGCCATGCTTGCTGTGATATTTATTATTCCGTCCGCAGATTTTCCTTTACCAAACTTTTAAAACGAATGTTATATTTAAAAGATTTAATGTGTATATATCTAACATATTAAGACAATATTTAATTTTATTATTTATTTCGATTGAAGACATTTTGTCAATGATGATCTCTGATTGTAAAATGATTTTAAACAATCTATTAATAATTAACATTAACAAAGCTATTTGTAATGCCCGATGCTTTGGATGATTAAAAGAGATACTTGTTTCAAAATGCCTGAAATTATTTAAAACACCAATAATTTGTACAAGTGATCTTTTAAACTCCTGCATCTCATCTGCCATATTACACAATGTTCAGCTTTCAAAGACTCTTTTTAAACATTTTTCCAAAAGTATACTATCCAACTTGTTACAGACCTGCGTTTGCTTTTCTCATAACATTGTCTCTTTAAGTGTAAACTGTTATAGTCAGAGTTAACCTTCTGTTCTTTGGTTTTTTGAGTGGACTAAAAAAGAAAAGATTTAATATAACCAAACCCCATGCAAGCAATATTTTCTTGACTTTCTTCGTTTTGTTCTCAGAGATGTAGTAAGGAAACTTTTATAAACCTGAATGGCGTGAGCTGTCAGATATACAGAAAATTTCATTGAAAGATAAGCTAATTGTTCGTTCTTTGTATCGAGATTGATTGGTTGATAATTAAGGTCGCACTCAAGACTATTATCTCTCCCCCATTATGTTGATGGGGGTGGGGGGCATACCGTACTTGTGCCGTACATCGTCTGTTTTGTTTTAGAGCTTGTCTACAAGAAAAACAAGGGAATCTTGAAACTTGTTTGTTTTAACACACCCCAAAACCGATCAACTAGGATAAATGTCATATCACCATAACAAATTTTGTCGACTTTTTCAATTTGACACATGTACCGTATTTCTTCTAATAGATTCAGCCACTTTTTTCCTCATAAGGATTCGACCATTAGAAAAGAAATATGCTAAATTAGGCCAGACAAATTTGTCCATTAGAGTGAATTTAAGGCAATACAACCTGCCGTGCAGTGTGTGAAAATGGTTATCCTGAAACACAACTCCACATCTCCATCTTTGTCTGACGCAATGGAAAACTTAGGCCATTAGAATGGCTAAATATTTAGAAGAAATATGGTAAGTGAAGATATGCAAAAGAAAATGATTAGAAGGAGATAATATGGATTCTTTTATTTCAAATTCTGATTAAATTTGACATCAATCATTTGCATTAAATTTGACATTATCCATTGCAGTAAACGCACTGTGTAATACTTAAACAAAACAGTATGTACCAATATAACAAAACTTTAAATAAATAATCAAATAGAACCAACAGATAACCAAAAAGTATCCCCTGTTTTTTAATGTTGATTGTAATGCAATAAATGTCAATATTGGCAAATAAAAACACAGTAGGGCACATATTACAAAATACCAACGGTCAGTGTATGCATTTCCCTGAGGTTTAAACACCGACAGTCATAAATGAATTGTGCTGGTCAGAAAAAAAAAAATTTTCTCATGATTTTTTTTACAATACACCAAACTCATTTACACACCAAGTTAAGAACAATTACCTTCTTAAATAAAATATACCATAATTTGTGCTTTATGAATATTGTTTAAGTCCCATGTTAAAAACAGATATGGTATGGGAGCTTAAAACACAAGCAGTTTTAATCTAGGTTTGGTTATTCTGCCTAATGTCTCGGATAGAGGGTCCCAGAGTGGAGCAAGATCTCCTTTCTTACATTGTATGCCACTGAATTACTATTCCCTTTAATACTGCCAACTTTGAGCTAATCCTCCTTTAACTTCCAGAGTGGTGGGGGCACAGTGGCTCCGTCGGTTAGAGTGATCCTTCCATTAAGCGGCACAGGATCAAATCACACTCAGACCAAATAAAAATTGAAAAATTTCTGTGTGGATTTTTCACTCAAAACGCTGTATGTGGTAGAGTTGCCAGGGTTTCCTCCCCCAACTAAACCTGGCAATGCCACCATATGAGTAATCTCACAGAATAATCTTACACGTAAGTGCGGCATAAAAGATCAATCTCTGATGGTAGTGTCAGAATCATTAAGATAACTTCTCGTTAACAAATACATTCTCACTACGCAAATCAGAAATTTGAACGTGTCCAATTTGAATTTTTTTAAAAAAGATTTACATAGACATCAACATCTAACTGGTCCCATAATATACTACAATAGTTTTAAAAGGGGAGAGTGTTCCTTGTGTCAGCGGTCTCACCCAGCTGAATTATAATCAAAGTTTTGTCAGCACCATGTCATGATAAAGCTAGATACTTTTGATGAAATGTGATGTGATGTGAAGACATTAGTCACTATACAAAGTAACCATGCTGGATTTGTAGAACCTTTTTGAAAGGCTTGGCCAAAGCCACGTTCTGCTGGTTGAGGGATCAATAGTATATTCAAAATTAGTCCCGAAAGCAGCATTATTGAGACCAAAAGTTCAATGATTCACAGGATTGATTGATTGATGTTTTACGCCGCGCTCAAGATTATTTCACTTATATGCCTGCGTTGCCAGGTTTAGTAGGAGGAGGGAATTGGGCTCTTTGCTTGGAGAAAACCCCCAACCTTCGGACAGTACCTATACTGTATACAAAATGAAACTATTAATTATTCATCTGTACATACATGTAGGTTACAACATTTTGAATTATGTATCAAAAAATAGATCTGCAATTGAATGTGGTAGATGTGCATATACCAATAGATAAACAATTTCTGATATTTACGTGATTATTTCCCTTTACAATCAATTGAAAAATAGAATTTTCAAAATATTATATACACAATGACATTGGAAATACAAACACATGAATGCACCTTAACCATTCTGCTCTAATCTATTTGATAGCCACCACATTCAAGAACAAAACAAAATAATACAAGGTTCGTCGGAGACAATGTAAGGAATCACTTTCAAAGAGAATTTTCATAGTTGACTATATGGGGAGTCATCAGTATGTTTGCATATGTTGACCGACTTGACCATCCTCGGACCCAGGGTTAAGGTCAGCTCACTTTTACAAGTGAGGGTGAGAGTTAGATTTAATTGTGGGTTCCGACCAAGCCAAAACTTTGACCATAGGCCTACTCAATAGTTCTTGTTTTATGATAAAACCAGAGCTATAAAGTATGGTCAAAGTTTTGGCTAGGTTCAGACCATGTGACTTGGCATAAAGAAGTCGTGGCTGAAGACTTTCAATCATTACACATATATGGTACATTTTGTCTGTCTATTATGGTTTTATAAATGAGACATAATTAAAGGATAATCTATGTTGACAAGACTACAGATTCATTTATTTATGCAGTTACCGACAAATGAAAAAAATAAAGAGAAGGCCCCTTTTAACAATAAATTCAGAGAGAATGACTGAAGTTACATTATTGATAATTATAAATACATTCCTAGAATTTTACAGTTTTTTTTTTCCTAAAACAAAACATTTTTATCTTCAATAGCACCTTTGAGGCCCCAGGTTCATACATGTATGATGTACCTGTTACATAAAGAACAGGGTTGCGCAACTCTTTAAAATTTAAAGTCAGATAAAGCGTCAAAAAATTAGCAAAAGCTAAAATCATAAAGAAAAAAAAAATTACATTTTTAATTAATGGGAGATTTGTTAATTAGTCTAAAACATGGATTCTGGGAAATAAGATGATTATGCAGAAGGTAAAAAATTCTGCATGTCCATTATCAGCATCTTACAATGAATTTGTTTAAATTTTACTAAATGATACATGGTTCTTTAATCCATTCATACAGCAACTATTAACATTTATAGTTTCATTGTGCGAGCAGATCTTGGTGAATACCAGGCACACATAATCTTGACCAATAAAATTCACACAAAATGCTTTTGGAATTACATAATCTATCAAAGGTAAATACCTATGAATAAATTGTGCTTGATTGATTGATTGATTGATGTTTTACACAGCAATCATGATTATTTCATTTTTATGGCGACGTTGCCAGGTTAAGTGGGTCGAGGAAACTGGGCTCTTTGCCTGGAGGAAACCCCCGACCTTCAACGAGTACCTGGCAACTCTCCCACAGAGAATGAATTGTGAGAATATAATATCAACCCATTCTCAAACAAAAAGCCTTCCCTTTTAAACCGTAGATAAAAAATGCCATCAAAACAATTTAAATACATGTAATCAAATCAATAGACAAACAAGTTTCGGGAAACCCACAATACACCCGGAAAGGCACAGTAACTGCAGCCATACCAAAACAAATCCTTCCATATATATATATTTGAATTTTATTTTCAAAATTCAGAGGAAGGAGGTTTAAGCTTGGTAAAATGCCATGTAATGTCAACAAAATGAAATCTTACAACTAAAACCTTAAGCCATTTGTACCAAATTCAAAGGAGCTATTTGGATCAACAATCATTAACTAGAATTGTACTCGATACTGGTCATGAATTCTCGCTTGCTGCTAAATCGTGATCAGATGTTAAACATTCAGTTTGTTCACATCATCTAGAAACTAAAATGTTTCACTTTTTGAGAAAAACAGTTCATAATTTACTAATCATAGCTAAACAAATGTAATTAATTGGCAATTTCACAGCTCACACCACTCCAAGTAGATTTGAGAATCTTTCTCGTAATATCATTAATCTATATTATTTGGCTACAAAAAATATATAACAGTGGAGTATGGCTATAAAAAGTGAAACGTTCCAGAACTACATGTATAAACATTTAATATTAGAATTTCCACTGACTAGCTTGACATAGTAAAGTAGAGTGAGCAATCCCAAGAAGTATAAACACCTTGGCTCTATATAGAGGAATATCCTATAAACAGCATAGATACAAGAGGCCATAAATACTGATAACAAAGTAAATAGAACAAACAAGGCTGAGCTACTTATCTCTTTGTCTGTAGATAAAACTTCAATCATTATCTGTATTTTTATTTGATTAAAACGTTATTTATGGATTCAGGAACAGTTTTAATCAATTTAGAAACATTATTTAATGAGATGAGAATCGGACAAGTAGAACCCATTTTGCAATTTAACAGTTATCATCATGAAATCAAAATTTAGAATAAAATGGAAAAAATACATAATCCAATAATATGCACTAGTTGATGTTATAAACAATGTAAGCCACACAGTCTGTTTGTATGGTATATATGTGAAAAAATTGAAAACATCAGATCATATTTGTCAAAGTGGAGCAAACAAGTAAATATTATAAAATCGGTAAACCAATATGGCTGCCACATAACGCAACTTACGAGGTCATAAATAGGTACAAAACCTGAAAGAATTGTCCAGATTGTATCAAAACTAACAGTTATAGTGCAAAAAGGGAATATGACATAACTCGATATGGTTGCTTGTATAATGCAACAGGCAATGTCCTAAACAATTTTCGACACACCATCTGTTAATATGTGTATGTAATGTGAAAGAATTGAAAACATCGGGTAATAATTGTTAAAGTTAAGGAGAGAGAGCATAAATATTACATAATCCAATATGGCTGCCACATTACGTTTTTAAAATGCCGACCATTCTACAATCCTCGAGGTCCTAGCTCAATAGAGGATTGTTTACTACAATTATACTAGGGGCCGTAGTAATTCAACAAGTTAAATCCGACTGATATTTGCTGGTCCCATATCATATACAATTTTTTACACACCATCTGTTAATATGGTATGTAATGTGAAAGAATTGAAAACATCGGGTAATAATTGTTAAAGTTAAGGAGAGAAAGCATAAATATTATATAATCCAATATGGCTGCCATATTATGCAATGTATGATGTCAAAATAGTTTGCGACACACCTTCTACCCATAAGGTATATACTCAGAGAAAATTGTCAAGATGGAATCAAAACTTTGGAAGTTATGGAGCAGAAGGGAATATTACACAATCCAATATAACTGCCATATTATGTAACCGGTGATGTCAAAAATAGTTCGCGACACACCTTCTACCTATAAGGTATACACTCAGAAAAAATTGTCAAGATGGAATCAAAACTTTGGAAGTTATGGAGCGGAATGGAAAGCGGACGCCAGACAGCCGGACTGACAGAGATGATACCATAATACAGCCCGCTTTTCAAGCCGGACGTATAAAAACAGACATTTACATGTAAAACAAAGAGATAAACTACTGTCTCCGGGAAGCCTGTCATGTCTTTGTGCAAATACAACTGTTCTTCAACAATTTCTGTCGTAGCCAATTCCCCCAAACACCTTGATGTGATAATACTGATGAGGATAGGTTGTTTGTGAATCGGAGTTGACAAATCACAAGTCCAAATCCAACAGTCGATGAGGAAGGCTATCCACATCATGTAAGAGGATGAAATTCTTGAGCAAGGTTGGAAAATGACTGGGTAGATTAGTTATAGACTGGCTGACAGACGTGGTGACATGAGATCTAAAAGTAAGCCGACATAGGTGAACAAGAGATGCAGGTGCAGCTTTACAACGACAACACCACAAGGCTAAACTTGGACTAGCTCGCTCTATGGAGATTATTTCATGGTGGCTCCAGTTCCATCCTGCAGCAGTGGCATAAACCACTAAGTGCTGTAAAACACGATCCTTCTTCTCACGACACTTCCAGTAGGATTCCAAATAATACTCCATCGAGGGAACTATTTTCTGCAGATCAAGCGGACTAGCGCTTCTTAACAGACTTATGGTAAAGTTTGTCATTTGTTGTAAAATAGGATCCATATCATCCGGATAGATTGGTTGATGCCTATGTAACTTTTCTAACAAGTATAAATGAACTGTGGTGGAATGAGATTCTACTGTCACCGTATCTATTAAACGCATGATAAAGGAAACTTCTTTGAACTTCAGAGCTGTTCTAATAACATATGTCATAGCATCCTTACTCAACGGTTCAGACTTGGCCCTTAATAGAAGGGTTAATATCTTCCAGCACTGCTCACTATCCAGAGTTTCCCTTCTGTCAAACAAGGTGATAAGAGCTGCATCTAACACAGAGAAATGATACATATTGTGTGAATTATTGTTACAGTTTGGGAAGGCCAGTAGGGTGTTTACCATATCTAAATGTGATAGCTTCACACTCATCATTAAGGCAGATTCATCTTTGGAATTCATTGGGGCATTCAAGTCTATATCATTGTTATTATTCATCAAATCCTTTAAATTTTCTACATCATTATTCATTATGGCCTCATGAAGTTTTTCAGAAGCCCTTGCCACCGTATGATTTTCATCACAATCAGAATCCGTGTCCGATTCAGAAAATGAAAAGTGAAATCCTCTGAGTGGACTTTTAGGAAGGCACGGGTGATGTCGACCTGTGTGATGATGGTTTCCCATTCTCAAATTGCCTGGAAAATAAAAAAATCAAAAGAGTGTTAATTCATGGTACACCGTTGAGAGAATTTTAAGAACTATGGTGAAAAAAATGACATTCGTTTTTGAGAATCGGTTTGCTTTAAAAAAAAGGTATATAACTAGGCTGCAAGTGAAATCCAAAGAAAGAAGTTGTAATAACGAAAGAAGACATTCAAACAAGACACAGTCTGTCTTACTTAAGGCCATCTACTTTTAGACTAAATAGTTTTAAAAAAACGAGCTGATTTGAAATATTGATTTTGAATGCATATTATCTATGAAATAAGTTCAAACCAATAATCAATGGCCCGAAGTGTAATTGCGACTTTTTAGTCCGAAAATTATTTTTTAATATTTTGTTATTCTATTTTAAAATATTCTATTATAAAAATATAGTATCGCATCACTGTGAAACATTTGTTTAGTAGTGATGTGTGCTTTGTGATGATATGGAGACATCCTGTAATGCTACAGCAAAGTTTTTAAAAACATGTCACTATCGTCTCTATATGTTTATGATTTTCACATTAAAAAACATTTGCAAATATAATTTTAGCTTTTCCCATTCCTTCACCGAATTTGCTAATATATATTTAAGAACACTAAAACACACGGGCACAGTATAAATTATTATTTACAAGTAAGCCTAAATAAATTGCCATTCAGATCGTAAAAGCGTTATACATATATTGACAAATAAACAATTAATCGATGACGAACGACTGGATTGATTTTTAAACAAAACATTGGTCAAAATGAAACAACTCAACTGATTTAAAACTTTGAAAAAACGGAGAGCCTTTTGTTTTGTGATGATGATATATTTTATGGTTTCCTCTCATAAGGGTATAATGGCTAAATAAACAGTCTCGGGAATGGTAAAGTATAGCAGGTGAACATATAGATGGCTACAAATATGTAGGTCGAGCAGCCATGGGAAAGTTTTTTTAATTGGCTTGCCATGATTTGATTTTTACTAAACGTTTATAAATAAGAGCTTAGATATTTTAGGGGTAATAAAAAGTAGAAGATGGGGACTTCTGCAATCGTCGTATCGTAATAGTGGCTATTGTATGGTTCATCATATTTTCTTGCTGCATAGAACAGCGAATTGCTGAGAATTAAGATATACACCTCTGTCTCTGATAAATAGCTGGCATAGTGCCAAAACTCAAGACTAATCGACAGCAGCCATGCCCCGAGCACGGCAGGACACTTTATGAATGAGTTGACTAACTGCAAGTTTTACGTTACCTACGATTCTTTACGTAAGTCTCTGTATGAACGCTATATATTAATTTATTAGACATTATTTGTAAATACACCGTACAATATACTGATAGATTATACTAGATTTACTACAAAGTAATCATATAATACTCTGGAATGCCCCAGTATTATAATGAAGTCCTCGACACAGCAGTACAGAAGACACACATGTGCGACTACATTCACTCAATCGTAGGCTTCTGTCGATCATGAGTTTTTGACATGAAGTCCAAGCTGCAGGTTCGGTGACTGCAATTGGTCATCTCCATGGGACTGACAAGTGTAATCATCCAGACAGTAGCAGAAGTCTATGAATGGGAAATGTGAAACATCCCATTACACCATATTCAGGGCATTGACGCCTTTTGACCCAGAGGTCACCGTAAACAGCGCCCTCTCTCGGTTAGTCAGAAACCATGGCTTTTCTTCTCTTCCTCTTATGAACTATTATGGGATGCATAAGAAAACAGATTTAGATATGACAACAGTACTTGATGGAGTAAAAGTTAAAGTTTACGAAGAACTTCATATAGTTGAAAATGAGACAAGGAGCCTTGTTTGGAACAAATTTAGACTTAACTTTAGATATCGGAGTCGTATGCTCGATAAAACTTTTACAAGAACCAATGCATTCTCCGAACAGCTGTCACTGGGTTTGTGGATAGATATGATAGTGCAGTACATGTAAATGGAGAGGGAATTTATTTTCTGATTTGAAATTGAGCAACTGTTTCAAAATCTAACGAGCATAAACGTCGCATAATGTAGTATAAGCAGGCTAACAGTGGCCAGTGCACTGAATATGGTGTAATGGGACTTTTTACACTTCCTCATTCATAGACTTCTGGGGGATATTTCTCAACATATTTACGACCGACGTAAGTCCAATCCAAGGCCTAACTGTCATAGCGACATATACCTTCAACATTACTTTACGACCAGGTGCTAAGAGAAACGGTGTTGAGAAACAGCCCCCAGGTAGTAGTCTTTTGTTACATAATATTTTTTCTAGAATTGGGCCTACTTGTAATCAGGGTTTGAATACATTCAGTAGAGAAATATATAAAAGCAAGCTAATGGATTGAATAAAAAGAGGTATTTAGACTTAATAGAGCTTGTATAGTTGAATTCAGCTACCAGTCGGTAGCAGCTCTTTATTTTAGATCTTTTCCCTTTCCCTAACCTGTTCAACTAGGCACAGTTTTTTTCATTAAACATATTAAGTTTTTATCAACTATGTTCGACTATACTAGATTGTTGCTTTGCCATCTTGCACAGTTTAAGTTAGGAATATTGTGATAGTTTCTTACTCTCATTCTTACCTAATTCATCTTTTTCAAGTACAGAAACGTGTTCTCAACTCTGCTGACACGGTTTCGTTTGGTAATATTGACTTTTGATAGCAGCTTCCGTGTTTTGATACACAGCGACATCTGGTGGTATCTGACTGAATGGGAGATAACTCATCCCGACATCAGCAGTTGAAGTATTTGAACTTTTATATTGACAAATATCCCAAACTCATGTCGCTATATAAAACTAAAACAATTCGAATAGATATTTTTTTTTCTTCGTGCGAGCTCAAGTTATCTCATTCTATACCCCTAACGCACAGAAATGGTTTTACTCAAGTTTGAATGCCCCTCTCCGAAAACTTACGAAGATGGTTTCGGATGCACGAGACCGGACCTTAGAGACAGCAGTTGCTAGCCACGCGATAACAAAGAGGAGAGTCGCATCTGTGCGGCAACATCAGTTTTACAATTTTTTTTTACCCCGAAGTAGACGATTAGAAAAGTCTACTTTTCGAAATTCATTTCTTAACATAGTTACGAATTTACGCACCAAAGAGGTGGAATTGAAAACATACTGAGTCGAAGGTAAGTACAGTTCCTTTTATTTTCAATAGTTTCTTAAAACTAAACTTAGGTAGCCGCACTTATGACTTTTATGTGTCTCATTCTGTTTTACGAAATTACGTACCCGTTTACCGTACTTGCTTGTGAAGTTGTGTTGAGTGAATTGAAGTTATTCTGATACCCCCGCACTAGCCGCACACGTCTCTCATCCTGTTTTACTTACGTGCCGCTTCTTCAATACCACAGAAGGCCATGCGGCCGTATCAGAATAACTCCAATCCACTCAACATATTGCGGACTACGTACGTACTTGCCGGTCCAGGAAACTTTTTTAAGTTTTCCTCAGATTACGCCTCTTTGTTTCTGTGCTGCCTGTGGTATAGTTTTCTTTTTCTTTTCGAAAACTGCACGTGGCCTGTAGGCTACACAATGATATTTATATTGATATCAGATGTTGACAGCTCACGTTCTTCACAAAAAACTTTACGGCCCGTAGTTCCTGGCTGATGCCTAATCCAATCGTTTCTCATCATTTTTAACTCATCCATAATTTATCATTACTACATAGTAGTTAGTACTAACTATTAATCAAGGACATTACAATTTTACAATTTTTAGCAGTTGCACTTTAACTTTATAAAGAAAACGTACCATCAAAGTTGTTGAATGTTTTTGTTTTTCACACAACTTACTTCATGGTTATGCCTTTGTTATTTCACTTTAATATTTATCTTTATTTTTGTAGAGAATCCAAAGACATGGGTAAAAAAGGACCCTATGTTGGAGTGGGTTTATTAACCCAAGTGAACTCCATGTCTTAGGAGGACTTAAAATCTGCTGTAAAATGGGGTGTGTACTGTCAAAATGTAGGACAGGGCCCCGCACAGCAGTTCAAGATCCCCAACCCCGTCACAGGCGTAGGGTGGGGAGGATTTTGGGACGTCTGAGAAAGTCCAAATTTAAGCCACCCGAGCCAGACGCGGATTTAGCTGTTTGTAAGTGATATTCATTTTAATTTATTGTTTCACTTCATTCAATAGTCAAAAGTTTAAAGACAGAAATAAAATGATCTGTAATGTTATTGAGTTACCTCAAATATTTCATTTTAGGATGGCACCCTGATAAATCATTCCTCTATAAATTTTCAGGTGAGAGACCAGCCTCAGAAACCAGCCAATCTCATGAGAAAATCCAGCCAAATCATCATGTGATGAACCAGGTAATAAAGAAGACATCAAATTTTACATTAGTTGTTTTTGTTTGCCAGAGCTAGAAATTGTCTTTGAACCTCTGCTATGTAAGTTATTAAACAGTTATCTATAATAAAGATTTCAATGTAACATGTAAATGCCTTCCTTAATTTCTTTAGGACAACATGCCGGATGAACGTATGTTGAAAACTATGAAGCGTTTAAAAAGGAAGCAAAAAGTTCTGGATGCCAAGTTTGATGAGGTAAATTAAGAGCTAAAAATCCAAGCTAAGCTAGGGTCTTTCTGTCTGAGCTCATATTTTCCGCATATGTTCAATCAAAAAAGAATTTTTTTGTAAATTTGTTTTAGTCCAGGATTTCACTGGCATATCATTGTGTTTGATAAATTGTGGAAATTAACCATTCAACCCTGCACAGATCCTCATAACTTGGCCTACCTTCATATTTATTCAAACAAATGTTTGTTAGATAGCAGAAAGTTTATTAATGTAAATTATTTTTTTTAGACCATGAGAATAAATGAGCAGATCAAAACTGAGAAGAGAGAGGCTTTACTCAAAGAAAAAGCTGAAGAGGTAAAAATCTAAACCTTCTTAAACACACTTTGCCTTGCCCCCACCCATGCCCCTTGAATAATAAATAAATAACTTCATATATTTCTTTGTTCATCACACCACTGGTTGCAGGAATATTAAATTCATAGGTTGGACAGACAAATGCGAGCACACCAACGATAATGGTAATTTAACTTTGTTTACCCCCACCCTCCTCCCACACATGTACACACGCGCCCACGGCGGCACACACCCACACAACAATTATGAGTTAATTTGATTTTATTATCTGTATTCTTCAGAGAGAACAAGATGAACTTCATAAACAAACCAAGTACAAAGAGTTTGTTGAACGCCACAAACAGAGGAAAGAGATGGAGGCAGCTCAGGTAGTCCACATTATCTGTCATTGGAATTATTATTCAAAAATTGCTTTAGAGAGCAAGGTTATTGTTCAAAGTAGATATCTTGTAGTGTGGAAACATTTTCTCAAGCCACAGTTTAGGATATTTGATGTGTGGCTTATCAATAAGCTTGTTTCTATCTGTTAATGATCTGAATTTCTGGGGAAAAATATTTATGTGGAACTTTGTGAGCTTCATTGTTGTCAATAAAAAAGGGATGGGAAAATATTTAAAAGTTCTCCAGAAAATCATTGTGAGTGACTTCATCAATAACCATGAAAACTTTTCACCATGGTTTTTCAACCAGTTATGAAGAGACATTATTTTTGTGTATGAAGGTCGGGTCATTAGTATGTGTACTCTTTATTGGTTTCATGAACTATGGGCAAACAGAATCTCTGGATTGTTTATATGTTTTGAGCTATTAAGGGCCTTTTGAGTCAGGCCAGGTTTATTGAATACAAATTCTGAATTTTTTTAAAAACAAATGTGGTGCAAATTGTGGGGATATTACCGTAAGCTTGTTCATAAATCCTTCAAAATACCATATAATACGGTTAAAGTAATCATTAGGGGTTTTAATTTTCATAACAGAGCTTCTCTGTGTTTGATCCTATATTATACTTTTAACTTCTTACAGGAAGAGTCAAAGAGATTAGCTTCCAACATAACATTTGATATTCCTGATGACAGTCATGAGCAGGTAAACAATATATTTGGATTATTCCCCCTTAGTGCTACACAATATTATCTCCCCTTTTTCATAAGACTGGTAATCTTCTTTTGTTGTAAGATATGAAAAGCAGATAATAATTGATTAACTATTTTACTTTTTGAATATAGATATCCTTAATGATTTTTTTAAAGGACCCTCAAACAAGGCTGATGAAAGTCAAGATGATGAAAAAAAAGAGGGATGAACTGTATGAGGCAACCTATAAGAGCAGAGAACAAACAAAATATAAGGTATTCTAGATGACTTGTCAAGGGGTTTTTCTTTTTTGGTTCTTACTCAATTGCAATGTTTTTAGATGTACATGTAAGTGTATGTTTAATCCTGTGTAATGTATTTTCAGATTAATGCTCAGTTAGACAAAGCTCAAAATTTCCGCGATAACAGGGAACATAAAATCCGTGAACGTCTAAGGGAGAAAGAGGAGCGAGCTAAGTTAGTTCGTCACAAGGTAATTACAATGAACACAAATTGTTATCAAAATCATAGTGATGAACACATTTAGGAAATTCTGATGAACTGATTGACTTGTGTTATAACAATCACACTTGTATTTACAGAGAAATGAACCTCTAAGTGAAGACAAATTAGTGGCTGACATTGATTTCCAAACCTTGAAGGAGTCTAAAAGTCAACAGGTAAAGAAACTGTAGAAAATCTCAATTTACTTTCTTGTTCAGGCAAGCTCTTACCATGTAAATATGATTACTAGTTGATTTACTCAAACACTCTCTTTGTTACTGGGCTTTTTAAATCTAATTTGTAGTTTTGAAAAATAATTTTAAAAAATGGTTAGAGTTATCATCCTCTACTCTAATAGAAAAGTAATCTTGAGTCAATCAAGCAATCAATTAAACACTAATAATACTGTATGGTTTATAGAATCAAGCAATCAATTAAACACTAATAATACTGTATGGTTTATAGAATCAAGCAATCAATTAAACACTAATAATACTGTATGGTTTATAGAATCAAACAATCAATTAAACACTAATAATACTGTATGGTTTATAGAATCAAGCACTCAATTAAACACTAATAATACTGTACGGTTTATAGAATCAAGCAATCAATTAAACACTAATAATACTGTATGGTTTATAGAATCAAGCACTCAATTAAACACTAATAATACTGTATGGTTTATAGAATGAAGACTTGAGGATCAAACAGAGCGAGAGATCGATGAAGAGAAGACAAGAACTTCTCCAGACAGCTCAAGTCAAAAGGGAAATCACACAAGAACAGGTCATTATTTTTTGTCCTTTATTTTAAGAGCAGATGCTAGGATTCAGAGTATGGAAGATGACTTAGCTTGAAACACTAACCCCAATTACTAGTGAAAGTTTTTATCCGGCATGATTGTAAATTTGTTTTTCCCCCCAACAGCTTGATGCTCAGTTGTTGAAAGCTCAAATGCTTCGTGAACAGAAAGCCAAAGAAAGGATTGAGCGCCAGAGAAAACGCGCAGAACGCGCAAAACAAGTGCGTGAAAAGGTAAGAGAAAATGTTTACTCACTTTCTTTAATAAATTCCTCCACATAACTATTAGATATGGGATGAAAATCCCCCTCCCTTTAAATAAAAAATCTCTCTACATGGTTAATCTATTACGTAAACCTGTAAAATTCCTCTAAAAAAACAACCAAAATGATAGTACAGTTACTTCAAAAGGAATCTGAATTCTGTTTTCTACATTTTTTTTTCTTCATCATCCAGAGATCAGAGCCAGACAGTGAAGATAAATTAGTGACCTACATTGATTTCCATACTATGGATGAATGCAAAAATCAACAGGTAAAAACATGTATATACCTTAATTTTTACTTACATGTACAGTCAAACCTGGACAAGCGACCACCTGTAAACAGCAACCAACTGTCTTAAGCGGCCATCCCACGACACCCCCGAATGAAATCCCGTACTTAAGACACTGTATAGAGCGACCACCTGTCTAACGCGACCGTGACCAGCTGTGAAGCTGATAAAGTTTACACAAAACCTGTATTAAACGACCGAAATTTGGTTCTATAATCCCTAAAATGATTGTCGTAATAGCTAAAGCCTACAATTAAAGCCGGACACTAGCCGTTTGTAATATACCTGTAAATTGCATTAAACTAAACAGAATTGACAAAAAAAACATCTCGAATAAAATTATCAATAGATATATCGCGGTTGGGTTCCTTTTTAATCCTATACAAATCATAGAGATGTACAAAAATCAGTGAAATAAGTCCAAATGCAATCGCCTAAGACTGACAAAGCCCTCATTTTTCATGAGAAAATATGACAGGTTATCGAGATGTCGGTTGCATAAAACCTGGATTAAGAGACCACCTATCTTAAGAGACCACTTTTCACGTTTCCCTTAGTTGGTCACTTAAACCAGGTTTGACTGTATGTACTGACACTGAAAGTGACTCATCTAAACATCTGATTTGTCATCCTTGAGAAAAAAAGGCATTTTTTACATATAAACATGAATAATAAATAAAACATTTTTCACTTTAATAGAATGAGGAAGCGGTCGTGGGACAAAAAGAGAAATTGTTAACGAAACTTCTTCAGCCCTCACCAGTCAAAAGAGAGATCACACAGGAAAAGGTAACTCATTTTTTTTTTTTTTGAAAGATTACATAAAATTAGTCTGGCATCTTAGTATAACTTTGAACTTTTATAATTTACTGTCTTTTTTAACAGCTCGAAGCTCAATTGTTGAAAGCTCAAATGCTACGAGAACAGAAAGCCAACGAAAGGATTGAGCGTCTGAGACAACGAGAAGAGCGAGCCCAACAAGTTCGTCATAAGGTGAGAAGAACATACAACATCAAAAATTTACCTTTGAGAATAATGCTTAAAAATCCATGGGAATATATGTCTATGTATTTCAGTTTGGACCATTTAATGCCATGTTATTATTTTCTTATTTTGTAACAGAGAAATGAACCTCTAAGTGAAGACAAATTGGTGGCTGACATTGATTTCCAAACACAGGTTGTAGATGAACAGAAAGCTGAACAGGTAAAGTCATACATTTCAATTTGTATTGTTTTTACCATACAGATATCACATGGCAGTGCTAATACAAACCCTCTTTATCGTGCTGTCCCCTCTATATTAGACTGCTACTCAAACATCACAATATGTTATCTTCAACAGTATGATGAGGTCAGAGTTGGACAACAAGAGAAATTGTTGAAGAAAAAAGAACTTCTCCAGGCGGCTGAAGTGAAAAGGGAAATCACACGAGAGAAGGTAAGATCTCACTACATATAAAGACTATGGACTGAAGTATTTGAATCATATAAACCATTGGAGAGTTATTATTTAAATACACTGGCTCAGTTGACTTCTTTTTCTGCCAACAGCTTGATGCTCAGTTGTTGAAAGCTCAAATGCTTCGTGAACAGAAGGTTAAAGAAAGAGCTGAGCGTCTGAGACAGCATGATGAACGTGCCAGACAAGTCCGTCAAAAGGTGAGAGAGAGTTACATTACCTGTTGGAAGTCTGAGTGATGTGTGGGCAGCTTGACTACCCTTGGATGACTTCCCTTCTTTAGATTTCTATCAATGTCACCATCATATTTTTATGAATATTATTCATTTCTCTTGGTCGGTTGGTGCTTTTGTCACCATAATACCTTAGCTGTTGAGTGTGACGCTAAGCCCCAATCAATCAATTTATCATTTAATCAATCAATCAATCAATCTCTTGGTCTCTCAAACCTTTGTACTTATAAGTAACATGATTCATTGTCAATTTGTCATCACAACCAGTCACTATAACATTTTTCATTACTTTATTTTAAGAAACTTGAGGCCCAAAAAGCTGAAGAGGCATATCAGGCAGCCAAAGAGCAAAACAGAGAAACAAGGGAGAAGGAAATAAGGGAAGAGGAAGAATTTCCTGAGGTAATCTTTTAGACACTACATGTACATACTTTATCAAATAACACAGGCTCAAACATTGGACTCTCCTAATTAGTATAGCTTTCACTAATTTTCGTTGAAGATGTCTGAGGAATAAGTCATCCATTGTCTTTTTTTATTGTTGATTATTCATTTAAAACAATCTTTATACATTTTTTTCAATTTAAGAACTTTTGTACTTTCAGTCTGAAGTTATTTGTCCAGCTGTTCCAAAGAAAGCCATTAGTCCTGAACCAAATCTGACTGGTTATTTGGATAATGTCAATGAGTCAGAAGAGTCTGAAGAATCAATGGAAGAGCACAGGGATGAAGTGGAAGAATTTTCTCAGGTAAATTTTAACAACAGAGCTATTGTTAGGGAATTAGAATATCTTAGACCTAGCCTGGGTGGACTTAAAGCCCAGTGCAGACGAGGAGATTTGTCTGAGCTCCAAGCTACAACTGGCCGAGGGAGCAGCTACAGATTTCAGCGCAAACGATGAGCTCTTGGCTGAGGCAAGTTCCTGGTCACCCAGTTCATTGACATACATAAGTGTCACTACCTGTGTTACGTAAAGATCTAAGTGGTCACATGCTTTAATATACACATGTGATTAGCCTTCCCCTCGTCTCAGCTCAGCTGTCCGCTCACGTATGCACACGATGAGATTCTTGCTTCTCGAGGCAGAACATATTAAGCATGCTACATACTTTCCTCACCGGCTCGCAAGGCGAAAATTTCACCAAAATGTATGCACACACGGGGCAGCTCAGCCCGATCCTGTCGTATGTGCTAGGCTTAAGATCTGATTAACAGAGAGTCAGCTGTCAGCAGCAAATGTCTGAGAATCTGAGAATCTTTGTTGCCTGAGCATCCTTACGACTCATCCAATCAGTTTGATCACACTTACGCACTGTAGTTTTACGTTCAAATAATGTTCTAACTACCTTGTATGATGAATGCTGTTGATTTTGTTCATGAGTTGAATTTATTTGTTTTTCATCAGCAGCCAACGCGATATTATATCTCTGAGCTGAAACCTCCTAAAAAGTGGGAACCAGAACCTGAGAAACATGTCATGTCTTTGATTAAAAAGAAAAACAGAACAGTGAGTCATTTGTGATTTAATCTTTACCAAAAATCCCTTAAACATTTAAAGTTTTCTCTTGAAGTATCAAGAATTGATTCTATTGATGTTATCTAACAAGACCGAGTGTTTTACAATGAAAATGATGTCATTATTTTCAAGAATAACCATCTGACTGGATGGCACATTGTAACGTTAGAAATGATGTCACCAATGTTAGCATCCCAGACCCTTGTTGCTGGACGCTCCATCTTAACATCATAATGAGTGATGAAATTCCTTTTCTAAGATCAATTTCAACAATTCTTTCTTGACGTTATATAGCATTACTTGGGCTATAATTTCAAAGATTATGACAAAAATGACGCACTGTCTGGGAGTGGAAACATCAGGGGAGTAGCGTGAGAAGAAACCATTACCCTTGTTTAGGGATCCCCATTATGTTGTACAATACAAACATAGACTATATCTAGCACCAACTAGACGCTCTAGAAGCTGAGCAGCATTGTATAGTCTTTGTTAAGTTTTTATTTATTTGTTGTTTTCACACCTGACGTAAGATTATTTCCCTGGTAACATACCAGAATTATTTGGAGACCAGGTTGATTTCTATAACTAGAGAAAACCTCTGACATTCCATTGGTTCCTGACAAAGCACCAAGCTGATATCAATCTATCAGAAAATACCTTGCCCTCAGTAGTAAGGAAAGAGATGGAAAGTTGTCATGGCAAAATATACTATTGGCTGGTTATCTACAGTGGACCTGTTCATTCATCTTACCTCTTTCATATATGTTATGTGTCCTTTTGAAAAGGCACTGGCCTGAATCATAACTTAATATATATGGATGTCTTATTACAGCCCTATGAAATGATCCCAGCCATGCCTGATGAACCAATTCTAGCAAACCCTGCCCTTGCTATTACATTTAAAAGGCGAAATGAGAAAGGGGAACCCACTGCAGTGGTGAGTAAAGCAAACATCTTCAGATCATTGGTTAGCTAATCACATTATAATATCATCCTATAATTTGTTATTTTGCTCCACTACAAATAAATATCACATACTATATAACCATTTGCTTCAATCTTCCCTTAATTCATAATTTTTTAATGACGAACATTAAAAAAACCAACAGCCGCTGGATGTTACTTTTGTATTGTGGAACAAATATAACATTTTTTGTTTTTAATTTTCTAATACAGAAAGAAGATTCACTGATATCTGAGCTTAAGCCTGTAAACAAGTGGAATCCTGAACCTAACGAAAACGTTCTGTCCAAAATCAAACACACAGATGACTTTGTGAGTAAAAAACACTGCAGAGTTTGCATCTTCAAACTTGTTGAAGTTTTATACGTCACTAGATGTTGTTAAAAAAATATTTATTTACGATTGTTTTCAGAAGTATGTGTATATCAGAAGTATGTGTATATAACTTAGCTATTAAATATGTTTTATGCTGTGTTTGTAGGCTGGGTCTGAACTAGCTAGGGAGAAAGACTTAAGATTGGCTGAGAGAAGGGTTATTATAGATAAGTTCTGGTTACGAGAGGAGGGAATTGAGCCTCGTGTACAGGTAAGAAAATTGATAATAACAGATTATTGGGTGGATTAGATGTTTATGTAGAGGAGTGTTGACAATATTAGGGTCTTTGTGTAAGGGATGATGCTTCACGTTGTCTTACCTCCCTCCTGTCAACCTTGCTGTTTACCCTCATATCTATGTTTCAAGCACATGGAAATCACTCTCTATGTAACAATGTTACTATTTGGTACTCATATTCAAACTAAATCACCACCTGGCAGCAGACTGAGTCTGATATATCTATGGAAAGACAAAGCAAAGTGAGGTACAACTAATCATTACTGTTGTGTGTGCGACATTAGGTAGATTAATTAAGTAAGCTGATTATACAGTGTTTTGAATGTGTGTTAGGTATTGTGAATCTTGAATTTGGTTGGATTAGTTGTATTTGAAATATATTTTTATCTTCTTCTTCCATGGTTGTAGAAATTGGCTCCATTGGACAACTTGCTCCGCCCTAATTACTTTGGGAAACCCAGACTGCCTACTGAAGAACCTCGTCAGGTAAAAACATCCACAATTCATAATAATCACTTGTTTCATTTACTTTACTGTCATATTGGATTGATTGATTGGTATCAAATCTGGCATTTAGAACGTTGATATTGACGTAAGAACATTAGTAATTCTTCACCTTATTGATTAATTGGTATTTTACACCACACTCATGTTAATTCACTTATATGGCAGTGTTGCCAAGTTCTTTTTTAGGAGGAAACCCCTGACCTTCGGCAAGTACCTGGCAACTCTTCCACATACAGCGATCGACTGAAAAACCCATTTCTTACCAGAACATAGAATAGTTAACACCGGATTGGTTAGTTCATGTATTGAATTCATTTTAATCGTTATCATTTTCAATTCTAGAGAAAAAATGGTTTCTTGATCTCAAACAAGCCTCAAATGGAGCTGCCTCATAGTTGGGTGAGTAACTGTGACACTGACATTGTCACACTAAAATGACCATGGAGACATGTTTCTAACTATTATAGGTTTGACTTCGATAACAATGTAAGAACTGCATAGAAACGTCGTCACCCAATAAACCAAGAAGTTGTTATCCATAACTAATTCTTCACCTTATTGTATTATAGGTTGTTTAGCGTTCTCAAATCAAATTCCCCCTGCCTCTCAGAAATTCCAATCTACCTTTACAACTAGCTAGTCACAGTTGAGCAAAAACTGATGGCAGAATCAGAAATGAGAGGATTTGTGACAATACATGTATCACCTGCACTCTTTTACCAATTTGAACCTAAACAATTCCACAGTTTGTTCATCATTTATAACTGATTTAAATACCTGTATTTAAACTGTTATGTTTTATGATTAGATATGATTTGTTGTTTCCTTTTTTTTGTTTTCTTTTGCAAATAATTTGTATTTTTTAAATATATTCCATTATTCCAGGATGATGGTCATAATAAGATGGCCCCTTACGACTGGAGTGAAGTTGTGGAAAAAGAAAAATCCACCAAAGTTAAGAAAAAACGTAGCCCAGAAGAAAGGAAGCAGCGCAAAGCTGAAAAGGAGAGGCTACGAGGCCAGATGGATTTATCTCATGTTGAACAAGAGGTGAAGATTTGTGTTATTTGTGAATTTGTTTGAAATGTCTGTCTGAACTTTTATTCAGTCTGAATTGACTGTCTGAACTTTTACTCAGTCTTAATTGTCTGTCTGAACTTTTACTCAGTCTGGATTGTCTGTCTGAACTTTTACTCAGTCTGAATTGACTGTCTGGACTTTTACTCAGTCTGAATTGTCTGTCTGGACTTTTGCTCAGTCTGGATTGTCTGTCTGGACTTTTACTCAGTCTGAATTGTCTTGCAGAACTTGTACTCAGTGTGAGTTGTCTGGCAGAACTTGTACTCAGTGTGAGTTGTCTGGCTGAACTTTTACTCAGTGTGAATTGTCTGGCTGAACTTGTACTCAGTGTGAGTTGTCTAGCTGAACTTGTACTCAGTGTGAGTTGTCCAGCTTAACTTGTACTCAGTGTGAGTTGTCTAGCTGAACTTTTACTCAGTTTGAGTTGTCTGGCTGAACTTTTACTCGGTCTGAATTGTCTGGCTGAACTTTTACTCGGTCTGAATTGTCTGGCAGAACTTTTACTCAGTCTGAATTGTCTGGCAGAACTTTTACTCAGTCTGAATTGTCTGGCAGAACTTTTACTCAGTCTGAATTGTCTGGCTGAACTTTTACTCAGTGTGAGTTGTCTAGCTGAACTTGTACTCAGTGTGAGTTGTCTAGCTGAACTTTTACTCTGTGTGAGTTGTCTGGCTGAACTTTTACTCGGTCTGAATTGTCTGGCAGAACTTTTACTCAGTCTGAATTGTCTGGCAGAACTTTTACTCGGTCTGAATTGTCTGGCTGAACTTTTACTCAGTGTGAGTTGTCTGGCTGAACTTGTACTCAGTCTGAATTGTCCGGCAGAACTTGTACTCAGTCTAAATGGACTGTCTGAACTTTTACTCAGTCTGAATGGACTGTCTGAACTTTTACTCAGTCTGAATTGTCCGTCTGAACTTGTACTCAGTGTGCGTTGTCTGGCAGAACTTGTACTCAGTCTGAATTGTCTGGCAGAACTTGTACTTAGTGTGAGTTGGCTGGCTGAACTTTTACTCAGTGTGAATTTTTTGGCAGAACTTGTACTCAGTCTGAATTGTCTGACAGAACTTGTACTCAGTCTGAATTGTCTGGCAGAACTTGTACTCAGTGTGAGTTGTCTAGCTGAACTTGTACTCAGTGTGAGTTGTCTAGCTGAACTTTTACTCAGTGTGAGTCGTCTAGCTGAACTTTTACTCGGTCTGAATTGTCTGGCTGAACTTTTACTCAGTCTGAATTGTCTGGCAGAACTTTTACTCAGTCTGAATTGTCTGGCAGAACTTGTACTCAGTCTGGATTGTCTGGCAGAACTTATACTCAATCTGAATTGTCTGGCTGAACTTTTATTCAGTGTGAATTGTCTGGCTGAACTTTTACAGAGGACAGCACCAATAAGGTTTAAAAAATACATTGCAAAATTGTCTGCTTCAGACAACCAACCATCAAACAACAACTACAAACAACTACTCTGACTGTCAGTTTTCAGATGCCTGTTTTTGTTTTTCAGCTAGCATTGTGAACAAGTCATTCATTTGTTTAATATGGTTTAATAAGCTTAATTGCTTTATGAGTACATTGACAACATATGGATATATAAAATTTCAATTATATAAATTCACAAATAATTTAATGATTATTTTATTTTGTTTACACTTATTACGCTATCTTAATTCCTCCAGGACCCTACCTATGATCAGACAATCACTTCTTATTCAAGTGAAATTGTGGAAAACCCCATTGAGGTGCAGAGGAAATATGCCACTGAAAGTAGGGCACAGCGTCTAACTCAGAGGGACCGGTTACAAGAGCAGAGAGAGTTCTCATATGCAGATGAAGTTTATGATTGGAGTGAAGTTGTGGAAACAGAAAGATCGATTGAAATGGAAAGGAAACGGAGAGCCGAAGCTAGGGCACAGCGTCTAACTCAGAGGGACCGGTTAGGAGATCAGAGAGAGTTCTCATATGAAGAGGAAGTTTATGATTGGAGTGAAGTTGTGGAAAAAGAAAAATCCCCTGTAGTGGAGAGGAAATATGCTGCTGAAGCTAGGGCACTGCAGCGTCAAACTCAGAGGGACCGGTTACGAGATCAGAGGGATCTCTCATATGAAGAGGAAGTTTATGATTGGAGTGAAGTTGTGGAAAAAGAAAAATCCCCCGTAGTGAAGAGGAAATATGCTGCTGAAGCTAGGGCACTGCAGCGTCAAACTCAGAGGAACCGGTTACGAGATCAGAGGGATCTCTCATATGCAGAGGAAGTTTATGATTGGAGTGACGTTGAAAAAGAAAGATCGATTGAAATGGAGAGGAAACGTAGAGCCGAAGCTAGGGCACAGCGTCAAACTCAGAGGGACCGGTTACGAGATCAGAGAGAGTTCTCATATGCAGATGAAGTTTATAATTGGAGTGACGTTGAAAAAGAAAGATCGATTGAAATGGAGAGGAAACGTAGAGCCGAAGCTAGGGCACAGCGTCAAACTCAGAGGGACCGGTTACGAGGTCAGAGGGATTTCTCATATGCAGAGAAAGTTTATGATTGGAGTGAAGTTGTGGAAAAAGAAAAATCCCCCGTAGTGGAGAGTAAATGTACTGTTGAAGAGAAGCGCAAAGCTCTTAAGGACGAATTGCGAGGCATGAGAATGATGAAGAGCTTCGCTAAAGCAGAGGTAAAGATTTGGTTTTAGCCTCTTTATATGCAAGGGTATCAACATGTTTTGGAAAGGGGGGGGGGGGGACAACTTTAGAATCACAGAAGTTCTGGTCACAAACTAATTAACACTTTATAATTCTCGGCCGCAACTTATTGGTGGGAATCTATGTAATTCATTAAATTTTGGTGTCTGTATGTCGGTCCGTTCTTTCGTTAGCCTTTCAGAGGGGGAGAGGGCGGATATATATGTTGGTACCAAAGTTCACCATGGGGTTATTTTTGACTCTCATAAAGTGATAAAATGTGTGCGATATCTCCCCCTGTCACCCGATGCTCATGCTTATATGTATATCTTGCAAATGGAATTATTCAGTGTTGCCACTGTTGTGGAAATGGTCCAGCATGGTGTGCACTATGTTGTTGGGGCTGTAGGTTTAAACCAATTGGAAAGATCCTGGCGAAAGTTAATCTATTCAGTTCATACACACTAGCTTCCAGAAAACTGTTTGCATTAAAAACGAAGGACCGTTTTCTGTATTTTTCCCAGCTAAAAGAAGATTTTTTTGCAAAAATTCTAAAGTTTTGACCGTTGATCTAATTATTGTGTAAGACTCATGATTACCGAAACAATGTATGAATATTTTAAAATCAATACATCCTTACATAATTACAGTTTTTGTTGATTTAACCCTCTGCTCATTCTTGACAAATTGTCAGCACATGCAATTTGTAAATATTACTAATACTAACTTTGCAGTTAAGAAGATCGGATACACCACAGCAATGGCAGGGGAGAATTATAATGGAGAAGAACAAGAAAAAGGTGAGTGACAATAAAACAATTGCAGACCATATCCCAGTTCCAGAGTGATATCCACTATCCACTTTTGACTTAAAGTGGCATGAGCTGCCAAAATTTTTATATTTTGACGTTGAAACAGAATGTTGAAATTATCGGCTATTTTTCCCAAGAAGTATAATTCAGAACCTTTTTAGCGCTTCTAGTCGCCAGAATGTACGATAACGTACTGTTTTGAACTAGCTTTCACTTAGATTGAATGAATGGTCGTCCCGGTTATTTAAATTTTATTCACTTTTTGAACACTATTCCGGTTTGTATAGGCCATATACTGTATGGATTTTCCTCATTCCAACGCCAATCATTTAGTTTTTCGATTGTCTTCAAAGCCTCTTACTGTCGTGACGATCAAAAATTATGAAAAAGTGTGAATTTTGGCAGCTCATGCCACTTTAAGGACTCTGTAACCACTCAGTCACAAGAAAACGGAACCACTCTCCTTTTGCCAAATTTGAAAACGTTTTTCATGACCCATGAAGTTTTCGTTTTTTGGAATAACACTACTTGTGTACCTGTTATAAATTTATGCCCCTAGGGGGCTCCGCCCACTTTCAGCATATCTATGCTATAACTGTTATATTTTTTAAGAGTTCATTTTACTTGAAAATTTGTTCAAAGATTTATTATTTTATTTTAATTTGTGCTCGACTTCCGCTTTCAGACTATATAGAAAGATATAACAAGCAAACCATATACTTTTTTTGAAAAAAGGTCACATTCTGGGGGAATGATCTGTTTGAGCATAAAAGCTTCTACATGGATAAAAGTTTCTAAAATTGTTTTGTATAAGTAAGTGATGACTGTCCTATAAGCCTTGAAGGTTGATCCCCAGCTCCCAGCTAGCTCTCTTTCAATGAATGTCACAAGTATTACTGTTTTTGATGTTTGTCATCTTTCTAAAACTTTCAGACTGAAGAAGGCAATCAGCATGTTTGTAAAGCAGGTAATTTACTTTCACTATTTGACACATCAGATCACAGCATTTTGTATACTCCAGGACAATTGTATATTAAAATATTTAATTGTCTTACTTTTGGCCTTTTGAAACTGCTATACTCACATTAATTTTTTTTGGAGAATTTCTGAGTGTTAACCAAACATTATCAAGTTATTTTCTTTTTCTAAAACAGACAAATACTATTAAATCGACCCATTTTGAAAGACATAGCCGAACTGTTCCTTCAAAGTTATATTTAGTTTTTTTCTTGTTTTTCTGTTTCAGAGAACAATTGGGTTGGATATGATCAAATGGCAGAGAGAGCGTCCCCAGATGGTTGCACAGAATACAGAATAAACTATTAATTTAAAAATAGTTTTCCTTTTTAAGATTACATTTTTTTTTTGATTCAGAATGTTTAAACAAGCATCAGTATTTAATCTTATATATTGATGAAACCTATCAAAAAATCATTTTGATTAACAAAATCCCAGTATTACCATTTAATTCTGAATTATTTTTATAAATTTGTCAAAACATAAAGCCCAGTGCATTATGCAATAATTTGAAAGGTTAAGAATTTCTAGTATATGTTCTTTTCAGTACCTAGTCTTTACTTTTTCTATGCATTTACATCTTATAAATTTGTATACAAAGATATTAGTGCTATTTTAAACATTTTAAAGATTATATCTTTTTTAATTTATGCCAGAAACTTTTGTCGGCATGATCAAGTTTTCTGTAAACAATGGTTTGGTGCTACTTTTTAAAACACTTTTTGCCCAAGTGCCATTTTGCACAGGATTTATCATGTTTTTCAAAAACAGAAATATTTTTATTCATATGCAGATTTTAAATTTAGCATTTTAAAGAAAAATGAGGGAAAATACTCGTAAAAAAATAATATATATATATTTGCAAAAAAAAATAAATAAAAAAGATTTACAAAAAAAAATATATATAAAAGTTGCTACTAATAATATATAAAAAAATGTTTGTTACCCCATTAAAACACTGGTGCCTGTTTGTTATGATGTACGCAAACTGGTCCAGTGTTAAATGGTTTTGTTTGTTTTTTGCTTGTAACTTTGTTAATGTTGCTTTTTAATAATTTAATTAAGAAAAAAATATATATATATAAGAAATAAAAAAAAAATAATTAAGTTGATGTTTATTTGAAGCTGGGGACTAAGTTTAAATTAGGACTGAGCAAAAATTATAGAAACTGTGTGCTGAAGTTAAGCTAAGAACGAAGGCTTTCTTTAAGTATAGTTTTGAATAAGGTGGTCATAATAAGACACATGTGTTTAGTTTATAATTGACTTTATTCACACAATACATGGATATTTAGTGTGGTACTATTTTTTATATATTTTTGTTACTCCATTAAAACACTAGCCCCTGTTTTTTTTATGAGGTCCGCAAACTGGTCCAGTGTAAATGAAGTTTTTAATTAATTTGCTTGCAGCTTTGTTAAAATTGGTTTTTAATAACTCTTACTTTTTATGGAGATAAGAACTGCAGTGAAAATAAGCTATATCTTTTTATGAGATGGCCATAGAACATAATACAAAAACTATGTTAAATATACAAGTGACTTTTTTTTTTGACTTTAATAAAAAAGTTCGTATGTTTCCTGTGGTACTATTTTGACATATGTTTATTATTCCATTAAAACCATTAATAGTTCCCGTTTGTTATGAGGTACGCAAACTGGTCCTATGTTAGATGGTGGTGCTTACTTGCTTATAATTTTGTTAATATTTGTTTTTGATACCTGTAACTTTTTTATGGAGAATAAAATTGCTATTATTTTAACATTTTTTTAAAAAGTTAATCAAAGCGCTGAGAGCAGGGTTCACAAAGCGACGCCAAGCAGCATGTTTCAATGTAACTGTTATAGCAATATATCTCTAGAATGAATGTCTATGACAGTTATGTGAAAACATCGCAGCTTTGTGAACCAAACACTATCAGTACATTGTAAGTTACATGGTGTTGTTAATTATTGTACAGGGGGGCTGTTTCTCTACACCGGCGTAACTTTGCGCCCGGTTGTAACGTACTATTGAAGATATATGTTGCCATGACAGTTAGGCCGTGCATTGGACTTACGTCGGGCGTAAGTGTGTTACGTTACGACAAGCCGCAAAGTTACGGCGGTGTTGAGAAACAGTAATTCTTGGGACGGCAACTCGATCAGACCATCCAGTGTCTTCTACTTCTCCTATAATTGTAACATTTTAATGGGAATTTATTTTCTTCGGAAGACTGCCGATGTTCAAATTGAAGTGAAGGCTGAATGTTAAAGCGGCCCTTTTTAAAAGATTCTGATTGTCAAGAAAAGTTTAGCGATTGGAGTACCTTGAAAAGCATATTGATAGACAGTAGCCCGTATTTATATGTATACGAATCAAAAATTTGTGCTAAAACGCACAAAATTCAAATAGCCGCGATGTATGAGGACATTTAATGGCCTTTGTTGCTTATGTAAACTACCTTACTGTACATCCTCGGTATAATTCAATGTGATCTGTGCCGGTCCATCTTCTCTAGCCAAGCTAAAATCTGCATGTCCCCATTCCGTGTGGAGTAGTCCGCCAAGGTAAAACACGGAATGGGGACATGAAGATTTTAACTTGGCTTGCGAAGATGGTGCCGGTCTGACTTCGCGGGATTTACGTACGTGAAATACCCTCGGATATGCTGCAGGTCCTTTTGGAATGTAGCGACCAAAATGGTAGCCATGAATCGCACAATTTCCATATTCTCTTGAGGGCCTAACAAAACTGTCCCCATGATAATGTGATAAACGAAACACTCTGTTAATGGGGAAGAAAACCGAAAAATACTTTATGGTTCAGAAGAAGAGCGCTTATTTTTCTTTTCCAACTATACCAAACACATATTTGTGCGATTTTTTCATGGGACACGATGCAGTTTATAAAATACCGTATTATGTTACATACACAAAACAAATTGGCCAATCTCCTATTTAAACCCAGGTTAATTTTACTCTCTTCCTATGTCCAGAAAATTGTTTTCAGTTTCTCGAAACTTAGATTAAATTACAAAGGAAGCTTTGAAGAAAATGTGACTGGCAAAAAACTGGTCTGCATGCCATAGTGGTGATTTACGAAGGCCTTGAAGAGGATGAATTTAACCTATAGGCTTAAATGGGAGATTTTGAAAGTTGACAAATTTCTTTTTCTTATTGTGGTATTTTATTAACTTCACTGTCAGGAGTAAAACAAATCGCAAAAATGTGCGTATGGTACTGTTGGAAAGGAAGCATTACCGCGCTTCTTCTGAACGCCAAAGCGATTTTTTGTTTCCTCCTCCTTTAACTTTCAGCCTCCTTCAGTCATCATTTAAATATTGGAGAAATCCTGATATGTACCGAAACTCCATCTGTATTCGTAATCGTAGTATTACACAACATGGGATGTACCGGGCTAAATAAAATACATAAAGAAACGCATTTATATATGCATTTATAATTCAGCATTTGATTAAATTCTTATTATTTTCTCTTTTCGTCTGTAATAAAATATTGATATTTACGTCCCTTCGCCATTTGTATTCAACTGTTCGAGGCATGCCAAAGCTAGGTAAGACAACGTTTGTTCCGACTGGATGTTAAACATTGGTCCGAGCTGAGATTATTTACTTGCAAATAAAGAAAAAAAACAAACATGTTATATTAAGTTTTGAACTTTTATTTTCAAAAAATGTTTTAGAAAGTTTATCTCTTGCTTTTAATAATATTTTTCTTGATTCATTTTTCATTTTTGTTTTTAACTCGCTTGATTATATAAGGTTATTTCGTTTCCGGAATGGCTGCCTTGTTCATTGGTCGTCTTTTCTATGGATCGTTATCCACAGCTGTTGGACTTTCTATAAAATAAAACAAGAGGTCAGGATATACTTTTATAATAGTTTTACATTCCACTATCATTTTGTTGACCTTTATAAAATACAGCATTTTGTCGATCTGATAAGCGATCTGTTGATATTACCGTTAGATACCGACAAACAAGACATGTTCCAAATTAATTCAATAATGAAGAATAGTACGCTTTTATTTGTAACAGGGTGCCCTCTCAATATAGCTTTCGGATCATACAAGTTTTATACCAAATATATATATATATATATACATATTTTTTGGTTCTGTTTCAACAGGACTAGTAAATGCTTTTTGGTTTCCCAAATACTTTTATTCTCTGTGCAACAGAGATGAATTGACAACACGAAATACAGGTGCTTTGAAAACACCATTAACAGTTTCTTGTGCCATGAAGCCCAGATCTTTAGCTATACCCATTTTGGTTAGACATTTTCTAGTTGTTCTAAATAACCTTCTCACTTACCGAACTCTAAATAGGTGGACCCCAAAAGCTCAGTCATACTTAACATTCCATCCCCTAAAACAAATTACAGTATCTATACATTCTATACCTATAATATAGAGATTAACGATTTATATATTTGATAGACTTTGTTTTATGAAAAGGTTTTATATGTATGTAGTCAAATTGGCACACGGACATTAACAAAAATGATCTTTTTTTTTGCCAGAAAAGCTACAATGAAAGTTTCTATAATTGTCTTGAGTTGGTAAGTCATCATTAATCTAAATATGCTTTATATATATACTCGGGAGTACATTTCTTCGTCTGTAGACTGAGATCACGAAGAGAATATAGTAAGAGGGTCTTGGTTTATACACAGAATCCCATATGTCGCAAACCATTCAATATTCTATCTTATAGAATAAAGGAAATACTAAAACAAATAAATATATATAGAATATATATGGAATCAAGGGTTTTGAATAGCATAAAATCCCATTAACTTACCATCGCTATCCGTCAAATTGAAGGCTTTTTGTAGACCGGATTCGGTCACTTTGTGTCCCAATGTACCTGCAAATTCTTGAACAGATACGAAGCCGTTCTCATCGATATCATAGAATGAGAAACTGATCGGAAGTGGAGTGACATGACCCTTGATTGCCTGAAATTAGTGAACGTAAGAATTGAGCATATAGGGACAAAAACATACCCCACAAAGTTTATAGAAGCAATACAAATAAATCATATGAATATGTTTTAGTCTGAATACAGTAACAAGAAACTGTCGCTTGGTATGAATCCAAAACACCTCATCCAAAGATGGTCAAATTGTTCAAGGGTTTTTGAAAACCAGAATCCCTGAAAAATATCTTACCCGTCTTTTAACTCTGTCACAAATATAGCCACAACCGAATGTGCAGGCATATCCACCATATTCCCCCGTTATAAACTCACAAACTCTTGGACAAGCCCATCTGCACACATCTTGGACTATTCTACGGACTCTGATCCAGGCAGAGGCCTCCTGTAGCATAACCATAGAAACCAACAGAACAACAATCAAAGCCTTTGTCTTCATCTGAAATTAAGGAAACATGATATGAGTGAAGAACATTAAAGGGTCAATAACTACTCAACCACTAATGCATGCTTTTGTAATTCAACTTTCTGTAAAATGACAAATGCTTTGTTGACGACCTTTAACTAATCGCATGCAAAACATGTTTAGCATGATAAGTTACCAAAGAGATATTTGATGAACAATTACGTTTTTCTGATATTCTGATCGATAGCCTACAAAACACAGAATCAATATTCCAGGAAGAATTAGGCCAATTACTTTTCATATACTCAGACTCAGTACAAGACTAAGTTACATGTGTGTAGTCTTCCACATGCCTGTAGACAGTCCAGGGTACAGATAAACAATTACGTTCTTTTCATATCCTGATAGTTCACAATTGTACACAGAAATATATAAATGAAAAAAAAAAATACGAATTTTGGCAGGTTATTAATTTTTTTTTAAGATATAGAAAGTATAGGCCTATAGCCTTTTTGACGGATTGTGAGTTTAAACATTCCTTTAACACGCTTAGAAAAACCGACACACACAATAAAATTTCACTATTAACATTGGAAGCTGGCGTTAAACCCCTACAAGATTTTAAGTTATACTTACCGTGAATTTACCTTTTCTGGAAATGTGCTAAGAACCGACGGTGAGCTGCAGCAGATTGTAGACAGAAGTGTGAGGCTGATGCATGAACAATCTATCCTTTTATATTTGGAACCAGGATGTCTGTTGTCAGTGAACTGCGAAAAATTCATAAATTCCACGAACTCTTATAAATGAGGCAGATAATTGGTTAAGAAAGTTACAATGAACATGTATAGAAGTGCTTTCCCGCGGGCCATTTCAAGTTCTAAGAAAAGTCAGAACACCGTGAACCGTTTGAGCATTCGATTTAATTCCATGCTAAATATATTTTGGGGACATTAGGGCCTGATGAGAACTGAAGCCCTAGAGACTCAATTTATTATTAGTTCCCTTTTGACTTTCTTCGAAAACCCTGGAAGCTCATTTCATTTTTCTTCCAAAATGACTATTTTTTTTATACTGACGGTCGTATTTTGGAGTCAGGGCTCATTGCAATAAAAAGGTCGGAGTAGACTGCACGCTTCTGATCGGACAGTTCGCGGTCAGATTAAGACAGTAAATAAGAACATAACTAACTCAAATAGTGTCATTACGACATTCATGAATAATTTAGCCTTTTGTAAAGTGAATTTAACTTTTAAAAACTGAAAAACCGCTAAACAGTGCTACGTCATCAATGGCGGAGAGTTTGAGACTGGAGAAGGGGAAGAATTAAGTTTACTGGCCGATCCTGCTCGTTTAATCAGGCACTGGTAAGTAGCAAAATTATCCATGAACACGATTATGACCGTTTAGACACGATTTGAGTAGGTAATATTGGTATTTCTTTTCTAAATCGGACCACATATTGCCCGCTTCTGAGCGGGCAGCCAACTCCGCCTTTTTGATTGCAATGAACCCTGACTTTTCAAAAACAGTAATATTTTTATTCATATGCAGATTTTAAATTTAGCATTTTAAATAAAAATGAAGGAAAATACTCTAAAAAAATAATATATATATATTTGCAAAAAAAATAAAAAAGATGGACAAAATAAAAATATAAAAGTTGCTACTAATAATATATAAAAAAAATGTTTGCTCCCTCATTAATACACTAGTTCCTTTTCTGTTATGAGGTACGAAAACTGGTTCAGTGTTATATGGTTTTGTTTGTTTTTTGCTTGTAACTTTGTTAATATTTCTTTAAAAAAATATATATATAAGAAATAAAAAAAAAATAATTAAGTTGATGTTTATTTGAAGCTGGGGACTAAGTTTAAATTAGGACTGAGCAAAAATTATAGAAACTGTGTGCTGAAGTTAAGCTAAGAACGAAGGCTTTCTTTAAGTATAGTTTTGAATAAGGTGGTCATAATAAGACACATGTGTTTAGTTTAATTGACTTTATTCACACAATACATGGATATTTAGTGTGGTACTATTGATATATTTCTGTTACTCCATTAAAACACTAGTCCCTGTTTTTTTATGAGGTACGCAAACTGGTCCAGTGTAAATGAAGTTTTTAATTAATTTGCTTACAGCTTTGTTAATATTGTTTTTTAATAACTCTTACTTTTTATGGAGATAAGAATTGCAGTGAAGATAAGCTATATCTTTTTATGAGATGGCCAAAAAGCATAATACCAAACATATGTTAAATATACAAGTGACTTTTTTTTTTACTTTAATAAAAAATTCATATGTTTCCTGTGGTACTAATTTGACATATGTTTATTATTCCATTAAAACCATTAATAGTTCCTGTCTGTTATGAGGTACGCAAACTGGTCCTGTGTTAGATGGTGGTGCTTACTTGCTTATAACTTTGTTAATATTTGTTTTTAATACCTGTAACTTTTTTAATGGAGAATAAAATTGCTATTATTTTAACATTATGTTTTCAAGTTAATCAAAGCGCTGGGGTATGGTTCACAAAGCGACACCTAGCAGCATGTTTCAATGTAACTGTTATAGCAATATATCTCTAGAATTAATGTCTATGACAGTTATGTGAAAACATCCCAGCTTTGTGAACCAAACACTATCAGTACAATTGTAAGTTACATGATGTTGTTAATTATTGTACAGGGGGGCTGTTTGTCAACACCGGCGTAACTTTGCGCCTGGTTGTAACGTACTATTGAAGATATATGTTGCCATGACAGTTAGGCCGTGCATTGGACTTACGTCGGGCGTAAGTGTGTTACGTTACGACAAGCCGCAAAGTTACGTCGGTGTTGAGAAACAGTAATTCTTGGGACGGCAACTCGGTCAGACCATCCAGTGTCTTCTACTTCTCCTCTATTTGTAACATTTTAATGGGAATTTATTTTCTTCGGAAGACTGCCGATGTTCAAATTGAAGTGAAGGCTGAATGTTAAAGCGGCCCTTTTTAAAAGATTCTGATTGTCAAGAAAAGTTTAGCGATTGGAGTACCTTGAAAAGCATATTGATAGACAGTAGCCCGTATTTATATGTATACGAATCAAAAATTTGTGCTAAAACGCACAAAATTCAAATAGCCGCGATGTACGAGGACATTTAATGGCCTTTGTTGCTTATGTAAACTACCTTACTGTACATCCTCGGTATAATTCAATGTGATCTGTGCCGGTCCATCTTCTCTAGCCAAGATAAAATCTGCATGTCCCCATTCCGTGTGGAGTAGTCCGCCAAGGTAAAACACGGAATGGGGACATGAAGATTTTAGACCAAAATGGTAGCCATGAATCGCACAATTTCCATATTCTCTTGAGGGCCTAACAAAACTGTCCCCATGATAATGTGATAAACGAAACACTCTGTTAATGGGGAAGAAAACCGAAAAATACTTGATGGTTCAGAAGAAGAGCGCTTATTTTTCTTTTCCAACGGTACCAAACACATATTTGTGCGATTTTTTCATGGGACACGATACAGTCTATAAAATACCGTATTATATACACAAAACAAATTGGTCAATCTCCTATTTAAACCCAGGTTAATTTCACTCTCTTCCTATGTCCAGAAAATTGCTTTGAGTTTCTCGAAACTTAGATTAGATTACAAAGGAAGCTTTGAAGAAAATGTGCCTAGCAAAAAACTGGTCTGCATGCCATAGTGGTGATTTACTAAGGCCTTGAAGAGGATGAATTTAACCTATAGGCTTAAATGGGAGATTTTGAAAGTTGACAAATTTCTTTTTCTTATTGTGGTATTTTATTAACTTCACTGACAAATCGCAAAAATGTGTGTATGGTACCGTTGGAAAGGAAGCATTACCGCGCTTCTTCTGAACGCCAAAGTGATTTTTTGTTTTCTCCTCCTTTAACGTTCAGCCTCCTTCAGTCATCATTTAAATATTGGAGAAATCCTGATATGTACCGAAACTCCATCTGTATTCGTAATTTTAGTATTACACAACATGGGATGTACCGGGCTAAATAAAATACATAAAGAAACGCATTTATATATGGTTTCAGCCTTTGACTAAAGTCTTATTATTTCCTCTTTTCGTCTGTAATAAAATATTGATATTTACGTCCCTTCGCCATTTGTATTCAACTGTTCGAGGCATGCCAAAGCTAGGTAAGACAACGTTTGTTCCGACTGGATGTTAAACATTGGTCCGAGCTGAGATTATTTACTTGCAAATAAAGAGAAAAACACACATGTTATATTAAGTTTTGAACTTTTATTTTCAAAAAATGTTTTAGTAAGTTTATCTCTTGCTTTTAATAATATTTTTCTTGATTCATTTTTCATTTTTGTTTTTAACTCGCTTGATTATATAAGGTTATTTCGTTTCCGGAATGGCTGCCTTGTTCATTGGTCGTCTTTTCTATGGATCGTTATCCACAGCTGTTGGACTTTCTATAAAATAAAACAAGAGGTCAGGATATACTTTTATAATAGTTTTACATTCCACTTTCTATAAAATAAAACAAGAGGTCAGGATATACTTTTATAATAGTTTTACATTCCACTTTCTATAAAATAAAACAAGAGGTCAGGATATACTTTTATAATAGTTTTACATTCCACTTTCTATAAAATAAAACAAGAGGTCAGGATATACTTTTATAATAGTTTTACATTCCACTTTCTATAAAACAAAACAAGAGGTCAGGATATACTTTTATAATAGTTTTACATTCCACTATCATTTTGTTGACCTTTATAAAATACAGCATTTTGTCGATCTGATAAGCGATCTGTTGATATTACCGTTAGATACCGACAAACAAGACATGTTCCAAATTAATTCAATAATGAAGAATAGTACGCTTTTATTTGTAACAGGGTGCCCTCTCAATATAGCTTTCGGGTCATACAAGTTTTATACCAAATATATATATATACATTTCAACAGGACTAGTTTCAGCGGAACGAGTAAATTCTTTTTGCTTTCCCAAATACTTGTATTCTCTGTGCAACAGAAATGAATTGACAACACGAAATGCAGGTGCTTTGAAAACACCATTAACAGTTTATTGTGCCATGAAGTCCAGATCTTTAGCTATACGCATTTTGGTCAGACATTTTCTAGTTGTTCTAAAGAACCTTCTCACTTACCGAACTCTAAACAGGTGGACCCCAAAAGCTCAGTCATACTTAACATTCCATCCCCTAAAACAAATTACAGTATCTATACATTCTATACCTATAATATAGAGATTAACGATTTATATATTTGATATACTTTGTTTTCTTAAAGACCTGTATGAAAAGGTTTTATATATATGTAGTCAAATGGCACACGGACATTAACAAAAAGATCTTTTTTTTTGCCAGAAAAGCTACAATGAAAGTTTCTATAATTGTCTTGAGTTGGTAAGTCATCATTAATATGCTTTATATATACTCGGGAGTACATTTCTTCGTCTGTATACTGAGATCACGAAGAGAATATAGTAAGAGGGTCTTGGTTTATACACAGAATCCCATATGTCGCAAACCATTCAATATTCTATCTTATAGGATAAAGGAAATACTAAAACAAATAAATATATATAGAATATATATGGAATCAAGGGTTTTGAATAGCATAAAATCCCATTAACTTACCATCGCTATCCGTCAAATTGAAGGCTTTTTGTAGACCGGATTCGGTCACTTTGTGTCCCAATGTACCTGCAAATTCCTGAACAGATACGAAGCCGTTCTCATCGATATCATAGAATGAGAAACTGATCGGAAGTGGAGTGACATGACCCTTGATTGCCTGAAATTAGTGAACGTAAGAATTGAGCTTATAGGGACAAAAACATACCCCACAAAGTTTATAGAAGCAATACAAATAAATCATATGAATATGTTTTAGTCTGAATACAGTAACGAGAAACTGTCGCTTGGTATGAATCCAAAACGTCTCATCCAAAGATGGCCAAATTGTTAAAGGGTTTTTGAAAACCAGAATCCCTGAAAAATAGCTTACCCGTCTTTTAACTCTGTCACAAATAAAACCGCAACCGAATGAGCAGATATATCCACCGTAGCTCGCCGTTATCAACTCACAAACTCTTGGACAAGCCCATCTGCACACATCTTGGACTATTCTACGGACTCTGATCCAGGCAGAGGCCTCCTGTAGCATAACCATAGAAACCAACAGGACAACAATCAAAGCCTTTGTCTTCATCTGAAATTACGGAAACATGATATGAGTGAAGAACATTAAAGGGTCAATAACTACTCAACCACTAATGCATGCTTTTGTAATTCAACTTTCTATAAAATGACAAATGCTTTGTTGACGACCTTTAACTAATCGCATGCAAAACATGTTTAGCATGATAAGTTACCAAAGAGATATGTGATGAACAATTACGTTTTTCTGATATTCTGATCGATAGCCTACAAAACACAGAATCAATATTCCAGGAAGAATTCGGCCAATTACTTTTCATATATTCAGACCCAGTACAAGACTAAGTTACATGTGTGTAGTCTTCCACATGCCTGTAGACAGTCCAGGGTACAGATAAATAATTACGTTCTTTTAATATCCTGATAGTTCACAATTGTACACAGAAATATATAAATGAAAAAAAAAATACGAATTTTGGCAGGTCATTAATTTTTTTTAAAGATATAGAAAGTATAGGCCTATAGCCTTTTTGACGGATTATGAGTTTAAACATTCCTTTAACACGCTTAGAAAAACCGAAAAAACAATAAAATTTCACTATTAACATTGGAAACTGGCGTTAAACCCCTACAAGATTTTAAGTTATACTTACCGTGAATTTATCTTTTCTGGAAATGTGCTGAGAACCGACGGTGAGCAGATTGTAGCCAGAAGTGTGAGGCTGATGCATGAACAATCTATCCTTTTATATTTGGAACCAGGATGTCTGTTGTCAGTGAACTGCGAATAATTCATAAATTCCACGAACTCTTATGAATGGGGCAGATAATTGGTTAAGAAAGTTACAATGAACATGTATAGAAGTGCTTATCCGCGGGCCATTTCAAGTTCTAAGAAAAGTCAGAACACCGTGAACCGTTTGAGCATTCGATTTAATTCCATGCTAAATATATTTTGTAGACATTAGGGCCTGATGAGAACTGAAGCCCTAGAGACTCAATTTATTATTAGTTCCCTTTTCACTTTCTTCGAAAACCCTGGAAGCTCATTTCATTTTTCTTCCAAAATGACTATTGTTTTTATACTGACGGTCGTATTTTGGAGTCAGGGCTCATTGCAATAAAAAAGTCGGAGTAGACCCCACGCTTCTGATCGGACAGTTCGCGGTCAGATTAAGACAGTAAATAAGAACATAACTAACTCAAATAGAGTCATTACGACATTCATGAATAATTAAGCCTTTTGTAAAGTGAATTTAACGTTTAAAAACTGAAAAACCGCTAAACAGTGCTACGTCATCAATGGCGGAGCGTTTGAGACTGGAGAAGGCAAAAGTGAATTCAGGGGAAGAATTAAGTTTACTGGCCGATCCTGCTCGTTTAATCAGGCACTGGTAAGTAGCAAAATTATCCATGAACACGATTATGACCGTTTAGACACGATTTGAGTAGGTATATTGGTATTTCTTTTCTAAATCGGACCACATATTGCCCGCTTCTGAGCGGGCAGCCGACTCCGCCTTTTTGATTGCAATGAACCCTGACTTTTCAAAAACAGTAATATTTTTATTCATATGCAGATTTTAAATTTAGCATTTTAAATAAAAATGAAGGAAAATACTCTTAAAAAAATAATATATATATATTTGCAAAAAAAATAAAAAAGATGGACAAAATAAAAATATAAAAGTTGCTACTAATAATATATAAAAAAAATGTTTGCTCCCTCATTAATACACTAGTTCCTTTTCTGTTAAGAGGTACGAAAACTGGTCCAGTGTTATATGGTTTTGTTTGTTTTTTGCTTGTAACTTTGTTAATATTTCTTTAAAAAAATATATATATAAGAAATAAAAAAAAAATAATTAAGTTGATGTTTATTTGAAGCTGGGGACTAAGTTTAAATTAGGACTGAGCCAAAATTCTAGAAACTGTGTGTTGAAGTTAAGCTAAGAATGAAGGCTTTCTTTAAGTATAGTTTTGAATAAGGTGGTCATAATAAGACACATGTGTTTAGTTTATAATTGACTTTATTCACACAATACATGGATATTTAGTGTGGTACTATTTTGATATATTTTTGTTACTCCATTAAAACACTAGTACCTGTTTTTTTATGAGGTACGCAAACTGGTCCAGTGTAAATGAAGTTTTTAATTAATTTGCTTGCAGCTTTGTTAAAATTGGTTTTTAATAACTCTTACTTTTTATGGAGATAAGAATTGCAGTGAAAATAAGCTATATCTTTTTATGAGATGGCCATAGAACATAATACAAAAACTATGTTAAATATACAAGTGACTTTTTTTTTTACTTTAATAAAAAAATTCATCTGTTTCCTGTGGTACTATTATTTTGATATATGTTTATTAATCCATTAAAACCATTAATAGTTCCCGTTTGTTATGAGGTACGCAAACTGGTCCTATGTTAGATGGTGGTGCTTACTTGCTTATAACTTTGTTAATATTTGTTTTTAATACCTGTAACTTTTTTATGGAGAATAAAATTGCTATTATTTTAACATTTTTTTTTAAGTTAATCAAAGCGCTGGGGTGTGGTTCACAAAGCGACGCCAAGCAGCACGTTTCAATGTCACTGTTATAGCAATTTATCTCTTGAATAAATGTCTATGACAGTTATGTGAAAACATCCCAGCTTTGTGAACCAAACACTATCAGTACAATTGTAAGTTACATGATGTTGTTAATTATTGTACAGGGGGGCTGTTTCTCAACACCGGCGTAACTTTGCGCCCGGTTGTAACGTACTATTGAAGATATATGTTGCCATGACAGTTAGGCCGTGCATTGGACTTACGTCGGGCGTAAGTGTGTTACGTTACGACAAGCCGCAAAGTTACAGCGGTGTTGAGAAACAGTAATTCTTGGGACGGCAACTCGATCAGACCATCCAGTGTCTTTTACATCTCCTATAATTGTAACATTTTAATGGGAATTTATTTTCATCGGAAGACAATGCCGAAGTTCGAATTGAAGGCTGAATGTTAAAGCGGCATTAAGTGCCAAAATTGGCCTTTTACTCATAAATTCTAATTGTCAAGAAAAGTTTAGCGATTGAAGTACCTTGAAAAGCATATTGATAGACAGCGCGGCGTAACCCGCATTTATATGTATACGAATAAAAAATGTGTGCTAATAACGTACAAAATTCAAATAGCTGCGGTGTATGAGGACATTTAATGGTCTTTGTTGTTCATGAGCTGCCAAAATGTTGATATTTTGACATAAAAACAGAATGTTGAAATTATCGGCTATTTTTCTCTAGACGTATATATCAGAAGCCTTTTAGTGCTTCCAGTCTCGAGAATGTACGATAAAATATTGTTTATAACTAACTTTGGCTTAGAATGAATGTATGGTCGTCCCGGTTATTTAAATTTTGTTTACTTTTCGAACGCTATTCCGGTTCGTATAGGCCACATACTGTACGGATTTTCCTCATTCCAACGCTAATCATCTAGTTTTTTGATGGCCTTCAAAGCCTCTTATACTGTCGTGACGATCAGAAATTATGAAAAAACTAAGAATTTTGGCAGCTCATGCCACTTTAATTTTTGAACTTTTTTTAAAAGATCCAGAAATCAATAATACTATTTACATAAACAATGGGCTGTTTTCTATATTTTTCCCAGACAGAAGAAGCTAGGAACTTTCTATTTTTACCAAAGATTGAAAGTTTTGTCGTCATTTAGTATTTTTAATTTGAAATTGAAAATTAGATTGATCAGGTACCCGCAATGTAAACAAACTCCGAACCTGTGCATGCGCACAAACACCCTAATGTTTTAAGTCGGGTGAACGATCTAATGGTGCAGTATAATTTTATTTACTTTAACTGAGAAAAACAGACTGACGATTGTAATAGATTTTAAGTTTATCTCTCGCCGTAAATAATATTTTTCTATATTCATTTTTGCTTTTAACTGGTCTTGATTATAAGGTTATTTCGTTTCCCGAATGGCTGCCATGTTCATTGGGCGTCTTTTCTGATTGATAGACCATTTGCCAGTTTTTCTCGCAATAAGATTTTTCGCATTACTTTCAGACATTTTCAGACACAATAGGCATATGGGTTTTCTTTTCAAAAATATGTTGTAAAATTGATGTGTGTGAAGATATCTCCCGGTTACTGATTCGTTCCTTATTCAAACTCTATATTGTCCCCCCATTGGCTCCTTATTCGTTCCTTTTGGGAAAAAAAACGTAATTTCTGGCATTACAATACAAAAATATTTACCTAACAGAAAAAGAGCTCTCCAAAATACAAAAGTACAAAACTATATACACAATTGTTAGTCGAATACTTAATTGATGTTTTACGCCGTACTCAAGATTATTTCACTTATATGGCGGCTTTTTAGTGGATTCGGACCCGTGTCGCTCGATGGAAGGCTTGTGTCTGAGCTACCGATCGGGCCCCACATTCTTTGTTGACATTTTGACTCTAACAGACTTAATGATAAAAAATTAAAGACATCACCACGTCCTCAGTTGTTTTTTAACAACACGAGCTTTCGGCACCTGTGTTACACTTGACGAAGGCACCGGCACAGGTGCCAAAAGCTCGTGTTGTTAAAAAACAACTGAGGACGTGGTGATGTCTTTAATTTTTTATCATTAGTATGGAACCCACGTTTAAAGAGAGTTTCAAAAATTTCTAACAGACTTGCTGAACAGGAAGTCTGTCATACTGTTAAACATCTTCGGAATTTTTCTAAATATACTTTTCTAAATCGCAGTCGTATTTGATAGCATGTGATTCTTTCTAACATATATATTCCAATATTCCGTTCATTAGTTAATAACGAGGTCGTAAGAATCAATTTGCCCATCATTTAAGGGCTAACCTGGAGATGCATTCTCATGTTTCCGGCAAATCCCTTGGCGGGAATTTATACAACATTTATTGAATATACGAGTGTGTATGCCAGCTTGTTATTATCTATTAACGTTAAAAACATAAGATTTGGTGGATTGTCGATTATATATTTACAGGATTATCGGAGAACGTGTCTCCAGCCATCAGGGGTTTCTTGAATACTTTAAAGAAAGAATAACAACGGAAATCGTGGACAGTTTTTTGTAGGATAACTTTCCCAACAAATAACTTCCAGGATAACTTTCCAGGGCAACATTCTGGCGATAAGAAATCACCATTAATGGCAATAAGCTATACAATTTATTCAGGATATCGTTAGCCAAATCAAAAGTGTATTTTAACAAAATATAAAGATGCTTGTAAGTATGAAACTTCAGAGTCCATCTGGCTTCACAGGGCAAACATATTGAAGTAAAAATGTCACTTGTTCTACACACTCAAAGTGACATTTAGACTTCAATATGTTCGCTTCAATATATTTTGTTAAAATCCACTTTTGATTTGGCAAACGATATCCTGAATAAATTGTATAGCTTATTGCCATTAATAGTGATTTCTTATCGCCAGAATGTTGCTCTTTATGATCGCAATCGTTTCTGCAACATCAGTTTGCCAACAATATCCCTACACCAATGAGTTTATCGGTCAGTGCAGACTTTCCATGGGGGTGCTTAACTTTTTTCTTTGTGTATATATATTGGGTTTGGGTAGTCGTCCAGCTTTCCAGCTTCAATAAAAAAAACTATCCATTGGTCTTTCTATGTAGCACAAGTATGTAGTTTGCTTATACAGCTCAGTCCAAACACTGGGCGTGAGCGCTTCTCTTGTTTGTCTTATGCAATGACATTTGATGCCCACTGAATAGCTTTCGTGTTTCAATTTATGCATATACTCATGCATTGGTTGGGTATGGTGGCCGAGGGTTGCCAATTCATAAAAAACTTGATATTTCAACACAAAAAAGAAAGGAAAAAAATTAAAACACAAAACAAAAAAAGGGATTTTAAATTTTAAAAAAATAGTTAACACAAATAAAAAAAAATAGAAATTAAGAAGAAAAAAAATAGTTTAGAAAAAAAAATGGCTAAGATACGGAAGCCCTGGAGGCTCATTTTATCTTCTTTTTTTTCACTTCTGACTTCTGACTTCAGAGTTCTAAAACGTTCCATACTGTACATGTGAGTGCAAATATGGCGACTGGTGCGTCAGGAAAAGAGGTAGGGTCAACACGCTTATAAGCGTATAATTTGATACGGTTTGAATATGCTTCGAAGGTAATCGACGTAAGTCCTGTCCTAAATCGAAAGTAACAGGCCGACAAATTTTATTTCCATGAAGTGCCCGCACAACAACAACAACATAGGCATGCTTGATGTTATTATAGCATGACTTATTGTTATTAACTCGCATCGGACTCATTAGCTTGGCCGAGGGTACGGAATTCATGGAAATGAGTATCCGCAGATCTGTATCCCATAGTTCGGCGAAGCGATAACTTTGCGCCATGTTTGGGTAATGAAACAGACGACAGATAGGCCTATCACGTGATTAGGTATATCCATTCAAGACTGCGCGTATAATGACGTCATATCAAATATCTGTTTCGGACTCCTCTGTAGGTCATACATCGAAAATATTGACCCGTCACGGGGTACGTATACTGACCAATAGAATGGGAGTAAAGCCTAATGAATATTAATGAGGTATAATAATGTTAGCTAATTCATTCGGAGGTACCCATTTAAACCTTGCACACTTTATAGGCCCATACAATCTGTCTTTAAATAGGTCCTTAGTGCCAGGTCGATGAGTCAGTAACTTACAAGTGATAGAATTATAAACATGTAACTCAGAGACGCTATAGAATGACACACATAGGCCAATTCGAAAGATTTTCAGGGGGGGAGAATTTGAAGTTTGTTTCTAAAGAGTGGATGTGCTGATGTGGGTGGGGGTAGGCCCTATTCTATGCAAATATGGTAAGCATAATGGGCTGCTGAAAATCTCCTGGATGGCTCGTTATTTTAGTTTTCAGTTCTGACTTCCGAGTTCCGAGTTCTGACTTCCGAGTTCTGACTTCCGAGTTCTGGGTGTATCCCAGACAAATCAATCTAAAAGCCTACATGCTCAAGTCCCCTGGCCTATTTCATAAAGAAGATTCACCCTTACAGATTAATAGACTATCTGTCACAAGTCGGCTAAATATGTTTTATTAAATGACCCCCAGGGTTCCACTTCTAACATCGGACTTCGTATTTCTGAACAAGACGGACTCCGCATCGCAGATTGTACGTCCTTGATCAGTATAATTTACACTCACAATTAAGATTTCATGTATTATGGAGAAATGCAGGAGATCTGCTGAATATACAAAATGTGAAACACGGATAATCTTCGAAGTCTTGAAATAAATGGGAAATAAAATTTAGCGTGTCTCCTTTTGCAGATCCAAACCAGCAGAGGCCTACAAAAGATGGAAAATGCCATGGCTACACAGCAAGCATCTGGTATGTCCATAAATTTATCCCACCTCACACTGAATACTTCCTGTTGATTGGTTCAAACCAGTCTCGTCGAGACCGTGTATATTTCCATATTACGTCGCCGTGCTGATCCATACAGGGCGACTACCATATATGGTTTGTGACGTCATGTCTAGACACTTGCCAGTCGTGTCTGCTCGTGCCATACACATTAGAAAATAGCTTTCGGAGTTCACTTTCTGCCTTTTATGAAAGCCAATTTTCAGAAAGAAGACTTGAATATCGCACAAGTTAGGTCTTCGGTGGGATAAATTCGTTAAAGGGTTTGTTCGAGGGGGGATACGGAAATATATGGGGTCAGTAAACAGTATAAACAGTAATATTCGTTTACTGACCCCATATATTTCCGTATCCCCCCCTCGAACAAACCCTGTAACTACTATTATCGGCTGATCGTTCAAATAAACAATAAGCGGTCTGCATTTTACCATGGGGTCTACTTACCACAAAGGGGCGTACCCAAAACAGTGGTTGAGAGCATCATCTAACGATTGATTGATTGTTCGTTGTTTTACGCCGCACTCAAGATTACTTCACTTATATGGCAGCTTTGAAAATTTTCCAATTGGTGAAAATTGGTGGAAGGCTGCTTAGATTGGGCACCCAACGCTGCTACCTTAGAGCCACCAGAGTGACTTAACATGATTTTCCTCACATTCAGTACCATTTTAGCTGTGACGACGAAATTAAGACGATGCTGGCGTCTAAATTTCATGAAAATCATAAGATAGGTGTTCTCGTTCAAATCAAGATCATATTGGTGATTCGCCAAATATTACACTCTACTTGGAAAAACGGCCTCAATCCACAACCAGGCTGCCTTTTTGCAGGAAATGTTCTTCTGGCAACAAGGACTAAACAAGGTCTCTCCTCTTTCAAAATAACGATGATTGAAACGCAATTCATTTATTAAAGAATTTTATGCCTTTTCTGAATAAAATATGTACTCATAAAAATAAAATAAATATCCCTTTCTAAATCATATGTTTACATTTCAGATAACTATGGCTCAACAAAACGAAAAGATAGGATACAGTCACTGATAAGTAATGTCAATGGGATGATGGCATCAAAACAGAAAAGGCCGAAATCTCATGGAAGGCACAAAGTTCACAAACTCTATATAGGCTGGAGGCACAGCGAGGGGGTTGACAAGCCATTTAAAATGGTTCGGTTTAAAGACGGAGGTGGTGTACGTTGTATTGAGTATCCTGTAGATCAGCCACAGTCAGTCTCCAGCATCACACAGCTGAAGGGAAAAACCAATTCGGATCACTTGAAAATTTAGAACTATCACTCGGAGATTTTTCTGGGCGTTTTATAGATGAGTTTAAAGATACTGAGGGACAACCCTGTACATTTCAGGAATACCTTCATTCCTATGGACTTTTTTCTTCAAAAACTCACGTTTACATTCTGACGCAGGTAAAAGTTGACAAACATACAACCCAAAAAGAAACCACTTCATCTCAGTGTGCGTTTGAATTCCACACAGACAATGAGACAGAGATTTCCGCCCAGACAATGTTGGAGGAGCTTTGTTCAAGTTCACCAAGAAAGGAAAGTTATAATAAAAGATTGAGAGTTCTTAATTCCAAGTCACCTGGAAATTTGCAGATCAAATACCTGGCACAAACAGAAAGCTCATTTTCAGAAGTGATCACTCGAATAAGTTGCCACAGTTGGTCACAATGCAGGGAAATGTGTTTTTCTTCTGAAGTACACGACGGGGATTATAACCCCCTTTTGAATGGATACAAGGTACTTTCCATCGAGAAAGGAGGAAAACAATTACTGGACTATGATTACAAAGAGGATGGTTCAATCAAGTTCAAATTTCCCTCCTCATCAGACCAAGAGCAAATCATCCTCCATGGGCCTGGTGAAGTTAGTGGAACGGAGGAGCAAAGCGATATTGTTATCCTTGGGGTGGTTGCTTCCTGTCACGGACAGGGTTGTCAGTATACCTGGTTTAAAAACGGACTTGAATATGTTACAAGCCCAGATCTGCCTTTATTAGAGGTTAAAGAGCCAGGTACATACGGAGTGTGCGTTACATTTGGTGAATCTGTAAATGTCTGTCAAGAAACCGTTACTGTGGATGATGCTTCATATCCATCACCAGAGGAATCTGCCAACATCAATGACATAAAAGAGGACTCTGGCAGCACTTCACCACCATCAACAGGGAAAACAGTCCGAGGCCTGGGCAGAAGCGTTTCTTCCACTATGAATGTCGCCCACCTTAACAGTGCTGCTATTAATCCCCCGCATGAAGCACATAGAGTGAATGTTGCCATACCATTCATTGACAAAAAAGACGTATCCTTTGCTGACGCAGTAGAAATAGGGAAGGGATCGTTTGGCAACGTCTTTAAAGCAGTGTGGATTGGCACCTCGGTAGCGGTAAAGGAAATTCGAGTAAAGAGGATGAAGGTTTTAAGAAATGTCGTCCATGGAGAGATTCAGCTACAAGGTCGCGTACGTCATCCTAATATTGCGCTTTTAATGGCGTACGCGATCGAGAAGTCACACGTATACATCTTATCAGAATATGTAAATGGCCCAAATTTAGATGAAATTTTGTTCGGATGTGCTGAAGACACCAAGGGTGCGGACTTCGTCCTTACATTTCCACAAAAGATTGTCATCACAGAAGATATACTTAAAGCTGTAGCTTACTTACATCATCTACGACCTCCAGTTATTCACACCGATATAAAACCAAAAAACATTATCGTGCACAGACAATCTTTAACCGCAAACTCTGTGATTTTGCAGTAAGTCGGGTTAAAGGTATTGAAAGTCAAGTATGCACCGGTGGAAATCTTTCACCTGGAACCCCTATGTACCAAGCTCCGGAGGTGTTGCTAAAAACAGAGAAATCATGTAAGGCATCTGACGTTTGGAGCATGGCTTGTACTCTTACAGAATTATTTGCAGAATAGTCTATTTGGTCTGTAGAAATAACATTAGAATCCACAGATATTGCCCAAATCAAGATGCAAGATGCACAACAAGGAAGTTCCGTCGGCTTACCAGGTGCTTATCAACAAACCTGGCTACGATGCATCTGTGTGCGATCTTCTTTGGGTCAGGTTTAAAGTACCCGCCAGATGATAGATCATCGGCCTTTAATATGCTCACGAATGTCCAGAATTTTCCAGGGCAGTCACATGTAAATTAGATACAATCAAAACTGATATCGCAAGCGGGTTTGGAAATGTGAAAGTTTTACCCTGTTAAAGTTTTTGTTCACCTTTCTGTCCAGGTTTCCATTTAAGGTTATACTTTAGTTTATTGATAGCTGAATTAGCTGCCTTTTATAATTCATTTATTACACTATTTTTGAAAGCGATATTCACTGTATTGATAACATTTTCCGCGTTACTGCTTGTTTGGGGTATTAGGCTGTCATTTGGCCTTGGGTGAAGTAAAATAGTATCTTTAAGAGACACTCGTCGCCAAAATGTCGATAACATTAACAAAACAAAACCCACCTGTTTCTGTATTTTTCTCAGAACTTAAGTTATGAACTTTGCCCAAAACTCAGAACTTTTGTCACCAAGTTTTATTTTCAATTAGAAGTTAAGAGCTTTTGAGAGCAAAGGACAGTTCATAACTCATTTCTTAGAATGATACAGAAACACGTGCTCTTTGTTGAAATAAATCTTTTTCGACATTTTTCCAGGTCTTTGCACCAGTTATGCATTCAGATGTTTTTTGAGTGGTGTATGCAATGACTTAGCAGAGATCATTGGCTCGTTTGTTTTTGTCTTTTAATAATTTAATAGTAACTTGAACTATTTCTTGTCAGTCTCAGTGTGCTGTTTTACTGTTATCGTTCCAGCTTTTATAAGATTTCATAGGCCAAATTTGAGTTTCGAATATTGAGTTCTATACTATTATTGTTTTTTTTTTATTTTTGTATAGATTTATTTTGATCGCCACAGAAACAGCCAAGCAGGATGATTTGGTGCTATTCTTTATTATTTGAATTTTATCCGTTAACAAAGTTTAAATGTTTCAGGTTTTATTGTCAAATTCTTTAGTTAAATCGCATGCTCAAAGCATAGCATTGTCACGAGAAAGATAATATAATATTAAATTTCGAGTTTTTATTTTGATATTTGTTGTGTTGTTTGTTTGTTATATTACAAAAAATGATTTATGAAAGAATTATTTTAAAGTAAAAACAAAAACAGCTGAAAAGTGAGTGACAACTGAAATGTAGGCCTCCATCATGTTAACTGTTTAACTGTTCTTAACAGCATCGGTCAGCTTCAAAAATAAATCTAGCGCTTCCTCCACAGAATTGGGAATTTTCAAATTTGGATGTAGTAAATAAGCTAACTCTACAAATTGATGGCAGCAAGGTTGTAAAAGCTGTTGCGTGGCTCCATACAGTTCAAGACAGGTTAACACATCTTCTGTGTCAATACTTGTTCCACAGTTTTCTGTGCCATATAACTGTGGCATGAAATATACATAACATCGGGTTTTCCGGATGGCAGCTCTGCGTTTCTGTTTTTCCGTATCATGTGCAAATTCCAGTGTCTAGAAATTCGGTCCAGTTCAAGCTGTAGCACATTCATGAAACAAAATTGTAAACACTCCCTATGTATAGGGTTAGCATCGAGAAAACTGTCAGTGGATCTCATGTCTTTAAACAAGTTTATCCACCAGTTTAAACCTTGTTTTCGTAGAATTGACCAAAAAGCTTCAATGCGTTGATTTGAAGTACTCTTTCCCAGCACAAAACTGTTTAAACAAGCTTCTAGGTTGGTTTCATTACAATTAAAAAATGGTTGGAGAATTTTCAACCCCGAGTTTTCTGTTCCTAAATCGCATCTAAGCTTTGATGGAGCAAGTCCAGTATCCCGGAGCGTTTCGAGGTAGTAGGTGGATATAATTGTTGGATTATTGTTACTTTGACCGACCCGTAGCCAAAGACACGCCGGCTAAATCCATCAATGCATCCATGGATGCAGAAACCAAATGGTTTAAGTTTGTCGTAACCATCCACATGCCACACTGCATTTGGTCCTGGACAGACGTACTTCCTCCTCTTTAACCGATTTCTTTTCCTCAGAGCAACACCATCTGGGTCCACCAAGCGCATAATTTCCAAAATCTTGTTTCTAGGATATCGTATACCATAGTCAATGCTTAATCGGCGCCAAATAGCTCGGTGTCCCAAACAACTACCGCTATGCTGCATTTCAGTTATAACGGCGACTGCAACATCTTCAAGACTGATGCTATCCCTCCTCATGCGTCTTCTTAATCCCATTTCTCTCAGTTTCCTTTTAAGGTGACTGAGACTTATTGTATATCCATGGACAAATGTTATCGCTGCTAGGATCTCCAAGTTGGAAAAAACATTCCTAAAATATTGTTCGATTAACTCATTCGGACTTAGTAAGTTGTCGTTAAGACATGGGAGATAAGCTTGTGTCCTTGTAACAGTTCCAGACGGCAAGGTATCCATGGCCTCATCAGTTATCCGTCCCGGATTCGGTCCGGTGACAGGACCGGATTCAGGGCTAGGTGTGAACGTACCTTAACACTTAGGCCCCTATGGTCAGATAATTTACACCTGTAAAACAAAAACACAGTTAAAATTTCATACCCTCAATCCACAAAAAAAAACGGTTGGAAATATTTATAAAAGACTATTTATGCTATGTTTAATAGGCCTATGTTACATGAACGCATTGTGACTTGTTTGTTTTAACAGCTGTAACCGACTAATCAACTATATTGGGAATTGATTTGCCTCGGAAAGTCTATATAAATAGCCACCTTTGAATGAAGGTGTATGTTTAATAAGTCGGAAGTCAGAACTCGGAAGTCAGAAGTCGGAAGTCAGAACTCAGAAGTTGGGACTCGAAAATCACAATTTGGCTTAACACCACTCCGATCGACCAAATTTATGAACTGACAGAAAGATATCACCAAAAAGCCTATACCTCTCGACAACAGACTACCCTATTAGACATTCTTAACGTTCCCCAAAATACATTCTTATAACGTTCCCCGTTAGTAAGCTGATAGAAAAGTCATGTTGCCCTAGCCGGAGGGCTCCGACAACAAAATTAGAAATTGAACGTGAAAAACAGGGGTTTGCTACAGGTCGTGTTATCTACCAGTTATTAAAACATTCTTAGCTCGATAGCTCGATTGGGATTCAGAGGCGCTCGCTTAAAAGAATTCAATTATTTTACAATTATAAATGATCCAAAAGTAAGCATCCTATGTGTGAAATCATTTGAAATACTGCTCTTGCTCTCTGAAAATACACTAATTCCAACCGTGCTCACCTCACTCCAGATTACGTCCACCATGTTGAATACAGAAACATTGAAGTCAGAAGTCGGAAGTCGGAAGAGAAAAAAAATATATATAAAATGAGCCTCCAGGGCTTCCGTACTAAGAAAATAAAGTAGTTTAGAAAAAAAATGGTTCGAAAAAATAAAATGGTTAAGAAAAAAATAGTTTAGAAAAAAAATATGATTTAGAAAAAAAAAATAGTTTAGAAAAACAAATTCTCAGAAAAAAAAAATGCTGTATAAAAAAAGTAAAATGAAAACGAAATGAAAGTAAAAATTTCCACAAGGCCTAGCATTGCCAAAAGCCGAGAGTTGCCAAAACTTGATTTATCTCCCGTTAGATGGTGGACGTTGGAAGCTTGAGACCAGGGGCGGGTTGCTCTATAATGTTTTTAACCAGGATATTCCCTATTTTTTTTTTTCATGTAGCTGACGATTGTACGGAAGCCCTGGAGGCTCATTTTATCTTCTTTTTTTTCACTTCTGACTTCTGACTTCAGAGTTCTAAAACGTTCCATACTGTACATGTGAGTGCAAATATGGCGACTGGTGCGTCAGGAAAAGAGGTAGGGTCAACACGCTTATAAGCGTATAATTTGATACGGTTTGAATATGCTTCGAAGGTAATCGACGTAAGTCCTGTCCTAAATCGAAAGTAACAGGCCGACAAATTTTATTTCCATGAAGTGCCCGCACAACAACAACAACATAGGCATGCTTGATGTTATTATAGCATGACTTATTGTTATTAACTCGCATCGGACTCATTAGCTTGGCCGAGGGTACGGAATTCATGGAAATGAGTATCCGCAGATCTGTATCCCATAGTTCGGCGAAGCGATAACTTTGCGCCATGTTTGGGTAATGAAACAGACGACAGATAGGCCTATCACGTGATTAGGTATATCCATTCAAGACTGCGCGTATAATGACGTCATATCAAATATCTGTTTCGGACTCCTCTGTAGGTCATACATCGAAAATATTGACCCGTCACGGGGTACGTATACTGACCAATAGAATGGGAGTAAAGCCTAATGAATATTAATGAGGTATAATAATGTTAGCTAATTCATTCGGAGGTACCCATTTAAACCTTGCACACTTTATATAGGCCCATACAATCTGTCTTTAAATAGGTCCTTAGTGCCAGGTCGATGAGTCAGTAACTTACAAGTGATAGAATTATAAACATGTAACTCAGAGACGCTATAGAATGACACACATAGGCCAATTCGAAAGATTTTCAGGGGGGGAGAATTTGAAGTTTGTTTCTAAAGAGTGGATGTGCTGATGTGGGTGGGGGTAGGCCCTATTCTATGCAAATATGGTAGGCATAATGGGCTGCTGAAAATCTCCTGGATGGCTCGTTATTTTAGTTTTCAGTTCTGACTTCCGAGTTCCGAGTTCTGACTTCCGAGTTCTGGGTGTATCCCAGACAAATCAATCTAAAAGCCTACATGCTCAAGTCCCCTGGCCTATTTCATAAAGAAGATTCACCCTTACAGATTAATAGACTATCTGTCACAAGTCGGCTAAATATGTTTTATTAAATGACCCCCAGGGTTCCACTTCTAACATCGGACTTCGTATTTCTGAACAAGACGGACTCCGCATCGCAGATTGTACGTCCTTGATCAGTATAATTTACACTCACAATTAAGATTTCATGTATTATGGAGAAATGCAGGAGATCTGCTGCATATACAAAATGTGAAACACGGATAATCTTCGAAGTCTTGAAATAAATGGGAAATAAAATTTAGCGTGTCTCCTTTTGCAGATCCAAACCAGCAGAGGCCTACAAAAGATGGAAAATGCCATGGCTACACAGCAAGCATCTGGTATGTCCATAAATTTATCCCACCTCACACTGAATACTTCCTGTTGATTGGTTCAAACCAGTCTCGTCGAGACCGTGTATATTTCCATATTACGTCGCCGTGCTGATCCATACAGGGCGACTACCATATATGGTTTGTGACGTCATGTCTAGACACTTGCCAGTCGTGTCTGCTCGTGCCATACACATTAGAAAATAGCTTTCGGAGTTCACTTTCTGCCTTTTATGAAAGCCAATTTTCAGAAAGAAGACTTGAATATCGCACAAGTTAGGTCTTCGGTGGGATAAATTCGTTAAAGGGTTTGTTCGAGGGGGGATACGGAAATATATGGGGTCAGTAAACAGTATAAACAGTAATATTCGTTTACTGACCCCATATATTTCCGTATCCCCCCCTCGAACAAACCCTGTAACTACTATTATCGGCTGATCGTTCAAATAAACAATAAGCGGTCTGCATTTTACCATGGGGTCTACTTACCACAAAGGGGCGTACCCAAAACAGTGGTTGAGAGCATCATCTCACGATTGATTGATTGTTCGTTGTTTTACGCCGCACTCAAGATTACTTCACTTATATGGCAGCTTTGAAAATTTTCCAATTGGTGAAAATTGGTGGAAGGCTGCTTAGATTGGGCACCCAACGCTGCTACCTTAGAGCCACCAGAGTGACTTAACATGATTTTCCTCACATTCAGTACCATTTTAGCTGTGACGACGAAATTAAGACGATGCTGGCGTCTAAATTTCATGAAAATCATAAGATAGGTGTTCTCGTTCAAATCAAGATCATATTGGTGATTCGCCAAATATTACACTCTACTTGGAAAAACGGCCTCAATCCACAACCAGGCTGCCTTTTTGCAGGAAATGTTCTTCTGGCAACAAGGACTAAACAAGGTCTCTCCTCTTTCAAAATAACGATGATTGAAACGCAATTCATTTATTAAAGAATTTTATGCCTTTTCTGAATAAAATATGTACTCATAAAAATAAAATAAATATCCCTTTCTAAATCATATGTTTACATTTCAGATAACTATGACTCAACAAAACGAAAAGATAGGATACAGTCACTGATAAGTAATGTCAATGGGATGATGGCATCAAAACAGAAAAGGCCGAAATCTCATGGAAGGCACAAAGTTCACAAACTCTATATAGGCTGGAGGCACAGCGAGGGGGTTGACAAGCCATTTAAAATGGTCCGGTTTAAAGACGGAGGTGGTGTACGTTGTATTGAGTATCCTGTAGATCAGCCACAGTCAGTCTCCAGCATCACACAGCTTGGACTTAAACTTTTTTTCCCTGAAGGGAAAAACCAATTCGGATCACTTGAAAATTTAGAACTATCACTCGGAGATTTTTCTGGGCGTTTTATAGATGAGTTTAAAGATACTGAGGGACAACCCTGTACATTTCAGGAATACCTTCATTCCTATGGACTTTTTTCTTCAAAAACTCACGTTTACATTCTGACGCAGGTAAAAGTTGACAAACATACAACCCAAAAAGAAACCACTTCATCTCAGTGTGCGTTTGAATTCCACACAGACAATGAGACAGAGATTTCCGCCCAGACAATGTTGGAGGAGCTTTGTTCAAGTTCACCAAGAAAGGAAAGTTATAATAAAAGATTGAGAGTTCTTAATTCCAAGTCACCTGGAAATTTGCAGATCAAATACCTGGCACAAACAGAAAGCTCATTTTCAGAAGTGATCACTCGAATAAGTTGCCACAGTTGGTCACAATGCAGGGAAATGTGTTTTTCTTCTGAAGTACACGACGGGGATTATAACCCCCTTTTGAATGGATACAAGGTACTTTCCATCGAAAAAGGAGGAAAACAATTACTGGACTATGATTACAAAGAGGATGGTTCAATCAAGTTCAAATTTCCCTCCTCATCAGACCAAGAGCAAATCATCCTCCATGGGCCTGGTGAAGTTAGTGGAACGGAGGAGCAAAGCGATATTGTTATCCTTGGGGTGGTTGCTTCCTGTCACGGACAGGGTTGTCAGTATACCTGGTTTAAAAACGGACTTGAATATGTTACAAGCCCAGATCTGCCTTTACTAGAGGTTAAAGAGCCAGGTACATACGGAGTGTGCGTTACATTTGGTGAATCTGTAAATGTCTGTCAAGAAACCGTTACTGTGGATGATGCTTCATATCCATCACCAGAGGAATCTGCCAACATCAATGACATAAAAGAGGACTCTGGCAGCACTTCACCACCATCATCAGGGAAAACAGTCCGAGGCCTGGGCAGAAGCGTTTCTTCCACTATGAATGTCGCCCACCTTAACAGTGCTGCTATTAATCCCCCGCATGAAGCACATAGAGTGAATGTTGCCATACCATTCATTGACAAAAAAGACGTATCCTTTGCCGACGCAGTAGAAATAGGGAAGGGATCGTTTGGCAACGTCTTTAAAGCAGTGTGGATTGGCACCTCGGTAGCGGTAAAGGAAATTCGAGTAAAGAGGATGAAGGTTTTAAGAAATGTCGTCCATGGAGAGATTCAGCTACAAGGTCGCGTACGTCATCCTAATATTGCGCTTTTAATGGCGTACGCGATCGAGAAGTCACACGTATACATCTTATCAGAATATGTAAATGGCCCAAATTTAGATGAAATTTTGTTCGGATGTGCTGAAGACACCAAGGGTGCGGACTTCGTCCTTACATTTCCACAAAAGATTGTCATCACAGAAGATATACTTAAAGCTGTAGCTTACTTACATCATCTACGACCTCCAGTTATTCACACCGATATAAAACCAGAAAACATTATCGTGCACAGACAATCTTTAACCGCAAACTCTGTGATTTTGGAGTAAGTCGGGTTAAAGGTATTGAAAGTCAAGTATGCACCGGTGGAAATCTTTCACCTGGAACCCCTATGTACCAAGCTCCGGAGGTGTTGCTAAAAACAGAGAAATCATGTAAGGCATCTGACGTTTGGAGCATGGCTTGTACTCTTACAGAATTATTTGCAGAAGAGTCTATTTGGTCTGTAGAAATAACATTAGAATCCACAGATATTGCCCAAATCAAACATAAGATGCACAACAAGGAAGTTCCGTCGGCTTACCAGGTGCTTATCAACAAACCTGGCTACGATGCATCTGTGTGCGATCTTCTTGGGTCAGGTTTAAAGTACCCGCCAGATGATAGATCATCGGCCTTTAATATGCTCACGAATGTCCAGAATTTTCCAGGGCAGTCACATGTAAATTAGATACAACCAAAACTGATACCGCAAGCGGGTTTGGAAATGTGAAAGTTTTACCCTGTTAAAGTTTTTGTTCACCTTTCTGTCCAGGTTTCCATTTAAGGTTATACTTTAGTTTATTGATAGCTGAATTAGCTGCCTTTTATAATTCATTTATTACACTATTTTTGAAAGCGATATTCACTGTATTGATAACATTTTCCGCGTTACTGCTTGTTTGGGGTATTAGGCTGTCATTTGGCCTTGGGTGAAGTAAAATAGTATCTTTAAGAGACACTCGTCGCCAAAATGTCGATAACATTAACAAAACAAAACCCACCTGTTTCTGTATTTTTCTCAGAACTTAAGTTATGAACTTTGCCCAAAACTCAGAACTTTTGTCACCAAGTTTTATTTTCAATTAGAAGTTAAGAGCTTTTGAGACCAAAGGACAGTTCATAACTCATTTCTTAGAATGATACAGAAACACGTGCTCTTTGTTGAAATAAATCTTTTTCGACATTTTTCCAGGTCTTTGCAGCAGTTATGCATTCAGATGTTTTTTGAGTGGTGTATGCAATGACTTAGCAGAGATCATTGGCTCGTTTGTTTTTGTCTTTTAATAATTTAATAGTAACTTGAACTATTTCTTGTCAGTCTCAGTGTGCTGATTTCCTGTTATCGTTCCAGCTTTTATAAGATTTCATAGGCCAAATTTGAGTTTCGAATATTGAGTTCTATACTATTATTGTTTTTTTTTATTTTTGTATAGATTTATTTTGATCGCCACAGAAACAGCCAAGCAGGATGATTTGGTGCTATTCTTTATTATTTGAATTTTATCCGTTAACAAAGTTTAAATGTTTCAGGTTTTATTGTCAAATTCTTTAGTTCAATCGCATGCTCAAAGCATAGCATTGTCACGAGAAAGATAATATAATATTAAATTTCGAGTTTTTATTTTGATATTTGTTGTGTTGTTTGTTTGTTATATTACAAAAAATGATTTACGAAAGGAATTTTAAAGTTTTTAAACGAGTCTTTATCATATCAAACTTTTCAAAATTTGCTCTATGAAAGAATTATTTTAAAGTAAAAACAAAAACAGCTGAAAAGTGAGTGACAACTGAAATGTAGGCCTCCATCATGTTAACTGTTTAACTGTTCTTAACAGCATCGGTCAGCTTCAAAAATAAATCTAGCGCTTCCTCCACAGAATTGGGAATTTTCAAATTTGGATGTAGTAAATAAGCTAACTCTACAAATTGATGGCAGCAAGGTTGTAAAAGCTGTTGCGTGGCTCCATACAGTTCAAGACAGGTTAACACATCTTCTGTGTCAATACTTGTTCCACAGTTTTCTGTGCCATATAACTGTGGCATGAAATACATAACATCGGGTTTTCCGGATGGCAGCTCTGCGTTTCTGTTTTTCCGTATCATGTGCAAATTCCAGTGTCTAGAAATTCGGTCCAGTTCAAGCTGTAGCACATTCATGAAACAAAATTGTAAACACTCCCTATGTATAGGGTTAGCATCGAGAAAACTGTCAGTGGATCTCATGTCTTTAAACAAGTTTATCCACCAGTTTAAACCTTGTTTTCGTAGAATTGACCAAAAAGCTTCAATGCGTTGATTTGAAGTACTCTTTCCCAGCACAAAACTGTTTAAACAAGCTTCTGGGTTGGTTTCATTACAATTAAAAAATGGTTGGAGAATTTTCAACCCCGAGTTTTCTGTTCCTAAATCGCATCTAAGCTTTGATGGAGCAAGTCCAGTATCCCGGAGCGTTTCGAGGTAGTAGGTGGATATAATTGTTGGATTATTGTTACTTTGACCGACCCGTAGCCAAAGACACGCCGGCTAAATCCATCAATGCATCCATGGATGCAGAAACCAAATGGTTTAAGTTTGTCGTAACCATCCACATGCCACACTGCATTTGGTCCTGGACAGACGTACTTTCACCTCTTTAACCGATTTCTTTTCCTCAGAGCAACACCATCTGGGTCCACCAAGCGCATAATTTCCAAAATCTTGTTTCTAGGATATCGTATACCATAGTCAATGCTTAATCGGCGCCAAATAGCTCGGTGTCCCAAACAACTACCGCTATGCTGCATTTCAGTTATAACGGCGACTGCAACATCTTCAAGACTGATGCTATCCCTCCTCATGCGTCTTCTTAATCCCATTTCTCTCAGTTTCCTTTTAAGGTGACTGAGACTTATTGTATATCCATGGACAAATGTTATCGCTGCTAGGATCTCCAAGTTGGAAAAAACATTCCTAAAATATTGTTCGATTAACTCATTCGGACTTAGTAAGTTGTCGTTAAGACATGGGAGATAAGCTTGTGTCCTTGTAACAGTTCCAGACGGCAAGGTATCCATGGCCTCATCAGTTATCCGTCCCGGATTCGGTCCGGTGACAGGACCGGATTCAGGGCTAGGTGTGAACGTACCTTAACACTTATGGTCAGATAATTTACACCTGTAAAACAAAAACACAGTTAAAATTTCATACCCTCAATCCACAAAAAAAAACGGTTGGAAATATTTATAAAAGACTATTTATGCTATGTTTAATAGGCCTATGTTACATGAACGCATTGTGACTTGTTTGTTTTAACAGCTGTAACCGACTAATCAACTATATTGGGAATTGATTTGCCTCGGAAAGTCTATATAAATAGCCACCTTTGAATGAAGGTGTATGTTTAATAAGTCGGAAGTCAGAACTCGGAAGTCAGAAGTCGGAAGTCAGAACTCAGAAGTTGGGACTCGAAAATCACAATTTGGCTTAACACCACTCCGATCGACCAAATTTATGAACTGACAGAAAGATATCACCCAAAAGCCTATACCTCTCGACAACAGTTCCCCGTTAGTAAGCTGATAGAAAAGTCATGTTGCCCTAGCCGGAGGGCTCCGACAACAAAATTAGAAATTGAACGTGAAAAACAGGGGTTTGCTACAGGTCGTGTTATCTACCAGTTATTAAAACATTCTTAGCTCGATAGCTCGATTGGGATTCAGAGGCGCTCGCTTAAAAGAATTCAATTATTTTACAATTATAAATGATCCAAAAGTAAGCATCCTATGTGTGAAATCATTTGAAATACTGCTCTTGCTCTCTGAAAATACACTAATTCCAACCGTGCTCACCTCACTCCAGATTACGTCCACCATGTTGAATACAGAAACATTGAAGTCAGAAGTCGGAAGTCAGAAGAGAAAAAAAATATATATAAAATGAGCCTCCAGGGCTTCCGTACGATTGTTCTTTTTTAGTAATGATAACGACATAAAGTGAGCTAGGCATAGCGTACCAAGAATTGTCCCCCTTTTGAACATAAAACATAGGAACATATTTCTTTATTTTTACAGAGTATTATTAATGCAATTTTTAATTTATGCAATACTATTTGTTTTTCTTTAACTGTATATTGACCTTTTTCTTTTTTCTGTTGGGTGATTTCAAGGGAAATGGCGTTGGGATTTTGAAGTGATAGCAATTAAACGGTTGCCATGTGTTATTACATCTCGTATGGGCCCATTCTGTATTGGACTTGTTTGCTCGTATTACCCTAATTTGTTCGTATTGGCCCTGGTAAGCACTGTATGAGTGTGACCGTTTCTCCGTATTTTGCCAATAACATTGAAAGTCAATTAATAAATTTTTGAACAACTCAGCCCAGAAGTTTAATATATGACTGAGATGCCTATTGAATGGTATCTTGGAAAGAAAAATTGACCATAGACAGGCAGATTCGCCATTTTATTTTCATGTAGTTAGTCTGGTACACTGCACCTAAACTCGATCGTGCACGCTAGCTTGTTAATAATAACGATCGAGCTATCCCGTACGAGTTTAGGGGCGGGGTACCAGACTATTACCCCCTCCCCATCGTATTCTTGCAAGATCTCCCTTTGACGTGGCTAAGATAGACCTCGTACGCCTTTACACGACACAGCGCAGGAATTATACCGTGCCAGCTTGGGTAACATGTTTAAAAAAAAAATGGCTTAGAAAAAAAAATAGTTTAGAAAAAAAAATTCTCAGAAAAAAAAAAATGCTGTATAAAAAAAGTAAAATGAAAACGAAATGAAAGTAAATTATAAGCAAAATATAAGAATCTTGGCCTCATGCTATCCCAATATAAAATAGGGAAATAATAGTCAACTTTCCTTGCCAATGTGTCTATACAGGTTCTCGGACAGTCGTATTAGCTCTCGGCCTTCGGCCTCGGACCAATACGGCTATCATCGGACCTGTATTAACAATGCCAACAGGGAATATCCTGATTAACATTATAGAACAACCTGCCCCTGGTCTCAAGCTTTCCATCTAAGGGGAGATAAATCAAGTTTTGGCAACTCTCGGCTTTTGGCAATGCTAGGCCACGTGGAAATTTTTACTTTCATTTCGTTTTCACTTTACTTTTTTTTTTACAGCATTTTGTTTTTCTGAGAATTTTTTTTTGTGAAATATTTTTTTTCTAAGCTTTTTTATTTTCTAAACTATTTTTTTTTTCTAAATCATATTTTTTTTTCTAAACTAGTGTTTTTTTCTTAACCATTTTTTTTTTTCCGAATTAATTTTTTTTTCGTAACCATTTTTTTTCGTAAACATTTTTTTTGTTCTTAATTTCTATTTTTTTTATTTGTGTTTTAAAATACCTTTTTGTTTTGTGTTTTAATTTTTTTCTTTCTTTTTTTGTGTTGAAATATCAAGTTTTTTTTTGTAAGCCATTTTTATTTAGAGAATAAGTTTTTTATTAATTGGCAACCCTCGGCCACCATAGTTGGGTCTCGTAGAGTCTCGTAGAACTGTTTACTAATGGATTTAATTTACATAATATTCTTTTCGGAAAGCCTGACATTACTGCTAGAGAAAACCTGAATATTTTCAGACACGTTCGAGACTTTATTAAAAAAAGTGAAAGGTTCACTTAAGTATCTTTCTCACTATTCCACTGCTAAATGTTTAAGCATTGATATGTCGTTTCAATATTCAATCTTATTAACTTAAAAATCTGTATGTTGGGTGAATGAAGTTAAATTTTTGCTTGGAAACTGATATATATTTACAGCTATTAACTTTTTCAAATGAATTGATATGACCAAAACAAACCCTTTTTCATTGAAACTTTTTTCTTTATTTTTTCTTCAAATTCAACAATTTGTATTGACTTCATTTTGAGATAATTTTATCATGCATTCAATGTCATTCATGTCAATGTAGGGAAAGGATTGTACAACTTGTTTCAATCCCTCTTGTATAATTTTGTGCAATAAAATATGTTTAAACTATTGGTTGGCTAGAGGCATTTGGGGCACTTTTCTAGGATTAAGAAAAAAAGCATGGACGTGCTATTTCTAGAATACCCAATAGAACGTAACAGAGACAATCTAGAGCTCTTGCGCCTGAGTCTAATGCGTTGGGATAGTCATTCCCTCATCCATGCTTCAAAAATGTTACAAGACTCCATTTATAACTTTTGAACATAACGATTTTTGTTGTCATTTATTTAAGAATTAGGAAAAACAAAATCCAGAATCATGGGCAATTGTACTTCTAGAAAAGCTTCCCTAGCAATCTAGAGAGCCTGAGCCCCCCTGGACCCTCGACTATTGTGTTAGGATAGTCATTTCATGTATACCTCAACAGTATCACAAGGCTTCATATGTATTGAAGTACTTCCCCGTGGGCCATTTCAAGATCTAAGTAAAGTCAGAACACCGTGAACCGTTTCAGCGTTCGATTTATTCCCCAAATTACAACTCCTTGCTAAATATATACTCTCCCAAAAAAGAAACGCAACATCCAATTTTTTTTTTCAAACATGAATTTTTCCAAAAATGTGCGTGATTGACACATGACAACAGGATCATGTTATAATGTAAATGTCCGATAATTGAATTTAAGCCCCTGATAGTGGCTGTTGATCACACGCGACTTTCGGGTCAGCCTTTGTGTAACGCTACACGAGGAAGGCGTAGGGAAAAACGTATGGCAGTTGCACGTGCGAATCACGTCTTATCTTTATGCGGGTTTAATGGGTATAAAAGAAACACAGCCGTTCAATTGAATTCAGTCGTTAAATTGTTTCAAGAAGCTGCTACAATATGCCAAGACTAGACGCAGCTACCCGGAACGTCGTCATTGGTCGTCTCCTGGCCGGCGAATCACATAATGCAGTCGCTAGACTTTATAATGTTCACTGGAGCACGATTTCCAGACTGTTGCAACGGCGTAGTACTGAGACGCCAGCATCGACTTGCAAGGGTCCGATGGTGCAACAGGTTAAGGGACTGGAATCTGCGAAACTGGAGGCGAGTCGGGTTCACGAAAAACTCAACTGGTGCACATTCCCGGCAACCTTAACGCCGTTCGATACACAGACGAGGTTTTGACGCCACATATGCTTCCCGCAAGGAACCTCCGTAGGGAAATTTTTCAGCACGACAACGCTTGGCCGCACACATCCTCGGATACCCAGGGTTAAATTCTCAACAAGCTCGCCTTTTACCCCTGGGACAACTGAGATTGAAAGCCTCGTTTTCTGGGAACGCCCATTTACTGTCGGACCAATCAAAAGTTCTCTTATAAACGTTGTAACTCTTCAGTTTGGAAACACGTTTATCGAATTGAAGTGTTAACCGAAACGTCGTCCATCTTTGTTTTGAACACTGCATAGATGCTTACGTAACGCGGATTCTGATTGGTGAAATTTCCGCCACAGTTTTGTGGCGGAACCAATCAAAGTCAACCTGCATATTAAATTACAACCGACGGATTTGGTTCCACTTGTCCCACGGTTAAAGTGAGCGTGAGCGTAAGTTTTAATCGCGGGTTCCGACGATGGGCCGCACACAGCTCGTGCTACTGTTGAATTTCTAGCAAACCAGAACCTAACAGTGCTCCCCTGGCCGTCCAAATCACCAGATTTGAACCCAATAGAACATTTGTGGGTTGATTTGGATAGAAGCGTGCGCAGTCGTCATCCAGCTCCGCAAACTCTGCCAGAACTGCAGCAGGCTCTTGAGCAAGATTGGAGGAGAATTCCGCAAAACCGTATGCGTCGATTGATTGTGTCTATGCCGAGACGGGTCCGTGCTGTGTTACAGGTTAATGGTGGGCACAACATATATTGACGTTGCAGTGACGTCATCTGAGCGCTATGATCTTTAATGTGATAAATTTGTACATGTGAATGTACTTTAAAGTCTGAACAACTAGTCTGCCAAATTTCAGTGTAATGTGATGCTTATTTCTGTATTAAAAATGATGTTGAAAATTCATATTTTGAAGAACAAAAATTGGATGTTGCGTTTCTTATTTGGGAGAGTATATTTTAGGGACACAGGGGCCGGATGAGTACGGAAGGAAGCCTTGGAGGCTAAGTTTTATTATTCTATCACCTTTGGCGTTTTCCCTAATACTTGTGACGTTAAAAATCAGTGCATCAAAAACTCACAACAATGCACCGTTGAACATTGTTCCGCACTAGGAGTGACGCTTCAAAATCGGACGTGTCCACTTGTTGTACATGGTGGCGCTATACAACGAACTGTATGCATGGAATGGACACGTGTCATTGGCTGGTTTGGATCTCACTTTGTAAAATGTGCCGCCATTGATAGTCTCTCCGACTCTGGATCGAAATTGCACCATCTCCTAGTAATGGCCAATCGAGATCTCGTGCCTTTTACGGCCAAGTATCGCACTATTGCAGTATCGACCCCGATACCATCGCTCTATCGCTTCAACCCCCCCCCCCCCGATACTTCGCCCCCTGATGCATGTAGACCCCTGAAGCATCGCCCCTGACACTTAGCCGATGCATCGGGGGTCGATGGGGTGTGGCATGATGCAGAATATAAAATTTAATTAAAAAAATGTATTTTCAAAGCGGCTTTATTTCCTCTTAATTTCTTTCCGTGGTTGACGTGACTTTTCCTCTAGTGATTAATATTCTTTTTCAGAATATTCCTTTTTTTTTCTTTTCTTTCAAGAGACAGCTGAATTAAAATCATTATTTGAAATAAAAACATGAATTTAGCCTTAGGTCATCGTATATTTCTGTTTTTGATTCGTTGTTCGCTTTGGTATCCTTTTCATTTAAAATTGTTTTTCATTCGTCTTGAACGGGGTTTTAACGTTTACCCGAAGGATACATCATTGTGATGAATACGAGCTGACTTATGAGAAATAAACTTGAATGAACTTGAAGTTTTGTATCTTTTATTTCAATAAAACAGAGACAAGAAATGCTTGACCATTGTTCTTTTCACAATTGCTTAGATTGTATACAAATAAAAATTTTATTTTTTTTAGGTACTTCTCAGAATTAGATAATATACATACGTTCTGGTCAGAATTAGATATCATATACGTGCTGGTCAGAATTAGATAACATATACGTGCTGGTCAGAATTAGATAGCATATACGTGCTGGTCAGAATTAGATAACATATACGTGCTGGTCAGAATTAGATAACATACGTGCTGGTCAGAATTAGATAACATATACGTGCTGGTCAGAATTAGATAACATATACGTGCTGGTCAGAATTAGATAACATACGTGCTGGTCAGAATTAGATATCATATACGTGCTGGTCAAAATTAGATAACATATACGTGCTGGTCAGAATTAGATAACATATACGTGCTGGTCAGAATTAGATAACATATACGTGCTATTCAGAATTAGATAACATATACGTGCTGGTCAGAATTAGATATCATGTACGTGCTACACAAAATTAGATAACATATACGTGCTGGTCAGAATTAGATAACATATACGTACTGGTCAGAATTAGATATCATATACGTGCTGGTCAGAATTAGATAACATATACGTGCTGGTCAGAATTAGATAACATATACGTGCTGGTCAGAATTAGATAACATATACGTGCTGGTCAGAATTAGATAACATATACGTGATGGTCAGAATTAGATAACATGTACGTGCTGGTCAGAATTAGATAACATATACGTGCTATTCAGAATTAGATATCATATACGTGCTGGTCAGAATTAGATAACATGTACGTGATGGTCAGAATTAGATAACATATACGTGCTGGTCAGAATTAGATAACATGTACGTGCTGGTCAGAATTAGATAACATATACGTGCTGGTCAGAATTAGATATCATATACGTGCTATTCAGAATTAGATAACATATACGTGCTGGTCAGAATTAGATAACATATACGTGATGGTCAGAATTAGATAACATATACGTGCTGGTCAGAATTAGATAACATATACGTGCTGGTCAGAGTTAGATAACATACGTGCTGGTCAGAATTAGACAATACATACGTGCTGGTCAGAATTAGATAAAATATACATGTACGTGCTGGTCAGAATTAGATAACACATACGTGCTGGTCAGAATTAGATAACATATACGTGCTGGTCAGAATTAGATCACATACGTGCTGGTCAGAATTCGATAATACATACATGCTGGTCAGAATTAGATAACACATACGTGCTGGTCAGAATTAGATAACATATACGTGCTGGTCAGAATTAGATAACATATACGTGCTGGTCAGAGTTAGATAACATACGTGCTGGTCAGAATTAGACAATACATACGTGCTGGTCAGAATTAGATAAAATATACGTGCTGGTCAGAATTAGATAACACATACGTGCTGGTCAGAATTAGATAACATATACGTGCTGGTCAGAATTAGATCACATACGTGCTGGTCAGAATTCGATAATACATACATGCTGGTCAGAATTAGATAACACATACGTGCTGGTCAGAATTAGATAACATATACGTGCTGGTCAGAATTAGATATCATGTTATGTACGTGCTGGTCAGAATTAGATAATACATACGTGCTGGTCAGAATTAGATAACACACACGTTGCTGGTCAGAATTAGATATCATATACGTGCTGGTCAGAATTAGATAACATATACGTGCTGGTCAGAATTAGATAACATATACGTGCTGGTCAGAATTAGATAACATATACGTGCTGGTCAGAATTAGATAACATATACGTGCTGGTCAGAACTAGATAACATATACGTGCTGGTCAGAATTAGATAACATATACGTGCTGGTCAGAATTAGATAACATATACGTGCTGGTCAGAATTAGATAACATATACGTGCTGGTCAGAATCAGATAACATACATGTGCTGGCCAGAATTAGATATCATATACGTGCTGGTCAAAATTAGATCACATACGTGCTGGTCAGAATCAGATATCATGTACGTTCTGGTCAGAATTAGATAATACATACGTGCTGGTCAGAATTAGATAACATATACGTGCTGGTCAGAATTAGATAACATATACGTGATGGTCAGAATTAGATAACATATACATGCTGGTCAGAATTAGATAACATATACGTGCTGGTCAGAATCAGATAACATATACGTGCTGGTCAGAATTAGATAACATATACGTGCTGGTCAGAATTAGATAACATATACGTGCTGGTCAGAATTAGATAACATATACGTGCTGGTCAGAATTAGATAACACATACGTGCTGGTCAGAATTAGATATCATATACGTGCTGGTCAGAATTAGATAACATATACGTGCTGGTCAGAATTAGATAACATGTACGTGCTGGTCAGAATTAGATAACATACACGTGCTGGTCAAAATCAGATAACATATACGTGCTGGTCAAAATTAGATACAGATTAATCGTGTGATTTGGCCAAGAGATGCCTACATATTCTGAATCAGCCTCTGCGTTTCCAATTCTATCGGCGTGTTTCTTGACCTAAATCAACCTTCATGCATTAGACAGCATTGGATATTGACCAACAAATAGCTCAGGCGACCTAAGGTCAAATGAAAGTGGAGAAAATGGCAAACGGATGTTGCAGAAACGATTGTGATCATAAAGGGCAACATTCTGGCGATAAGAAATCACCAGCCAGATGGACTCTGAAGTTTCTTACTTATAAGCATCTTGCTTTTATCGGTCGGTGCAGACTTTCCAGGGGGGGGGGGATGCATAACTTTTTTCTTTCTGTAAATATTTCTGGATATTTCCCACGCTTTAAACAACAGCGCGAATATTCCCATAACATGTGCACAAATTAATGTATTTAAAATAAATCTTTCGGAAATATTGTTGACATGATTTTGAAACTTTTGCCAAAGGCAAAACGGTTATGTTGATCTTAGACAATCGGTTCGTGAGACGATTGGACTATTTCATTTAACAAATCACATACAAGAAGTCTGGCTTTACTCAGCCAAGCATGAATTTGTTTCCTTGATGAGCCAATAAAAGGGACTGGGCCACGGGACAAATCCGTCGGCTTCTTCAACATCAGCGTTGCCCTTTCCTCTCCTGGTTCTTGGTGAAATAATAACGGTAAGGGTTCGTTGGCTGAAAATAAAATAGGTAAGACTTAGTGAAATATTTTAGTAAGATTTTATGCGATTTGTATTTTATTCCCAATTTTCCAGATGAAGACCAAAGGACTGATTGCCGTATTGTTGATATCCATGCTTCTTGTACAACAAGTGGAACCATGGGGAATCCGTTTAAGAAGAGTGGGCCGATTCATCAGAAGGATCGTGAAACCTATCGTGTGCAGATTGGCCTGCCCAAGAGTCTGTCGATATAGCCCACGTTTAGGAAGACGTATATGCAGATTTGCCTGTAGAAGGGTATGTGGGAAAGGTAAACGAGAGGTAAGCTCATTTTTATAGAAAGATAGCATGAGAAATAATCTCTAGTATGGTCAACATCCATTTTCAGAAATGAACAAAAACACGACAAAACCACGATGACAAGTGTGAATGGGGATTAAAAGAAAAAGAAAAACCAATGTCTTTAAACTATTAAACTTTTCGATCAGAGATATTTTGCTGTAATTTGAAAATATTTTTAAATTGCTCTAAGTATAGACTGATACATGTTCTGGCCCACTTATATAAAATATATATATTTTCTCCTTTCAAATGCCACTTTAGTCTGCATTTACTCCTCGTCAGTAGGTTGTAATTATTTTATACCTTATGCGACATACCATGTCTGGGATAATCCCTTTAGAAAGACAGAATCTAAAGATCTCACCGTACATTACAGGATTAGTGTTTTCAGAAGTGGTCTATACAAATCTATACAAAAATAATAGATAAGATTTCGAGGAAGAATGTGTGCTCAAGTCTCACTTTATAAAACTTTTCTCCAACTAATAAATACGCTTTGTGGTCAGCTGTTAAGTTTCACACCGAGGACCCGAACTAAAGAGGTTACAAAAATAGACGTTCGATAAACTATTGCAGAAATGGCGACTACAATGGACGCCAAGAGCATCAATATGCTGCCTTGTGTTAATGGGGCTGTTTCGAGAATATTATGCAGTCCAATTGCATCCATGCTAACACGATCCTTTCCTTGCGAGCTGAGAACCGTATTGTACCACACGGGCAACAACGCCATCATTTTTGCTATCTGATGGGTGTCCACTGTAGCAGCATGGTTTCTTATTTTTATTCCAGAGAAGACAATAATTTTCACTGACCAAAAGCAGATACCATTTAAAGGTTGGAGGGGGAGGGGGGAGGGGGTACGGGGGGGGGGGGGGGGGGGGGGGGCTTATTGGCATTTTCACGATAAAATTGCCAGATATTATTGATACAATGGCATAAGCTGCCAAAATTCTGATATTTTCATGAATCCAGCTTGTCAAAAGAAAGAGAGAATTCGCAGCGCAGCCCACCCTGAATACTTTCTAATGTCTTGGAACATTTCCCCAGTATTTCTTACTGATTCTAAATTCTTGTATTCGTCGAATGGCTACACTTGCTTAAGGTGACGCTGTTGGTGTATTCCCATACAGAGCCCGGGGGGGGGGGGTCGTTTCACAAAGCCGTCGCACAGTGCGATAAATCGCAGTTGCCATGACGACGCATCTCTTCACTATGGTATCCATTGGCAACTGGGTTTCGTTAGCGATGCGACTGTTATGTGAAACGAGCTCCACCAGTTTAGCGGGATCTCGACACGCCCCCTGGTTTTTGAATATCTAACTCCACACGGATATAAGAGTTTGTTTTTGTGTATTTGAAATTTCTAAACAATTACTCAGCGGGTGATGTTATCGAAGATCTTTTTATTTGTACTGTTTTAAGAACTAGCCCTTCGTTCTGACATTCTGTTTTACCGAAAAAATGTCAACATTTTAGCAGCTCATGCCACTTTAAACACTGTTCTGGTTGTATGTGTTTTCTGTCAGGCAATCGAAGGTCACATCACTCCAATCCCTAATTACTTTGACTACTATGATTTGAATGATGATACTTGGATCTCCCCGGAAGAATTTGCTGATACCATGGGACAGCCTGTAATGGAAGGAGACTTGATGATAGCTTTCAACACCACTGATATCGACGGTAAACGCCTTTTCCTCACATTTATTTATATTCAGTAATTTACTACAATCATTGACTTTGATAACGATGTAAGAACTACATCAAAACGTCGTCACCCAATAAACCAAGAAGTTGTTATCTATAAGTAATTCTTCACCTTAATAATTTACTTCAAGTCTGACTAAATTTGATAGATATGATATTGATGGAACAATAACTCAGTCAGAATGTACCCCCTTCCATCCCATCCCAAAAATAACCAAAATTAATACCAAAGATCATGCATTTCCGTGCAATATCGTTATTTGAAATAAAATACAACAATCTGTTTTAATTATGTTTTAGGAGACGGTTCTCTTACTAAAAACGAGTTCTTGATGTCCACTGTCTTCGAATTTGGTAAGTATGAGTTTTTTTATGGTGTTGGGTGTAAACATTGGCAACCATATATTTAGTACATGGTATTAGGTTTCTTTATCCCTATGTACGCGTAACAAACCTCCTTCTTATTAAAGTTCAAATATGTTATTTTGCTAGCTTCAAATAAACATAAACATTAAACGTGAGGATATATTAGCCTTCCCTTTATACATATTGAATTTTGCTATGAAATGAAGCTGTCAGGGAACATGTGTATATTACGGGGGGGGGGGGGGGAGAGGAAGCAAACTTTATGGGGTTCAATCTCAGTCCACCGATGTTCTTGCCATAGTTAAGATGCATAACCATCGTCAATGTGTTACAAAAGGATTCCAGAAAATTCTACTGACCAAGGCTAAGCTCCTGTCAGTCGTCAGCTTAATGAAATATCATAGGTTTGGTTTGTTACAACAATTTATGGGGTCTAAAGGTCTAAATGATATACCTCTTTTTTTTTACACAATTAGAAACTTATATCCATGGTTATTTTAGACAAGAAGATTTTCCCTGTGCCCGTGTGTTTTAGTGATCATAAATATATATATAACAGACAACCATATGTTAATTACAAACAAGAAGAATAATTTAGATTTTCATAACAAGTACAGTTGTCTTTAATTTTTGCTTTCTCTATAGGCCATGACGACCCGTTATTTCAAGATGACCAAGAATAAATATTCATGCAAGGACAACCACTCAATTCTGTTTACCGTGCCGTCATTTTCTTATTTCACATGTATCAGACTGTTTATATCATTCAATAAAACCAGATTCAATAGCATTGGTGCCCTTTTGTAGCTTGATGTCGTCAATTGCGACACTGTTTATGTCATCATAGAGAAAGGTTGATTTGTTGATGTTTTTCGCGGCACTCAATATTATTGCAATTCCGTAGCGGCGTGGTCAAGATTGACTGGGGGAGGGAATTGTCTTTTGCCATGAGCAAACCCCCGATCTTTGCTGAGTATACCTACCCAATTGTGAGGCAATGAAGTGGAAACTCAAATCACGAATTTTAAAATTTGTCTTGAACTGAGTGGGATTCGGACCTGTGACCCATCGACGGGTCGGACTGAGAAAATCATTCTGCCAACATAGCGCCCCCACCCACCCCACTCCCGCTTAGAGATAGATACTGGGCTTAGCGCCCCCACCCACCCCACTCCCGCTTAGAGATAGATACTGGGCTTAGCGCCCCCACCGGCCCCACTCCCGCCTAGAGATATATACTGGGCTAAGCGCCCCCACCGGCCCCACTCCCGCTTAGAGATAGATACTGGGCTTAGCGCCCCCACCGGCCCCACTCCCGCTTAGAGATAGATACTGGGCTTAGCGCCCCCACCCACCCCACTCCCGCCTAGAGATATATACTGGGCTTTAGTTTTGTAATGACTGCACGCGATGAGGTCTCCGGACCAAGTAACCTTAACAAGCCTTTTCAGTCATATTCAGCATTAAGATAATGAATTAAAACCTGAAAACACTAAATGTTTCGTTAGCGGATCGGCTTACAACTTTAATTCAAAGCGTTAAAACAAAACATAATCATCGATCGCTGATGAGGCAGTGTTGTGTGAACTGCTGGGTTGGAGAATCTGACTAGTGCCTGAAAACACTAAAACTGTAATTGCCATTCAATGACCCCATACAACAGTGAAAAGTGATTTCTTACATTATTTTTTATATTGGTGACCGTTGCAGCTAAAATCTTTTGAGAAATGACAGATGTAGTCCGGGTTTCTAACTCCAAAATTAGGCCTACTATTTTTTTTATTCTGACGGCCGTATTATGGAGCCAGGGTTCACTGCAATCAAAAATCCAGAGTTGGCTGCCTGCTCAGAAGCAGTATGTGGTCCGATTTAGACAAAGAAATAGCAATATAGCCTACTACGATCGTGTCTAAACGGTCATAATCACTTTTATGGATAATTTCGCTACCTACCAGTGCCTGTTATGGACGAGGAGGATCGGCCAGTAAACATTATTCTTCCACTGAATTCACTTTTGCCTTCTCCAGTCTAGCGGTTTTTTTTCTTCAGTTTTTAAACGTTAAATTCACTTTACAAAAGGCTAAATTATTAATGAACGTCGTACTGACACTATTTGGGTTAGTTATGTTGTTATTTACTGTCTAAATCTGACTGCAAACTGCCCGATCAGAAGCGTGCAGTCTGCTCCGATTTTTTGATTGCAATGAGCCCTGACTCCAAAATACGACAATCAGTACAAAAAAAAGTAATTTTGGAGTCAGAAACCCGGACTATGACACTTGGAATTACGCAAAAATTCAGATAGAGGATAGCCAGTTGACATTTACGTGAGAATAACAGAGTTGAGTTGGTTCGTTGGCCAGTGATATATATATATTCCTACGCTTGTTGAAAACTTAACCCATCATTATAGGGTATTGTCCTTTTTGTAATTTATAAATTTATACTTTTTAAACAATTTCCAGCGTAAAACATGATAGAATAAATAATAAACAGAACATTGATCAGCTGTGTTCTTTTAAAAGTTGGAGTAATAACCCTCGTCTTTTACTCGAAAATATAAGTGCTGTTTATACACAACTGTTTAATATCTAGTCCGGTTTTCTGATTCCAAAATAACCATTTTCTTTTTACCGACGGCCGTATTTTGGAACCAGGGTTTATTGCAATAAAAAAAGTCGGAGTAGACTGCTAGCTCAGAAGCGGGCAGTACGTGGTCCGGTTTAAACAAGGAAATAGCAATATAACCCACTCAATTTGTGCTTTAAAATAATAAAATCGTAATTGATTGGCATTTTGTCAAACACATTTTTCTAAAACCGTCTTAATTTCTATGTTTTATTTCTGGGTTAAAATGTCTTAATCATAGGTAAAATTCATCACTTATCTGTGCAAATTGATCAACCAAAACCTCCTCTTCATTGGTATAACATGTACAATGTTGTTATGTTCACAAGATATTTTTGGGTTGCTTAATGTCACCTGGAATTTTCTTGATTCTTTTTCAAAGGTTGATTGATTGATTGTTTGCTGTTTTACGCCGCGCGCAAGATTATTTCACTTATATGGCGGCGTTGCCAGTTTTATTGTGGGAGGAAACCGGGCTCTATGCCCGGAGGAAACCCACGACCTTCCGTTGGTAACTGGCAACCATCCCTTTTTCATAGGAGTATTCGTACTAAATAGGAGTATTAACTCTGCTAATAACTTTTATGGGCTTTATTAGATAGCTACATCCATTTTTTTTTCTTCTCAAATATGTCATGCATTGAACGCGAAAGTTGAGACTCAACTTTACAAAGTTAATAACAACCATTGTAATTTGAATATTTCTTTAGAAAGCGCTTGCTTATTAACGTGCATAATTATAACTAATTAACCTGGATTTCCCCGGTGTTATCTTGTGTCTGATCATGTTTTTTTTTCTTCCGCACAAGGATTAAAAGGACCAACGAACTGGAAACGTGTTTATGTCTTTTACCATAAATGAATAAAAAAATGCTCACGTGATATTGGCGTTAAACTTTTAAAATGCGGCTGCTGACAAGAGTACGTGTAAAAACATTGTTTGCTGTATAAATTCTGATGAAACTCTCGAAACCGAGAGTAAACTATCCCGTAAAAAAACACATTTGCTGGATAGTCGCTGCCTTGTTTTCACGCATGTGTGTCAAAATTCTCCCTGCATCCTTGTAGTTCGCAGCTCACACATAATCATTCAAATGATCACATTTAGCCTGCATTATCGTCATTTTCCATTGACAACAGGTTCTGATATCTTTCCTTACCCAGCGTAGGCCTATAATTTGTTCACTCCGAGGAGCCGTTATTATTGACCAATATACACTTTGTTCACTCCGAGGAGCCGTTATCATTGACCAATATACACTTTGTTCACTCCGAGGAGCCGTTATCATTGACCAATATACACTTTGTTCACTCCGAGGAGCCGTTATTATTGACCAATATACACTTTGTTCACTCCGAGGAGCCGTTATCATTGACCAATATACACTTTGTTCACACCGAGGAGCCGTTATCATTGACCAATATACACTTTGTTCACTCCGAGGAGCCGTTATCATTGACCAATATACACTTTGTTCACTCCGAGGAGCCGTTATCATTGACCAATATACACTTTGTTCACTCCGAGGAGCCGTTATCATTGACCAATATACACTTTGTTCACTCCGAGGAGCCGTTATTATTGACCAATATACACTTTGTTCATTCTGGAGGAGCCGTTATTATTGACCAATATACACTTTGTTCACACCGAGGAGCCGTTATTATTGACCAATATACACTTTGTTCACTCCGAGGAGCCGTTATTATTGACCAATATATACTTTAATCACTCCGAGGAGCCGTTATCATTGACCAATATACACTTTGTTCACACCGAGGAGCCGTTATCATTGACCAATATACACTTTGTTCACTCCGAGGAGCCGTTATCATTGACCAATATACACTTTGTTCACTCCGAGGAGCCGTTATCATTGACCAATATACACTTTGTTCACTCCGAGGAGCCGTTATTATTGACCAATATACACTTTGTTCATTCTGGAGGAGCCGTTATCATTGACCAATATATACTTTGTTCATTCTGGAGGAGCCGTTATTATTGACCAATATACACTTTGTTCACACCGAGGAGCCGTTATTATTGACCAATATATACTTTGTTCACTCCGAGGAGCCGTTATTATTGACCAATATACACTTTGTTCACTCCGAGGAGCCGTTATTATTGACCAATATATACTTTGTTCATTCTGGAGGAGCCGTTATTATTGACCAATATACACTTTGTTCACTCCGAGGAGCCGTTATTATTGACCAATATACACTTTGTTCATTCTGGAGGAGCCGTTATTATTGACCAATATACACTTTGTTCACACCGAGGAGCCGTTATTATTGACCAATATACACTTTGTTCACTCCGAGGAGCCGTTATTATTGACCAATATACACTTTGTTCACTCCGAGGAGCCGTTATTATTGACCAATATATACTTTGTTCCCACTGAGGAGCGTTTAATATTAATCAATATGCATTTTATTCACTCCGAGAAACCGTTAACATTGACCAATATACACTTTGTTCACTCCGCGGAGCCGTTATCATTGACCAATATACACTTTGTTCACTCCGAGGAGCCGTTATCATTGACCAATATACACTTTGTTCATTCCGGGGAGCCGTTATTATTGACCAATATACACTTTGTTCACTCCGAGGAGCCGTTATTATTGACCAATATACACTTTGTTCACTCCGAGGAGCCGTTATTATTGACCAATATACACTTTGTTCATTCTGGAGGAGCCGTTATTATTGACCAATATACACTTTGTTCACACCGAGGAGCCGTTATTATTGACCAATATACACTTTGTTCACTCCGAGGAGCCGTTATTATTGACCAATATATACTTTAATCACTCCGAGGAGCCGTTATCATTGACCAATATACACTTTGTTCACACCGAGGAGCCGTTATCATTGACCAATATACACTTTGTTCACTCCGAGGAGCCGTTATCATTGACCAATATACACTTTGTTCACTCCGAGGAGCCGTTATCATTGACCAATATACACTTTGTTCACTCCGAGGAGCCGTTATTATTGACCAATATACACTTTGTTCATTCTGGAGGAGCCGTTATCATTGACCAATATATACTTTGTTCATTCTGGAGGAGCCGTTATTATTGACCAATATACACTTTGTTCACACCGAGGAGCCGTTATTATTGACCAATATATACTTTGTTCACTCCGAGGAGCCGTTATTATTGACCAATATACACTTTGTTCACTCCGAGGAGCCGTTATTATTGACCAATATATACTTTGTTCATTCTGGAGGAGCCGTTATTATTGACCAATATACACTTTGTTCACTCCGAGGAGCCGTTATTATTGACCAATATACACTTTGTTCATTCTGGAGGAGCCGTTATTATTGACCAATATACACTTTGTTCACACCGAGGAGCCGTTATTATTGACCAATATACACTTTGTTCACTCCGAGGAGCCGTTATTATTGACCAATATACACTTTGTTCACTCCGAGGAGCCGTTATTATTGACCAATATATACTTTGTTCCCACTGAGGAGCGTTTAATATTAATCAATATGCATTTTATTCACTCCGAGAAACCGTTAACATTGACCAATATACACTTTGTTCACTCCGCGGAGCCGTTATCATTGACCAATATACACTTTGTTCACTCCGAGGAGCCGTTATCATTGACCAATATACACTTTGTTCCCACTGAGGAGCGTTTAATATTAATCAATATGCATTTTATTCACTCCGAGACTAATATACACTTTATTCACTTAGAGGAGTCGTTAATATTGGCCAATATACACTTTATTCACTTACATGTAGAGGATCCGTTAATATAGACCAATATACACTTTGTTCACTCCGCGGAGCCGTTATCATTGACTAATATACACTTTATTCACTTAGAGGAGTCGTTAATATTGACCAATATACACTTTGTTCACTTAGAGGATCCGTTAATATAGACCAATATACACTTTGCTCACTTAGAGGATCCGATATCATTTCATTTCATTTCATTTATTAACCACTCAATTCATCAATATGTACACGACAAGAATATTTAGAGAATCAGTTCTAAATTTTGGTGGGAATAAAGCTCATATGGCTTGTTCTATACCGTTAGTTAATTGTCAGATATATAGAATTATTAATGATTGTATATTTTGAATAGTTATATATATTGTGTGGGCGGAAAATTAATTATTTATGCAAAAACATGAGGCATATTAACAGGTTTTTAATAACACTTTGAGATTTTGGTAAGTAAATAAGTTTTTAGTTTAGATTGAAATGGGGATGACGATTCTATTGATCTTAATGATGTTGGCAATTTATTCTAAGCTCTGGGACCGGCTGATTTGAAAAGATGATAGGATGTATTTGTTCTACAGAAGGGGATGGCGAAATCAAATAATGTTTGTCTAGTGTTAATCTGCTGTTGACCCGATATCCGTCTCACCAGGTAGTTGGAAAATGAAGAAGGGATTATACACTGATAGTTAAAAAATGTATAGGATAACTTTGTATTAATATATTCAACAAGAAGGGGAAATGTTATTTGTTTGATAAAACTGTTTTAACCGACATCGTGGGTAAAAATGGATCGTAGAAAGAGTATTTAGACTTTTATTTGATTTTTTACAATTGTAAATACAAGCGGGACACCCTAACTGTCAATAAGGTCTGTTATTTAATCCTGGAGAGGCCTGCATGGTGAAGGCTTTTGGCCCTACAAGTCCAAAAGTTTTAACCGTCCTACAGAGTGAAATGACACCGATCCCTGACTATACAACAGAATGACAGGATATGGGGCTACCAAATATAAGATAATTTTCGTAAAAAATAGACTTAAAAAGATTGCCAAATGCCAATCTTTAAAGTGGCACGAGTTGCCAATATAGGCAACATAATTACCTAATTGTTCATCATTTTAACCATTGTCAGCTGATATCAATCTGGGAGATGTAAAGCAAATTATATAAGCAGCAAAAAGACTCTAAAATGAATTCATACATCCCGGCTATTTGAATTTTGTCCGATTTCAGTACACATCTTCGTTTCATATGGATTACTGGCTGTATCAATAAATTGTTTAATTTTTACAAACGTCCAACTCTCAACCTCTTTCTTTATGATGTCTTGCCACTTATTGATGAACTTTATCTGCTAGCATTCCACCAAGATTAAAAAAAAAAAAGGGACGATTTTGATCTGACAAAAGTACATTAAAACAAATTCAAAATGAATGGCTATTTTCAAAAACAGTACAAAAAGGAGTTTTTCAGAAATATCAGTCACGTTAAGTAATTTTATAGAAATATCAAACTCACAAAAATAAACTCATCTATCCGGGCATTAGGGCTTGCCTATCTCCATGCATATATATATGCCTAGATCACCGGTAAACTGTAAGGTTATGGGACAAGCTTGAACAAGTCCAGTCATTCAAAGAAAAAAAAAAGGCTTTAGAATCACACAGTATAACTCATTGAATAATTTTTTATTCTGTGTATTTGGTGTATTTCTTTAATGAACTGCAAATTCCCTCTTTTTCTGACAATCTGAATTTATGAAAATATTTTAATTTTGGCAGCTCATGCCACTATAAAGGGTTACTGGCCTCGAGAATTTGGTTGGATTACCCTCATTTATCAGCAGACTTTTTGAGCTCGTGGATCCAAATCCCCAGTCTGTATTTCTCAGATAATGCTGCTTTACGTTTACATCAAAATAGAATCAAAATTGACACAAACATTCAGTTTAACGTTTAAACCCAATACGGATTATCTTATAGGATATACAAGAAACAGAAATATTGCTTTGTTACGTAACAGTTGACATTTAATAAACAAGAATAAAATAAGCCTCAGGCCTGATTTCCGTTGAAGGTTATTTCCGTGACGGTCAAACTGACATCAACATTTCTTTGAAATTCATAGAACAAACGGATTTGAGATCAGAAGCAGGTCGGTATATTTACGAGAAATAGACTAGATCAGCCCGAGGCGATGTTCAACGTGGGATGTTTACCCTTGTTTAATTCATTTATTAAGCAAAGTTATCATTCAATTATTATATATTTCTGGTAAGTCACGAAAATGTGTAACTTCCTCCTCAGTCCTCGCCGGAATTTAAGTTAACGTCCATCCCGGCATCAGTTCTAGCTGTTGATGCTGATCGAGCCAGCATGTAATCCGTGTCATACGTCTTACATGAAATTGACTTGCAAGAAATAACATTCAATCTCAATGTTTTCATAAGTAGGCTACATAATTACGTCTAATTATATTTATAGTACAGATATATTTTCAGAGGCGCCAGCTAGAGTATGTTTGAAATTATAGGGTGATGGATTGTAGGAGGGTCCCGAGATGAGTTCTGTTTTTTTTTTGTTTTTTTTTTTTGTTACCCTTTTGTTATAAAGCTTGGATTCTCAATGAAGAAAATGTATACACTTTTATTTTAGATTTAGAGACATATTTTATGCTCCTATTTTATCCATAACGGAGGTCTACAGATTCAGATTTTATCTTACCAGAGACACAACAATGAATATTAAAAAGTAATATGTACATAAGCCTACAATTACAGGAAGATATTAACTACGAATCCAGTCCAATAGTTTTGCTGATCGTAATTACGTATCAGAGACACTTTCGTTCGTTGTAATAAAACTGCTGAATGTTAGGGCGTATTACACACTTGTCCCTTGGGTCTAATAGTTCTGCTGATCGTAATGGTGTATTATGCAATCGTCCCTAGAGTGTAATAGTTTTGCTGATCGTAAAAGTGTAGGCACTCGTCCTTCGAGTATAATAGTTCTGCTGATCGTAATGGTGTATTATGCACTCGTTCCTTGAGTGTAATAGTTCTGCTGATCGTAATGGTGTATTATGAGCTCGTTCCTTGAGTCTAATAGTTCTTTTGATCGTAATGGTGTATTATGCACTCGTCCCTTGAGTGTAATCGTTCTGCTGATCGTAATGGTGTATTATGCACTCGTCCCTTGAGTCTAATCGTTTTGCCTATCTTAAAAGTGTTTATGCACTTTTAGTTTTCTTGATCGTAACGAGGTATTATGCACTAGTCCCATGAGTCCAATAGTTTTGCTGATCTTAACGGTGTATTATGCACTCGTCCCCCGGGTATAATATTTCTGCTGATCGTAATGGTGTATTATGCACTCGTCCCTTGATAATAATAGTTCTGCTGATCGAAATGGTGTATGTACTCGTCCCTTGATAATAATAGTTCTGCTGATCGTAATGGTGTATTATGCACTCGTCCCTTGATAATAATAGTTCTGCTGATCGAAATGGTGTATTATGTACTCGTCCCTTGATAATAATAGTTCTGCGCAGCTGATCGTAATGGTGTATTATGCACTCGTCCCTTGAGTATAATAGTTTTTTATCGTAATGATGTATTATGCACTCGTCCCTTGAGTCTAACAATTTTGCTGATCACAATGTTGTATTAAGCACTCGTCCCTTAAGTCTACTAGTTTTGCTGATCGTAATGATGTATCATTGACTTGGATCTTGGGTCTTATAGTTTTGCTGATCGAAATGGTGCATTATGCACTCGTCCCTTGTGCATTATAGTTTTGCTGATCGTAATGATGCACTCGTCCCTTGAGCCTAATAGTTTTGCTGATCGCAATGATGAATTATACACTCGTCCCTTGAGTGTTATAGTTTTGCTGATCGTAATGATGTAGTATGCACTCGTCTCTTTTTGCTGATCGTAATTTTGAATAAAAGACGCTTGGTTTGAGTGTACTGTTTCGTCTCATCGTCATGGCGTGGTGAGAACCTTTTCACCGCGGTGGAAACATTCCCATCGCAAGGGAAACTTTTCACCGCGGAGGAAATGATACACAATCTCTCGTCTCAAAACCAAGTTTCCGCAAAGTTCTATATAAGACGAAAAACACTGGAAATGTCAAATATAAACGAGGACGATCGGACAATTTGGTCAGATCAGAGGTATTGGACTCGGTGACCAGTGACGTGGATTCGGTCACCGGTGACCTGTGTGGCTTTAAGCGTGTATAATCGACACACACAAGATTGAGAATAAAGAATTTCATTTTCGGGGTAAAGGAAATTTTGGTTGTTGTAAATTATATTCATTTTTCTCGCGGGAATGTCATTTATGATGGATAAAAAGCGTTGTTGTTTTTTAATTGATTAGCGTGGTTGACGTGTTTACTGGACTTTCCTCAAGGTCCATCTTTTACAAAGGTTCTTTCAGTGCGTCTTTTATTGGATCAATCCTGACCACAGGATCATTGGAAGAAAATCTTCTGGCACAGAATAATATTGATCTGGACCAGAATCAGAAACCCATCACAATCGCCTAGATTCCACTTGCGTGCGTTGGTTTAATAGAGTATAGGGTGCTGGTGGCCCAATCTTGGACATGTAGACACCATGGTGTTGCGCCAAGCTCTTGCCATTGTATTGACCCAATAATATGTGTCTGGTTGGCCAAATTTGGTCTGACAAAGCAATGTTATATCATAGTGGCCATGTGTAAGCCGTTAATTCCACGGCCGCAGGGAACATTTCGACAAAGCTTTTTGAAAATTTCATTGTAGCAAAAATTTTCACAAATTTCATAGTTTTTAAGTCTATTTATTGATAGACACTAAAGACACGGACACAGAGAAAATTTGCTTGACTAACATAACCATGGAGAAAAGTTTCTAGCTGTGTAACTGTTAAAAGTGGAGGGGGTATTTCATTTAGACCTATATACGCAGTCATAGGTTGTTGCAAAACTCTAAAGTGGCATGAGCTGCCAAAATTCACACTTTTTTCATAATTGCTGATCGTCCCGACATTAAGAGGCTTGGAAGGCTATCGAAAAACTAAATGATTGGCGTTGGAATGAGAAAAATCCATACAGTATGTGGCCTGTACGAACCGAAAATATGTTCGAAAAGTAAACAAAATTTAAATAACCGGGACGACCATTCATTCATTCTAAGGCAAAGTTAGTTCAAAACAATACTTTATCGTACATTATCGAGACTAGAAGCACTAAAAAGCTTCTGAATTATACGTCTTGAGAAAAATGGCCAATAATTTCAACATTCTGTTTTAACGTCAAAATATCAACATTTTGACAGCTCGTGCCACTTTAAGTTTCACACAGGCGGGAGTCTTTTCGGAAATACTTTGTAATATATTGACGGATCCTCAGCTATTACAAGACATCAGGTAAACTAAAATTGAAAAAAATATGATAATTTGGTTCCTAGGTAGACAGACAATGGATTTCAGTGTCCTAATAGATATTTCAAACTCTTGTTCTATTTATAAGCAAAGAGAGGTCGAGCCATTTTACTCTGAAGTGGTCTTCTTTTATCATCTGGATCATATTCATGCTGACTCTAATACACCGAAACACAAACGTAGAAGAGGGATTTTCCAATAGGCACGAAATGGTCCCAAACCGAAAGACTTAGGGTATTGAAATGTCCAAGACCAATGCCAGATAAACGGTTGCAGTTGGCTCTTTGTCGCCGAGAACCCAGAGCTTCTCCACGTTTTCCTTGCGACAATTTTTGCACGTTATAATATACACGATGTTAGGAGAGTCGAAATTAATGGCCTTTGCCATTTGCTATTTGTTGCGGAAATCGGGTACGGAAATCGGGTACGAATACATCCAGTTTACATCGCTTCTTAAGACACTTCATTGATGTACCGGAAGGAAAATTTGGGCGGTAACGATACACCCGTGAAGGCAAAGCAAGCGCGTCGAGAGCCGAAGAGGGGGAATTAATATTGTCACAACATACCAGACTTGAAGCAAATATAGTGTGAGCATTTTTTTATAGACGTCATTCGAATTACTTGAGTTCTAAATTCTAAATTAGGGGCGTTTTTTCGAGCCTCTGGATATACAAGAAGGGTATTAATTGGATTATAGTTAAGCATACAGTTCTCACAAAAAAAACGAAGGAGTGGAATATACGAGAAATTATTTTCCCCATGCGATGTGGAAACTTTACTGCTTGGAGCATTAAAGTATTCAATAAATTTCAACCAATTAAATAAATTCTTTAGCTCAAACCAGTCATGCGAATAGTTTTTGTGCAAATATAAGTGGCTGTGCTCCACGTCCAAACCGCATTGCCTGCAAGTAATTGCACTGAGCTGCATCTGTGCATTTTGTTTGGAAAGTGCGTCGGAGAAAACATAAAGGTGAGTTAATTTAATTTACCTTTCCATTTGATGTGCTTATCGCAAATCATTATTTTCATGTATATCCTAGAAATTTCGGAAGGGATTTTTATTTCTATATTAATATTTCAGATGAAGACCAAGGTCCTTATCGCCGTGTTGCTGATCTCCATGCTGATGGTAGACGAAGTAGAATCATGGATCTTCAGGATCCCTAAATGTAGATTAAAATGCCGAAGACGCTGCAGATTGAATGGAAGAACGAGGAGATACGAATGCAGGTTCTCGTGCAAACTCAAGTGTAAGAAAGGAAAGCGACAGGTAGGGCTTTCGGCGCCATTAGAGAAACAGACACAATCATACGTATCATAACTCTTTCTTAAAATGCATGGCCAAACATATTGACTTTTTTGTAATTGGTAGAAATCTGGCGAATTTTTTGCTTAATAAGGGCCGGGTGCTCATTTCCCTTCGAAACGCTGCTATCGAATCATTTAAAGTGGCATGAGCTGCCAAAATGTTGATATTTTGAGGTTTAAACCGAATGTTGAAATTATTTGCTATTTTTCTCAAAACGTACAATTCATAAGCTTTTTGGGGCTTCTGGTCTCGAAAATATACGATTAAGTATTGTTTTGAACTAACTTTGGCTTAGAATGAATAAATGGTCGTAGGCCACATACTGTATGGATTTTCCTGATTCCAAAGTATTTCGATGGCCTTCAAAGCCTCTTACTGTCGTGACGATCTGAAATTGTGAAAAAAGTGTGAATTTTGGCAGCTCATGCCACTTTAAAGGGCTTGGTTTAAGACTTTTATCGCACCTTGTAACAATGGGCATCCTTAATCCCAAGAACTGCGTTATATAACTCTACAATTCTGAATAAAAAAGTTTTTGAACATGGTCATATCCCGTTATATTGACAATTCTGTTTTCAACAGGCAATTGAAGCATCTGAAGGGCACATAACTCCTATACCACATTACTTTGACTACTACGATTTGAATGATGACGGTGTTATATGTTCCGAGGAATTCGCTGATACTATGGGACAGCCTAGAACTGAGGGAGATTTGATGGTAGGCTTCAATGCTACAGATACCGACGGTAAGTGTTCATTGATCGACAAGCGAAGAAAGAGCACATCAAATTGGTGTCATAAATATTTTTGTCAAATTGAAAAAAATAGGAATTCGTCGAATTTAAGTGGGATTTCTGCCGAACATTTTTTTATGAAGACAAGGAGTACAAATTCGAACAGTTTCTTCAAATGCCATCATAGGAGAATTATTATATGAGATTAATGTGTAGAATAATATTTTGATGCTTTGTATATGTTTTGTGATGCTAAGATTATTCTTATTCCATATAGGTAATGGTGTTCTGACAGAAAACGAACTATTGACTTCCGCTGTCTTTGAATTCGGTAAGCGTGATAACATACAATAATTCATATAGTTGTTTACAATATTGGGGGAGGAGATAAAAGATGGGGTGGTGCAACCCAGTGAATAATTCGAGGGAACCTGATAGACATGTGACATTATGAACCAATCAAATGTAATAAAAAAGCATTTTGGGGATTCAAATTCTGTGGAAATGAAAACGGCACCAACTACCATCCTTGGTGTAGGCCCTACTTGTATGTATTTGTGAATAGAATTCATTCAATACTTTTAAACTGGAATAAAAATATTATCATTGTTATTGTCTGGGTAGAATAACAATGAGACCAAGTCTTATTTCATTTTAATGTAACTTACTCTTACGTTTGCTTTCTTCTTCCTGCTTTAGGCCATGATGATCCACTTTTTCAAGATGACCAACACTAGAGACACAGGTTATCCAAGTTACTCAAGTTTCGTAGTCTTTATATTTCCTTTCTTTTTAAACGTTTTAATACACTTTCGATCTTAAATAAAGCGACTCTCATGCACTTGTTAATGATGAAAGTTTATATTAAACGTCGATTTATTTTCTACATTGATTTGTACCTTTTCTTTGGTGAAAAAAATACGTATCAAAATATCAATTCAGGACTTTTCGGGATTTGCAATACATGTCCCTCTTTTCATTGGTCGCTGTTGGGGCTGTTGATCAAACAATTAAATAATCAGCTCCTAAAAATCGGTGGTTATCGAAACTTAGAAATATCAGATTGCTACCAGATATATACTCTCCCAAACGCAACATCCAACTTTTTTTTTCAAACATGAATTTTTCCAAAAATGTGCGTGATTGACACATAACAACAGGATCATGTTATAATGTAACTGATAGTGGCTGTTGATCACACGTGACTTTCGGGTCAGCCTTTGTGTAACGCCACACGAGGAAGGCGTAGGGAAAAATGTAGAGCAGTTGCACGTGCGAATCACGTCTTATCTTTATGCGGGTCTAATGGGTATAAAATACACACAACCGTTCAATTGAATTCAGTCGTTAAATTGTTTCACGAAGTTGCTACAATATGCCAAGACTAGACGCAGCTACCCGGAACGTCGTCATTGGTCGTCTCCTGGCCGGCGAATCACAGAATACAGTCGCTAGACTTTATAATTTTCACCGGAGCACGATTTCCAGACTCTTGCAACGGCACCAGCAATCCGGTTCAACAGCTGATCGTCAACGTTCTGGCCTATGGAGGGGGATATCCGCCAAAAGTCTATGTGGGTAACTGTGTCAGTTTCAGTGTACGCAGTGCTTACGTTTATTGTGTCGCTTGCGATACTCTTGCTTGAATGCGTGAAACGTTGTCCAATGCAGCGCCTACATTCCTTGCTTCGACTCTGGGCTACAGCCAGTGGCCAGTGTAAAGCGAGCATGGTTCGTACTCCGGCTATGTCAAGAACTGCGCACGAGAGCGGCAGCATTCCAGACAGCGAAGCTAGACGAATGGGAGCTCATACAGCCTTACTATTGTGTTGCAGGGTTACAACACAATTCGCAAGGTTGGGGAAGCTAGCTTCTGTTGGATGATTTTCTGCCTTGTAAAATATAACACAGAACGACTGGATCTTCACAATATACAAACAGAATTTACTTGACGAACAGCAACAAATACAAACTATATACAAGGACTTCACTATACAATAACTGGCATCTATATCACAAGTTACTGGGTTTGTCACAGAGTCGGTAAGGTCCGTGCCCTGGTCTGACTTAACATTCACCAACCATACAATTTATAGTAAAACACTTAAACAAAATACAATAGGACTAATTATAACCTGTCTGATCACATAGGTATTCTGGTTGGACCAGTCTGACCACTACATCTAGTTTGTGTCAGCTTGTCCACATTGGAAGGGATTAATCCGTATCCAGGTGAGAAAGTATCTCACCTGGTGGGAGGCCCACCACACTAAAATAAATCTAACATGACTAAAATTCTACAATACAATATTTCCCCTTTGGACACAAAAATTTGTTCCACCAAATTTTAAAAAAAAATGGTAAAATGAAATCATGTTAAAACTGTAAATTAGAAAATAGGTTGAAAGATAACAATATCGTCTCCTGAAGACGACAAACAATTTTTCAAAAGTTTGGTTTTGTAATTTGGAGGTAGGTTTCTTCTTCTGCCATTGCGGTCTTGAATCCATTTAAGACGTACTCCAGAAATATCATACTTCTGCGGTAACATAAATTCAACGTCGGCAAATGTGGACCCGGTTTCATAAGCATCATCAATCGGATCCACGTCACAATGAACATCATCTATACAAAGGACCTTAAATTTTATACCCCCGTTTGAAAAGCCAAATTTTGATTTTTCGCGTGGGTTGTTTGTCCTGTATTTCGTTCCTGGGATAATATCTTCATAGTTTAAGAAATATTCTAAAGCCGTAGGGTCGAGATCAGCTCGTGCAACCCATGAATTGCAGCTGTTGGGTAAATTTTTCCATTTGACGAGGAGTGAGTGAGTGAGTGATTGGGGTTTTACGTCCTGCTCAACAGTATTTCGGTTATATGAAGACGTTGTCTCCTTGTGACAGGGCGGATTTCCACCGCTCTTTTAGGTGCTGTCTCACCGAGACGACTTGCCGAAGACAACCAGCAAGCCCCCTCACCCAGTCACAGTATACTGACACCGGGCCAACCAGTCGCTGCTCTAACTCCTATTGCTGAGCGCCAAGCGAAGCAGTAACAGCTACCACTGTTAAAGTCTTTGGTCTGACTCGACCCGGGCTTGAACCCGGATCTCCCAGGCCTGAAGCGGACGCTCTACCGACTGAGCTATCGGGGCTGGTCCATTTGACGAGGAAATTGTCTGTGTCACAATAGTATCTGCGTTTAATAATTTTCTCTGCAATCTTAGGGTCAATGCGGCTATCAGTGGACATGTTGTTTATATCAGGTACATCTGATGAATGTTGAGTGTTTGCATCACACAGGGGGACATCTTCCGTTTGTGACGACGTTGACGATATTTGTGGATGGTCGGTTTGGGTAGATCCATCTATTGTTTCTCTCGATTCTGTGGTGGTGGAAACATGGGCTTGCTTGTATTCCTTGCTGTCTTTGTCTTTGTTCTGTTGGAAATACACATTTTTCCTATGTTGGTCACGTCGAATTGTGGAAGGAGATTTGTATCTGTTTTCGGATGGAAAGCTGGGTGGGATCTGACTGTCACCCCAAGTCAAAACAAGCTGTACAGAGTTGTGGTTGTTATGCAGACTCCAAGTTGTTGGTCGAAGATCTACGCCGAGCATTTTGAGAATCTGGAAGACATCGAGTTGAGGAACGATAGTCATGGTAAAGATTTTCTTTGTTGTTATTTTGTGCGAGAGGTACTGGTTCTAGGATCTATGGGTTCTCCGCCAAATATTGGGTTGCTGGGTTACAACACAATTCGCAAGGTTGGGGAAGCTAGCTTCTGTTGGATGATTTTCTGCCTTGTAAAATATAACACAGAACGACTGGATCTTCACAATATACAAACAGAATTTACTTGACGAACAGCAACAAATACAAACTATATACAAGGACTTCACTATACAATAACTGGCATCTATATCACAAGTTACTGGGTTTGTCACAGAGTCGGTAAGGTCCGTGCCCTGGTCTGACTTAACATTCACCAACCATACAATTTATAGTAAAACACTTAAACAAAATGCAATAGGACTAATTATAACCTGTCTGATCACATAGGTATTCTGGTTGGACCAGTCTGACCACTACATCTAGTTTGTGTCAGCTTGTCCACATTGGAAGGGATTAATCCGTATCCAGGTGAGAAAGTATCTCACCTGGTGGGAGGCCCACCACACTAAAATAAATCTAACATGACTAAAATTCTACAATACAATATTACCCACATATGTGGCTAAGTCCCATTATGACGACAGGGGGAGCTGCTGACAAATGTTTCGGAAATTATAGACGGCCCCTAAGTCGAGCTCGGAACTTGGTTATTGTTGAATTTAACTTTTTTTTATTGAAATGATATTCAATGACATGAGGCACAAGTTCTTGAAACTTACGAGTCCCTCTCCCTACATATGTGCAAAATGATGAAGTAAAAATGCAAGATAGAAAAATAACATTTTTTCTATAATTAAAGTGGCATGAGCTGCCAGAATATTGATATTTTGACGTTGAAACAGAATGTTGAAACTATATTCTATTTTTCTCTTGACGTATAATTCAGAAGCTTTTTACTGATTCCAGTCTCGAGAATGTACGATACAGTATTGTTTTGAACTAACTTTGGCTTAGAATGAATAAATAGTCGTCCCGGTTATTTAAATTTTGTTTACTTTTCGAACACTATTTCGGTTCGTATAGGCCACATACTGTATGGATTTTCCCCATTCCAACGCTAATCATTTAGTTTTTCGATAGACTTCAAAGACTCTAACTGTCGTGACAATCAGAAATTATGAAAAAAGTGTGAATTTTAGCAGCTCGTGCCACTTTAAGTGAACCGATATATTTTACGTCATCAGGGCCATATAGGAACATACAGTGAAACAGTTAAAAATTATAACAGTTTCTGGTTAAACACAATTTTATTTTTCCTCTGATATTAACTATAATAATGACGATACTGAGAAAAGGGAGCAAAAAAAATGAAAGAAAAAAACTTTTACTCAGAAAAAAACAAACCAAAGAAATATATATGGACTAGAAATATGAACGAGAGTAGCTATAGAGTTAGTTAAAGAAGTATTTTCATTCTGTTTACATATATGTATATACATTTATGTACACGTTTCAGACAAGAAGATTTTCCCTGTGCCCGTGTGTTTTAGTGATCATAAATATATACATACATCAAATTGGAAATTCATAAATTGTTGTTGTTGCACATGTATATATATGCCCAGATAACGAGCTAAGTTTTTGAGTATTCACACTACCAATATAGGCTATAATGATTAGGCCAGGCCGAATTATTTTAAAAGTTAAAGTGGCATGAGCTGCCAAAATTCACACTTTTTGCATGATTTCTGATCGTCACGACAGTAAGGGGCTTTGAAGGCCATCGAAAAACTAATAGATTGGCTTTGGAATGAGGAAAATCCATACAGTATGTGGCCTATACGAACCGAAAACGTGTTCGAAAAGTAAACAAAATTTAAATAACCGGGACGACCATTCATTCATTCTCAGCCAAAGTTAGTTCAAAACAATACTTTATCGTACATTTTCGAGACTAAAAGCACTAAAAAGCTTCTGAATTATACGTCTCTTGAGAAAAATAGCCAATAATTTCAACATTCTGTTTTAACGTCAAAATATCAACATTTTGGCAGCTTATGCCACTTTAATTATTTTAATCTTTAAATCAAGGCCTTGGTCTATTTCAACTTAACTTAGGTAGGCCTATTATTAAATAGTATTATTTTATTAATATCATTCGTAGGCACCCCCTATTCACGCTGGAAATACTGTCATAGACGTAAAGGGGTCGTCTATAATTTCCAATATTTTATTTAAAAGCGCCCCCTGTCGTCATAATGGTACTTAGCCACATATGTGGATAAGCCTGCACGCGGTTGTATTTGTCTAGCTTCGCGGAGCAAGATCTCCAAAGAAAAGGGCCAAAACTGCGCAGCTATCAGACATGACCGAACTACAAGCCGTACTCGCCCCTCGGTGGTCGCATTGCAGATCTCGGTAGTGACATAGCCAGGCTTACAGCAAACGTAAGCATTGCGCACGTTGAAACTGACACAGTTACACTCATACAGTCCTGCTTGCAAGCCACATAGCAGGGTCTCGGTGGTGACATTACAGAAGAAGCAGAGTGAACAAACACTACACACATTGAAACCGACACAGCTACACACATAGACTTTTGGCGGATATCCCCCTCCATACTGGCCGACCTAGGATCACATCAGCAGCCCAAGATCGCTACATCCGGTTACTTCACCTGCGAAACCGGACCAAAACAGCAACAGAAACAGCATCAAATATCCCAGGTCTCCGTCGAATATCGGCACAGACAGTCAGAAACCGTCTCCGTCAAAACGGCTTACGCGCCAAACGTCCTTACTTTGGCGTAGTTCTGAGACGCCAGCATCGACTTGCAAGGGTCCGATGGTACAACAGGTTAAGGGACTGGAATCTGCGAAACTGGAGGCGAGTCTGGTTCAGCGATGAATTAAGATTCCAGCTGCAGAGAAGAGATGGTCGTACACGAGTTTACAGACGCCGGAATGAGAGGTTCGCAAGGAACTGCGTCCTTGAGGTCGACAATTTCGGCGGAGGAAGTGTGATGGTGTGGGGTGCCATATCCTGTGCCCGAAAAACTCAACTGGTGCACATTCCCGGCAACCTTAACGCCGTTCGATACACAGATGAGGTTTTGACACCACATATGCTGCCCGTAATGGACCTCCGTAGGGAAATTTTTCAGCACTTCAACGCTCGGCCGCACACAGCTCGTGCTACTGTTGAATTTCTAGCCAACCAGAACGTAACAGTGCTCCCCTGGCCGTCCAAATCACCAGATTTGAACCCAATAGAACATTTGTGGGATGATTTGGATAGACGCGTGCGCAGTTGTCATCCAGCGCCGCAAACTCTGCAAGAACTGCAGCATGCAGGCTCTTGAGCAGGAATGGAGAAGAATTCCGCAAAACCGTATTCGTCGATTGATTGTCTCTGCCGAGACGGATCCGTGCTGTGTTACAGGTTAATGGTGGGCACAACAGATATTGACGTTGCAGTGACGTCATCTGAGCGCTATGAACTTTAATGTAATGAATGTTTACATGTGAATGTACTTTAAAGTCTGAACAACCATGCAGTCTGCCAAATTTCAGTGTAATGTGATGCTTATTTCTGTATTAAAAATGATGTTGAAAATTCATATTTTGAAGAACAAAAATTGGATGTTGCGTTTCTTTTTTGGGGGAGTATATTACGTTTTACTAGCCCCAGGTGAATATCCTGCCATTCTGTTGTAAAGTAATAGATCGGTGCCATATGGCTCTGTAGGACGGCTAGAACTTTCCATGATTAAATAACATACTGTATTGACAGTTTGGTTATCCAGCTTGCATTTCCAATGTTAAAAATCCAAATAGAAGTTTGAATGTCACCGATTCGTATCTCAGACTGAAATTTAACAATGGAGCGCATGCGTGCTTTTGTGTTTTGTGCCAAATTATATACGAAACAACAGTACATCATACAGAGGGAGCGGTCGCCATTTTTGTTTTCCGCTGGTGTGCTTAGGGCTATCGTAGGTCAAAATCGACCATAGAAAGAGTATTTAAACGTTTGTTTGGATTTCTACCATTGGAAATGCAAGCGGGACGCCCAAATTGTCAATAAAGTACCGGTATGTTATTTAATGGAAAGGCCTGATAAAGGCAACAGGACCTAAAGTTCAAACCGTCCTACAGAGCCGAATGGCACCGATCTGTGTATACAACGGAATGGCAGGATAGTCACCTGGGACTAACTTTTTACATATGGCCGTACCTTGAAAACATCGACGAGGCGAACCTGATTCACATTCGGACAATAATACAACAGATTCTAGGCGTCATTCGTTGGGGGTTATTCTAAAGACCGATTTTGTCTTATGTCAAGACAATCTGAAACTTTGGGGATTTACGTACGTGAAAGATCCTCTGTTAAACGTCTCCAGTGACGTCACCCTATTGTTCGAGCGGACCATTATTTTTCACGAATCGTCTGCAGACTCTAACAAGCTACACAAATCTTTACATGCAAATGATTAACCACACATGCGCATTGGAAACGAACAATAACTGCTTCATAACGAAGAGTGATGTTTGTCTTATAAAAGGGCATCACAGCCGGTTTGTCTTAATGGAGCGCTTTAAGGATTCAGTTTGTTGGATATGTACGATTTTAAATAAACGAGTAAATAAATGCTGATTGTTTTCATTTGGAGACACAATTTGTAGATATTTTTAATACAATAAATATTTTTTAATACAATAAAAGAATATTTTAATTACCGTATTTTATCAAATCGCTCAATTAAGAGAAGCCAATATAACAAGACGTGAAGATTTCAGTCAAATTTAAAACAAAGCAGACTTGCTTTATATATTTATGAGCACTAAAACACACGGGCACAGGGAAAATCTTCTTGTCTAAAATAACCACGGAGACAAGTTTTTAATTGTGTTAAAAAGAGGTATATCATTTAGACCTTTATACCCCATCATAAATTGTTGTAATAAAGTAAACCTATGATATTTCATTAGGTTGACGACTGACAGGAGCTTGGCCTTAGTCAGTAGAATTTTCTGGAACACTTTGTATTGCATTGACAATGCTTATGCATCTTAAGCTATAGTAAGAATATCGTCAGACTATATATTATGGGGTCATGGGAAAAGACAGTGAAAATTCCCCCATCCCCCCCACCCATACCCCTTTCCCAGAAAACCTAGGTAGAAGGCAGACAGGGGAGTTTAGCCCTGAGCTTTATATGGTGTGTAGCGGAAGAAAATCTGATTTATGCAGGGAAAGGGCATCTTACTTTTTGGTCAAATTAATACCTCAGTTAAATGCTTTCCTTCGTTAAAAAAAATTCGTTGTACCGTAACGCCATTCAAACGAAATCATAGCGAAATGGGTAGAGTCGGTTGCAGTAAAATTGAATCCCCACTCTAAAATATTCAGAAAAAAATATTTTATTTTTCCCACACATGATCAACTTTACAAGTATAAATGAACTGACAATCTGGCAATATTTTTGACCACATAATAAAATATTTTTGGCAAATTATTTCCCAATATTTACAGCTCAAGTCATACCATATCAGACCTTACTTGAAGTGAACTTCGTGTAACACGGCACCAGGCTCAGATTGCACCAGAGCAGGAGCAAAACAAAGAGACTGACGTTTAAGCCGGATAAACGCCTCGCCACTGCCGATTCTTAAAAAATAATCGGCGAGGCGCGGAGCGCCTCGCCGATTATTTTTTAAGAATCGGCAGTAGCTCGGCATTTATCCTATACATAAACTGCAGGTCATTTTGAATGTGGAGACCAAACAGGTAGTCCTAGCTGTGTAACGTAGAATCTCCATAATATCCTCTCCATGGCCCTCCAAAAGTGTCCCCGTGATAATGTAAGGGGCCAAAAACACTCGGTTTGTTAACTTTCAGCTTCGTTCAGTTATATAATTGAAGCATTGGAGGATTCCTGATATGTACCGAAACTGCGTCTGTCTACTTTGTGTTACAAATCATGTGTATTTAAACAAATATCGTTTTAAATGATATTAGCATTTAATAAGTTTATAATTATTTTTTCGTCTATAATAAAATATTGTACTTTCGACGCCATTTGTATTCAGCCCCAAAATACGGTGATTTACTGTATAAAAAGCGTAAACTGTCCGACGCCTGTCAAAGCCGACCGGTAGCGAGCGAAGATAGCCGAAATGTGTTCCGACAATCTAAACTGAGAAGTTAATCTTCGCATGCGAGACTTAACCTCTCAGCCATACGGAAGCCATATTAGAGAGTCCATGTACGCGGATTGATCTCAGCCACACCACACCGCCGCGAGAACTTCTTTGACCTATTAATAAACACGTGGCCCACAGCCGATTACGTTGATATTGTAGCTTGGTTGTATAAGATTTTCGCTGTACGCGAAGGCCATTAGAAAAAAATAAATTTCTAAGAATGTTTGTAACTGACTTAAGATTATGATTTTGCTTTTTCAAGAGTGAAATCAACTGTACAAAGACACATACTACGACAGATCTCTTGAAGTTGAACACGTGTAAAGTGTCTGAGACAGATAGTGAGGTGTGCAGACAGTAGAGTATAGGGCCTATACCATACCACTGATGTAAATGCCTTGTCTTATTATTAAATAATCTGGTATTCAGCTGTTGGTTTCACTATTTTTTTTTTCAATATTGATATAATATATTTAGCTTGATTATGTTGATTATAACGAAAATAACACACTGCCTTGGAGTGAAATTATCGGGGGTGTAGTGTGAGAATAACAAATTAATGGCAGTATCATTATTAACTATAATTATTGAACACAAAATCCTATAAAAGTTATAGATATTTCCTTTCAAAATGCAAGTCTATATTTTTTTTTTCCCCATAGCTTTATGTATTTGAAAAAAAAAATAGTTTCACTATTTTTTTTTCAATATTGATATAATATATTTAGCTCTCCACTGTATTAACTGTTATTCACTGTCCCTCTTTATTGAATAGTTATAATATGCTATTATTATATTATATTCACCTCCCAGCCAATATATGTACGTGAAGAGATTATTTTCCAAATTATTTTTTTTGGAAATGGCATGAGCATCCAAAGTTGCTGTTTTTTTGCTAACTGTTTTGGGAGTTTAGAGTACATCAAAAACCCACTATAAAAGACATTAAAACAAATACATGTAATATGCATTTAGCTGTATGAAGCAATGTTTAAGTGAAAACTGTAAACAAAATTTAAATAACAGGGATGTATATAATTTCATTCATTCTAGGCCTAAGTTACTTATTTACACCACTTTAGCAGATCATCTTATTTGCATTTCTGAGAGAAACAATAGCTGGTAATTTCCTAGTATTGTTTCATCCATGAAATATCAATATTTTGCAGCTCATGCCAAATTAGTTTACCCTTGTTCTAAATACTGTATTACTAGTAAAAATATATCATATTTCATATAATCAATTCCCAAAAGAAAAAAATGTACCAGCGTAGTTGAACTAGTTCAAAATATAAAGAAAGATATTGTGCGACATAGGTGGGGTACATAAAATAAAACCAAACAAACAGCATGACAACGAACATTCAGGCACTGGACGCAGGGGCTGACTGAAGCATGAACCTCCCTGGCTGGAATGGCCTGTACAGGCAGAGTAATACTGGCTACAACTACCGACCGTACTGTCTGCGCCTAACCGCAAAATACAACTGAAAGTAAAATGAGTTTACCTGGATGTCTTAGTGCTGGATGCAAACGCTATAAATCTCAGCGGATAAAAATTATACACTTGCCTGTATAGTCCCTCGTTTCTTGTCGTGATTTTAAGGAATGTTTAGCTAGTAAACAGCTGTGAACGACCACTCAGACTAGTCTTCGGAATCGTCGCCATGTTTTGTGTTGACAAATGACGTCAGGAACTATTTGAACGGCTTTCAACGACTTCTGTCCCTTTCAGACATCAAAACCATGCTTCATGGATGTATTCTCTTTTAAGAGTGGGTTTTGGAAGGTATGGGGCAGTTAATTTTACAAGTTGTTCGGTTATAACCATTTCCCATCTCTCGTGGGTTTTCCCATGTCTAAGATGTCCCGCCATTAGCCACATGCTTAGTTCTGAAGCGAAGGGGAGGTAAGCATGTGGGCACGATTGGTGTTCCGACTGTGTCCAAGGCCAATCGAAAATTAGAAGTTATCATAGTCTTAAAGTCCAGATGTAACCTCTAAGGCCCATAGTTGCCATTTTTATCGAAAAAATCCACTGGAATTGGGTTGGAGAGTTCACCTAAAGGCCGTGTCAGGTCGCCGCGATTCGACGACTCGACTCGACTCAACTAGTTTTTCGAGTGCATAGGTCGGTTACCGGGGCCAATCGTTCGACTCGGAAAGATTTGCCGCCTCTGGATAGAACCGATCGCTCAAGCAGCATATGTCACTGAGATTACTCGGCGCCCAGATACACGGTAACACATGTATTTCTTTAAATCATTTTGGTTCATTGTGCCGAGTAGCAGTCACCTTACGGTTTTTAGCAACTGGTAATTAGAGTCATTTTCAATTTTAGAATATTTTTAGAAATATGATTGATTGATTGGTGTTTTGCGCCGCGCTCAAGACTATTTCACTTATAAGGCGGCGAATGGAAATATGTAATCAGTACTGGTAAGCAAACAGCCCTATATAATAAATTTAAAGAAATTAAAAACACGTTCGCCGGCAAACTGTTGAAAACTGGTTACATTCAGTCCAAAACATCCATGGGTTTCTGTGTTGTTTTCTTCAGAAACAAGAAGTTATGAACCTTCGATTTTCCACAAATATGAGAACGTTTAAAGGGGCACGGGCTGCCAAAATGTTGATATTTTGACGTTACAACATAATGTTGAATTTATTGGTTATTTTTCTCAAGACGTGTAATTTAGAAGCTTTTAAGTGTTTCTAGTCTCGAAAATGTACGATAAAGTATTGTTTTGAACTAACTTTGGCTTAGAATGAATGAATGGTCGTCCCGGTTATTTAAATTTTGTTTACTTTTCGAACACATTTTCGGTTCGTATAGGCCACATACTGTATGGATTTTCCTCATTCCAACGCCAATCATTTAGTTTTTCGATGGCCTTCAAAGTCTCTTACTGTCGTGACGATCAGAAATTATGAAAAAGGTGTGAATTTTGACAGCTCATGCCACTTTAACATATTTAAGTTTTGAAAAGTACAAAAACACGTGTTTTGCTTTGGTATATGTAAACAGTTTTCGACATTTTGGCGGTGAGTGTGCCTTTAAGTTAAATTTGTATAAATACTATACGCGTTCTGATTGGCTGGATTCGGTTCCAGCTAATGGGTAGAGCGCATACGACGCTTTCAACTTGGTGAGATGAGACGAGTCGAGTCTTTAGTGCTAGAACATGTTCAACTGGCGAGAACCAGTGGAGTCTCAGTTGAGTTAGATCGCCAGGGTGTATATGTCGGACCGATTTATCTGAAATCTGGATGCGGTCAGATGCGGTCAGATGCGGCCAGTCGCTAAAAACCAGTCGAGTTGGCGTCGAGTCGAGAATTCCGGGCGACCTGAGCCCGCCTTAAGAGGTCAACTGAACATGTGACTTTTAAGCATTCGACAAAACAACATCGTATAATTCTACCTGGCGTTTGCTCGCATATACCCGCTCTTTTACACTCGGCTAGAGATATCGGAAGTTACATCGAACATTTCAAACACTAGAAACTATTGGAAACGCCTCGTGGAGCCTGACAGCGGACAGTTCAGGATGAGTCGGGTCGACAGGAACGTCGCCATGTTGCCTGTTTTCGTCAAAATAGGACTATTTCGTCAAATTGACTTTTCGTTTTCTTTACTAGTATAACGTTTCTTTAATTCAAAGTATATATTCACATAAAGTCTGATGTCAGTGTTGATATATTTTTTATAGCTTTTAAAAATGTTATCGTAGATGGCACGCGAAAATCCCTGTGCTATGCCCTGTAAAGGCGTACGAGGTCTATCTTAGCCACGTCCAAAGGAGATCTCTCGAGAATACGATTGTGTCCGAGGCGTGTCAAAGCCGACCGGTAGCCGAAGTGTGTATCCGACTGATGTCAAGGCACTCGGAGCGAACCTCGACTGTCTTGGCTTGAATTCGTGATATCATAAAATAATTTATGATAACTGAAATTGATTTCATGAAACTTTGTCTAAAAATTATTGGTATTTCTGACATCAAGAATTGATTTAAAGTGGCATGAACTGCCAAAATTCACACTTTTATTCATAATTTCTGATCGTCACGACAGTAAGGGACTTTGAAGGCCATCAAAAAACTAAATGATTGGCGTTGGAATGAGGAAAATCCGTACAGTATGTGGCCTGTACGAACCGAAAACGTGTTGGAAAAGTAAACAAAATTAAAATAACTGGGACGACCATTCATTCATTGTAAGCCAAAGTTAGTCCAAAACAATACTTTATCGTACATTTTCGAGACTAGAAGATTGAAAAGCTTCAGAATAATACGCCTTGAGAAAAATAGCCAATAATTTTCTGTTTTAACATTATGTTTTAACGTAAAAAAATCGACATTTTTGCAACTCATGCCACTTAAAGGATATCAGAAATAGAATGCATAATATCATAAATAGTATTCAAGATATCATAATAACCTGCATCATAATATAGCAGGTGTGTTTATGAATCACCTGATCTATGCTGACGATCTCTGTCTCATTTGTCCCTCAGCAAAATTCTTATAGAAATGATCTAAGTGATAATCCTGATATAGAGGCTCAGAAGAGAAAACTGTGTATAAGGGCGAATATTTTACTTCGTTAATTTAGAAGCTCCATAAATCATTATTTCGTTCATATTGTACCAAAATCTACTGTTTACCCATGTGGATTGCCTACAGAAAGGGGACTTTCAACAGCATCCGTACAATGTACAATAACTCATTTAGATGGTTGCTACACTATAGGAAAGCCTGTAGTGCTAGTCAAATGTTTGTGACAAACGGCATTGTCTCTTTCCCTGAACTGGTTCGTAAATGTACCTTCAGTTTAATGACACGCATACAAAACTTTGACAACAACATTTTGTGTACTATTAACAATGCAGATGTTTCTTTTGTTTCAAAAATGAGAGCCCACTGGAGGCAAATACTCTTCAAGTTCTCATAATCAATACTTAATTAATTTGTGTATATCTGTACCTTATATATAACTATGGACTTATTTATGTCTGAAATACAGCTTTATTGTTGTTATTATTATAAGCAGAATTTATAATATCATAAATAGAATTCAGGATATCATAAATAAAAGCCTTGATATCATTTAAGATGGCGGCGCCCTTCAGATGACCGTCTCCAAAAGTTCCTGGGAAATCATTTTGGGTATCCAGGTTAATTTTTGATATCTTCAAGACTGCGGCATATTTACAGAATTTTGCGGCATGAATCGCCGAAATTCGGATTTTTTGTTCTTAATGTTCGATCGTCCTGAGAGGTTGAGTGTGAGTAGTAAAAAAACTTTAAAGTAGACAATAAGGTGAATAATTACTTATGGATAACAACTTCTTGGTTTATGGGGTGAAGACGTTTCGATGTAGTTCTTACATCGTTATCAAAGTCACTTTTAAATGCCATTGAAAGATTTAAAGTAGACGTTGAGATAAAAAATATATATTTAAGCAATGCCAGTTACCTGTACGAACGAAGTGTGCTAATACCGAACAAACTTCAAATAGCCGGGATTAGTACATTTTCGAGACTGTGTTGCTTTTAAAAACTACCTGACGCTGGAATTAAAAGGTTGGAATTTGACAAATAGAGTGTTTCTGTTTCTTATCTCTAGAACATTTTATTGGGCTTGGTTTTGCCACAAAGATCCAGTTACAATTAATCGTAAAGATGGCTTATAGTCAATTGAAAACTTTGAACATTATAACTAATTTTGAAATAAAAATTGCATTGGAATAAATTTGGTTCTTGATTACCACATCTGGGTTTGGGTTTTATCGATAACCCTTTTTAATTTAGACCTTTGATATCTATCGCAACAATGTTTGATAAACGTGTCCAAAACGAGTATTTATCATTCACTGTTCTCTCGCGATATTCGCACAGAACCGATGGTCTGTATTTATGTTATCACGAAGCAGCTAGGAGATTCCGGATGTGTTTTAATAGGATGCAACAGAAACTGCCTTGATAGGCGTTCATCTGATAGGGCAAATTAAAATTGACATTCCGATTAGGCTACTTTATGGCGTTACTGTCTGGCTTTCTGAACAGTTGATCAGCTCGGTCAATAATATCTCATTCAAATCACCAGTTGGATTGCTCCAGCATCAGTTATTATGGATAAAAAGAAAACAAACAATTGAACTAAATCAAACAATTTCAGGACCGCCTCTCCATAGTAACGGGCAAACTGACTACTGTATATTATGTTTCCTATTGAAAGCACCAGTCCATCATCTTAACTGCAGCCTTTAGGGTCCACGGGGTATTTATAACCGGTGTTAATAAACTGTGCATACAATTTAACCTTGGCTTACCTAGGCCGGAGATCGATTGTAATGGTATTTTGAAATCTTTGACGGACTCTCATAACAATGGCTACGTCATCTACCAAGGTGGAACAGTTACACGACCCCAGTCCGCAAGCCGACCCTCCTGTTTTGTTAGCGGACAGAGTCAGTATAACTGGGGTCAAACAAATCTTTGGACCTAAAGAGTTTTTATTACGAAGGTAAATATATGTATTATTTTCGTCCTTAATCTCTTCATCTAAACCTATGCTGTCTTATTATAAACAAATGCTGTATCAGAGAACATTGAATTAAGAAACTCATATATTTTCGATTATAATTATTTATAATGTATTTGTAACTATAAATATATATATTTAACTGGTTCGAAATAGAACTACATGTCAGTTTCCAGCAACGGCAGGCAGTTCGTCTTTGGTTTCTTGCTACAAGGAAATTGTTAAATGGGCCTGTCTTAGAAACATCAATTAGGGGTTCGGATTAAAGATATAAACCAATTGTAGGAAAGGTGCTCTCTCGCCTATTTTAAAGTGGCATGAGCTGCCAAAATTCCCACTTTTTTCATAATTTCTGATCGTCACGACAGTAAGAGGCTTTGAAGGCCATCGGAAAACTAAATAATTGGCATTTGAATTAGGGAAATCAATACAGTATGTGACCTGTACGAACCGAAAACGTGTTCGAAATTTAAATAACCGGGACGACCATTCATTCGTTCTAAGCTAAAGTTGGTTCAAAACAATACTTTATCGAACATTTTCGAGACTAGAAGCACTAAAAAGCTTCTGAATTATACGTCTTGAGAAAAATAGGCAATAATTTCAACATTCCGTTTTAACGTCAAAATATCAACATTTTGGCAGCTCATGCCACTTTAAGTTTATTTGTGTAAAATCTAATGTAAAAATTGTATTCTGCAGTTAAATGATTCCAGCATCCATCTGTGTAGATTTCAGCCTCACATTTTTATCAAATGATTCGGGTATTAAACGAAATTTAAAGTGGCATCAACTGCTATAAATTTCGGGAGAAAAATCTTTAATCGCTCAATATATTTTAAACACCGACTGGAAACCTGAATAAGCATCCCGTTTATTCCATTTTTCCCGTTATAACAATTTTGATTTCTAACTAAATTTTAGTATTTCAACCATCATTGTTTAGTAGTGTTTAATCCATAACATTTTGATGAGTATACAATTTTACAAATTAAGACCGAATTTTGGCAGTTTATGCCACGTTCCGCGGTCAAATTGGATTACCAGGGTGAATATGGAGATGTATTTCTTTAAAGGCACACTTGCCGCCGTAGCCTGTTTAAATTTGCTAAGAAAACCAATTTACATGAGCTTACTACGACTAATACCACTAAACTTAAACATAGGACACATAAAACATGTCTAGTTAGCTTTAGAATGTAAAAATGGGGTGAAAAACAAACGAAGAATCGAAGCCTGATTACAACAACAACGACCAGTGTCGGTCAACTTTCGTGTTGGATTACCCTCCGTTCAGGCCTTTGTATCTGTGGTTTACATTCAAACAATTATCAGCAGGCTTTTCCAGTCGCTGTTAACCGATCGTCAGTCTGTATTTCTCAGATAAATAGGCCTACGTAAAATTACACTGTGCCGTTAGTTCACTCACTCGACTGAAACATAAAATCGCCAATAGGGGGCAGATCGGTTTGTTTACGTTCCGGGTACGTAACAATTCAAATTTTCAAATTCAAATTAAAAATACAAAGTGACGTCCAAACTTTTAAATTTTGGTAAAAATAGAAAGTTCCTAACTTATATTGTCTGGGAAAAATACAGAATACGGTCTTTCTTTTTTAATGTAAACAATATTCCTGATTTTCGCGGCAAGTGTGCCTTTAACCAAACGCAGTGTACAATATTTGTGTTTGTTACAGACTGTTATGGAGTATTCTATTGATGGGATCCATGGGGTTTCTCGGCTATCAGATCCATAAACAGTTCAGTAGCTACAAAGACAGCCCCACTATTCAAACGTCATCAGATATTTATGTCAAGCAGATGACCTTTCCCTCGGTAACTTTTTGCAACAACAACTATTTCCGGTAAGCGTGCAAAGGCAGTATTCTCAAACTTTGCAAACAAGCGTCTAAATTCGAGTCACGTATATTAATCAGATAAGTCTTGAGTCACACTATGGTGGAGGGCGGAGAAAAATTAAATCCCACATCTCAGAAATCAAACAATGTGGGAAGTATAGCTTTAAAATAGTTAGCTAGAATTAACTTTCTACTTCTTTTGGGTAAAAACTAAACAACACATTTTCTTGCACGATATTTAGCTATTGTAAAATCCAGCAGTTCCACTGATTAGTTTAACGTAGTACACAAGTAGTGTTATTCCGAAAAACGAAAACTTCATACTGACTCAATATTTCGACTTTTATTCAGTCATCATCATCATCATCATCATCATCATCATCACTCCTGATGATGACTGAATAAAAGTCGAAATATTGAGTCAGTATGAAGTTTTCGTTTTTCGGAATAACACTACTTGTGTACTACGTTTAGCTATTGGATATACATTATAATAAATTGGCCTGCAGAATGTAAATAAGGAATCCTCGTTGGACTTGCTGTCTTGTGGTTCTTCAGCTATCAGCCCATGTTTTTTCGGTGTTTTTTTTTTTTTTGCAGAAGTGTTTATCCCTTTTTTTAATGATTATGTTCTTTACAGGTTAAGCACGACGATGAATTACCTAACAAGAGATGATCTATCAGAAAAAAGACAAGTCACAAATTTTGAAATTGTAACAAAATTCATGAAAATATTGAGAAAGACAGTTATCAACGATACGGAAATTGAGAAGGAGATATTAAGCCTGGGACCAGAAGGTGAACTAAATGTGGAACTGTTTTACAAACAAACCTCCCATCTGAAGAAGAACATGTTTAAACGGTAAGATATTCAATAAGACCAGAAGGTGAACTAAATGCGGAACTGTTTTACAAACAAACCTCCCATCTGAAGAAGAACATGTTTAAACGGTAAGATATTCTACAAAACCAGAAGGTGAACTAAATGCGGAACTGTTTTACAAACAGACCTCCCATCTGAAGAATAACGTGTTTAAAAGGTAAGATATTCAATAAGACCATAAAAAAGTGGACAGTAACTGACGAGTGGTCGAATCGTCGAAAGGAACTACGATTGTTCTTTTAATATAGGGGCCTGTGTGGTCCAGTGGGTTAAAGTAATCGTCCCTCAGTCCCAAACAGATCTTCCATCGATGCGGCGCGGGTTCGAATCCCACTTGGACCAAATAAAAATTGAAAAATTTTGGATTTTCACACGGTCACCGCATGTGCAAGAGTTGCCCGGAGTTTCCTCCAGGCAATGGGCCCGGTTCCCCCCCCCCCCCACTAAACCTAGCAACGCCGCCATATTAGTGAAATAACCTTGAGTGAGGCGTAAAACATCAATCTTATAGGTCATGGAATGTGTTTCACGTTTTTTTTTATTAAATTTGATAATTAATGACAATTAATGATTGCTTTTGGGCGAATAAACAAGGTTATTTGCCGTTTTGTGACCTTTAATGACTCACTCGTTTGATAACGAATTATCTACATAGACCCCCCCCCCCCCCCCAATGTTTTTGCCTTTTGTTTAGCCTTACTATATCTTTAAGAACACTAAAACACACGGGCACAGGGAAAATCTTCTTGTCTAAAATAACCATGGAGACAAGTTGTGTTAAAAAGAGGTGTATCGTTTAGACCTTTATACCCCATCATAAATTGTTGTAATAAACTAAACCTATGATATCTTCTACTATAATCTTGTTACTATATTATATTATTAAGCATTGAGCAGACTTGCGTATTCTTGCATTTATCCTTGGCAGTCTGTGTACCCTTTTCTCTGTGGATGAGAAGTGTAATTTACCGTTTTCAAGGTTATAAACTTCTTTTAAATTTTATATCTATCCAAATATGACAATTGTTTAGTTTTACTAGGTTATTTCGTATGTGTATTTCCTTTATTAGTTAACAGAGGCGGTATTCTATTGAATACAAATGACTATGTTATACTGTACAAGTTCAATGGCCATTAGCGAGTTTCCACAGGATTATCAGCCAGAGTAAACTAAAAAGGGTTGGTTTTAAGTCGTTCACCGTTTATCTCCCATCAGTTATATTGACTTTCTACCCGCCAGGTGTGTGTTTAATGGACACGAGTGTGACGATAGTTGGTTTGATTCTGTGCTAACTGATGCTGGCTATTGCTATAGGTTTAATGGAAATCAAACACTCCCTTTACGGACTGCATTAAGTGGTGAGTTTATCAAACTCTCGTCAAATTTTCCATTTTCTCAATAATCTTGTTGTTTAGAGACTTTCATATAGGAGTTTGTTTCCTCGCCTCACCAAACCATAAACACTTACCGTAGTGACAGATTAATCAACAGCGACTTTTTTCATTAAAAACAGGTGCTTGTTGTCTTTGAAAGTGTTTATTTATTACGAATTTGGTCGGGAAAGTGTCTAAGTTGGCTTACCCTGCATTCTTTCTCAATATACTTTCTTCAATATACTCAATAATTTTCATTAAAAGAAGGGTTACGTTTTGTGAACGCTGTTAAACTGTCTATACATATATTCATCAACAGAAAACTTAAAAAACAATTCACAGATAAACACAATTGTCGTTTTCATACTCTGTTTCGTGTTATAGGCTTTGGCCCATAGATGAATTACTGTAGGTTTGACTTATTGGATGTTTCTAACTTTCCGTATATAAATTAAATTAAATTTATAAATCGATGAAATTTACTTAAAGAATAAATGACAAGTTAAAGTCCATGCCTCCTATTGGGTAATCAATTTGCTTAACCACTTGCATCGTATAGACCTACGAACCCAACCAAAAGCAAAATGAGTTTTAACCAATCAATCCTTATTTGAGAGTTCTCAATTGTTTCTTTCTTGTTTTTAGGTCGAGAAGGTGGTCTACACGTGGAATTAAACATTGAACAATATGAGTATATGATTGGTCAGCGAGATTCAGCAGGTGTTTACCTTCTCATTCAAGATCAGTCAGAAATCCCCAATCTTATTTACAACAACGGACTACAAGTAGGACCAGGTGGTCAAACTTCTATTGCATTAAGAACCACGGAGGTAAATCTGTTTGAATTTTACTTTTTATGAGATATACATTTTTGAATATGATTTAAGCCATTTTGTGCAACTATAACAGTGTTTTCTATTATTCTTTAAGAAGCATTTGAGCAGCAGGAAACTCGTTTGACTGTTTCTCGACGATACACCTATATATTGGCTTCCTCAACTGGATCCTCTCTTTCAAACCCACCATCCATTATTAACTGTTTCTCATGTGCATATTGTACGATTAGGTCACTGGAATGGGTATCTAAAACGTTTAGATAGATACGCGTGTATTTCGCATCTTCCATAGATGAGGGTTGTTTCCACGAAGACTTCCACAAACGCAATTTGTCTCATTTGGTTAACCTTTTCTGTAAGGGAACTTTTACAGGGGATGCTTTAACTGGTGGGTTCCTTGTGACAATCTTTCAATGGCATTTAAAAGTTGAGAGGTTACAATAAATGACAAACAACAAAATTATTCGATCGAAACGTTGTCACCCAATAAACCAAGAAGTTGTTATCCATAAGTAATTCTTCACTTTATCCCAAAAAGTGAATCTACACGTATATTAAAGAAAAAACCAATACTGCCCCCCCCCCCCCTCCCAAACGGAAAGTATCATATGTATTATCTCAAGTATTATTAAAGACGGTGTTTATATCCGCTTTGTGCTGACATGTGGTAGACTATAGTATAAAGTCATCCAACGTTTGCATATTTTTCGTCATGCAAGATTTTACTTTTTCTTAATCATTGGATAAACAGGGACTGTTAATTGAGTTCTCCAAATAACATCTAATAATGACTGGCCCATATTTTACCACAAAATATATTTATATATTTTTGTGAACGTGTCTCCATAGTGATTGTTGTCTAATGCGTCAGCTTGATTTAAATTAGTAATATCAGAAGTCTATGCATGGGTTTGAGTCCGTTTCACACTTCCCCATTCATAGACTTCTGGTAACACATTTTAGGCTACTTGATAGTTATATTATAGGCATACAGAGGAGTTTTTGTGCACTTCATGCTTTTGAAGGTTTATTTTAGTGGAATGATGTAGCCCAAATTGAGTACAGTTCAAGCTTTCTTGGTATTTTGTTTCTGATGGCACATATATGGAAGGTAGATAGAGAACCCTTAGTCATGGTGAAGTATCAGTTGCATAGCTGATAGAATCATTGGCGGTCCATATCTTCCTTCGCCGTTTCCAACCGCTATGATATCAGTAAAGGGATGCAAACTTTGTTTCATATATATCTAGGTTGAATAAATAATTCATTGCTTTTGTTTGATTTCTTTGTATAGAGAAGAAGCGAAGTGGAAAATGAAGGTGTGTGTGGGACAACAGGCTTCACGGAGTTTCCAAGCCACCAGAGTTATTCACGCTCGGCCTGCGATCTCGATTGTTTGACACGATTAGTGAAAGAAAAGTGCGGTTGCGTGCATTTCTATATGCCGACACGGGAGACAAGTGTGTTTTTTTATTTTACACCCCATTAGATATTCAGTTTTTTCATCAATTGAAATAGCACAGGTCAAATATAAGTCAAAAGTAACACCAGCGGAAAGAATTGATTCCTGTAGTTTTTAATGGAAAGTTATTCAGAAGAACCTCTGTAAATACTATAGAGTTTCCATCCAAGCGCCATCGGTCCCCCGAGCTAAAATCGCAACAAGCTTACATTTACCCGCGGGCAAACTGAATGAAAAAACGTCGCTTTACCAGGAATTCTCCATTCACTGACAGGCCAACCATGCGCGTTGCTATAGTTTAACGATAATCTAAGACTCGTCAACAAACTTCAGTCTGGATTGTTTACTCCGCTGCCGCATTTCCCCCCTCCCCCCCCCCCCCCCCCACACATTTCGCTGGCAGGGTGAATTCGGGTGAGGTAAAAAAGAAAAATGTAGACATCTCAGTCTTTCAAGTGTTCAGAAAATGTTTCCTCTAGATATGCTTCTCACGCTGGAAAAGTGGTCCATATTTGTTTTTGTTAATTACCGACACGCTTTAGTAACAAATTGTGTTTGGTCAAATTTCCTGCGGCGGGACCAATCAAAGTGTAAATTAATATCAGTTTAGAAACGACGTTTTTCGCCCAGTTTGCCCTCGAGTAAAGTGAGCGTGTGTGTAGGTTTTTATTCGTGGGTTCCAACAATGCTATCAAAGCGATATTTGTATATTATCTCTATTGAAAAGCGTTTGACTTTAGATCGATATCATCCTCGATTTCGCAAAAAAGAAGGGGTTGACGGTTTGAATATATCGGGTGGGCCAAAAAAAGGGGAGAGGGACGTCTGTTTTCATCACGAATACTTTCAAAACTAAACAAGATGTCCAAAATAAAAGTTAATACGCGTCATCAGAGGTCTGTTTTTGGCCAATTTGCTCGATTTTCAGCGACATATCTGGGTAGACATAGAAACAATGACAAATTTTATTTCATTTAACGATGACAAAAAATTTTAAAACAAGTTGAACCCAGAGTTCTGAGCAAACAATAATTAATGTATTCATACATCGATGGACACTTTAATGTATGCACCTACAAATCAGTCTTTTGTATTGTTTTCCACAGATACCAGCCAAGTCCGATGTCGTTTAAAATACATTATCAGCTGCATTTACGTCTACTCGGGTAACTGTTTAGTTGATTTATTTACAGACTATCACCTCTGATAATGTGTAACTGTAAACCGTGTTAAGTAAATAAGACACAAATACGATGATTAACCCGTATCATAACTCACTGAATACAGATAACACAGAGTAATTTATTGACCTATATATATATGTAACTTTCCATTTATGTACTTAAACGGCTACAGAACGAACAATTTGTATTTCAGATGTTTTCCCAACTCTGGATAACTACACTAACGTATGTGGATGTAAGACACCTTGTCAGATTAAAACATTCCAACCATCAGTCTCACAGACAACATTCTCCTTAGACGCTGTAACACGATTCGCCAGGGAGAAAATATTTGGTCATGATGTATTCAAAGAATATAAACATTCAATGCTTTTTCGAGATTGGACAACAGTCCTTTTGGCTGATTTCAACCTAGCCGATGATCTTCATAGTTTAGTGTACAGATTGAATGTAACAATGCTCAAGATTAATCAGGCTATACAGAATCTCCAGACAACTTTGAAAGACTCTCAAATGTCCAACTCGTGTCTTTCAGCTACATCGATTCTAAATTTGGACCAAATTGGTGTAAATTTAACACTTCTGTCGATCGATGGTTTGGATTCGGTATACGTTAATACATACTATACTCCTACTATAAGACTCAGTACTCGATTAGCACATGCCCTCCTGACAGCTTCTTCGTTCGCACAGACAATTGCCGGTGAATTGTTCGCGAAATCTGCGACTATAGAGACAATTCTTACCAAAACCGTTCACGATCTTGACTTAGATTGTAGTAGTATATTAAGCCAATGTTCCCAGATTAATAACTTACTTTGTTCTCTGACTGACATTGGCTGTTCTCAACCTGAAGATCAGCTCTGTGCCTTCAAAGAATTCTTAGTTGACTACGAGTCCATGTTCAATAATATTAGCCAATCCCAAATCGAGTTGGAAACGGACTATAAAGACCTACAAGAACGAGTAATAGAAGCGGTTAAAACATACTACACTCCCTGGAAGGAAGATAACCTTGACCTTCCGTTTTACAGGTGAGATATTTCCAGGTATTTCAATGAGAAACAATTTATCGTTGAAGTTGTTTAATCAGGTGTAATATTTTTATTTCTATAGACAACAACTAGATACGTATTTTATTTTGCGAATTTGGCTAATTTTATTGTGTCTGCCTCCTTTTTCCCCCACCCCGCCATGTTCTTTATTTCCCCTAATTTTGAATTTCACACATACGACAACATTTGATATCTTTTATTGCCTCCGATCTTCCCTGACGTACTCGTAAACCCTTCTCTTTCTTGAATTTAGTTAGAGAATCCCACTGCTTTCATTTTGAGGTCACACGTCAATCGTATTCTCGCGAGATCTCCTTTAGACGTGGCTAAGATAGAACTCGTACGCAGACATAGCGCAGAGATTCTAATTCTAGATTGGTCACACGTTCGTCTTTCGGCATTGGAAAATTCTACAAAATGTTCCAGGTTCGAGATTCATTTATGAAAGCAATGTACCAGGGTTTTAAGAGCAAAATACAACACGAGTCCATCAATGGATGAGTGATTAGTTGACGCTTTATGCCAACACATAGTTACTCCTCTAAACCTCTGGTTCAAACTGACGATGTGCATCGTCTTGAATTAATTGATTTGTGTTTAAAACTAAGGTTGGTCACTCTAGATTGGTTCCAATGAAACCAAATTTTATAATACCAGACTTTGAATTATATTTGTTTAGGGATAACTATGCCGTGGTTGACGTGTTCTTTCAAGACATGGTTGTCACCAAAATAACAGAGAGAAGCGCATACGATGTGGTGGATTTATTATGTAAGTAGACTATAGTGGCAGTTTAGTACAGCAAAGTACATTAATTAGTATTTCATGATTAGCTCTGATAGCATCGTTTATATAAAACTCGATATTCTGTGATTGATATAATTGTCTTTATATTGTACATTGTAATGTTTAGCATTGCTCACTTAAAGTGGCATGAGCTGCCAAAATTCACACTTTTTTCATAATTTCTGATCGTCACGACAGTAAGAGGCTTTGGAGGCCATCGAAAAACTAAACGATTGGCGTTGGAATGAGGGAAATCCATACAGTATGTGACCTGTACGAACCGAAAACGTGTTCGAAATGTAAACAAAATTTAAATAACCGGGACGACCATTCATTCATTCTAAGCCAAAGTTAGTTCAAAACAATACTTTATCGTACATTTTCGAGACTAGAAGCAATAAAAAGTTTCTGAATTATACGTCTTGAGAAAAATAGCCAATAATTTCAACATTCTGTTTTAACAAGCCCATTTTACAGTTACAAAGCATCAATCTTGTTAGCCCGGATTATCGGTCTTACGGCGACTGGTATTATTATGACGAACACGGAGAAAAAAAAATTCGGCAGAGCCCAGATTTCTCGGCTTAATCTTGTCAGCTTACACTGTTGTTGTGGTTAATTTATGTCGTGTCAAGAAATGCACATCATTAAAATATCGTTCTCAGACAACTAAGACTTGAGCGTACGTAAGTTTTAACAAACTTGTTTATCTTAGGGCGACTAATTTTTAAGTCGACAAATAATGTAATGGTATAAATGTCAGTTTAAAAAACGTTATTAATATTATTGATTTAACGTTGTCAGGTTTAGTGGGGAGGAAACCGGGCTCATTGCCCGGAGGAAAGCCCCGACTTCGGCGAATACCTGGCAACTCTTCCATACACGGCGACCGAGTGAAAATTCCACTCTGAAATTTTTCAATTTTTTATTTGCTCTGAGTGTGATTCGAACCCGCGCCGCATCGATGGAAGGTCTGTGTGGGACGGAGGGACGATCACTCTAACCCACTAGACCCCCGAGACCCCAGCAGAAAAAAAAGGATGAAGATATACCAAGTATACTTTTATCACGAGAAACAAGCAATAGACGCTGCTAATTGGTTTCTGTTCTTTACTTTACAGGTGACATTGGAGGCTGTCTTGGTTTGTGTCTCGGAGGAAGTTTATTAACAGTGTTCGAAATAATTGATTATTTCTTCAGTAAAACATTCATCTCGAATCCTAGAATTTCTCCCAATCATTAAAAATAATTCGTAGTTCCCCATGTGTATTGTGTTGTGTGGTATTATATGTTTGGTCCCGTCTACCTATACGGAATTGTATATTTTGTTCTTTGAATATGGCGTACATCATTTATACGAATGGACGCGCCAAAACAACCAACCAACCTGTTCTTTGGAAGGAAAGTGACATAAAGCTATTTCATCACTCACTGTGCTAATTTTATATATATCGGATGCATTGGCAAAAAGTGACCAACCGATTTCATCGTAAATATCCCAAAATCTTATCATTGCACCAACGTAAAATTAATCGGACGCCATAAACAGCCAGTGCTGCTCAAATGTTGAAATTTTCAGTGAGTTGTCTCCATAAAAAAGGATGAATATTTGAAATCTATGGAAAAAGTACAATGCCAGAAAGTGGCTGTGAATGAGCAAAATCAGCAAAACAATGGTCAAACTAGCCTCGATATCACATCTGATTTTATTTCATTTTGGTTAATTATGTTGAAAAAGGGGACATGACATTCACAGAAATCGTATGACAATATTTTGAAAATGTTCATTATGGATTAGTCTTAGGCTGACAATTTGCTTTTTATTTTGTGAATATATATATCAAATCCTAATGCCTGAACATCTTTTCTGAATTTTGTCTTAGTTTTCTTGCCGAGTTTATTTTGGGCATTTAAATTTGAAACCCTGTTTATGAATTTAACATACTTTCCAATGAACTTGTTTCATTAAAAAAACATGCACGATAACATCTTTTGTATGGAAGACGGATGCGGCCATTCGCGCCCGCGTGCCGCGCCCTATAAAACACGCGGCTCGAGAACACGAGAATGCGCTATTAGGCCAAAACCGCGCGCGATTACCAGCATCTCGCACTTTGTTAATCTCGACTTATCTCTAGTTCTCGCGTGGCGTGTTTTCCAATTTCAAAAAACACGCGGCTCGAGATTAAGAAACGCGCGGTTTTGCTAATCTCGCGAGTTTTTCCAAAAAAATCGCGCGGTTTTCGAAAAAATCGCGCCATTAGGCTACATTTGGTAAATTGGCGTGCTTTCTTAATCTCGTGCCGCGCGTTTTGTAAAACACGCGGCTCGAGATTAAGAAAACGCGCGGTTTTTGCTAATCTCGCGAGTTTTTCCCAAAAAATCGCGCGGTTTTCGAAAAAATCGCGCCATTAGGTTACATTTGGTAAAATGGCGTGCTTTCTTAATCTCGTGCCGCGTGTTTTACAAAACGCGCGGCTCGAGATTAAGAAAACGCGCGGTTTTTGCTAATCTCGCGAGTTTTTCCAAAAAAATCGCGCGGTTTTCGAAAAAATCGCGCGGTTTTCGAAAAAATCGCGCCATTAGGTTAAAACTGTTAGGCCAAAACCGCGCGCGATTACCAACATCTCGCACTTTGTTAATCTCGACTTATCTCTAGTTCTCGCGTGGCGTGTTTTCCAATTTAAAAAAACACGCGGCTCGAGATTAAGAAACGCGCGGTTTTGCTAATCTCGCGAGTTTTTCCAAAAAAATCGCGCGGTTTTCGAAAAAATCGCGCCATTAGGCTACATTTGGTAAAATGGCGTGCTTTCTTAATCTCGTGCCGCGCGTTTTGTAAAACACGCGGCTCGAGATTAAGAAAACGCGCGGTTTTTGCTAATCTCGCGAGTTTTTCCAAAAAAATCGCGCGGTTTTCGAAAAAATCGCTCCATTAGGCTACATTTGGTAAAATGGCGTGCTTTCTTAATCTCGTGCCGCGCGTTTTGTTAGTTTTTCATTGCGCAAGACCGGAAGTCTTTTAGAATCGTTCAAAGGCTAGAGCGAATTTCTTCCGAACTTGTGAACATGTACTAGATGACCTCACCAAAGGGAACGATGTTGCGAGTGAAACGTTATTTAGCCTACCGACTTTGATAGAGCTTCATGCAGCTATATGCTTACTCTCCACACAGTGATGTCACGACATTCAAGCCGCATGTTCTTGGGTTTAAAGGGATAATATTTCTAGACAGTAAACAATGTAAGACGAAATTACCACTAATTACTCATTAATTGTACAGTTTTGGATGAAAATCAACCTACTACCTTTCATCCAAAGTAAAATCGGTCTTCTTTTTCTTTTAGTAGAAATATTATGAGAAATGTAAACAATAGCATGCAACTAGTCCCTTTAAACCCAAGAACATGCGACTTGAATGTCGGTCCATCACTGTGTGGAGATTAAGAATATAGCTACATGAAGCTCTATAAGAGTCGGTAAATGATGTTTCATTCGCAACATCGTTCCCTTTGGTGAGGTCATCTAGTACATGTTCACAAGTTCGGAAGAAATTCGCTCTAGCCTTTCAACGATACTAAAAGACTTCTGGTCTTGCGCAATGAAAAACTAACAAAACGCGCGGCACGAGATTAAGACAGCACGCCATTTTACCAAATGTAGCCTAATGGCGCGATTTTTTTGAAAACCGCGCGATTTTTTTAGAAAAACTCGCGAGATTAGCAAAAACCGCGCGTTTTCTTAATCTGGAGCCGCGTGTTTTTACAAAACGCGCGGCACGAGATTAAGGAACGCGCGGTTTTACCAAATGTAGCCTAATGGCGCGATTTTTTTGGAAAAACTCGCGAGATTAGCAAAAACCGCGCGTTTTCTTAATCTCGAGCCGCGCGTTTTGTAAAACACGCGGCACGAGATTAAGAAAGCACGCCATTTTACCAAATGTAGCCTAATGGCGCGATTTTTTGGGAAAAACTCGCGAGATTAGCAAAAACCGCGCGTTTTCTTAATCTCGAGCCGCATGTTTTACAAAATGCGCGGCACGAGATTAAGAAAGCACGCCATTTTACCAAATGTAACCTAATGGCGCGATTTTTTCGAAAACCGCGCGATTTTTTTGGAAAAACTCGCGAGATTAGCAAAAACCGCGCGTTTTCTTAATCTCGAGCCGCGTGTTTTTTAAAATTGGAAAACACGCCACGCGAGAACTAGAGAACACGTGGAAATGCAAACGCGTATTCTCGTGCCTAATCTCGAGTTCTCGAGCCGCGTGTTTTTTTGTTTGTTGATAAGTCGAGATTAACAAAGTGCGAGATGTTGGTAATCGCGCGCGGTTTTGGCCTAATAGCGCATTCTCGTGTTCTCGAGCCGCGTGTTTTATAGGTCGCGGCACGCGGGCGCGAATGGCCGCATCCGTCTTTCATACTTTTGTGAATTTTGTCTTAGTTTTCTTTATTACGTACAGCTGAACTGTTAAACATATGTATCTATTTCGATTGTGTTAGAAATTTCTCGATTGTGACGTATTGTCTGTTTGTTTGCGAAATGTTTCAATTTTGACCTATATTCCCCACTTTTACTATGACGACTCCTTGGAAAGTTCTAGTCTCTGTAGTATGGAATGCCAAACCGGAAAAAATTCAACATTTGCAATTTTACCTTCAGCATCTCGATTTTTTGTTCAACAAAACAATATTTTTCAACATTCGTTAAAAATTTTGTCATCGACCATATTTTGTGGCTCAATTCTATGTTATTTTATATTTAAGTCGCGTTTATTTCATTCAAGACCCCAAAAAAATCATACCACATGCATCTGAAAAAATAATCCAAAACATTATCATTCCGGTACATCAATTTTTACAGCCAGCTTAGTGTTATTTTATATGCGTAACATGTCTTTTTTTATTTCATCCAAAAGATTTTTAAAAATGCATTACCTCTAAAATTTGGTTCAAGGCGTGCGATTTTTCGTTTCAACCACTGAACAGTTTTTATCGTTCAACTGTTGAGCTGGTTTTCGTCCAATCGTTGAAGTGTTTTTCCGTAAAATGTTGACCTGATTTTCCCGTTAAATGTTGAACTACTTTTTAGTTGAGAGAAAAAAAATGATTTCTCGCAGCACGTGACACTTAGTCGTGATCACACAAATCGGTGACGTCACAGTGTTGTTGTTGACACATCTCATTGATGTAGACGACCAACGAGTATCCTTCATCGAGACGATGCCTCCCCTGATTAACGATAATATTCAATTTCTGCTGTCGCTTCCTCGCTTTGCCTTAGAAGCCGACATGCAAACGAACACTTTTGACTTAGTTTTCGCGGCACAAGCAGACAGCGGATGGATACTGTGACGTCATCAGTTTTTGTATAGAAACAGTCACGTGTTTCTTGCGCGAGATGTCAAAACCATGTAAAAAAACAGGTCAACAATAAATCGGTTCAACAGTTTCGCGAAAAAAAAAACAGTTCACTGGTTAAACGAAAAAACACTTCAACAGCTAAACGAAAAAAAAAACACGTTAACGGTTGAACGTAAAAACGGTAAAGTAATGGAATGAAAAGTTGCAAGTGGTGGACCAATTTTTAGAGGTAATAAATAAAAAAGACATACTAGTATAATTATATGTATCGATGATGTAAAATTTTGTGTATTTCTTGGATTATTTTTTTTAAGATAGTATTTTTTTAAGTGTGTTTCGTTTGAAAATTTTGCCATATATCTTGTAACTTTTTTTGGACAAAATGTTGAAATAACAAATGTTGAAAAAGATTGTTTTGTTGAACAAAAAATCGAGACGCTGAAGGTAAAATTGCAAATGTTGAATTTTTTCCGCTTTGGCATTCCATACTGTAGTGAGGTAATCTCAAGCCTATATTGTTTAATTCATAACCTGTTGTAAATAATGCGTAGATCCGAGAAGATTCTCGAAATACTCTATTTGAATGCAAATGCTCAGATCTTTCTGGAAGTACTGAGAGAGTATATTCGACGTTGTTTTATCGTTATGAGTCAGTCAGATTCCAGCTGGTCTCGAGTGCTATACAAGCTATATTTTGTATGATACAGCTAGTAAGCTGCTATCTTGAATACGATATTCGACGCATGAGTCAGTTTAGTTTCTATCTGGACTCGGAGAACTATAATATAGTTCAGTTTACTATTTTGGATACGAAAGTCAGATTGTTCTGACTCGTCAGTGAGAGAGTCAGTTGTGAACTGTACTCTTTGATATTATTAACTCTGTGGAAATTCAGCCTGCTTTGTCAGTGATACCTGACTTTTGAATTCTGTCAAGAATTTATTCTGTGGATATACCACCAGTGTGCTAAACCAGTGTGTTTTAAATATTCTATCCTACGGATTCACCATTGTGTCTTCAAGATTCATTTTGGGAATCTATATTTCGTCGATTCGTGGTCATCGGATTTAAACCATGCAGTGAACTTTGTGAAGGATACAGATTTCTAGGAACTGTAATTACTTAACTTGTAAGTAAGTCATTTTGATATATGTTTTCTTTCCAACGTTTATGTAATATTTGCCTGTAAATAAGTTAGTCCGTTTGCTTTTTAATATAAATCAAAATTTGTACATAAAATCTGCTGGTTTGTTGTTACTTCCTTTTATTATCATTCGGTATCGTAACATCTTGTCGAGTTTATTTTGGGCATTTAAATTTGAAACCCCGTTTATGAATTTAACATACTTTCCAATGAACTTGTTTCATTAAAAAAAACATGCACGATAAGATCTTTTCTGAATTTTGTCTTAGTTTTCTTGCCGAGTTTATTTTGGGCATTTAAATTTGAAACCCTGTTTATTAATTTAACATACTTTCCAATAAACTTGTTTCATTAAAAACATGCACGATTATATTGAACTGTTTTATATTGAGTTTAAAGGGGCATGAGCTGCCAAAATGTTGACATTTTGACGTAAACACAGAATGTTGAAATTATCGGCTATTTTTCTCAAGACGTATGATTCAGAAGCTTTGTAGTGCTTCTAGTCTCGGAAATGTACGATAAAGTATTGTTTTGAACTAACTTTGGCTTAGAATGAATGAATGGTCGTCCCGGTTATTTAAATTTTGCTACTTTTCGAACACGTTTTCGGTTCGTACAGGGCACATACTGTATGGATTTTCCTCATTCCAACGCCAATCATTTAGTTTTTCGATGGCCTTCAAAGCCTCTTACTGTCGTGACGATCAGAAATTATGAAAAAAGTGTGAATTTCGGCAGCTCATGCCTCTTTAAATTGTGGCTTTATGATTATAGCATCTGAATGATGAACACCGATGTCCGGCTAATTGGTCAGACGAAGCCTACTGTCCGGCTCTTATAATTAGCCCAAAGTTTGGAAGCTGAATCATCTATTCATGTAGCGTAACAAAAGGCTCAAAATGGTTCAAATTGATATCATTAAAATGAATGATTTGAATGAGTTTTTCTGTGTCTATGGTTCTAACGTGGTTGGCCCTTCGCCCACAGACCATTTTTTTTAGCAGTACACAGCTCACCAGGACGTCATTTATTTCTTAACTTTACTAAATTGCAACATCCTAGTAGAACAAGCCCATGGGGACAGGTATATCTTCTCGTGAAAAGGTATGATGGCAGGACGGAATGTACAGAATGGCCCACGCAGAGTTTTACCTTGACTCGAGAAGATGGGGACAGAAGAAGCAACAACACTGCGATTAGCCTTTCATACACACAAGGTAAAAGTGAACCGCTTTGTTGTTTAGAGAATCGTTCCTTCTGAGCGGGATATGTAATGAAACTACCTGGGAGGATTCAGGTAAACGGAACGGACTCTAACTGATGGGTGACTTTGACTTTCATTGCAAAACATCTGCGGTGATCTGCAGTAAAAACCTGAATTGTTCTAAAAGTTATCGATAATCAAACGCAGAGGTGAATTGATATTTTCGGAAAGCCCCAAAATATTAATTAGATGTCCTTTTATTAAATAGAATTCTTGGAAATTATCTTTATTGGTATTCTTTGGTCCAAATTTGGTAAGACTAGTTTCCATTTATAGACTATATTGACCATCTTCTTGATGTTTTACGCCGTACTCAAGAGTATTTTGCTTATATGGCGGCGTTGCCAAGTTAAGCGGGAGGGGGGGGGGGGTCGGGCTTTTTGCCCGGAGGAAACCCCCGACCCTCGACGAGTACCTGGCTACTTTTTGCACATACGGCGATCGAGGGAAAAATCCACTCAGAAATCGTTCAATTTTCATTTGAAATGGCCTTGGGTCAGGTGTGCGAAATTGTATTAAGTCGAACTGTTGGAATTTTTACTCATTCGCTGATTCAATCATTGTTAACATCATGAAAACACACGGAAGTACTTACATATACATGCACAAAAAGTACTTGAAGACCCAATTTCATGAGACGTCATATTAAATTATTGACCTATATATAGGCTTTTATTATATCTCCCTTAGTTCGCACGAATAAAGGCGTGGTTATACTGTGTACAAAGGGACACGGATTAAATAACAAGAAAACTGGGCGTCTTATAGATAAATACGATCATATATTAGAAACTCCACTTTTGTATTCCTTTATAATATTCTCAAACATATTCGGTCTTTTCCTCCATAAGTTTATGAAAGGCGTAATTCGATACTTTGATCCTCTTTGTCTGGATACACCCGTGTATGAAGTAGACGAGAATAACCAAACGGGTGTGGCTGATTACGCTGTGCTGGGTTCAATAGGTAAATTACACTGTAAAACGTCTACCACTGCAATAGAAAGAAATGTAGAAAACTATCACAATATGAACATCTCGATAAATAATCTTAAAGGGGCATGAGCTGCCGAAATTCACACTTTTTTCATAATTTCTAATCGTCACGACAGTAAGAGGCTTTGAAGGCCATCGAAAAACTAAATGATTGGCGTTGGAATGAGGAAAATCCATACAGTATGTGCCCTGTACGAACCGAAAACGTGTTCGAAAAGTAGCAAAATTTTAATAACCGGGACGACCATTCATTCATTCTAAGTCAAAGTTAGTTCAAAACAATACTTTATCGTACATTTTTGAGACTAGAAGTACTAAAAAGCTTCTGAATTATACGTCTTGAGAAAAATAGCCGATAATTTCAACATTCTGTGTTTACGTCAAAATATCAACATTTTGGCAGCTCATGCCCCTTTAAAGAAGGCGTGAATTCTTGTATCTAAATAAAACGTCAAAGATTCAATTATAGTAATACTCCTATACGACAAAATCCAACGTACACTTCAAACAGAAGAAAACAACATTGGAGTATTTTTTTAATTCACTTTTAGTCACAATTTTCAAAAAAAAAAAAAAAATTCTATGGGACAACTTCTATGCCCAAAAGGAAACATTATTGAAGGCTGTTGGGGTCATTGCTTGGCAAAGCGGCTCATATTTTACCAATGTCAAGAGACGCCATAAGATACATATAGCATCCATTTCGATAACCGTACTTTCCATAATAAAATGCGATTAAGCCTTGTTTCTGATTTATCCCTGCCACCTGAATTCATTCCAGAGGGGTTACAAGTTAACAGAATTAAAAGCTCATATCGTGTGGGGAGTCGTCGAGTTATTTATGAGAATGAGGTGGAGGGAGGGAGCATTGTAGGTAGCCCTATATCTCATTTTAAAAACTTTGTATTGGACAGACAATTTATCTAAGCTGCAGTTTTATGTTGAAATATGTAAAAGAAATTTAACCCCTCAACAATAGAAACAAATTATACAGCAGTAGTATATATATTTGCTCCTATATATACCAAAGGCCGATCCAGGGGAGGGCGGGGGGGAGGGGGGGGGGGGGTCCTGGGGGTCAGGACACCCCCCCCCCCCCACATTTTTTTCTGAGCTAAAAAAAAAGAAGAGAAAAAAAAGAAGAAGAGAGAAAAAAAGGTAGGGAGAGGAGAAAGGAATTAACACAGAATAAAGAAAACTATCCATGGACCCTTTTATGTAGCAGAAGTATGTAGTTTTCCCATATAATTGCCCAAATAAATATTTAACAAACCGCGGGCGCTTCTCCTACTTGTCTTATTTTGTTATTTTTAAGAATTAGGGAAAGCAAAATCCAGAAATTATTTACTTGCAGAACAGCCTCAGAAAGTTTCTCAGGCAATCTAGAACCCCTGAGTTACCGGGGCCTAAGCGGCCCCTGGGGCCTCGTCTGATGCGTTGGGATAGTCATCTCCCCCATGCTTCAAAAACGTTACAAGGCCCCATCTATATAACTTTGGAACATAACGATTTTACCGTTATTTTTTAAGAATTAAGGAGAGGAAAATCCGGAAATTATCAGCATTTTTAGTTGCAGAACACCGTCAGAACGCTTCTCAGGCAATCTAGATTTCCCTGCGTTTCCGGGCCTAGGCAGCCCCTAGACCCTCGCCTAATGCGTTGGAATAGTCACCCCCTTCTCCATGCTTTAAAAAGTCACAATGCTTCACTTAAAACTGGGGAACATAACGACTTTACTGTTATTTTTTAAGAATTAAGGAAAGCAAAATCCGGAAATTATTAGCATTTTTAGTTGCAGAACACCCTCAGAACGCTTCTCGGGCAATAAAGAACCCTCGCCTAATGCCTCTTTTAAATTTGTTATGTTTCTGTAATCGAAGGACCTGGGACCCCCTCTTTCGCAAAAAGCTGGATCCGCCCCTGTATATATTTACTTCTGTTCATTAATGCCATACATGGTTATGTCAACACGGTAATTATGGAATTAAAGATCGACATAAAACAAATTAAAATAATAAAACTTGTTTTATCGCCAGATTTATATTGGCTTTTAAGTAGAAGTTGTTCTCATTAAATTGAAATACTTTACCTAAGGAATAATTGTCAGGAACACAATCGGACAATCTTGCGGGATCACTGGCTCTCTCGCTCGCCGTAGCCTCCCGGAATCCTGTTTGACATTGACACGACCCCTCCATACACGTTGTGAACAACTCAGAACAAACATCCGTATAATAGATTCCGCTATAAAGCGAAGTACCACAGTTTTCATTCAACAACGAAAATCTCAACACGTTTATAGGAGGTATAACGGAAGATGCCAGTCGACACCGGCCATTGCGTCCTTCTAATGTTTCCATGCATTCACATTTTCCGCTGGTCTCACTACACATTGTCTTCATACCTTCTCCTTTGCATCTCGTCGTGTTTGAGCCACAGACCTCACCTAATTCAAGAGCTGGAGAGAATAAGTTATAATTTCATTACGGTCAAGGTCATTAGAGAAGTGCCACAGCGAAGAGTGGAACCATCTGGAACCATTGATCAAATGATCTATTTCAAGTGAGATCTTCTAGCTTGACCTCTGTGAATTCTCAATTTAACTTCTCAAAACCAAACCTGATTTAAAGTCGGATGAACTATGATTTTTTAAAATGTTCACTTGAAGATTAAAGGTACAACCTATACAGATGAGACTGTTTAAAAGCAACATAGAAAAAAGTGGACCAAATGAAAATGGAAGAAAATGTGGCGAGACACTTGGTGGCATGTTGGTGACCAGATAACTACATAAAATATTTCATTATTTGAATAGATATTTCTGAAATACAGTTTACCTTGGAGACATGTAGTTTTGTCTTCACTTGAATAATATCCACTTTCACAGACACACACTTTTCCATCACAGCCTCTGTCTAAACAATCGCTGTTTGAGGGACAATTGTTAAAACTGAAGCACTTCTCGTCGATATTGGCTTGCACTGTATCAAATAAACCATTCTCAGTGTAAAACTTACAATACCCCATAAACAATATTTTCAGTGTAAAACTTACAATACAACTTAGGCATCATTTTAAGTGCAAAACTTACAATACCACTTATTCATCATTCTAAGTGCAAAACTTACAAAACCACTTAGGCATCATTCTCAGTGTAAAACTTACAATACCACTTAGGCATCATTCTAAGTGCAAAACTTACAATACCACTTATGCATCATTTTAAGTGCAAAACTTACAATACCACTTATGCATCATTCTCAGTGTGAAACTTACAATACCACTTAGGCATCATTTTAAGTGCAAAACTTACAATACCACTTATGCATCATTCTAAGTGCAAAACTTACAAAACCACTTAGGCATCATTCTAAGTGCAAAACGTACAATACCCCATAAACACCATTTTCAGTGTAAAACTTACAATACAACTTAGGCATCATTTTAAGTGCAAAACTTACAATACCCCATAAAAAACTTTCTAAGTGTAAAACTTACAATACCCCATAAACAACATTCTCAGTGTAAAACTTACAATACCCCATAAATAACATTCTCAGTGTAAAACTTACAATACCAATTAGGCATCATTCTAAGTGTAAAACTTACAATACCCCATAAACAACATTCTAAGTGTAAAACTTACAATACCCCATAAACAACATTCTCAGTGTAAAACTTACAATACCAATTAGGCATCATTCTAAGTGTAAAACTTACAATCATTCTAAGTGCAAAACTTACAATACCGATTGACCGATTTGACCGATTGCTTGATGACGTCACTTGGAATTTACGGGCAAAGCATTTCGGGGTATTGAGGGATGTTAACATAATTTTAAAATATGGCGGAAGAAATAGTACTGTATCGAGAAGAAGACGTAAAAGGCGTAAAGTTACCAGAAAAATGTGTGGATAAAAAACAGGTTATGTCATCAATGTTTTCCAAAAAAGTGACATCTTGCTAAGTACCAATAAACAAAATGGAGAACTGAGGTACATATTACCCAGAAAGCTTTGCGAAAATCTATGTGACGTCATCAGGCTCGGAGGCATCATTCTAAGAGCAAAACTTACAATACCCCATAAACAACATTTTAGTGAAAAACTTACAATACCCCTTAAACAACATTCTCAACATTACCCCTTAAACCGTATTCTCGGTGTAAAACTTACAATACCACTTAAACATTTACTGGATAAGATCATCATAAATTCTCTAGGTAAACGAAATGGACAAACCAACAAACATCGGCCATTGTCATTTTAAAATAGCTTCAATGAAGTAGTAGGGAGTTATGGCCAGTTCTGGTTGGACAATACAGGTTTGTATTTTTCATAATGAAACATGAAATGTTTTCATGGTCAGATACTGTAGAATACGGCGTGGCATTAACACATTAACGCATGGCATTAACACATGGCATTAACTGTAGAATGCGGTGGCATTAACTGTAGAATGCGGTGGCATTACCACGCATTAACTCAAAACAGTGACAGTTATAGCCTATACGTGCATCCCAAATACTTACACGGCTCTTCCTCTTCTGCACACACCAGATTTTCAGGTACTGCATCTAAAGTAACACAGATAACACGACAATAACGATAATACTTTAGAAGGTCAGAACGAACAGAACGGGCGACATGGTTTAGATAATCAATAATTTTGTTGCAGATGGTTTGAATAGTATATATTCCCTGTGGGTACACCATGCAGATTGAGATGCATCATTTAATTTTGTTGCAGATGGTTTGAATAGTATATATTCCCTATGGGTACACCATGCAGATTGAGATGCATCATTTAATTTTGTTGCAGATGGTTTGAATAGTATATATTCCCTGTGGGTACACCATGCAGATTGAGATGCATCGTTTAATTTTGTTGCAGATGGTTTGAATAGTATATATTCCCTGTGGGTACACCATGCAGATTGAGATGCATCATTTAATTTTGTTGCAGATGGTTTGAATAGTATATATTCCCTGTGGGTACACCATGCAGATTGAGATGCATCATTTAATTTTGTTGCAGATGGTTTGAATAGTATATATTTCCTGTGGGTACACCATGCAGATTGAGATGCATCATTTAATTTTGTTGCAGATGGTTTGAATAGTATATATTCCCTGTGGGTACACCATGCAGATTGAGATGCATCATTTAATTTTGTTGCAGATGGTTTGAATAGTATATATTTCCTGTGGGTAAACAATGCAGATTGAGATGCATCATTTAATTTTGTTGCAGATGGTTTGAATAGTATATATTTCCTGTGGGTAAACAATGCAGATTGAGATGCATCATTTAATTTTGTTGCAGATGGTTTGAATAGTATATATTTCCTGTGGGTAAACAATGCAGATTGAGATGCATCATTTAATTTTGTTGCAGATGGTTTGAATAGTATATATTTCCTGTGGGTAAACAATGCAGATTGAGATGCATCATTTAATTTTGTTGCAGATGGTTTGAATAGTATATATTTCCTGTGGGTAAACAATGCAGATTGAGATGCATCATTCAATTTTGTTGCAGATGGTTTGAATAGTATATATTTCCTGTGGGTAAACAATGCAGATTGAGATGCATCATTTAATTTTGTTGCAGATGGTTTGAATAGTATATATTTCCTGTGGGTAAACAATGCAGATTGAGATGCATCATTTAATTTTGTTGCAGATGGTTTGAATAGTATATATTTCCTGTGGGTAAACAATGCAGATTGAGATGCATCATTAATAGAGTATCTAATACTTTATAGAATGTATGAAATATCTTATGTAGAGAGAGCCATACACTTACCTAACTGATAATCTATAGGTAAGCACTCCAGATTTAAGAAGGGTTCCGCTGCCTTTTCTTCGTCGGTTGCCGCCCGATACAATGCAGGGGGACCACATTCGCACATAGGGGATGCGAGAGTGGTGTTACAAACCACAAATAAACCCGTACATATAGAGTCGGCTCCGCATGGCTCTCCAAGAAGTGCAAACGACAAGCTTCCTAAAGGGCCTTGTTTACACCTTAAGAAATCCAAGCTTGGTATGTATCCAGGAAAACATTCGCATTGCAGAGTTACTGGATGGCAGTAGGAAAAGGCTGCTTTACACAGGCTGTTCTGGAAGTCGCTACAGGATTGTCCCAGGTCGACAGCTGGAATTGTGAAGAAAAATAATCATCTTTATAACACAAAAACTTATTTTAATGCTGCGATTTCCTTAAACATAAAAAACAATTCACATTGATTTAAACGCTTTCTATAATAGCGAATCAGTTAATTATTAAATCGTGTTCCGAAAAAGTAACGTAAATACACCAGTAATTTCTGAATTTTTCTAGGTATAGTTTAATAAGTACTAGTATATAGAAAACGGGTCATTGTTTGAGCAAATCTATATTTGAGTTACTAAATATGTTCCTGATATTGTACCGTATATTCAATTCACAAGCATAACTCAAATAATATGTTACATCTTACTGTAACCAACACGAAATTCCTAATCTCCTATCCACAAATCTCTCCAGCCTAAAAGATTGGTTACTTTGTCACTTATCTCGATCCACAAATCTCTCCAGCCTAAAAGATTGGTTACTTTGTCACTTATCTCGATCCACAAATCTCTCCAGCCTAAAAGATTGGTTACTTTGTCACTTATCTCGATCCACAAATCTCTCCAGCCAAAAACATTGGTTACTTTGTCACTTATCTCGATCCACAAATCTCTCCACCCTAAAACATCGGTTACTTTGTCACTTAACACAATTACAATCAGCAACAAAACCTACCATTTTTACACGCAGTAGAGTCGGTAGTGGGTACAAAACCATCGTCACATAGACAAACATGGCCATCACAACCTCTTGGTGAGCAGGTGCTCATGGCGGGGCATTCGTTAGTTTCCATCGGGTTACAAACGCCACCTACATTAACACCATCTGCACAACAAAAAAAACATTGACTTAGAAATGTATATTTATATTCATTAAACTCATCTTAATCAACCCAAATCAAACAACGACAGTTCGGCTGTGGATTCATATAGACAAATTGAAGATTGCCAAAGTAGAATGAACTTGCCAAACCATCAATGGGCCGCGGGTTCGAATCCCACTCAGTCCAACAAAATAAATTTGGAAAATTTTCTGACTGGGGTTTCACTCGATCGACCTATGTGGGATGGTTGCCAGTTACCAGCGGGAGTTCGTGGGTTTCCTCCGGGCATAGAGCCCGGTTTCCTCCCACAATAAAACTGGCAACGCCGCCATATAAGTGAAATAATCTTGAGCGCGGCGTAAAACACCAAACAATCAATCAATAAATCAATCCTTTCCTATTTGGTTGTTTAGCTGGATGAATGGAGAAATTCCGGAACAAACCAGAACACAATGGAGACAGCGAATTGCAATTCTGTAACACCATCATATACATTTACTGAGTTTATATACTTATTTTACTTAGTATATTACTTCATATACTTATGAGCACTAAAACACACGGGCACAGGGAAAATCTTCTTGTCTAAAATAACCACGGAGACAAGTTTCTAATTGTGTTAAAAAGAGGTATATCATTTAGACCTGTATACCCCATCATAAATTGTTGTAATAAAGTAAACCTATGATATTTCATTAGGTTGACGACTGACAGGAGCTTGGCCTTAGTCAGTAGAATTTTCTGGAACACTTTGTATTGCATTGATAATGCTTATGCATCTTAAGCTATAGTAAGAATATCGTCAGACTATATATTATGGGGTCATGGGAAAAGACAGTGAAAATTCCCCCATCCCCCCCCCCATACCCCTTTCCCAGAAAACCTAGGTAGAAGGCAGACAGGGGAGTTTAGCCCTGACCAGTATGTCTTTCAAACTCTTGTTCTTTTTATAAGCAATGACTGGCCTTTGGGTCAGAGGTCGAGCAAGTTTACTTTGAAGTAGTTTGTATTCTTCTACTATAATCTTGGCCATAGCAATGCTAGCTTTGTTATACTGAAACACAAATGGTATTATAGTTTTTTCACGACATCTTCCGGGGTCCAAGTTCAAACCCAAAGGATAAATAGTTTGTAATGTTTGAATCCAAAAACTTTCCCTTTCCAAACGTTTGTGCTTGGTATCTGCAGCGGAAGTGAGAAAAGGGATTTTCTCAATAGGCATAATTTCAAAATGGTCCTTGACCGAATGACCTTGAGTATTGAAATGTTGTGCCACGGGTACATCATGTTTAAGTCTTATACTAGATAAATGGTTGGCTGCTCTTTGTCGTAGAGAATTCTGAGTTTCTCCGACGTACTGTTTGCGACATTTTTTGCACATGATTACATACACGATATTAGAGGAGTCACAATTAAGATTCTCTGCCATTTGATATTTGTCGCGAGTTTGTTCTCCGAAAAAGGTACCGCGATCGGGTACGTATATATCCAGTTTGCATCGCGTCTTAAGGCATTTCATTGATGTACCTGAGAGAAATGTTGGACGGTAATGGTACACTCGTGAAGGGGAGGTAAGCGTATCGGGGGATGAAGGGGGAAACATGATTTGTCTTACTGTGTTAGATTTAATCCTTCGGAGTAATCTAATAGAATACTTCCTAGGGAGGAGAGCTTTAAAAAGAACAGAACAAGCCTGGTTAAAAAAATCTAAAGAACTACAGTTTCTATAGAATCTAAATATCTGAGATTTAATGACTCCCTTGAAAGTGTGAGGAGGATGGTATGACCCAGCATGTAGCAGCTGATGCGTGTCAGTAGGTTTGAAGAATACTTTGTAATCTAGATACCCAGTAGTATGATACGTATGACCCTTGTAAATAGTTACATCCAAAAAATCCACAGAAGTGTGATCAATAGTAGGCTGTAATTTAATGCTTGAGTCGTGAGAATTAAGAGTATCAATGAAAATATGAAGGTCTTCCAACGTATGTTGCCAAATGATAAAAATGTCATCCAGATACCGAAGGTAAATAAAAGGTTGTTTGTGACATTTGTGAAGAATGTCACTATCCCACTCAGCCATAAAAATAGAGGCAAAGTTAGGACTAAAACGTTTCCCCATAGCACACCCTTTAATTTGCTGAAAGATCTCCCCATTGAATTCAAAATCGTTTCCTTTTAAGCTGAGTTCCAGCAATTCTAAAATATCTTTATCCGGACGACGGTAGTCAGGATATCTTTCGAATGCTGATTTTATGGATTTAAGACCCAAATCTATGTCAATGTTTGTATACATAGACTCCACATCCAGAGTAACTAAAATCACATCTTGTGGGATGGATTTCTCAGATAATTTGGCCAATAAATCATCCGTATTTTTTATAAAGCTAGGATGCCGATTCGCTATAGGTTTTAGATAGTAATCAATTAGCTCTGATATTCTGTAACTTTCACTGCCACAATCTGAGATAATAGGACGCCCAGGGGGCATTGTAGGCTTCGGCCATTTTTCAATGGGTTTGTGAATTTTTGGAAGAATATAGAAGACCCTGTTTTTAGAGTTATGATCAGATTCCAAATAGCGATACTGTTTTTCATTAAGTAAGCCTTTATCTTGAAGAGAAACAAGAATTTTATTAAACTTCCTAACATTTTCAGGCCAAATTTCCTTATCAAGTTTTTTGTAATGAAGAGGGTTGCTTAGCTGCCGTTCTATCTCTTCAATATAATCCTGTTTTGACATAAAGAGTTATATAGGTTCAGGTTCGAAACTTCACTGGCCGGTAATTTTGTGGATGACTGGATCTCTACAAAGTAGATGAGCGAATTGGAAAAAGTCTTCCTAACCGCTGTCATCATGTTGCGCATTTGATTTAACGAAGCGTTTGGCTCAGTAGTTGTCTTGTTATTGATACCAATATTCAAGATAACTTTCTCAGGTTTGGGACCTTGATACTTTTGAATTAGCGTCCGAAATGAATTGAAATTGGCACCAGGAAAACATTCTACCTGCATATCAGGGTGGGGGTCAAGGTTAATTCTAGATAGATTAGAATCCCCAAGTAAAAGAACTTTCTTAGTTACAATAGGAAGGTGCCAATTAGAGGAGGTGTGCCGAAATTTCCAAAATTTAGAATTAGCTAAATTATTCCGAGGGTTGCGCTGACCCCTCGGAGGAGATCTCACTGCATCTGAATATCTCATAGGAGAATGGACTGACAAAACTGGGGATGGGGGAGGAGGAGAGGGACTAGATGTACTAGGTCTAGGAGAAGTGACCCTAGTAGAAACTGGGGAGGGTGGAGGCCGAAAGGGGACAGAGGTACTACTAGGTCTAGGGGAGGGGGGCTGAGGGGATGAAAAAGAGGGGGCAGAGGTACTAGGTCTAAGGGAGGGAGCACCAGTAGGGAAAGGCGAAGGGGAAACAGAAGGTAAAGTTACAGACCTAGGGGTCTGTGACTGCAGAGTAGGAGGTGAGATAACGGATGTCGACGGACTGACAGGCGGATGGGGTTGGGGAGACGATGGTGGACTAAACTGAGTAGTAGCAGCAGAAGTGACAGATTTAGTGATGGAAAGAAAAGAATAAAAATTGTGAATGGTCGAAAGATGTAATTTACCTTTATAATTCTGTTTGCCCCATTTTAAAGCATTTTTGAAAGCACTGTCAAAGTTTAGACCATTGGATGACCTGGCAGAAGTCACCTGTGCTTTTAATCTATTTAAACATGCCGCATAATGTGAAATCATCTCTTGTATGATCTTATGGGCCCAATTTTTGTGTACATGGTCAAACGCAATATCAACTTCCCGATTGCGTTGAGCCGGTTTAAGAAAAGAATTTAGCTCTTTAATTTTATTATTTAAGGAATTTGGGAGGGTTTGGTCACGTAAATGTCCCTCAAGGATGCCAATGTGGTGAAGACATTGTAAAATTTTGAAAAGGGCTTTCACCAGAGCCGAGAATTCTGAAAATTGGGGACTTTTAGATTTTGAATTTCCATGCCTATTGCTAACTGAAAATTGCCTGCTTCTGTTACCACGCCCTTGTTTTGCCATTCTGCCTAAATGCCAATATACTTAATTAGTCTAACTAGATGAAAAGGGAAAATAGAGTTGGGAAAGTGAGACAGAGATAAAAAGGAAAAATATGTCTGGAAACAAAAAGAATTGATTCAAGCTAGAGATAAGAGAACTTAATTGAACTGGCTGACTTAGGGGAAAAAAGGATGGAGTTTGGAAAATATGTGTTACAAAGAGGCAGAGATAAAGAATAAAAATGTGTCTGGAGACAGAAGGACTAAAGTAAAAGGGGTAATAAAACTCAGTCACAAATTGTGAAGACTTAGGAAAACTAAATAGAGCGGGAAGGAAAAAAAACTTAATAAGACACTAAGGTTAAAATTAATGTACAATTGGAACAGGAAATAATAATGAAGTCCTAGAAATAAAATTTGGAAGAAAAATATACAAGGGCTGTAAATGGAAGATGAGGTTAAATCATAAATAAAAGGGCAAAACAATAGTAAGCCTAAAAAAATGAAATTATATAAAGAGATGAAAAAGGTATAAGAGGAATATAAAAGAAAGTAATATATACAACGTTTTACAGTAAGCAAAGAATACTTAGCAGAAAACGGGATCGCACACGGTTTCGCTAGAAGCTTTTCGGATTGGTTATCCTTTCTCAATAGCAGTAGAAACAAGTCTAAAGTTATGTTGAATTTCTTGTGTTTATATGGAAAAATGACAGGAAATAAAAAGGGCTTGAGTGATTAAGGAGTATTTTTGTAAACAAGGGAAGATTAAGCTATCAAAACATTTAACTAAAGCATGGACGCTTGATGAAGTTAGTTTATACTCATATCCATTGGAGGTATGGTTAAGTCTAGACATAAAAGGTCATATGGTTAGAGAGAGCTGGAGTATAAATATCCTGTGGTTTTGGAATAAAGGAGATTAAATCAAAAGGAAATTACAGTAACTGAAGAGAAACAATATAAGGTAGCAGAAGAAATCTAGGGTGGGAACACCTAGCCTATTGTATATTGAATGCAATAAAATATTTAAACGTTAAAATACAGAATTCAAACGATAAAAATAATTTTTAGATGAAAACTAATAAAATATTTAAACGTTGAAATACAGAATTCAAACGGGAGAAATAATTTTTTAGATGAAAACTAATGAAGATGGAAGGTAAAAAAATAAAATATATATCAAGAAAGTTCAACAATGCTGCAGACTGCTTCCAACCGTGTACAAATGTGTGGATAGTTTTTTGTTTTAAAACAATGGTTATTTTGAGCCCCTGGCACAGGTAAATATATATATTTATGAGCACTAAAACACACGGGCACAGGGAAAATCTTCTTGTCTAAAATAACCACGGAGACAAGTTTCTAATTGTGTTAAAAAGAGGTATATCATTTAGACCTTTATACCCCATCATAAATTGTTGTAATAAAGTAAACCTATGATATTTCATTAGGTTGACGACTGACAGGAGCTTGGCCTTAGTCAGTAGAATTTTCTGGAACACTTTGTATTGCATTGATAATGCTTATGCATCTTAAGCTATAGTAAGAATATCGTCAGACTATATATTATGGGGTCATGGGAAAAGACAGTGAAAATTCCCCCATCCCCCCCCCCATACCCCTTTCCCAGAAAACCTAGGTAGAAGGCAGACAGGGGAGTTTAGCCCTGACCAGTATGTCTTTCAAACTCTTGTTCTTTTTATAAGCAATGACTGGCCTTTGGGTCAGAGGTCGAGCAAGTTTACTTCATATACTGTTATCCTAAATGGTGATATCCATGTATTACTCATAGGCTGTCACTCTGTTTGCTCATAGTAAATAAACTAAAAACAAACGGGATTGTTCTAAATAGTATTCAAAGATTGTAAGGTCCACTCACAAGAAACCGGGAAACTCCCTACGCAGATGATGGCCAAAACGAGGCATTTCAGTTGAATACACATGTCTCCTTTCGTGTAACAGACAAAACTTGGTTATATAAACAGGCACCTGAAAATGGTAAAGTTATTATCACAGTTTAATTGTTAATTGATAGAATGATTGGCTGGTTAAATGCTGATTGGGTTTGAAATATAATCCATATATCGATGCCATAAAACACATGTGGTACTTCTTTATGCATGTACTATATAGGCGTAGGTATATATACTTTAGAAATAGTTAGATAATTTACATAATTTCTTAAACTGACGAGATAAAATTAGCCGGGTAAATTTAAGTATGTCCTTGTCTTAGTGTCTCAGGTGGAATCGCAATAGGTCACTCATAACCAAAATAACGCATGTCTTTCTTACCTGCTCTATATGGAGTTATATCCTTGAGGAACGCACTTGAAGGATGTGATATTTTACCCACTCTTAAACTCTTTTATGAAGAATCGCTTGAGTGGCTTTGACCTGGGCGTAGTTATAAAAGGGCCATCAAAGACTACTATAGCCTTGGTTATTTCTTTACTTTTATATACAAATACCGTAGTGTATATGGATCAAAATTAGTTTAGATCCAGCTCCGGTAGATGAGCTTTCAATATTAAAAATGCTTGCGGGAAAAAATGGTGAAATTTCTACGGTGTAGGATTACACTCATTTCAGGTTTTTCTGTTTTTAGTTCAAAATCATCGGCAGTTTTTTTTTTGTGTCCGTCAAAGCAAGACCTTCTTCTGTATTTCTCAGGTGAAGTTCATAAAACACTTTTCAAATCATATATAGCCGAGAAATCTGGGCTCTGCCGATTTTTTTTTCTCTCCGTGTTCGTCATAGCCCAGATCACTGCCATAGTAAAAAAGTGATATAATTTCACAACAAATAAGCAAAGAATAAAGTATTGAACTCTACATTCCGATAGCATAGACATAGACGAAGGAGTTTGTCAACTTTAGGCCGCTGTAATGTGGTAAGCTTTCCTTTATACAGTCAATATCAAGTCCACTGGCTTTCAACCTGACGTAACCGCCATAGTAAAACATTTAACCGACCTAAAAACTGGGCGGGGCGTCTTAGAAATACGTAACTCGTAATCTTCGGAAATCATTTGTCATGACCAATGAACCATCCTGAATATTAAATATTTGGGAAGTATTAAATACTACATGTATCGGCCTATATTTCTCCACACTTATATCGATATTATTTTACCCTAGCAGAAGTCTATGAATGTTCATAGACTTCTGACCCTAGTGATTCGGGCTAAACCATATACAGTGTACTTGGTGCCTATTCCTGGCTCGCCGTTTGTTGACATTGCGGTTACCTAATAAACCAAATGTTCATTTAAAATTTAAAATAAAACATCCCAAGTTCTGGTTGAAATTGAATATTTTGAGACTTTACTTCAAGGGAAAACAGAGAAAACTTTGTTCTTAATGTAAACATATTGATAGCATAGAAAAAAATCGTTCGTAAATAATCAATAAGATAATTACGTTCTGGCAAGCGGATATGCATATAAAAGTGCAGGGAATGCAATAGAAGCCCGAATCGTGGCAGCTCATGTCATTATGAAAACATATCTCTGTAAAAAATACTAGCATTGTTTGTAAATTGACCAAAACTGCCAGTTATTACTTCAAAGTGGCATGAGCTGCCAAAATTAGGATGCTTACTTTTCCAGTTATTCACGCTGAATAAATATAAAGCTCGCAATCTTCCCTTTAGAGTAAAATAGCTAATATTAAATTCACATTTCTGTCTAAAACATATATATCTTTTTCGCCAGTTCATGTCCCTTACCGTGATAAAAAATCGAAATAGAAAGTAAAACGCATTTTGGAAGGCGCGGTACAGTTTTCTCAGCTTTGTTTGTATATTATGCAAAACGAATTTCTTTTATGTCTTTGTGTTTCCGTGTTATTGCAATTGTTATTAATGATTTAACCTTACTTTTCGTTTACTGCTACTGCGTATTAGTCTCCCAAATTAGTTTTGTTTGTAGGATTTCGTTGTTATTTTTCATGCTCTAATTGTGCATTATTTTAAGCCTATGTTAGTGCCTTATTAGGTTTTTGCTCCCAGAACTATATTTAATCTAACTATACTTCTATATCATATAACTATTTGTGATAACTTTGCAACTTAGATTCTTACTTAATTACTTCTCCAGACACACTTTATTCTTTATCTCTGCCTTTTATACTTCAGTGGAAGCTTTACGGTCGTGTACCGTAAAATAACTTTGAGACAGAGTTGTCGTTTCCGAGCTAACGGGATCTGATCTCCTCGGTTGTTTCCGTGAAGGATTCGTCCAAAATACGTCATTGCGGATCATAGGGTGCGAAAAAACGGAAGTGCACATGCGCACACCGAAGCGCTAGTAAGGCATGGAAATGTGGCCTCCATCCATTCATATTTGAAGTTAGTGTAGTGGTTAAAGGCTACGGTTAAGGCTAGTGCGCATATAGTTCTGCGCAGCTCCTGTATGGGAGATTAGAGGGTCGAATCCCGCCGTAGGCGATTTAATATAAGAAAAATTTGTCATTATAGGTTAAGATAGTTAATTTAACATAGCTGTATTTGACAGCGTAGATTGAGACATCTGCCCTAGCGGAGAATTTTCATCAGTATTTTTTCAAATTTTTGTAAATAAATATATGTTTGTCAACTTGCAGATTGATTGATTGATCGCACTCAACAGCTAAGGTTATATGACGACAAAAGTACCAACTGACCAAAAAGATCTTTCCCACCCCCATCCCACCTAAATTTTAACATGAAAACCTCCACAGACCATATGAACGTCAGGAAGGCTAATGTATTTGGCATACTTAATTTTCCTCCATGTCAACTTGCAGAAGTAGTCAGTTTTACTATTTCGTTGGGGGTACATAACATTTGAAAATCTACATTAACAGATCCATGCTGGGGTTGACGATTTAAAGTCCTGTATTTCCTGTAAAAGCCTGCTGATTTCATAATGTTTTTTCACATCCACTGATTAGGAATGTGGCTAGTTGATTTTACGGTCTACCCTTATTTTTACGGTAGAAAGTTGGCAGCCCAGCTGCCAGTATTCTACCGTAAAATTTACGGGTTACATTTTACAGTGTACATCAGATGCGCAATATGATGACAGCGGTTAGGAAGACTTTTTCCAACTCGCCCATCTACTTTGTAGAGATCCTGTCATCTACTAAATTATCGGCCAGTGAAGTTTCGAACCTGAATCTATAACTCATCTGCTTCCAAGACAAAGAGATCTATGGTCATATCAAAAATATCCCAATCGAAATTTATCGAGCGACAAGATTCACTGGACCGAAGATACAGCAAATTATATACACACTGGCTTCAGACACTATATTTAAACTAAATTTGGGACAGTTTGCTACCCTACTTTCGGAAGTAATGTCGTTAATCTTAGTAACGAAGAAGTCAATGCTGATGATAGATCTCTACTCAACAGAGGACTTTCATGTGTACCTCATCCTAAATCATTATCTGATAGGAACTTTTCCATTACTAAATAGGCCTACATGGGAATTCTTTAGAATTATAGGTCTGCATGGCTGATATCTACCGAGATTCCAGTGTTGTACGCAAGCCATTTACATTAAAAAGCGGCTATACACCTCCTTCTCACATGTATGACACAGAAATAAACCTAAGTCGTGACTCTGTATCAAGGAAGTTTGATGTTTTAGCTAATCCTAGAAACCAACATAACCTAGCTTACTCATCCAGAATGCCTTGCCTTAAGTAGGCTAAGGGGAAGTCATAACATAGTTATTAAACCTGCTGATAAAGGCTCGGCAACAGTTATTATGTCTATATACAGGACTCTGTTGAAGATGTCGAATGACATCTAAGCAACCCTCTTCATTACCAAAAACTTGATGAAAAAATTTGGCTTGAAATTTCAATATAATTCTACTTTCTCTTGAATGAACAACATATCGCTATTTGGAATCTGATTACTCTAAACAAAAGGGTCTTCTATATTCTTCCGCAAATTCAAAAACCGATCGAAAAATGGCCCAAGCCTTCAATGCGCCCAGGACGTCCTATTATCTCGGGTTGTGGTAGTGAAAGTTATAGAATATCAGAGCTAATTGATTACTATCTAAAAGCGAATCGGCATCCTAGATTAATAAAAAATACTGATGATCTGTTGGCCAAATTATCTGAGAAATCCATCCGGCGGGATGTGGTTTTGGTGTGGAGTCTATGTATACAAACATTGACATAGGCTTGGGTCTTAAATCCATAAAACCAGCATTTCAAAGATATCCTGACCACAGTCGCCCAGATAAAGACTTTTTAGAATTGTAGGAACTTAGCCTAAAAGGTAATGATTTTGAATTCAATTGGGAGATCTTCCAGCAAATTAAAGGGTGTGCTATGAAGAACGTCAGGAAGGCTAACGTATTTGGCAAACTTAACGTTCCTCCTTGCTAAACCAGAGTGACGATGTTCCAGCCTGAGGGACCAACTTTTAAGCACTAATAGTCAGTGTCAACATCCCCGATTTTACCACAGTTTATGGATTTTCCTCATTCCAACCAATCTAAAATTAGCAGTTACCCTAGTCCTAGAGGCCAGATTTAACTTATCTATCTTAGCCACGTCTAAAGGAGATCTCGCGAGGATACGATTGCATTCCAACGTCACTCGTTTAGTTTTCCTTTAGTTTTTCGATGACTTTCAAAAAATAAACTTAATAGAAAAAGTTCGAATATTGGCAGCTCATGCCACATTAAGTGTGGGGCGTTGTGTTAAATCGCATAGCCATCTTTCACCGTCATGGAGAGTCAACAACAACACCTTTCTGGGGTCTATACTTGGTGTCCGGTCTTATAATACCAACATGCAACACAATTACGCAAACTTTAAAGTCACACATGTCGTGTCCCAGGACCATTTGGTTCCGAAATCCAGCGAATATTTTCCGCTAAGTGTCCATTGTCCAACCGATGCATAGATTAAATATCGATCCCTTTTACAGGCTTTCATACATTGCCATTTGGTAACTATTCTGCAATAAACAGACCCTGCCAGTCTGAGCTGACAAGCTTTCAAAACATTCCCAACTAACGTCTCAATCTGACAGATACCAAAAATCGACGTTCAAACGCAAAATTCACAAAAAGATGCCAATATCAGAAAGTTGTATTTAATTTCTGAACATTAAAGTACAAATATAGATTCATTTATTATTGTCTTTGTGATGTAGACCGCCAAACATCCCAACTATTTTCACATATGTTTTTACAATATATTATTTAATATCTGACAATGAATCAAAAGAACACCTTAAGTACTCCTGACAATATCATCTTCTTGAGACAAGGTAAAATCTAAATAGTCATTTGTAATGGCCAATGGGGATTTTACCTGGTCTCAAGAAGATGTGACAATTTAGACGAAAACAAAATATCTAAATAACCATTCCGAATGGCTATGAGGATCACTCGGAACATCCTTCGGCTATCTTCGCTCGCTACCGGTCGACTTTCACGCACGTAAATCGCCGAAGTTTCAGAGTGTATGAGGATTTCACATTGGCTCAAGAAGATGTGACAATATGGGCGAAAAACAATGTTAAAGTCTACTGCTTTAATCAAAGACCAGAATTCATTCAAAACGTATACTGGGCCTATGAATCAGAATCAATCACATATGGAATAGAAGACCATTGTACCATTCAATGATGAGATGTATATTGGTGATAGAGATAAATCACCCTAACAAAGTCTTCTCTAACACCAGAAAAAAACTATCAAAGAGTATGTTTTCTTGTGAACCAAAAAAATAAATAAATAAACACAGATCTTAAGTAGTAAAAGTGCTTAGCTTAACATTAAGAAATATTTGAAATAGTGTAGCTATTTGAAATAAAGACCCATAGAATAACTAAGAAGGATTTATAGGGGCTAACATATAGGGTTTAGATAAGCAGAGCTTTTGGGTCAGTTAATTGGTCTATGGAATTGACATAATATGGAATCTATTTACATTATTTTATTCATAGAAAAACCATCTTCTATATCACATAAAAAGAAAAATCTTTCTTGGCATTATAGCAAATACAATATATTTGTGTTCCAAACTTTTAAATATCACAAAAAAGCATCGATTTATAAATTGTGGTTTTAGACATTAAGTTAGATCTCATCTCCTGTACATCATTTTAACACTCAATAACAGTTCAATTAAGAATACTGAGATATTTTTCAAACATTAGCACACACATTAAAATATAAAAACCATGTATTTTATTTTGTGTCTGTGTTTTATAGAAGTGTTCATTGACATGCAAGTGAAAATTAACCACAAAATCCAAAAAAAATTTTTTAGCTAAAACACAATTGCTGAGAAAAATACTGAATGGATCCATGTTTTTTTAAACAGTTGTTAGTCGCGAGTGGAAGTTTTCTTTGAGTCAATATCCAAAACAATAACGTTAATTGAAAGACTTGATATTAATTTTTGATCATTTAGCCGACAGACAATTACGGAAAGGAACGCTTCCCTTTGGTACATTAGGATGAATAGAAAATGAGGGTTAAAAAAGGAATCTGTACAAATTTGCATAGGTTTTGTGCAATCATTTTAATACGATTGAGACTAATTCAGAAAAAAAAAACATTAGCATCATTTGCAGCAGAATAATGTAATTTTCATGCAAGAGGGAATAGATTTGTACCAATACAGATTGTAGAAACCAATTACATTCTTATAATATATTAATAGAAACTGTAGGCACACAATATAACAGATAAGACCCATTTCCATATCAATCATCATATGAAATGTGAACACAGAATAGAAAAGGAAGACACATTATAAAGGCGCTTAGTTTAATACCAGAGACAAGCACCAGAAATTTACATAAACAATTATATCATCGAGGAAGGTTAGTGACTCGATCATTCCACCGTTTTAAAGTTAGTTATTGTACAAAAAGTTAGTTTTCATGCTACTTATTTACAATTCAAAAAGTCAAACACGTGACATGTACGAAATAAAGAACCATCAACTCCAACATCCAGGAACAAGGCCCAGACTTTTGTGTTTGGAGTATGCTCCATTTAGAGGAGGAATGTACAAGATTTTTATACATCTCTGCTGAAATTAGCCAAAACTTTGACCATACTCAATAGCTCTCGCTTTATAAAAGGATTGTTATTGAGTATGGTCAAAGTTTTGGTTATGCTGAAATCCAAGCAAAATCCCACTAAAATTCAGGGTAATGGCTTTCAGAGTAAGTTCACAGAGCAATATTGATGGACTTTGTGTACTCAAAAGGGAATAATTGCCTTCATTGGATGAAATAGTCATCAAAAATTCTTCTGCTCAAATAGACAAGTGAGATATTATTTACTGGTGAGCTGTACAAGTCTAATTTCAAAACATGTTTTTGCTCTTATACATAACATTTTTCTGAAGACTTGAAATCAAATGTAAATATGTCCAATTAATAAATCAATGAAAACAAGTGTATTCAAATTAAATCAAGTAAATTAAAATTAAAATGAAGCTGATGAACAATCTATTGGAATATCATCTCACTCAGATACTTTATAACACTATCTATGATATGAATAATGATTACAAGACCTCCACGATAAACTGGTAGGTCTTCCTTTGTTTTTTTTCTCTCCCCTTTTTCAGGCTTATTGCTGGAGTCCACGAGCAAGCAATCAGGCAGGGATCACTCAGATATGCATAATTAAGTTTTGATTTTTATTCAATAATATATATTCAATGACTTGAGTAATTACTCCTACAGGCTCCATGACTCCAGGCATCGTATGTTACTATGGAAAATACCCTCTTGATATAAGATCAGCGAGAACTTCGGGAAATCACGATTCACAAGTTTATATTTGACAGTGTATTAGAGTGCCTGTGTATACTTGTACCAAACCCTGTCAGAAAAGCATTGTCTGATTGAATGATACTTAAGATAGATGGGTTGAAAATCTGTGCTGGTCATTTACTCAGTGTTGACGTAATTGAGCGTCGTTCCCAATACTACAGACTGGGCAGTCCATTCACCATTATTAATACTCAGTGATGTTAGCAATTTAGCCAAGTCACATTTCAGTGTGTCTTGAAAGGATATTTGCTATTTGGAGTTTGGAGGCATTTTGTATATGTTTTCATTGAGAACCAGGTGAATGAAAAAAAAAAAACGATTGTGATACAATATGTGGTCCATGACTCTATAAATGCTTAAAACTTTGCAAAAGATCAAAATATGACCGGTGAAAAAATGACAGTTACATAAATGATCTACCCAAACACTATTGCTATAAAGTTATGTATCTGGGAAATGGACTATTGGATTAAACCTTCCCCTTGTCCCTGACAAGCATTTTATTGACAGCAATTTGAATGTAAACCAAGTACGACTTAACACCCCCCCCCCCCCCCCCAAATTCCCAGAATGTTAGTCTGATTAGTATTGTTGTAGTTTGATGTCCTTGTTATGATTTGGATCTGTTCTAGTGTTGTTTGTGAAGAGTTCCTCGTCATCTCCGTCATCGTCATATGGAGTTAGCTTCTCCTCTAAAGGGTCAAACTTCAGCGACACTTTAGAATAGTCATGTCTCCAGCATAGTTTGTGGTTAGATCTCAGTTGTAAAGTAACAAAGACAAGGATAGCCATAACAAATGGCAAAGCACAGAGGAAAACAATCATGGAAACAAATCCCGCACTTGCCCCAGAATGTCGGTCTTCAATCAACTCTTTATATGGAGCATCATCAGAACTTTCTTCACTCATTAACAGACATTCACCTGAAAATAAACACATCAAACAGATATTCATTATCGTATCTCAATTCTCGGTTTTTTTTAGTATAGCTGCACCTACAGTGTAAAACTAAACTCAAGGTACCATACCCCCAGGGTCCCCTCTATCCGGTTGATTGATTGATTGTTTGGTGTTTTACGCCACGCTCAAGATTATTTCACTATATGGTGGCATTGCCAGTTTTATTGTGGGAGGAAACCGGGCTCTCTGTCTGGAGGAAACCCATCCTCGACCTGGTGACCATACTAGTATGGGCGAGCAGTGTACATGTATTTGTTACATTGACTGATTGATGTTTTACGCCGCACTCAAGATTACACTTAATTGGTGGCATAGCCAGGTTTAGTGGAGGGGGGGGGGGGGGGGGGTGAGGAGACCGGGCTCTGCCTAGAGGAAAACCACGACAAGTACCTCGCAAATTTTCCACATATGGCAATCAAGTGAAAAATGCCCTCAGGAATTTTTCAATTTTTATTTGATCCGAGTGGGATGTCACAAACATGAAAAGACTAAAATAGAATAGACACTCCTGATGATGATCCAATCAAAATGATGGAAAACAAGTGAATTAGGCCTATCTGCCAGGCGTTGTGAAGGAGGCAGCTCAAGGTAAAATATAACATATGTGAAACATTCCTTATAGCAAGGATACACTCAACATTTAACGTATAACCATTGCATGTCAATGCTATAACTGTTTGTCTAGGGATTTAACTGACCTGCATTATGCGTGGTTTGACATGAACAACATTCTTTCCCGTGGGACGAAGAACAGCATGGTAAGCAGCGGGACGATGGTTTGTGGTACATAAGGGGCATGTCACATGACACACACTGGTCGGGATGATTCCCTGTACAACTTCCACAACTTGGATGGCAGGAGAAACAACTCTGTCAATTTATATTAAGATAAGCATAGATTAGAATGGTTGATTAATTAAGATTTTAAATTTGTATCTTTTAACATCATACATGTAGTTGGCATAAAAATGTGTGCTCAGAACGCTTGTCTGGTACAAACTATCCCTAGGTTGATTGTTTGGTGTTTTACGCCGCGCTCAAGATTATTTCACTTATACGGCGACGTTCTGTGGTAACTGGAACCATCCCACATAGATCTTTCAAGTGAAAACACGGTCAGAACATTTTCCAATTTTTTTTTTTGGAACTGAGTGGATTTCGAACCCGCGACCCATTGGTGGAAGGCTGTTTGGATTGAGCGTCTCACGCTCTACCTACTGAGCCAAGGAGGCCCCACTATCCCTAGGACACAAGCATATCATTCCTTTATATCTTTACTGGAGAGTCTCTAAATAAAAGTGACTAAGACTAAGAGTGTATTATTTGGCTTCAAAGTAGACAGACAGCAATTTTATGACATGCTTAAAAGATGGCAAGTGTTGCAGATGTCCCAGGCAGAGTTTAAAGGACACTCTCTATATTATCTAAATGTCTTGCAAACAACTTGAGATATGTCATGAGGCAAGAGGGTATACCCTTATTAAACTTATAGCTCTGAGGCAAGAGGGTATACCCTTATTAAACTTATAGCTCTGAGGCAAGGGGGTATACCCTTATTAAACTTATAGCTCTGAGGCAAGAGGGTATACCCTTATTAAACTTATAGCTCTGAGGCAAGGGGGTATACCCTTATTAAACTTATAGCTCTGAGGCAAGAGGGTATACCCTTATTAAACTTATAGCTCTGAGGCAAGGGGGTATACCCTTATTAAACTTATAGCTCTGAGGCAAGAGGGTATACCCTTATTAAACTTATAGCTCTGAGGCAAGGGGGTATACCCTTATTAAACTTATAGCTCTGAGGCAAGGGGGTATACCCTTATTAAACTTATAGCTCTGAGGCAAGGGGGTATACCCTTGTTAAACTTATAGCTCTGAGGCAAGGGGGTATACCCTTATTAAACTTATAGCTCTGAGGCAAGGGGGTATACCCTTATTAAACTCATTGCTCTTATAGGTTTTTTTAAAGACGAAATGTTATCATTTATTGACAAACTTTTGTCTCCCAGTCTCATTTTCTACCTTTAACTCTTTGTTAAAAAATTGTTTAGGTGGACATTCCTGGTGACATACACCCTCTTGTAATGTGTACCCCTCTCCACACAAAGTGCAATCAGTCGGTTTGGGGCCTGGTGTAACAGAAAAGGGGTTATGTTTTAGTTGAAAGTTGTTAAGGACGAAGCATTTAAACAGAAATAAGAAATGTGTAATTCCAGTCCAAAATAGTATGGCCTGGGTTTAAGGTGAAAAACTAAAGTCGACAAACAATTGCATTTTATTCATACAACATATACTTGGAGGGAAAATGTTTCATCTTCTATATTTCTTGTTTGATTTGGTAAGAAATTTTCTTGACAATCAATACATTAATGAAAATGTGTTATACGAGATTGATTGATATTTTATCCAGCACTTAAAGCATAAATGACAAGTTTAAGTCAATGCCCCCTATTTTGTAATCAATTTGTTTAAAAACTTGCAACGTACTTAGCCAAAAGCAAAATGAGATTTCAGGCACAAAAGCTAAAAAATTCAAGGCATTCTTTTTCTCTCTACAGCCTAGATACGGAAATTAATTAGCTTTAGCGTTGTGATGTCATAGTTGACATCTGATACGTACATTACTATTGTGACGACATACATGGACGACGTTAAGCCAGGGCGTCTTCGTGGTTGGTTGAAATGATGCCGAATTCAAATGTCATTCAAATGTCAACTATGACGTCAGATACGAAGATATTTCCGATTGGTGACGTAAAACATGCATATTTTCAATCACTGTTACTTTGGATTTGATTTGATTTATTCACCAGAAGTAAACGGGTACATAAAAGTTTACGATACAACACAATTAAACAAAGCAGGTAAAGAAAGTGATTAAAAAAGTGAAATTCTGGCGGGTATAAAGCCCCATGGGGCTTGATCTATCCCAGAAATAATGGTAATACTAAAAGGTTTTGGCGCAGTGCTGTTTTTTTCACATTTTTGGTCTTTTTTTTTTTTTTTTTTCCACGGCACCAGTATTTAAAAAAAAATTAATTAAAAAGCTATGGAATTATGGGTTTTCTATGAGGCGTTTCATTATGTGAGTTTTGAAATCTCTTTGACACCCTGGGACCTTACAGGAAGTTCGTTTTATTTCAACATAATGCTTTTAGATACATATTTACTCAATTTACATTAACAAATCACTGCCAGGTATTCAGAAAGAACTTAGTACTTTAAGATTATTTAGTGGGTGAAGAGATCAGATTCTGTGCCCAGACGGAACACCTGACCATTGATTGATTGATTGTTTGGTGTTTTACGCTGCACTCAAGATTATTTCACTTATATGGCAGCGTTGCCAGTTTTATTGTGGGAAAAAACCGGGCTCTGTGCCCGGAGGAAACCCACGACCTTCCGCTGGTAACTGGCAACCATCCCACATACCTGACCATTGAAAAGTATATGATAATCATTCCACAGCGCAAATTGAGTTAAAATTGACTTTTAAGAACGCTCAGACAGATAAACCCCCAATGTATATATGTTTACCTTTACATTTCCTACACATGCCAGTACAAGGTTGACATAAGTTATCTGAGGCTGTGTAAAACCCCTCAGGACACTGAGCCACACATCGTCCATCCATGAGGTAGGAAAAACTACAGGACAGACAATCACTCAATTCTGCACCTCGACAACTGGCACATGTAAAGTGACAAGCCCGACACAGACCCATATCTAAATCTAGATATTCACTGGAAATTAAGAGATGAAAGTTTCAAAAGTTTACTTTGGTCCAATTGGCATAGCAGTATTGATAACAAATGATTTCTTCTGAAAACAATAAAATAGTATAAAAATAAAACCCTCTAGAAAGTTTTCATTATCTATGTTTTACCCCACATTCAGGTTTGTAACTTCCAAGGAGAGAAAACCTGGGCCTCTGCTCACTAAAATGTTTTGAAGGGTGTGATGAATAACTCACAAAATAAAGCCTATATCATTGAAATACTTTGAAAATTTATTTGTTTAGTCCCCTGACTGAGTTGAAACGTCAAATTTGATCCATTTTGATGTGAAAAAAAAACCACATTGGAAGCATTGTTAAATCAAGGATTTACTTAAAACTTTGAACAAATGAGACAAATTAAGACATCAACACGTTGTCAGTTGTTTTTGAACAACACAAGCTTTCGACACCTTCGTCAAGTGTAACTGAATTTTATGTTTCAAAATATTGACATATATGAAAGAAAAGAACAAATGTGTTAAGTGGCCAATTAGTGAATTGTTTGCAACAGTAACTATGTTAGCAATATTCTTATATATTAGTTACACTTGACGAAGACACCGGCACAGGTGTCGAAAGCTCGTGTTGTTCAAAAACAACTGACAACGTGGTGATGTCTTAATTTTTTATCATTAGTATGGAACCCATGTTTAAAGAGAGTTTCAAACATTTCTAACTTTGAACAAGTGAAGTACATATTTACTTACGACTGTGAACAAGTGAAGTACATATTTACTTACGACTGTGAACATGTTTTATCTTTACAGAGACCATTATCTACTTGAAGTGGAGGTCTACACGTGATACAGTCGCCTGCCTTATCTCCATGACAACTCGCACAGGTTTCGTGACAGGGTGTACATTCAGAAATAGTCTGACCTTCTCTTGTCTTGGTAGCTACAGGGAAGGTTCCAGCCACACAGCCGGCCACACATTCACCATGATTCATCTTACTATCAAGTAGACAGTCAATATTAACCTGGTGAGCTTAATACAAGGACAAACTAACCATTTTGATTGATTGATTGTTTGGTGTTTTACGCCACGCTCAAGATTATTTCACTTATATGGCGGCGTTGCCAGTTTTATTGTGGGAGGAAACCGGGCTCTGTGTCCGGAGGAAACCCACGACCTTCCGTTGGTAACTGGCAACCCATTTTGGTTTTGAAGATTTCATTAAGATAACTAACATTTTTGTTCTTCAAAAGGCAGATACCTTACTTGTTTTAAGGTCTGTTTCAAGGTACATTTTTCATAAGTAAAGCCACTCAAAATAATGTTGAGAACCATGTTAAAACAGACAAAGTTTGGTTGATTGATTAGTGTTTTACACAGCACTCAAGATTATTTCACTTATATGTCGGCGTCACCAGGTTTAGTGGGGGAGAAAACTGTGGTAATTGCCTTGAGGAAAGCCCAGACCTTCGACGAGTACCTGGCAACTCTTCCACATATAGCAAAGTTTGAAGAGTAGAAATTAGATAGTTACCTTCCCTGCGCACAGGTGAGACAGTCTGTATGACTCGGCCCTTTACATGTTAGACAGGAGGCATGACAGTCTAAACACTGACCAGAACCAATAAACTGACCTACATGAGGTAAGACAAGAATACATATTTAAATATAGGTAAATTGCTATTCCTATTGTGGGTATTGACATTGACAGTTTGGCAGTTTCAATTTCTATATGCACTATATTAACCCAGATAATAGTAATTATTTAATAAAATTTACAATAAACTTGTGTTGATTTTTGTAAGTAACACGACTTGCCAAAGGCGAGGCATGCTCAAATTTTCTTTACTATTTAAGATTTAACTGTGTGTAATTTTATTTGGTTTAATCTTAAACTTAAAAAAAAAATTAAAATTATTGGAAGTCAAACATGTTTCTAATGACTTACTATTAGTACAGTTCAAATCCCCGTGACAGATGCCACTGGTTACAGTTTGTCCAGGTTGACATGTTATACAGTCTGTTGACAGGGGGCCTGAACAAGTCACACAGCTCATATCACACCTAAATCAAAATACAATCAAATCTTTGAGCAAAATCACAAATAAACCATAAATATTCACGTACATTCTAATATCCTTTTACATTAGACTGTCTTTGTTTTGATGTACACAAATAACGTCCCAAAACAAAGGGTCTATTACAGTTACGTCAGTAAAATAGAGATTTGTGAGGAACTATTATACTCCAATCTCCGAAACATGTGATTTTCTCAAATCATGAACTACATATAACTGGCACATGCTTCTTGGTGCTTTGTTGACCTTCTTCTAAGAATTTTAAGACTTAAATGAAAGGGACTGTATATCCAACAATGAATACATGTTAGATTGTTGCATGCATATCAATGCCATTTCTCATCACAGTAATTAGTTATATACCTGTGATAGAGATTAAATAATCACCTGTGATAATGATGGATTGATTGATGTTTTACGCCGCGCTCAAGATTATTTCACTTATATGGTGGCGTTGCCAGTTTTATTGTGGGAGGAAACCCACAACCTTCCGTTGGTAACTGGCAACCATCCCACATAGGTTGTTAGATTGAAAACCCAGTCAGAAAATTTTCCAATCTTTGGGGACTGAGTGGGATTCGAACCCGAGACCCATTGGTGGAAGGCTGTTCGGATTGAGCGTCCAACGCTCTACCTACTGAGCCACGGAGGCCCCCCTGTGATAATGAAAGCACACCTGAAGATTATATTGCTTATAGAAATAATAGAAGACCTTGCACTTTGTGCCAAATAACTAAGATAAAATTAATTTGAAACTTTTCATAACAAAAACTTTCAGAAAGTAAAAAATTACGATAAACAAAGGATGCAAACAAAAAGCATGTACACATCATAATGATAATAAAACATAAAAGATTATTTCACAAAAAACTAACACACAAATGATTATGATGCTAACAAATCCTCTTATCATATAGATTATTGTCCTAAAGAAAATGACAATGAGGCAACTTTTAGGACTCAAGATTATTTATATAATTAAATGGCGATGTTGTCATTTTTAATGGGCGCGGGGGGGGGGGGGGGGGGGGGGGGTCGTCAAGGCTCTTTTACTGGAGGAAACGCTTGACAATAAGAAGCTACCTGGCAACCATTTCACAAAGGGCAATAAAGTGCTTGGTTCTTTAACCTGAGTCGGATATGAACCTGTCTCCCTGTCAATGGTAGACACTATCCTCTACTGACTGAGGCATATGATCGGCTTTTAACATCTTTAGAAATCTAACCAATATTCATTTAGGTAAGCTATTGAGTGCCATGTTGCTTTCTTTGCTGTATCACATAATTAAGGGCAATGCATTCGTCTGAATGTGCCATCAAAGCAGGTGTTAGGTTTTGTTGGTGTTTTGTGCCTTGTGCATGATTATTTCCCTTTGTTCACTTGGTTGAAGGAGCTAGGTGATCTGATTGTGTGGCCAAGATTGATTGTTTTGATTGATTGATTGTTTGGTGTTTTACTTTGTGGGAGGAAACCGGGCTCTATGCCTGGAGGAAACCCACGACCTTCCGTTGGTAACTGGCAACCATCCCACATAGGTCGTTCGAGTGAAAACCCAGTCAGAAAATTTTCCAATTTTTTTAGACTGAGTGGGATTCGAACCCGCGACTCATTGGTGGAAAGCTGTTCGGATTGAGCGTCCAACGCTCTACCTACTGAGCCGTGTGGCCAAGAAAACCTCTGCTATCAATTGCTTCCAGGGGGACATTCCACATACATCCCCTGGCAAAGTATTTCATATTTTGTTTAGTGTTTTAAGCTATCGCCAAGATTAAATTTACAGCCTGCCATGTTTCTATTCCACAAGGAAGCCTTCAACCTCTGACCATTCATGAGTTATTCAGTGGGTAACCGAGTAGGATTCTAGCCTGAAAGTTTGGTGGAAGACTTATCTAATTGAGAGACAGAACACTTTTCTGGATGAGCTACTGAGTACAAAGATTTTTTTAAAATAACTACATGTTGAGTATTCCTATAAATTTCAACAGATGTTTTTTTCACCTTTGGCAGGATGCTGTTGTTTGTCTGGATTCATTAGGCTGTGATAAATAAAACCCATCATGACAGTTCTCAACACAGGTGTTTTCCTGAAGGTACGTCACTAAATATTCATCATTCACACAGCTTATACACTGGTCCAATGCAGGTCCTGAACATGTGCCACAAGATATGTGACATTTCTCACAACTAGTAACAACAACAACAACAATAAAACATGCTCAAACATGCATATTACTCAGAAAGCTTTAAGAATGGAGGAGATGAGATTGAAAACAAAATAAAAAGATCATTGTTTAAAGTGACATATATTGGCATATTTACATCAGCACAAGATACAACATTTATGGAATCAGGAAAGTCAACAACATTTTTAAAAAAAAACATGACAACACTTGCACAACATTTGTAGTTCAAGAGATAAAAAAAGCTAAGATTTTAACTATCATTGATTCTTGTCATATCGATATGGGATAACAGAGGAGTGGTTTTCCTCGTCAAGCCTTGAAGTTGTTATCCCTTATGATTATTCACATACACATTTACATTCAGTAGAGAATATATACTGATCACTCAACAGAAAACAGTCAACATTTAATATTTCATTATTAAAAGAGTCATTGATTTTTTATATATACAGAGCTGAAATCCCAGATGACAAAAATATGTTTCCTTAAGCTGTCCATAAAATACACAAGCAGTGCTTCAATAACTCCACAATATTCCCAAACCACCATGAAATGTACTAACCTTCCTTCAGAATTCTGAAACTCAGTTTCTCTACAAGCTGTGTTTGATACGCATCTCCCATCTTGGAGTCTTTCTCCGTGAATACAACTAGTGCATGTTTCAGACGTACCCTGGCAGGTTTGACAAGGAGAAGAACATTTAGTGCATCGTCCCCAAGGGTCTTCTGAAAATGAAAAATAAACATCGTCGATACTCGATTCTTGCATTCTAAAGCAGCTAGACAAAACCATTTAAACCACTCAAAAAACAGAATGAAAATGTATCCATCAATATATTAGATTGCAATTGAATTTAGTTACCAAAGATTTAAAAGAGGTGAAAAAACCAATGAGGTGTACATTGGTTAGGGTATAAATTTTTATCTTATAATTTTACCCCAAAGTATCTATTTATGAGCACTAAAACACACAGGCACAGGGAAAATCTTCTTGTCTAAAATAACCATGGAGACAAGTTTCTAATTGTGTTAAAAAGAGGTATATCATTTAGACCTTTTTCATAAATTGTTGTAATAAAGTAAACCTTTCATTAGGTTGACGACTGACAGGAGCTTGAACTTAGTCAGTAGAATTTTCTGGAACACTTTGTAATACATTGACCCCCTAGGATCATGGGAAATGAAAGTGAACATTACCCCAAAGTATACAAGGGTTGATAGATTCTGATAATAAATACATGAGAAGAGCCACAATAGACCTCTTCACCAGTACTACATGTTCAGTACAAAGGTTCCATAAGGTTAGACAAACTAAGCTAAACAGCTCTGTTACATCATGATATTTGCAACGTTACAAAGCCAATGCTCTGGAGTCTATTTCACAAAGCGGCGTAGCATAAGTTTTAACGTAGCTGTCATAGCAACCCATACTGTAGAGATAGGTTGGTATGAAAGTTACGCCAAAAAATACATCTACGCCGGTTTGTAAAACATGCTCCTGGGGGGTATTTCATAAACCACAAATAGCCGACTACGGTCAGATAGTCGACTAAGCAGTAATGTTAAAGCATTGCTATTCTAGTTGGCTAGGTCAGTTTAGCTGTCTAAACCTGTTTATGAAATACCCCCCAGGGCTTGTCTAACATTTTGGAACGTTTCACCCACACATGTGGCACTGGCAGAGAGGTGAATTGATTGAGTGAATGTTTGTTTAACACTACTCACATTCCTCTGATAAGGTAGAGTTGTCCTAACATATAGCTGTACCATTTACCTTTAAAATAGCCCTGTGGACATTCCATAACACATGTATTATTCTCAGTCATGAAAAACCATCCCCCGAAGCAGCTCAGACAGTCAGTCTCAGACGGACCTGTACACATCTCACATGTGCTGTCACATCGCACACACACTCTCGAAGTGTTTACATATGTTCCATTGGGGCATACAGCAACACATGCACTGGAATGGGAGGAAAATAATCTTTATCAAGACCGTAATTCGGTAAATGTTGAGAATGACTGAAACCTCAGAAAATGAAATACATGATATATTCTTTCCGATTTACTCTCTGACAAAGTAACGTCAAGACAATAAGTGTTTACAAAGTGTAGATTGTTCAAAGAAAGGCATTTAAGTAGCTAAATCCATAGGAAACATTGTTGGGCGCCAAACATTCTCAAACAAAAATTACAGGCATTGTATAATCACAATGCTACTGATTGATTGATTGGTGTTTTACGCCGCACTCAAGATTATTGCACTTATATGGCGCCGTTTCAGGATTAGTGAGGGAGGAAAACACAATGCTACTGATTTCACTCTGTAAAACAAAACATCTTCAGTTAATGATTAAATTCTGTGATATAATATAATAGGCTATGGTTAATTAAAATGTTTGTGTCTCAAATACCCCAGATAAATTTAGCCTCAGTTTTTAATATTAAATGGTAATAAGGGGATTCTCACCCATGTTGTTCCATTCTGTAGTTTTTACAAGCATCACAATCTTCTGGCTTATTTCCAGTACAGCCTCCAGCACACTCACTATGACACGTCTGTAAGCACACAAAATAACCAAATAAAAACTAGTTTCTGAATTCTTTATTCATTTAAACACTTACTTGTTTAGAACTTACTAGTAGTGGTGGTAGGAGTTGGAAGATGTTGAGAACTTACTAGTGTAGGGGTGGTAGGAGTTGGTAGATGTTGAGAACTTACTACTGTAGAGGTGGTAGGAGTTGGAAGATGTTGAGAACTTACTAGTGTAGGGGTGGTAGGAGTTGGTAGATGTTGAGAACTTACTACTGTAGAGGTGGTAGGAGTTGGAAGATGTTGAGAACTTACTAGTGTAGGGGGGGTAGGAGTTGGAAGATGTTGAGAACTTACTATTGTAGAGGTGGTAGGAGTTGGAAGATGTTGAGAACTTACTATTGTGGGGGTGGTAGGAGTTGGTAGATGTTGAGAACTTACTATTGTGGGGGTGGTAGGAGTTGGAAGATGTTGAGAACTTACTATTGTAGGTGTGGTAGGAGTTGGTAGATGTTGAGAACTTACTATTGTAGGTGTGGTAGGAGTTGGAAGATGTTGAGAACTTACTATTGTGGGGGTGGTAGGAGTTGGTAGATGTTGAGAACTTACTATTGTAGGAGTGGTAGGAGTTGGAAGATGTTGAGAACTTACTATTGTAGGGGTGGTAGGAGTTGGAAGATGTTGAGAACTTACTATTGTAGAGGTGGTAGGAGTTGGAAGAGGTTGAGAACTTACTATTGTAGAGGTGGTAGGAGTTGGAAGATGTTGAGAACTTACTATTGTAGGAGTGGTAGGAGTTGGTAGATGTTGAGAACTTACTATTGTAGGAGTGGTAGGAGTTGGAAGATGTTGAGAACTTACTATTGTATGGGTGGTAGGAGTTGGCAGATGTTGAGAACTTACTATTGTATGGGTGGTAGGAGTTGGCAGATGTTGAGAACTTACTATTGTAGGGGTGGTAGGAGTTGGTAGATGTTGAGAACTTACTATTGTAGGAGTGGTAGGAGTTGGTAGATGTTGAGAACTTACTATTGGAGAGGTGGTAGGAGTTGGAAGATGTTGAGAACTTACTATTGTAGGAGTGGTAGGAGTCGGAAGATGTTGAGAACTTACTATTGTAGGAGTGGTAGGAGTTGGAAGATGTTGAGAACTTACTATTGTATGGGTGGTAGGAGTTGGCAGATGTTGAGAACTTACTATTGTAGGAGTGGTAGGAGTTGGAAGATGTTGAGAACTTACTATTGTAGAGGTGATAGGTGTTGGTAGATGTTGAGAACTTACTATTGGAGGGGTGGTAGGAGTTGGTAGATGTTGAGAACTTACTATTGTAGGAGTGGTAGGAGTTGGAAGATGTTGAGAACTTACTATTGTAGGGGTGGTAGGTGTTGGTAGATGTTGAGAACTTACTATTGTAGGGGTGGTAGGAGTTGGAAGATGTTGAGAACTTACTATTGTAGAGGTGGTAGGAGTTGGAAGATGTTGAGAACTTACTATTGTAGAGGTGGTAGGAGTTGGAAGATGTTGAGAACTTACTATTGTAGGGGTGGTAGGAGTTGGTAGATGTTGAGAACTTACTATTGGAGGGGTGGTAGGAGTTGGTAGATGTTGAGAACTTACTATTGTAGGAGTGGTAGGAGTTGGAAGATGTTGAGAACTTACTATTGTAGAGGTGGTAGGAGTTGGAAGATGTTGAGAACTTACTATTGTAGGGGTGGTAGGAGTTGGTAGATGTTGAGAACTTACTATTGTAGAGGTGGTAGGAGTTGGAAGATGTTGAGAACTTACTATTGTAGAGGTGGTAGGAGTTGATAGATGTTGAGAACTTACTATTGTAGGGGTGGTAGGAGTTGGAAGATGTTGAGAACTTACTATTGTAGGGGTGGTAGGAGTTGGAAGATGTTGATAACTTACTATTGTAGGAGTGGTAGGAGTTGGAAGATGTTGAGAACTTACTATTGTATGGGTGGTAGGAGTTGGCAGATGTTGAAAACTTACTATTGTAGGGGTGGTAGGAGTTGGAAGATGTTGAGAACTTACTATTGTAAGGGTGGTAGGAGTTGGAAGATGTTGAGAACTTACTATTGTAGGGGTGGTAGGAGTTGGCAGATGTTGAGAACTTACTATTGTAGAGGTGGTAGGAGTTGGAAGATGTTGAGAACTTACTATTGTAGGAGTGGTAGGAGTCGGAAGATGTTGAGAACTTACTATTGTAGGAGTGGTAGGAGTTGGAAGATGTTGAGAACTTACTATTGTAGGAGTGGTAGGAGTTGGCAGATGTTGAGAACTTACTATTGTAGAGGTGGTAGGAGTTGGAAGATGTTGAGAACTTACTATTGGAGGGGTGGTAGGAGTTGGAAGATGTTGAGAACTTACTATTGTAGGGGTGGTAGGAGTTGGCAGATGTTGAGAACTTACTATTGTAAGGGTGGTAGGAGTTGGAGGATGTTGAGAACTTACTATTGTAAGGGTGGTAGGAGTTGGAGGATGTTGAGAACTTACTATTGTAGGGGTGGTAGGAGTTGGTAGATGTTGAGAACTTACTATTGTAGGGGTGGTAGGAGTTGGTAGATGTTGAGAACTTACTATTGTAGGAGTGGTAGGAGTTGGAAGATGTTGAGAACTTACTATTGTAGGAGTGGTAGGAGTTGGAAGATGTTGAGAACTTACTATTGTAGGGGTGGTAGGAGTTGGTAGATGTTGAGAACTTACTATTTTAGGGGTGGTAGGAGTTGGTAGATGTTGAGAACTTACTATTGTAGGAGTGGTAGGAGTTGGAATATGTTGAGAACTTACTATTGTAGGGGTGGTAGGAGTTGGTAGATGTTGAGAACTTACTATTGTAGGGGTGGTAGGAGTTGGAAGATGTTGAGAACTTACTATTGGAGGGGTGGTAGGAGTTGGTAGATGTTGAGAACTTACTATTGTAGGAGTGGTAGGAGTTGGAAGATGTTGAGAACTTACTATTGTAGGGGTGGTAGGAGTTGGTAGATGTTGAGAACTTACTATTTTAGGGGTGGTAGGAGTTGGTAGATGTTGAGAACTTACTATTGTAGGGGTGGTAGGAGTTGGAAGATGTTGAGAACTTACTATTGTAGGGGTGGTAGGAGTTGGTAGATGTTGAGAACTTACTATTGTAGGGGTGGTAGGAGTTGGTAGATGTTGAGAACTTACTATTGTAGAGGTGGTAGGAGTTGGAAGATGTTGAGAACTTACTATTGTAGGGGTGGTAGGAGTTGGAAGATGTTGAGAAGTTACTATTGTAGGGGTGGTAGGAGTTGGAAGAGGTTGAGAACTTACTATTGTAGGGGTGGTAGGAGTTGGAAGAAGTTGAGAACTTACTATTGTAGGGGTGGTAGGAGTTGGTAGATGTTGAGAACTTACTATTGTAGGAGTGGTAGGAGTCGGAAGATGTTGAGAACTTACTATTGTAGGAGTGGTAGGAGTTGGAAGATGTTTAGAACTTACTATTGTAGGAGTGGTAGGAGTTGGAAGATGTTGAGAACTTACTATTGTAGGAGTGGTAGGAGTTGGAAGATGTTGAGAACTTACTATTGTAGGGGTGGTAGGAGTTGGCAGATGTTGAGAACTTACTATTGTAGAGGTGGTAGGAGTTGGAAGATGTTGAGAACTTACTATTGTAGGAGTGGTAGGAGTCGGAAGATGTTGAGAACTTACTATTGTAGGAGTGGTAGGAGTTGGAAGATGTTGAGAACTTACTATTGTAGGAGTGGTAGGAGTTGGAAGATGTTTAGAACTTACTATTGTAGGAGTGGTAGGAGTTGGAAGATGTTGAGAACTTACTATTGTAGGAGTGGTAGGAGTTGGAAGATGTTGATAACTTACTATTGTAGGGGTGGTAGGAGTTGGCAGATGTTGAGAACTTACTATTGTAGAGGTGGTATGAGTTGGAAGAAGTTGAGAACTTACTATTGTAGGAGTGGTAGGAGTTGGCAGATGTTGAGAACTTACTATTGTAGGGGTGGTAGGAGTTGGAAGATGTTGAGAACTTACTATTGTAGGGGTGGTAGGAGTTGGAAGAAGTTGAGAACTTACTATTGTAGGTGTGGTAGGAGTTGGTAGATGTTGAGAACTTACTATTGTAGGTGTGGTAGGAGTTGGTAGATGTTTAGAACTTACTATTGTAGGGGTGGTAGGAGTTGGAAGATGTTGAGAACTTACTATTGTAGGGGTGGTAGGAGTTGGAAGATGTTGAGAACTTACTATTGTAGGGGAGGTAGGAGTTGGTAGATGTTGAGAACTTACTATTGTAGGGGTGGTAGGAGTTGGAAGATGTTGAGAACTTACTATTGTAGGAGTGGTAGGAGTTGGAAGAAGTTGAGAACTTACTATTGTAGGTGTGGTAGGAGTTGGTAGATGTTGAGAACTTACTATTGTAGGAGTGGTAGGAGTTGGTAGATGTTGAGAACTTACTATTTTAGGGGTGGTAGGAGTTGGTAGATGTTGAGAACTTACTATTGTAGGAGTGGTAGGAGTTGGAAGATGTTGAGAACTTACTATTGTAGGAGTGGTAGGAGTTGGAAGATGTTGAGAACTTACTATTGTAGAGGTGATAGGTGTTGGTAGATGTTGAGAACTTACTATTGTAGGGGAGGTAGGAGTTGGTAGATGTTGAGAACTTACTATTGTAGGGGTGGTAGGAGTTGGAAGATGTTGAGAACTTACTATTGTAGGAGTGGTAGGAGTTGGAAGAAGTTGAGAACTTACTATTGTAGGAGTGGTAGGAGTTGGAAGATGTTTAGAACTTACTATTGTAGGTGTGGTAGGAGTTGGTAGATGTTGAGAACTTACTATTGTAGGAGTGGTAGGAGTTGGAAGATGTTTAGAACTTACTATTGTAGGGGTGGTAGGAGTTGGTAGATGTTGAGAACTTACTATTGTAGGGGTGGTAGGAGTTGGTAGATGTTGAGAACTTACTATTGTAGGGGTGGTAGGAGTTGGTAGATGTTTAGAACTTACTATTGTGGGGGTGGTAGATGTTTAGAACTTACTATTGGAGGGGTGGTAGGAGTTGGTAGATGTTGAGAACTTACTATTGTAGGGGTGGTAGATGTTGGTAGATGTTTAGAACTTACTATTGGAGGGGTGGTAGGAGTTGGAAGATGTTGAGAACTTACTATTGTAGGGGTGGTAGGAGTTGAAGAAGGTGATTTTGTCAGCTCTTGGGTAATAGGTATCTTAGATAGAGGATCCGAGGCAGTACCATGGAGTCTCAGGGACCAGCTTGATAACATACCTGTAATTACAGATTTAACATCACAAATACTATATGTTATTAATCGAGTGTTTTCGTATTGCCTTGATATTGGCCTGAGGGTGGCCGTATTGGCCCGAGGCCGCAGGCCGAGGGTCAATGCAACCACCCGAAGGCCAATGCCAAGGCAATACGAAAACGCTCGATTCATAATATTTTTATTAATAGACTGTGGAAGTTATTTCCATGCAAGCCGTCAAGTTGAACAGGAGACCTGTATGTTTTCAGGAAGCCGCTGGTCGCCCTCTGGACATTTTATCCATGCCATAAACAAATTGACGTCCGACCAAGTTATGCTCTCTGTGTTTTTGTTCTTGGATAAATAGAAAAGTTTCTTCCTCTTTCACTGTCCTAAAACGGCAATCAGATTTACTTACAGTAGTTTTGTCTTTCACCTCTAATATCTTGTCAGTCCTTGTACAATGCGCTCTGGTGTAGACATTTTGAAATCAACATCTGCCGTCTGCTTCTGTCTAACTCTGGGACATCACATGTTAATTGCGTCTTTCAGCCGCACTCCGTGAACTCGGCCAATATGACTTGAACTCGGCCAATATGACTTGAACTCGGCCTATATGACTTGAACTCGGCTAATATAGCCCTACGGCTAATATGAACTTGAGTCGTCTGCTGATATTACCCGGCCGCGAAGGTCGTATTCGGGTAATAACTTGCACAGCCAATTAATAACTGTATATATATTTATGATCACTAAAACACACGGGCACAAGGAAAATCTTTTGTATATATACATACATGTAAAACAAGATATCAGCTTGAGCATTTTACATTTACTTTAATCTTTCTATAAATTGAATCAACCTAATTTTTAACCCTGTGTTTAATAAAGAATTGATATACAAATATTTCGCTTTTAATACATTTTCCAGAATCTATGTTTTAGCCAGAACTATGTCTTTAATTATGATAATTTATTTTGATTGGTATAAACAATAGAAGAAATATATCTACCTGTGGTAAATATATAAAAAAATGTAATATTTTTACAAGCTTCTTCGCTGGTTTTTATTTCCTAATAAATTAATATTACTTATTTCTATTGTCTGGTGTTTGTTGTAAGTAGCACATAAATCTGTTTGTGTATGGTTCACCCAAAACGAAACTAAAATTATTATTATTAATTATTAATTTAGTTTTTAATAAGCTGTAGAATGGATACTATATTCACTGACCGTGGTTGGTTGGGACTCCTTCATTAGCAATCTCAAGTTTCCATGTTCCTCTAGGATCTTCTCCCCAAAAATGTACGGACATAAATGGCCAGTTGTTGAAAGCCGCTTGGTAACGGTCATTCTGTCGTTTTGGTAACAGAGTTGATTTTGTTCCTTTAGGTGAGGTGAGATGGAGTGAGATATCGCCACGGCGACTGTATGACAAAGTTACGTTTATCTGAACATGTTCTACAAAGCGTATACTGTTGGCTTGTCCCTCACAGGCATCGGCAACAATGGTTGTAGAGTACGGAGAGCCTGTTAATGAGCTGTAGAAAATAACATTATGTTCACATCAAGGCAAAAACATACAAATAGATTTTAATGCGTCATTATCGAAATCTAGATTTGTAGATTGAATAAACCTATCATGAACTTGGGCTGTGATTGAGCCGTTTTATTGTGGAAATATAAAATTCTAGATTGGAAGATTGAATAAAGTTGCCATGGACTTCGCCTCATTATTATATCTCCATCATGTGTTGTGGAGGAACATCATACTTGATTGATTGTTTGGTGTTTTACGCGCTCGAGATTATTTAACTTACGGGCGGAGTTGCCAGTTTTATTGTGGGAGGAAACCGGGCTCTATGCCCAGAGGAAACCCACAACCTTGCGGTGGTAACTGGCAACCATCCCACATCCATGTAGGTCGTTCAAGAGAAAACCCAGTCAGAAAATTTTCCAATTTTTTTTTTGGACTGAGTGGGATTCGAACCCACGACTGAATGGTGGAAGGCTGTTCGGATTGAACGTACATTGCTCTACCTACTAACCCACGGAAGCCCCCTGATTTCAAAGAAAAAATAAATACAGAATGACCTCACATTCTTCTTTGGTGAAAATGTAAAAGTGATCTTACATATCTGTTTGCTCTGCTTGTTTTTCACATGTTTGTTGTTGTGGTACATTGACCCAGTTTTCTGCCATATCCACCATAGCCGAGGCATCCATCAAACCATACCCATACTTCAGACTCACTGAGTGGGGAGAGAACAACAGCGGATTGAGAAACATATTTTCTTATTTAAACATATGGGCGAAGGGAACACCTCCGGAATCAATATTCCCACAGTACTGCAGCTTCAGTATAATTATAAGTGGCAATTAGTTGGTGTTTTACGTCACAATTATGTTAATTTAATGAATATGGTGGCATTGCAAGGTGGGTGGGAGTTAAAACATTTGGGCTTGTACATACACCTTGTCAAATTCAAATTTCTAGGCCTTTACCAGGCATATCAAGAGTAGCCTATTCCAGGCTAACAGCACTATGAATACAGTTAATTTTGTTCTAAGACTTTCTTTCATGAACATACATCTTTATAAACTGAATAATTCTTAATACTCCAGGATTTAACATTAATCGCCAACGGACAACTTACCTTTACGGCCTAGACTATTGGTCATCCAATCAGCATCAATGAAGGGCTCTGTTCTCGCTGTAAGCATTGTAATATACTGTACATCTCTCCACGTTAAGTCGGGGCTGTTAACACATACATACACAGGATGCATAAAATTATGTTTTCAGTAAAAAATTATTTATGTCTTTATAGATACAGTCAGTTTAACAACAGTAAAAGTTGAGTTAACAGACGATTTTAGTTTATAAACCAGGACTCTTGTCAAACCAACACTGGATCTGGATTCCATTTGTATTGAAATACATCTTAAAGTGCAACCCTCGCAATTCACCACGGCAATCGGCAATGCCGCAGAGATTGCCGCCGTAAAACTGCTTTTCCACGGCAATCAAAAATGCCGCAGACAAAATAAAATATTCACCTTGGGAAAATAGAATATTTATACTAGAATACTTTATATGTATGGAGATTTTTACAAGTAATAGTTTTACCTTCGATCGTTGTTCAGAATCAAGGTGTATTTAATATAGAAACCACTCATTCGTTTGTATTTGATATGGCCACAATGAAGCCTGTAGCTCTATACATTGGCCTATGTGAAGTGCGGTTTCCCACACAAAGTTCTTTGATTGAAACAATGTTCAACTCTGCAGGTGTCTGGCTCCAGAATGTCTCCAACTGTCTGTCAGTTATGTCTCATTGGGTAATCCCAATTCAAGTTTAATAGGGGTGTTACCCTCATGTACATGTTTATTGTTGTTCAAGAAATAGAATTTTTATTTTTATTAAAAAAAAAACGATTTAATTGAGGTTCTAATTTTTATTTAAATCAAAACGATTTGAATGGGTTCTTACAAAATAATAATAAGTTTATTCTTGTAAATAAACACATTCAAAACTTTCACCCCACAGAAACTTTAGAGATGGACTCAACCAGGCTTTGTTGGTCAGCTGTGCACGTGTCTGTATGGATTTAACTATGCAGTATTACACAAACGGCTATTATAACCTTTAGCTTAGGTTTTAGAGATTGATTTGAAAAAGAAATGCTTTGCCGAGTGAAGTGACTAATCACCAGGAATATACATTTAACAAGGAATTATTTCCATGCAAATAAAGGATATTTCATGTGGATTTTATGAGGAAAGAATTACGGCCTTTCAGAGTCAGACGTAAGACAAAGTTAGCATTTTCTCTATGCTGGTTTCTATGATAATCAAAGAAGAAATTTAAAAAATCTTTGTTGAACATTTTTTCTTTTGTCAATGCACCTTTTAGATGTCAGTTTTTGCTATTTGCCGCTTAAAATACAGTTAACAGAGCAGTGAGAATTGTTTGGATAATAATGCCGTGGTGAAATCACTTTTGCCGTGGAAAATTGACTTTTCCGGGGCAACTTTTTTTTTGCCGTGGTAAAAATCTGAATTGCGAGGGTTGAAGTGGCAGTTTACTTTTCGAACACGTTTTCAGTTCGTACAGGCCACATACTGTATGGATTTTCCTCATTCCAACGCCAATCATTTAGTTTTTCGATGGCCTTCAAAGTCTCTTACTGTCGTGACGATAAGAAATTTTAAAAAAAGTGTGAATTTTGGCAGCTCATGCCTCTTTAAATAATTTTGACAAAATCAAAGACACATATACAAACTGTTTCTATTGTTCTTTCAAAAATAGCAGGAATTTAGCAGAATGTTTTATTCTTTAAATCTTAAAAACTATGAAATATTTAGATTAAAGAGAATATCATTCAAAGGGGGGATAACTCACTTGGCTTCTAAAACAAGGGCTACAATTCCAGCAGCCAAAGGAGCAGCAGCGGATGTTCCAGTGTGAGTTTTGGTACACAGGTTATGGAGGTCTGTTGTTACCTAAATACAAACAGCAGAAATTAAAAAATACAGAACAGTTTACAGTTTTAACATACAATAAAAAATGACAGATATATGACAGGTTTTCCTGGTGATGTTACAGCAACCAAAGTTAAACTTATAGATACTTCTATACATCCTTTTCTTAATACACACCAACGTGGTAACCACCAGGTGACCTGAAAATGGGCGAATAGGTTAAATTTCGTTCAACATTAAAGTCATAAAAGAGTTAACACAACTGCTCCGCGGTACTCACAATTTGGCGTTGTCGATACCCTCCACTGCTATATGTGGCAGCCAGAGTGGAAGAACATTCCTCCAGATACCAGGGTTTGTTCCCCACTTCTGTTGTACTGCTCACAGACAGGGTGAAAATACTGTTAGTGTAACCATCACAGTTACAGGAGTCATGGGCATGACCACCATTACCAGAGGCCCACACAAAAATACAGCCCTTACCATTACGGCCCTGAGGAAACAAAAGCCAGGAGATAAGTATGGCATAAGATTGATGTCTATACACGGCACTAAAGAAATCTCAGTTTGCATCATAGTGATGTTTGGTCACAACATACCAGCCTTCCCAGCCAGACAAGAACAAGAGAGAAGTAATTGACTAATGTTTAACTTCACAGGCTCGCTTCAATCTAGTTGCCTGGAGGATACCTCAACGCAATACAACAGGTGCTTTTTGTCCTCACCTAGCTTGACATATGGAATGTGGTGCCATGGTCATGTCTGATCCAAAACTACTCTCTCACTCTCAAAATGATTACTGTTAATTCGTTTTCAACTCTCACCTTTGTGATACCGTTTATAAAAGCCTGTTTAGCTAATTTGCCCGGTCCATCCACCACTCTACCATCATCATCTGGACCCCAACTGGCTGAGTAGATGTCTATATGTTGAGGATTCAGACTCAGAGCTGCTGCCTCAACTGCATCCGTTACATCACCGTCCAACATACGAACACCTACAATGGGTGGTTAAAGAGTTTGATATTGATGATTAAATGGGGTAACTGTGTATACTAACCCCCTTTGACAACCACAGAGTAAACTATCGGTAGTCAAAATTAAGTAACAAATTCTGAAAAGTAGCTTACACACGACACAAAAAAAAAGGAAGAATTTTGACAACTTTTAAAGTATTTATACATGAGATGACTTAAAAAAGAAGAAATATAATGTAATCAGAGTAAATAGCTAGTACTTACCCCCAATGCCTGACTGGAAGGCCACTCCCACTCCACACATAGTATTATTAGCACTAGCTGACACCTCACCAGCACACCGGGTCCCATGTCTGAAAGTTTTAGTAGATAAAGATTAGCTGATAAAAATAACACTGAGAGCTTAAAACAGTATCTCAAGTGCTAAAATTGGGAAAAACATCCCATCTGCAAATCTGGCAAAGTACACTAAATAACATTGACCTTTGACATGAAAAGGCTTCAATGCCCCCAATCGGCAATAAGTTAAAATATAGCACTTCTAAGATTATAAAAAAAGTTTTTGCTGTAGTTGTTTGGGAACTATTGGACTCTATAGCCTGGATCCCCTTTATCTTCTCCGATAATGATGTCTTTTCCTCATTTTGACAGAAACCTTTTATCTAATAAGGTTGCATGATTTGCTTTTGTGTTTTATTAATTTTGTTCAAATGTTTTTGTTCAAATGAGCCTAGACTGTAGCCATTTAAGACATTGTCGGTGAGTAACTTGTTGCGCTTCAGTTCAGCTGGGAAGATTATCTCAGAGTTTACCTAGATCTCCTGCTGATTATCCGGGACAATTGTAGAGGTTACTTGTTAGGTAATTAAGCACTTTAATTTAACCAATAACACTTTATCAGGACCTAAAACAACACGGCTATATAGGGAATGATTCTTTGCCAGAAATTTTATTCAAATAAACGAGTTATTCCTTTTAAAGGCAATGTCCTACTGTATTTCAGGATGGCTACATGTAGGTTTAGCGGGGAAGGGAACCGTGCTGTTTGTCCAGAACATTTGTCCAGATTTGTTGAGAGCCTGATAACACTTCCACATAGACAAAGAGGTTATAAGACAAATGCAGTTTTGTGAAATTACACATAACATTTTCATTGAGGGGTTTTAATTGATGTGCCTGAACTTTTTTAACGTTGAATGCATTATTGGGCTAGAAGAGAGGGCAATTACTGATGGAGGTATAGAATATTGTGTCGGTGTATGCAATCAATACTAACCTGTTTTCATTGGACAGATCATAACGAGGCATCGGATCGGCATCACGCCCATTTATATCATAACTAGCTTCTGCATCCTAAAATCATATCAGAAATTGTCTTACAACTTTATAAAATGGTGAAATATTGTATTGATATAAATAAAAGGAATAATGCAAAAGACAAATCAATTGCAAAGAATTCACTTTTGCAATTTTTTTGATTTGCCCAAAAAAATCCCAGAAATTAACTCCAGAGAATAAATTGCTTAGTCAAAATAAAAAAAATAGGGAATATAACACAAAAAAAATATCTCTCAACGCAAAGATGTCAAGAGTCTTTAGAAACCAGCAAGCGTGGATTGGCTTCAAAATGGCTGTTTTGGTGTCAGTGTTGACTTCCAGGGTTATGACATCACTTTATCAGCATACCATGTGTAGACGCATTTCTTTTGATTTTCATGTTAAATCTTCTTCACAGTTAACTCGAGTGATTGAAGCTCTGTACAACATGGATGGTTGCCAGTTGCCAGCGGAAGGACATGGGTGTCCTCAGGGCACAGAGCCCGGTTTCCTCCCACAATAAAACTGCCAACGCCGCAAATGTAAGTGAAATAATCTTGAGCGCGGCGTAAAACACCAAACAATCAATCAATCTCTACAACATGCTGAGATGAAAACTTGACTTGGCCAGATTGAAATACAAAAGCAGGCTTATTGGCTTGTTTACGGCCTCCCTGAATATATGTCAGGTGGGACTAAGGCGTACCCGCTAATACTGTCAGCTGGCGAAAAACATTTACACAAGACACTTGATTTTTATCCTTTTCTAACAAAAAAATAATTTCAGCTACTTTTTTTTTAACTTTTAATTCACAAAAAATTATTCCAGCCAAGAAGAAGTCATTTACAATATGAATTATTTTTAGTTTAGTAACAGCTGAGAAAGAAACTATAAGTAGCTATAATATTCCCTGGGGAGACATTGCTGAAATCTGGTCCAATCTTTTCCTACTCTTTTCTATAAATTGAAGTGTTAAAAATAAGATGTTTAAGTTCATGAAAAAAACTGTTACTTGGAAACCAAAAAATTTCATTGACGCTAAAGTTTATGTAAAGCAAATAAGTTTACAAAGTGTAGATAAAAAATTAAACATCTGCAGCCTGTTTAACAAAGCGGCGTAGCGTAAGTTTTCCCGTAACTGCCATAGCAACCCATACTGTAGAGATACGTTAGTATGAAAGTTACGCAAGTTATGCATTCTCATACTGTCTTGGTCAAAACACTTCAAAACAATATGTTAACGTATATTCTCGAGACATTTCCAACTCACATAATTGTCTTTGAGATCCGTGTGATTGCTTTCTATTCCATCATCTAATATTGTGATGACCACACCTTTCCCACTGTAACCCTTGTACCACGCAGGTATAACATTCATATCCATATGCTTCTCGCGATGCTTAAAACAGAGAAACACAAATAAAATTACAACTTCTCTCAATTTTAAAGAAATAATGGATAGATACTGATGAACTTAACAATATGAAATTTTACTTTGTATGCCCCAATTCAAGACCAGTACAAACCAAAATAACACAAATAAAGTTAAAAATTCTCTCAATTTCAAGGAAATAATGGATAGATACTGATGAACTTAACAATATGGAATTTTACTTTGTAGGCCATAAGATTCGTTTTTTTCAATCCCAAAAGATAATGTCAATTGTATACACTTTTTGACATTGGCAGGAACCTTTATGATCATTTTGCAAATATTTTCAAGGTCACATTCTTATAATTTCACTACTACTGCAAACTAGCATTAAGTTGGAGATAAATTCCTGTGACGCAACTTCATTTAACCTGCTGTTATTAAATCTAACAAAACTGGGGGGAAAAAAACATGTTCCACGTGACATTCTTACCCGGTTTCAACATGCCGGACAGAAAGTATTCTGCACAAAAAACAGCCATGTCATGCTTGTTGCTTCAAGAGCTTCCAAGAAGGCAGTCACTTCAAAGACCCCTTGATCTACCCACAATGCAATTCACCCTTCTGAAGTCTGTCATTAGGTTTCAGGTCTACCATGATTTCAAAATACTGCAAATAAAATATACTCACTAAATACCATTGGTCTTCCCAGTTAGGATCAGTCATTGTATAAGGCTTTTCTGTAAAACCCCTTTTTTGACGAGATAAAACCTGCTGTTGTTCAAACCATTTCACCTGAGGAAAAACAAATGCATCAGAATTATTTAGAGTGGTTATCACTTAAAATGCCAAGTTTATTGACTAACTGATTGATTGATTGATTGATTGGTGTTTTACCAGGTGTTCCTGATTGTTTATAAGGGGAGAAAACCTGGGTCTATGATTGATGGACTGATGTTTTACACCGCACTCAAGATAATTTCACTTACCGTAAATCACTTAAAACATCGACACCTAATTCTTAACTTAAAATCCGACACTTCGAGAAGGCTGGCTTACTTCTAAGGAGGGCGCTAGCTGAGAGCTTAATCACTTGCGGAAGTAGGCATGTTGTTTGGCTCAGCGTGCGCCATAGATGTACTAACAAAGCGCTGTCTGCGGACTGAAGACCAGATTTTCTCTAATAACTATTCGAAGATTCCCGAAATTCGCTTTTGGAATAAGGAAATAAATCATTACGGAATAGGTCAGCAGCCCAGAGCAATTTGGGTAAGTGAACGAGGTACCAAGGTTTGAGTCCGAGATCATTTGTCACGTGATCTGACTTTATCAGATATGGACGTCTGCCGGGGAGCCGTTGCTGCATGTGGCCCCTGGGGCTCCAAATAAGGGGCTCAGAAATGGGCTAGATCAAACATTACAGGTACCAGCTGAAACTAAATTAGAGTTATTATGTGTATCGTGTGGAGTGATGATTCCATAATGCCAGACGATTTATCCTCTGCAAAAGGCCCGCCAGACCCCCTAGAAGGGACCCCCAAAATGAGGCTAGCCTATGTATTGGAGGTACCACTCAAAACTAAGTTAAAATGAAGGAAGACACTGTGCTGATTATTAGGTACCAAATGACAGACGAATTGTCTGCTGCAAAATGCCCGCCAGACGCCATCCCATTCCGAGGGATGGGGTGCGTTTAGGTCTTATTGAGCGAAAATGGGCTAGGTCAAACATTACAGGTACCATCTAAAACCAAATTAAAACGGAATAAGTGCATCGTATGGAGTGATGATTCCATAATGCCAGACAAATTATATTCTGCAAAAGGCCCGCCAGACCCCCTAGAAGGGACCCCCAAAATGAGGCTAGCCTATGTATTGGAAGTACCACTCAAAACTAAGTTAAAATGAAGGAAGACACTGTGCTGATTATTAGGTACCAAATGACAGACGAATTGTCTGCTGCAAAATGCCCGCCAGACGCCATCCCATTCCGAGGGATGGGGTGCGTTTAGGTCTAATTGAGCGAAAATGGGCTAGGTGAAACATTACAGGTACCATCTAAAACCAAATTAAAACGGAATAAGTGCATCGTATGGAGTGATGATTCCATAATGCCAGACAAATTATATTTTGCAAAAGGCCTGCCAGACCCTCTAGAAGCCCCCCCCCCCCCCCTCAAAAAAAGATGAGGTTAGCCTATGTATTGGAGGTACCACTCAAAACTAAGTTAAAATGAAGGAAGACACTGTGTTGATTATTAGGTACCAAATGACAGACGAATTGTCTGCTGCAAAATGCCCGACAGACGCCACACCGTTCCAAGGAATGGGGTGCGTTTAGGTCTAATTGAGCGAAAATAGGCAAGGTCAAACATTACAGGTACGATCTAAAACCAAATTAATACGATTAGTTGCATCGTCGCCTTGATAAAGTATAATGATTAGGTGCATCGGGTGGAGGGATGATTTCATAATGCCAGACGATTTATCTTCTGCAAATGGTCTGTGCCAGACCCCTTAGAAGGACTCCCAAGGATTTCCAAAATGAGCCTATGTATTGCATAAACGAGGAAACTGTGCTGTTCATTAGTAACCAAATGCCAGAGGAATTTTCTGCTGCTAAGGGCTCCTCCAACGCCTCGCCAGTCGCCATAGGTGGGTGGAGGAGGGGGCTGGATTGATGTAATCAACCAGTTCCCAGATTCAAGACTAAAAGCTTTTGTGATGTGACCTATTACATGTGAGCCACTGGTACATGTAGCCACTGTGACTCTTATTAAGATGGTCCTAAATAGCCTAGATCACAGATACCTTTGGAAACCGAATTGGCATAATGAGACTCTCTAGTGGGTCACAGACTCAGTCCCGAGAGATCAGAGTGCCATCTAAAACAAAACCAATAAACCCAACAACGCCGTCATATAATATTACTATCTAAGACCTATATCAAATCAGGCGTGTTAGCTTTATACTGATGATTTGTTGCCTTTCCGGAAAATTCTACTGAGTAAGGCCAAACTCATGCCAGACTCATGCCTGTCGTCAACCTAATGAAATATCATGGGTTGTGGTTTATTATAACAACTTATGATTGGGTATAAACGTCTAAATGATATGCCCCTTTTTAATACAATAAAAAACTTATCTCCATGGTTATTTTAGATAAGGAGATTTTCACCGTGCCCATGTGTTTTAGCGTTCAAAAATATAATTTGGCGCAAGTAAGCGAAAAGGTGTTGATTACTGAATCAAGAGTAGACAAATCACTCAGATGTGGCAACGACGCTAGAATGACAGACCGAATACCTAGTGTTGGTGGCCTATACTATAAGCTACTCATTAAAGAAAACTCAAAGACATAAATTCGTACCGGACTCTGCTATGTTTACTTCCTGACCGGTTACATTCAAAACTATAACTTGTAACTAAATACGGAAACACTACAACCTCTCCCCTTTTGGAAGCTTAAACAATAATGTTAAATCATCAAATATATTTGAATGCAAAACATTTTTTTTCTTTAACAAAAACTCTAAATATGGCAAACAACTTGAACAAACCATGAATAATAAACAGCACCAATATTAGGGAAAAGAACATTAATTCTAACTTGAAAAACATGAAAACCCCTTAAAGGGTTTTATGCCAGACTTATGTAGTTTTAATTTAACAAACATAATCTTTAAACCGTGGGGGTGGTTTCACGCTTCGACCGCTGCGTGTTCGGTTTTCAGTTATCACTGGATTATCATGTTGATTGTCATGGTTAACCTCAGTGTCATTATCATAATCATCATAGTAATCAATATCGTTCAAGAGTTTAGACTTCTCATTTTCATGAAACAATTTAAGAAGTGAAACATTTCTCTTGAACATGACACCATCTTCATTCTGTAAGGTCACAGAACTACCATTCCTTTTTACAACAACAAAAGGTGTGTGGTGGAAGGTAGGAGATAATTTATTACATTTGCGAACTTTAAGCAAAACCTTATCTCCAGGAGCAATTGAGCTGTTAGTTGCTTTCCGTACATTATCACCATAGGTACGATTTCTTTCCTTCCGTTTTTGGTCAGTTTCTCCGACAGTGTGAGGTACTTTAAAATCGCTAACATGTTGGGGTAGTTTAGTATTTAACTCTCTGTTAAACAACAACATTGCAGGGCTTTGCCCTGTGGTGGAATGATTAGTACTACGATAATGTAACAAGATGTTAGGAAGTTCCTTTTTCCACTCACGGTTTTCTGCATTAGCAGTTCGGATACCTTTCAAAATGGTGCGGTTAAACCTTTCGACCTCACCATTGGCTTGAGGCCAATATGGTGTTACTTTCCTATGTTTAATACCACAAGTTAACAAATATGATTTAAAGGCATCTGACACAAATTGTGGACCATTATCTGTTGTAACTTGGTCTGGATAACCATGTCTAGCAAAAACATCATCCACCCAAGAAATAATACTAGAAGTAGTAATGCTACGTAATACAGTAATCTCGGGATATCTTGAGTAATAATCTATCAATACTACTATGTACTCTCCTGTCGGGAAAGGTCCCAGAATATCCATTGACAATTCCTTCCATGGCCCAGATGGAAGAGTTGATGGTATCATTGGTTCGGGTGGATTAGGTTTACCCACAAGTTGACAGGAATAGCAATCACGTATTAAACACTCAACATCCTTGTCTAACCCAGGCCACCAAACTTTATCTCTAAGTAATTGTTTTGTTTTCACAATCCCCTGATGAGTTTCATGTGCAAGTTCAAGAACCTGTTTTCTCAAAGATTTAGGGATAATGATTCGGTTTCCCCGAAGCACAAGATTGCCACAAACAGATAGTTCATTTTTCACATTACTGTACTCGTTAGGCAACAAATTATAATCACCGGTTTGTACAGCATTTGCTAAGTTTTTCATTTCAGCGTCAGTTTGGCACACACTTTCAATTTCAGTCTTACTTAAAGCTTTAGGAACGGCAAAACGAGTAACAAAGTTGACATATTCTTCAGCAACGTTCCTTTTACTCTGCTGCATTTGACAATAAGATAACCTGGACAATGCGTCTGCAGCATTTGTTCGACCAGGTCTGTATGTCACAGTGAACCTGTATGGCTGTAGGCGAAGAACCCATCGTTCAATTCTTAGTGAAGGTTTAGAACGAGCTGAATAGATAAATTCAAGTGGTTTATGGTCAGTGATGAGTTCAAAATCTAACCCAAACAAATACAAATGAAACCGCTCACAGCCCCAGACCACACTCAGGGCCTCTTTTTCCGTTTGCGAATAGCGCTTTTCCACCTCGGTGAGCGCACGACTCGCAAATAAAACTGGTCGGTATTCACCATCGGACTGTTTTTGAGACAATATGGCGCCTAATCCAACTGGACTGGCGTCGACGATTAAACGAGTATGAGCGTTTGGCTCGTAATAAGCCAACACAGAGCTATCAGACAACTGTTCCTTCAACTTATCAAAAGCTGCCTGTTGTTCACAGGTCCATTCCCAGGCCTGTGCTGTAAGATTTTCCGGGATAACCTGAAAAGAGGTCCTCTTAATTTACTTTAGATAACCTGAAAACGGGTTATGCTGTCGCGCAATTTAGATAACCTGTGTTCCTCCTAGGATAACCTGTAAACTTCTTGCCATTTTAAAAATAATTTTCACTTTTGTTAGTTGCTTAAAATGGTTACTTTGAATGAGAAATGCATAAAACCAGAAGTAGGACTTTGATAAAACCAAAGTAAGACTAAGAGCCTAAAACGTCAAAGCAAAGACTTTAATTTTTCTTTAATGTGAATAGTGTGGTACAAGAAAAAATACTATGTTTAGTTCTACACTTTCCAAAAAATGGAGGAAAATTAAAAAAAAAAAAAAACTTTTTCGAAAAAGTGTTACCTGAAACAAAGAATTTTTTGGTTATGCCTAAATACAAATGTTTTAGCTAGGTCTTTGGCTTACGGTTACCTTGTGAAAATATCAACACTTTTATCAATGATCACTCTGTCAATTCGTTTTTGGGTAGACCCAACAACTTATGAAGATTCAAATTTCATTTTCAATATCTGACTGGGAATTCGACACGCGCCAGACAAATGCCGTTTGCGATTTGACCGGTGTGGGTACCGTATACTGACGTAGTTAACTGCACCTCAACCTCCTGTTCCACAAATTCCCAGTTTTGACTAGGCTACACGCCATGCAAATTACGTTCTCGACTTTTCCATTGTCGTTTGTTTCGTGGGAAAACTAACCCCAGAACGGCCAACTCTTTAACGTTTTATTCCGTTACAGTTTCTGTCGGTTTGCGTGCGACATACATGGAGTCGGGCGCCGTGTTCAGTCCGTCGAGATCTTAAAGTTATTTTTAGATCTCTATGGTTCAGTCTACGACGCACCACGTGGGAAAGCGAGACAATGTCCGTAAGCCTATTTCGAATCGGAACTATCAAGAAAGTTTACAGTTGTCAGTGATATTAATTAAAAGGATTAATTCTTCTTCGCTGTACGTTAAATTTTGATTTTAAAAAACTCAAAATGGCCGGAAGTTGAATGCCGTGATAACGAAACGAAGTCATCCATTGGGCTACAGTCCAGCCACACTCGGGGCAACTGAGCCAAGGCGAAGCCTGAAGGCTGGAGGTATAGCAAGATTAAAGTTAACTTGTTTTCGATTCGCTTTTTTGATGCATTTTCGATTACTTTATTTATTTTCTTTTACTTTTTTGAGCTGATCATAAAAAATTCGGAAGGTAAAATTTTTAGACGAGCGGTCGCAGGATTTTGGATAACCGATAAACCGGTCGTCTTAAATTGTGTTCAGACGAGCGCGAGACGAACGCGTTCGGTCCGTTCGTCCCAACAGCACAGGCCTGCATTCCCACGGTTGGTTCTTGCATGTCAATCTACGTAAGGGTTCTGAAATAGTAGAAAAATCCTGAATATATCTCGAACAGTAATTTACTAATCCGAGAAAACTTCTTACTTCTGAAGCATTAGTTGGTTCTCTTGTTGCTCTTATTGCTTCTGCTTTAGCATTATCTGGGCACATACCACATGCAGACAAAACATGTCCCATGAAAACTAAACGATCCATTCCAAAAACACACTTGTCAGGATTAAGAGTTAAACCTTTTTCAGATAGACGTTCAATGACTTTTTCAAGATTTTTGTCGTGTTCATTTACGTCTTTTCCAAAAACGATAATATCGTCTGAGATATTTCGAACACCTTCACATCCAAGTAAGCATTGCTGAATTGTGTGTTGGTACAACTCTGGGGCGGCTGAAATTCCGAACATTAGACGTTTATACCTATACAGTCCTTTATGGGTAACAAAAGTTGTTATATTTCTTGACTGTTCATCCAATTCAATTTGATGGTATCCCCATTTTAAATCTAATTTAGAGAAGGTTGTAGCCCCGTTGAGGTCATGAAGAACGTCATCTATTGTAGGTATAGGGTGACGTTGGCGTATTACAGCTTCGTTGGCACGCCTCATATCTACACAAATACGAACTTCGTCGTTCGGTTTAGGGACAACTACTAATGGAGATACCCATTCAGTAGGACCGCTAACCGGTTCAATAACATCTTCATTTTCAAGTTGCTGGATTTTATCTTCAACCTTTTTCCTAACAAGATAAGGCAATCGACGGACTGGTTGAGCGATAGGCCTAATGTCTTTATCAACATGAATTTTCAGTTTGAAGTTCTTTAATTTGCCTAGACCTGTAAAACTCTTTTTGTATTTACTCTTTAGCCGGTCATAATTATTGTTAGTGATCTGAGTACAATTGACATGTGGTTCGTGTCCTACTCTCAGTACTCCAAGGTTTGTCGCAGTTTGTCTACCTAATAGATTAACTTTGCCATGTTCAGCTACAAGAAATTCAGTATCGATGGATTTATCATCACACTCAACATTTGCACGGAATTTACCCAAGAGTTTAATTGGTTGTTTTGATCCATAGGAAAATATTTGTTTGTCACACCGTTCAAGTTGCATGCCTGTCTGTTTGATCATAGACCATGTAGATTTATTTACAATGTTCACACTAGCCCCTGAATCCACAAGAACAGTTGTAGACACAGACGAAATATTCACTTGTAGCTTGCAGCTTGTTTTGTCACTTTGGTCAACAACAAATACATATTCATCATCAGATGATAAATCATCACCTCTCTGTTTTGACTCAGTTTTTGAATTAATCTGGTTTACGCGTCCATGCTTTTTGGGCTGCGATTTAGTGTTTGATTTATCAATTTTAGTTCTACACATCGACTCATGGTGTCCCGTGTATCCACATCTAGTGCATTTGTGCTTCTTTGCCACTTGACAATTTCTAGAAATGTGACCCAATTTTCCACATCTATAGCAAGTCACGCTAGAGTTATTCCCCTTGTTTCTATTAAAATGGGAAGCGTCTTGATTTAATCTGTTAGGGTTTTGTGGAAATTTTATTTTATTTGAACGCACAGAGTTTATTCCACTTTGCTTTTGTGCATCAGAATTTTCCATATGAGATGCCTGTATCTCTGCTGCTTCAAACGAACGAGCAATGCTTATCATTTTATCCAATGTCAAATCACTTTCACGTAAAAATCTACGACGGAGTTGTGTAGAATAACCTCTATCGAGTATTTGGTCCCGAATAAAGTCATTAATCTGTTCTCCAAACGCACAGGTTTGGGCCAGAGCACGTAGGCGTGTTGCATAGCTATCTAAGGACTCATTTTCTCCCTGACATGTCTGGCGAAATACATGTCGTTCAAATGGCACGTTTTTCTGAGGCACAAAGTGTTCGTCGAGTTTTTCGATAGCAGAGATATATGTATCGCCAGTGTCAGTAAATGTCTCAAATATATCTTGAACTTCAGGCCCAACAAGATGTAATAAAATTGCCCGTTGTTGTTGTACGTCAGTAACGCCTGATGCAACTACAAAGTATTCAAACCTTTTTTTCCAACGCTGCCATCGCTGTGAAATACTCGTCTTCTCTCCGTGAACATCGAAGGGAGGGACCGCTGGAAGGTCTATCGCTTTAGAAGCCATCCTGAAGAATTTTCACTCGTCGCCAATGTAGTGTCTTTGGCCTATACTATAAGCTACTCATTAAAGAAAACTCAAAGACATAAATTCGTACCGGACTCTGCTATGTTTACTTCCTGACCGGTTACATTCAAAACTATAACTTGTAACTAAATACGGAAACACTACAGTTATAATCTCAATAATCAAAGCCATTTAAGACTTTAGCCATAACATTCCAATGTCAAAGTAGGACCCAAAGAAAGAGAAAAACAACTTGAGCGTTATGAACAACAAGGTTTATTATTTTCTGTCAATCAAACGTATCAACGTTTGTGCACTGGATTAATATCTTATCTAGTATATAGTTCATAAAATGTCTCATATTTCCCTGTAGAAATTTTGGATTTTATGTAGAAATTTTGGATTTCATTCCGATAAAAATTACCCACCTCGTTTAATTTCGCCGACATCTGGTACAGTTTTATGACATCCGTAGTGTGTTGTCCAATCCATACATAGTACAGATGAACAATTCTTCGGTCGGGTCTGGCTGATCTTGAGAGGTTAACGATCAGCTCTCCACTGGTTTCCTTCTCCAAGATCCCCAATGGTTTTGCATTGCCTTTTCCCTAGAAAGCAGCGGTGAATTCAGAGAATGCATGAAAATGTTGTATAGTGGTCCCTTTTTGTTTGGGTTATAAGACAGTGGCTCTTCGGGTGACACCCACATGTCGACGGTTATTCCCTGATCCGCAATCCATAATAGCCTGACCATAGGTGATATGTTTATTATTTGCTATTTTTTTTCCTATATTCCCAACAAGAAGAATTAAAACATCGGTGTCGGAGGATCTAATTATCACATTGCCTGTTGATGAATGAAAGGCCAGAAGGGTGTCGGCCTCATCATGGCTACCCTGGGGTCGGTTCTGAATGTTCAACATTCATTTCCAAATTAAGGCCATTGAAAGTAAGTTGTTTGCATTTACCACCATGAGACAAGATTAGGGTATTTTTACCTAGAATGGAGCAATAGCTATCGTTTGTCACTCCTTCACACGACACAAAAGTCAACTGATTTTTGAACACTCTGCGTTGAAACAATTTTGATACTTGTCCGGGTCCAGTTATGAGAATGGGGCGATCATCAGCACCTTGAAGTTTCCGCTTGCCCTCTTTCAAAGATGCTGCATCGTAAGTATCAACCAAAACATGGATTTCCATGCCACAGCTGCTGCAAAGTGTGTCTGCTAGATTCCCATAAGAAGCAATTTTTCCTAGCGCAAACAAAAAAGAATGGATAAACAGTCCACCATCGATAAGGGTCACATCAATAGCTGGTAGTGGTGACTCTGTGAAGCCCGCCAGTAGTTCTAAGTTTTAATCATTGATATGTCAGAGGGACAAAGGAAAGTCAATGATTGAAATTTTCAAGATATATGGGCGATTAAATGTTTTCTTCGAAAATCGAAAAAGCTCCTTCAAGATGCACTTCTCGAATCTTTCGGGAAAACGAGATTTGATGTAAAACAGCACACCCCAAGTTGCTTAGTCAGCGCGATTAAACCCGAAAAATACACCAAATGCCGTTAGTAGTATTCTGATATAGCCGTCTACATCACTGGTACGAACGGCTCCCGATGGACCCATAAACACATAGAAGCCCCAATATTGAAAAGTTGGATCGTCTCATTTCATTGCTTTTTCAAAATACAAAAATATATAGTGATATATATGTCTGCTTACCTCAGTTCATGCCTCGTCTCTTTTTCTAGAAATATTAAAGCTTCCTAAAATTTGCAACACTGTCATCATCAATTCTTTGAACGCTTTAAAATGCTCTTAGATTTAATCTAGTGCCAAAACGTTTAATGCTCAAGTGAAAAAAATAATTCATATAATGATTTTTTAAATACTAAACTTTATTCGAATGGTTAGAACGTATGCAGTGAAAAAATGTTGGCGTTAAAACAGACTTTAAATAAAACATCTCATTTAAAGGATGGCTCGGGATAGTTGCACCTCAAATGTTTAGTCTATATTTTGGTACCTTTCTAGAAGATCTGGAGGTTACAGAGCAAAGGATAATTTATCTGACAGTGTCGTTTCTATGTTCTACGAGATTAGTCGCAGTATTGGTTTCAGATGGTACCTGGAATGATTGATTTAGCCCATTTTAGAACCCTTTATAAATAGCCCCAGGTGCAACACACAGCAGCAGCTTCGCGGGGCAGACATATGTTGTCCATTTAATTTTTATTTGATCTAAGTTTGATTCGAACCCGCGCCGCATCGATGGAAGGTCTGTTTGGAACTGAGGGTCGATCACTCTGCCCCCACCCACCCTTGACCACCGAGGCCCCCTTCGAATCGTGCTCTAAGCTTAACGTATCCAACTCGACAAGGGGTCTGCTTGGTATTTTACAGCAGACAACTCCTCTTGCGTTGGTCCCTAATAATCAGTATAGTGTCTTCGATCATTTAAGCTTAGTTTTGAGTGGTACCTCCAATACATAGGCTAACCTCATCTTTTTTTGAGGGGGGGGGGGGGGCTTCTAGAGGGTCTGGCAGGCCTTTTGCAAAATATAATTTGTCTGGCATTATGGAATCATCACTCCATACGATGCACTTATTCCGTTTTAATTTGGTTTTAGATGGTACCTGTAATGTTTCACCTAGCCCATTTTCGCTCAATTAGACCTAAACGCACCCGATCCCTCGGAATGGGATGGCGTCTGGCGGGCATTTTGCAGACGTACCTAATAATCAGCACAGTGTCTTCCTTCATTTTAACTTAGTTTTGAGTGGTACTTCCAATACATAGGCTAGCCTCATTTTTGGGGGTCCCTTCTAGGGGGTCTGGCGGGCCTTTTGCAGAATATAATTTGTCTGGCATTATGGAATCATCACTCCATACGCTGCACTTATTCGTTTTAATTTGGTTTTAGATGGTACCTGTAATGTTTGACCTAGCCCATTTTCGCTCAATTAGACCTAAACGCACCCCATCCCTCGGAACGGGGTGGCGTCTGGCGGGCATTTTGCAGCAGACAATTCGTTTGTCATTTGGTACCTAATAATCAGCACCGTGTCTTCCTTCATTTTAACTTAGTTTTGAGTGGTACCTCCAATACATAGGCTAGCCTCATTTTGGGGGTCCCTTCTAGGGGGTCTGGCGGGCCTTTTGCAGAGGATAAATCGTCTGGCATTATGGAATCATCACTCCACACGATACACATAATAACTCTAATTTAGTTTCAGCTGGTACCTGTAATGTTTGATCTAGCCCATTTCTGAGCCCCTTATTTGGAGCCCCAGGGGCCACATGCAGCAACGGCTCCCCGGCAGACGTCCATATCTGATAAAGTCAGATCACGTGACAAATGATCTCGGACTCAAACCTTGGTACCTCGTTCACTTACCCAAATTGCTCTGGGCTGCCGGTCTAGAAGTGAATGTGTTGTTCTTGTCAACGGTAAACTTATGCTATGGTTTTCTTCTATGCGGTCTTATTCTTTTACATTTCGCTGGTTCATGTCGTATTTTTATGTCATCCCAAAACTAACTGTCCCCTTCTCACCAAATGTTGAATTAAATTTTTTTTGATTTATATCATTAAAGCAAGGTGCACATATAAAAAATGTGTTTATCTCCACCGGTCTATATTTTGTACAGCAGTTTCGTCAGCACCATTCCCCGTTCAATTCTTTACGTTTACTGTAGACACGTCCATCTATCAGTTCAGTTTCCTGTGAAGTGTTTAAACCATCGTTATTTTTGTATTTATTTAGTTACAACTGGTCCTTATTTAGTTATAACTGGTCCATGAATTACGATGCATGAATAATGGGAATTAATGGCAGATTTTTTTTTTTTTTTTTAGAAAGCGCTTGCCGACACTACGGGTATCCGATCAGTTATCGTACACTTTTGCCGGTTTTTCAATGCTAAAATTTACATCAGTGTTTGCATTGACAAGAAATTCCACGGAAGTGAAGCTGGGCTCAGTCGACTTTTGTTGAAATAGTTTAATTTCTCCCAGGATTCTGAAATAAAGTTTTAGGGACCGAACATTCACCCACTCGTCTGCATGTTTTTGTAGAGTGACGGGAACCAGTTATCGTACATCCAACGTTGAAGCTGTTGTGACGTCATTTCTCGTGTTCGAAAAGTCCCCGACACGGCCGAAGTCGACTATTCTTGGGTCGGCGGACAAATGTAACTCCACAAAAAGTTGTAATTATATTTGAAGGTTTAAATTTTGCGAGAAGATGCCTCGATACGTAAGCATGTTGTCATCGGCGGGAAAGCTTAATCGCTTAATTGGTTCTGTACGATAACTGATCGGATACCCGTAGCGTATCATTGGAACAGTTTAATACCACAAAGGGTTATTGCCAGTATGGGCGGGGTGGTAAATGATGTCACTCACTGTCAGAGAATTTTCATTAAGCGAAACAGCCAATAAGATTCAGCAAATAGCTGACCTTCAACCAATCTATAGTGTTTTGCTGTAATTAAAATCCACATATTAAACTGACTGGCCCCATGTAGCCTACCGTTCGAAGGCGGAGACTCGATACATTTGTTCATACGTTGAGTCACTAAATACATGTAGATCACATTGCATTATTGGATTTTACAAATAATAACGAAAACGGTTTTCGAAGAATTTGATCTGTAAAATTCTCAAATAGTTCTTATTCTTAATCATGTTTTTGGTTCCTGTTTAATAATGTTTCATGTTTCACTTCCCCGTCGTCTGTACGGAGATTACAAGTCATATTTCGATCAAGTAGTTGCTCTGAAAAAATACTGTAGTCTGTAGGCTAAAACTAAGTCTGCATCCGATGAAACCATAGCACTACGGCCGTAATGAGTTATAGACTATAGTTGTATGATGAAACCATGCGACTGACAGTTTCGAAATCAGAGAAGATACAGCTCCATAATTAAATATTCATTTTTTTGTTTTAAGATTTAAATCGAAAGATACCGTATTATCAAAGTCACTTTAATTTCGCTGCGGCGATAGCGAAGTTCATACCAAGTGACATTCAAACAAAGCCTGGTGAAGAAAAAATATACCGATCTCCTGAACTTTGGACTTTCTCCCCCCCCCCCCCCCCCCCCCCCCCCCCCCCCCCCCCTTTTGAAGGACAATAGAATATTCCAACTGGCTTTCTTCAACTCGCCAGAAACGCGTGTACATTTCCAGGGCAAACTTATAAAACAGACTTATAATAACATGGATTTACCGATGTTTTACAAGAACGTATAGATACAAGGTAAAAATGATATCAACAACTGTGTAACCATTTCTGAGGCCAACTGAATAAAAACACTGAGAAAATGACGGTTTGACCGATACCAATATGGCAATAATACACACAGTTGAGTTTGACGCGTCAGTTTTTAGCCACTTTCTTTCTTTTTCTTTAAGTTTTATAACGGGATTCAATTTTAGAAAACCAACCAAATGTAGTAAGGTTCGGATTTTGATTTTATTGAATTTATGTTTATCTGTAATTAATAACTCACAATACACAAAAGAGTGCATTCAGCCGGCCGGTAAGCGACTATCAACACAACCCAGCGACAGGCATGAATACCCTGCAGTGAGCTCGTTAGTGTCACTAATCGATTCTTTGTTCACCAATCCCTGGGAAATAACATCAGCCGCCCTTATCGCATGACCTTAGTTGGAAACAAAATCGTCTAAATTCTACGTGATTTACGGTATATGATGGCATTGCCAGGTTTAGTGGAGGAGGAAACTGGGCTCAATGCCTGGAGAAAACCCACAACCTTAGGCGAGTACCTTAGCCAACTCTCCCACATATGGCTATCAGGTGAAAAATCCACTCAAATTTTTTTGTGGGAAACGAACCCACGCCGCATAGATGAGAGGCTTGTGTCAAACTGAGGAACAATCACTCTCACCGTATGAGCCATCGAGGCAGCCACGCTCTATGAAAAGAACCAAAAACTTCAACTTCTGCTGTTACCCTGAAAAGTCCTAACATTTGCAATTTGTTTTTGAATTTTAACACTCCATAGGAGGCAGAATAAATAACTCTATAGATGATCATTTTCTGGGCTCAATACTGTGAAGAAATCAAGGATTCCCTGAGGAACCAGACAAAAGTGTAAGGACCTCAGTTTTGTAATTGTTTATAGCAAGATGAATGGGTTTTCTTCTTCCCCAAATGTCCTGGAATAACATCCATAGTTTAGTGTATTGTTGCGGACGGGAGTATTCTATTGATGTCTGGACAATATCCAGGTCAAATAATGTAAGCGAGAATAATTTCTATGTCAGAAGAAACGGGAGATGTAATCAATTTAATGATCCAGTGTGAAGGCCAATATGAAAACTTATGAGTTAGAACTTGGTTACATTTTCCCAGATGTCTCAGCCAGGGAGACATAAATGACATTCTGGACTGATCAATAGCCTCACATAAAACAACTCATTTGTGGACAGGCCACCTGGGACTAGGGTCAACCAGACCATATTAGCTAGTCTACCAGATAGTCTTAATTGTTTATTATGACCCAGACTCATGAGTATTTTACAAAATGGCAGTCTGTGGAAAAACTATATTCAAGAGCTTAACAACAGCAGCATTGGTCAATTCAAACTTTCAAGATAAAATTAAAGACGACCATGTAAAAATGAAATAGGAGAATATTTAATGAGATGTAAACATAACCTGAATACTGGCAGCTTTTCTGTTTTCCCAGGATTTCCCACGAGAAGATTAAAAGCTGTACAGAGGTGTGGAAAAGCTCTTATGACAATATCAATTATTCAGAAGATTCTATGAGAATTGAGGATATAAAAATCGTCTGCGTTAAGTGACTTTCTTAAGATTAAGATACATGTGAATTAACACCCAGAGGAATGGGACTCCTAAAGACCTAAGAATGGACAGATTCTTAATGTTGATTGGTATGAGGATTAGTACATACCTCACACTCCTCTTCAAGTTTAGCATGATGAGTTTCACTGATTGAGGCCGATCGTTTCAAAATATGCGGATGTTCAAATAAATAATGATCTTCTAATTCCCCAATCTGAAAGAAGAAATAAAATTTTGACAACAAGAAATGTAAAATGGTGTCAATTTGGTTTCCTACTCAAGATTACTTCACTTCTATAATTAATTCTACTTATAAGGCTTGGCAAGCATGTACTATTTAAGTACATAAATTATTTTGGCTCTGTAGAAAATGTGGCACCTCCAAGCATTTGAAAAAGCTTGCAGATGCGCTCAGAAGCGGGCAGTCAACTCCAGCTTTTTGATAGCAATGAACCCAGACTCCAAAACCGGGCGCCAGTATAAAAAATAGCCATTTTGGTTGCTTGATTGATTGGGGCTTAACGTCGCACTCAACAGCTAAGGTTATATGGCGACAAAAGTACCAACCAACCAAAAAGATCTTGCCCACCCCCATCCCACCTAAATTTTAACATTAAAACCTCCACAGACCATATGAACGTCAGGAAGGCTAATGTTTTTGGCATACTTAATTTTCCTCAATGCTAGGTAGGTGAAAATGGCTATGGCAAAACCCACACCACCCCCAGCCCGAGGGTAGTCATTTTGGAGTCAGAAACCTGGAGTACCTTTTAAAGAGAGAAGCTTGTACAAATCGATTTCAGAATATAATCATCCCAACAACACTGATAATTTGTCTGTGTTGTTCAAAGGTGACAATAAATGCCCCACTTTAAAGCTGCAGCCTTGATGACTGGAAGCAATCATAAAAAGCCAATATCCAATTGTTAACCAGAAGTGCTTAGCAAATTTACAACAAGAACGATCGGTAAAACATAAGAACAGTTCCATAGAAATTGATGAATATTATATTATAATAATAGATGATTTATTGGATTTTTTTTTATGTTTAACGAGTTTAAAACTGATTAGAACAGATGAATAGCTTCTTGTCAACATTGGTATTGATGTTTCTGCTGATAAACGGTGTTATTTTAGCGGGATTGTAATCTCGATGATTGGATGAACGATGAAATCGGATGCTGGTGTGGTAAAACAACCAGGCAAGCTTATTGACTTCTCTCTGAGCGGACAATTACCTGGGAAAGACAACTAGATTTAGTCTTGCTGTGAGAGGACAGCTTTTCCACACATGGATCAATACTCCTTCCTGACTCCAAATCCATAGAGAGACAGACAGGCAAAAGTGGAAAGCCAGTCAACTCAGACATGGACGGAATTGATGGAATAGTTTTAGCAAACACCTGTTGAGAACCAATTTACCTTCCAGACATGTTGGAATTGCATTAGGAAAATGACTTAATGTACTGTATCACATCCTCCCATACAATCACATTAGCAAAATCTACTTCCATCATGATGACCACATATAACATTGACACTCCATGAGAAGATTTTAACACTGGACAACCCTCCTCAACCCAGCAATATACCTGAACCCTTTTATAACAATACAGCATTTGCACCACTAGATAAATTCCACAGGGTAAACAAAACTGAGAAAGAAACATGAAAATTGTGTCATGTTTTTGTCTGTAAAGAGAAACCTCCTTCCCACCATTTATGACAAACTAATCCCTCTCAATGTGATGCCGGAGTTTTATTCGAAAAACAAACAGTATCCCATAACAAATGAAGTTTATTCAATTTGTATAAGCTGACAAATTAAAAGTTATTTATTAACAAGTAGACAAAGAACTGAAATAGGATATATTGGTGATTGATTCATTAATGTTTTACACCGCACTCACGATTATTTCACTTACATAGTGGAGTTGACAGGTTTAGTAGGGGGAGGAAACCAGGCGCTTTTGCTCGAAGGAAGTACATGTATCAGGCAACTAGGTTAGGATGTAAAATTAGTACAAGTGACCAAAATGTGTAATTTCCTTGAATTAATCAACAAAAAGCAGGCTTTTAGGTTCATTGGAAAATAATTAAAAAAACGTCACAATTAAAAAAAAAGGGGAAAAAAGTAAACAAATTTAAATAACATGAGGCATACTGTATACATTCATTCAAAGCATAAGATACTTCCTACTGTAATGCTTATTATCACATCAATTCTCACAACCAGAAAACATTTGATTTACACTTGTTAAAAAAAATTCAGATGATATCAACATTTTGACTGCCCATAGAGCCTCTAATGTTTGATTATTTGAAATGTTATAAGTACTTCTTGATTAAACTGAGTTTTCAAATAATCTCTCTGTAGCTAACACAATTTAGGTTGATTCACAAGTTATGCAATACCATACATGCTAACTGGAATGAAGACTATAAACATGAAAACACTATAGATATAATGACTGGATAAAGGAGGGAATAAACCAAGAGACATGGGTTTTTTACAGATATAGCCGTACCAGTAAAAAAACAAATATTTAAACCCCTTTTAATATTGGTTTGGTAGTGAAGGAAGATACATGCAGATTTAAGCTCCAAGTGAACCAGATTCCTCCCTCAATAAACCCTGAAAGCTGACATAAAAGTGAACTCATCATTTGTGTATAAAACGGACATTAAACTCGCCAAGAAAGTAATTAATACATCAGAGCTGAGGCTAAACAGATAGGTTTCCTCCTACAGCCACATTTGATTGGCTTCCAAAGATGAAAAATAGACACATGTAAACAACTTCTTGGCTATAAAACTAGATCTAACCATTCCTCTTTTTCCACAAATCCTTCAGCTCCCCCCCCCCCCTTTTTTTTTTTTTTGGCAAAAAAAAATACTATAAACTACACATTCTTTATAGGTTGGGATTTTTTAAATTTCTATTAAATATATATTTTTTCTTATTAACTTATTTTTTTTTTAGGGGGGGGGGGGGGGATTTCAAACATAAAAGTATCTTGGGGGGGGGGGGGGGGGGGGGGGCTTCTCTCCATAGTTATTTAAGCATGTTTTAAATCAGAAAATATAGAATACATGCACAGTTCAAGCGATAAACACAATTGAGAAATGCTCCCAATACTTCTGTTTAATTTTAATATTGTAAGTCTAAATCTTTATATCAGTTACCAAGGCAACCTGCAGAGGGAATTGACAAATGAATTACAGGACACAAAAGGGCCATTTTATACAGCTTTGGTCGGACAATAAAGATGTAGTTCAATGAATATAACATGTGGAATCCAATATGACCCGAGAAATGAGGAAGTATAATTAGAAATGTCATTAGACTAATACAAAATAGTCCAGATGGATTTTATCACAATCTGACTTAAGTCGAGATGTTCTTTTCACTGAACATTTCGACTTCAGTCAGATCGGATTTTACCAGCGCCTACTTGCATTTTGATATCACCCATTAAACCGGTAATCAAATTTTGTAAAGGCTTTTCAAAGTTTTATCCTAGTGATTCACTTGCTGAGGGAAGTCTAATCCAGTCACCCTTCCCCTTCAGCTAACTTCTTTTCCTAGAAGGCACCAATGCTAATTCTAAATAATTTATGTCATTGATTGATTAAACTTTCCTTGGCACTCACGATTATTTCACTTAAATGGTGGTGTTGCCAGGTTTTGTGGGGGAGGAAACCAAGCTTTTTTGTCCGGCGGAAACCCCCAACCATCGGCGAATACCTGGCAACTCTTCCACATACGGCGATCAAGTCAAAAATCCACTCAGAAATTGTTCAACTTTTTTATTTGGTCAAAGTGGAATTCTAACCCATGCCGCATCGATGGAAAAGCTGTGTTGGACTGAGGGACTATCACTCTAACCGACTGAGCCACCGAGGTCAAAAATAAATTTAATTCAACATTGACAATTTAAGTCAATGTCACTAAGGACATGAAGCAAAATCTAAATAAACTACAGTCAATTATATGTACAGGTAATATTAGTATTTTAATTTATCCTTCTTAAAAAAAAAAATTATATTATATTATAAAAGAAACAGAACTGGAGTCTGTTTCACAAAGTGAGGTAGCGTAAGTCTTCACAAAGCTTTTATGGCAACTCATACTGTAAAGATATATTTCTGAACACTAAAACACACGGGCACAGGGAAAATCTTCTTGTCTAAATGTTGTTATATGTAATATGACGGTTACGTAAAGCCTTTAATACATCAAACTCCTTTATAGAGAAGTTTCTAATTGTGTAAAAAATGGATAAGAACCTTTTTACGAAGTGAGGGGTTGTTGTAAATAATATTTTCTTAATACATTCACATTGAGATATTTTTACTTCTTATAATGGCTGGTTCAATTTATAGTGGCTCAACAGTCAAACATACTTTCTATTATATGTTTTTCTTTTAACTGATTTCTTATTAACTGATCTTTGGTGTATAATTTGTGTTAACATAGTGACTACTTTCATTAAAGTGGCATGAGCTGCCAAAACTCACACTTATCCATAATTTCCGATCGTCACGACAGTAAGAGGCTTTGAAGGCCATCGGAAAACTAAATGATTGGCGTTGGAATGAGGGAAATCCATACAGTATGTGGCCTGTACGAACCGAAAACGTGTTCGAAAAGTAACCGGGACACCCATTCATTCATTCTAAGCCACAGTTAGTTCAAAACAATACTTTATCGTACATTTTCGATACTAGAAGCACTAAAAAGCTTATAAATTATACATCTTGAGAAAAATAGCCAATAATTTCAACATTCCGTTTTAACGTCAAACTATCAACATTTTGGCAGCTCATGCCCCTTTAAATATAAATTTTTGTATTGTTTACCAAGTGCCGAAGAAAAGTAGACCTTTTAAGGTTTCTTTTCTACAAAGCCACGTTCCTTCCAAATAAACCTAACCATGCTGCCATATTTGTGAAATAATTCGGAGTGTAGATCGACATAGAACCCAAAGCCAAAATAATTAATCAATCATAGCTTAACATGTTTTAGGGGACAGAGGGTCTTCCTCCCACAGTCACACTGATGGCTTCCAGAGATGAAATATACATGGATCATTGCTTCATCGCTGTCAAACCAAGTATATAAAAAGATGTGGTGTTGAAGAAGTAGAAGCACACACGAGGAATGCTAAAAAAAAACTCTTTTCTCTTCAATTCTAATCTTGTAAGTTTTAATATCACATCTTCAATTAAGAACTTCGGTTTCCAAGGCAACCAGCAGAGGGAATTGACAAATGAAATGAACTGCCTTGCGTGACAAACATTATCATTGGTTATATGGCTTTGGTTGCACAATGAGATTTGTTTCACTGAATAGAACATCTGTCATCAATAATCACAAAAAGAAATGGTAATGGATAATTGGGAAAAGTAAATTTTCAATATTACACCATCAAAAACAACTTGGATTTTGGCATGAGCTGAGACTTTTTCATAGATTCACTTTGTCAAGAGAAGTTGAGTGTTTTAAGTACATGTACAGTGTACCATGAAAAACTTAAGTACATGTATTGACGTTGAAATAAAAAATGGAGATAAAGCCAGTAGGCTTTCTGACGATTTGGACCAATAACACACAATATTCCAATAGCCAGTATGTAGAAGCATTTTAGGGGTTTTGTTGCTTACAAAAAACTATATCTACATCTTAACATACATCTCCAAGATTGATATCCGCAGAAAGCTCTTATTTTGTACATGTAGTAGACCTTGAGGAAAAATAAAGAATCAGGTAATTCTGTTTCAACTAAATTTTCCCTGTATTTGGCAGCTCATGTCAATTTAACCATGCCTTTTTTTTTTTCCTTAAAAAAACAACCTATTTTGATATTACTTCAACAGACACTACACTATCAGGCAGATTAGCTTATTTGACAATCCCAAAACATGTCCATGTCATAGGCTTAATACTGTCATAGGCTTTTCCCTCGCCGGCCACGAGAGCTACATGGAAGCCGTTTCCTGAGTGTGCACTAGAGTTTGGTGAGGTTTTTCGGTCGCAAGGCAGCGAGGAAAGTATCTAGCCTGTTTAATATTTTTTGCCTTGCGAGGCAAGAATCTCATCGTCTGCGCAATGTGAGCTGCCAGTTAAGCTGAAAAAAGGGGAAGGCCAATTGCGTGTGAATATTACAATATGTGATCACTGAGAATATTACATAACACGGGTAGTAACATTTAGGTAGGTCAGTGAACATGGGTGACCGAGAACTTGCCTGAGCAGAGAGCTCATCATCTGTGCTGATATGTGTTGCTGCTCCCTCCGCTACGCGTGCCTTGTAGCTCAACCAAAACCTCTCCTCTGCATTAATGTTTAGAATTGATTGATGTTTAATGCCGAACTCAAGATTATTTCACTTATATGGCTGCTTGAATTCAAATATTCTCTCCTCATGAGATAGTGGACATTGTGACAGTGAGATACTTTTCACTTTAACTTGTCACTTTCCATGTTTCACAGTTTTTATAGTACCTTCATTTCATAAGAACCACCTGAATTTATGTAAGCTATTCACTAATTCAGGTCTAAAGGGGAATGATGATTGGCCTAAATGGTACATAAAAGTTAAACAATTTTAGAAACTAGCTTTTTCTCTATGGTGCTGAGAATCTAACATACCTGTACACTCAAAGAAAAATAAAATACACACAAACAAAATTTCTGGACCTTTATAATTACTTCATTTTCAAAGTATAAAAAATGCATTCATTAGTTAGATAACCAGAGCAATGTTATTCCACTTTCAGTGCTTTATTCATGCACCTTGATTTTAAATTCATAAAACCTTTAGGTTCACTCAGTATACTGTAAACAAATTCAATTCATGTTTATGTAGTTCTGCTGAAGCTAACGGAGATTATGTAAATTATAACCTTTTATTACATGTATACATTAGAAACCCACTGATACAATATAAATTTACATCTTTCATTCAGAAGAGATTGATAGAGGTCAATTTCTGATGCTCCCAGACCACAGAAATTGAATATTTTTGAAGTCAAATTGAATTATTTATTAATTATTAACCCTTTGAATGTATACATATGTATCTACATGTAATTGAATATTTGATTTGTTTCGTACCTGCAATGTAGAAAAAACCTGAGCCTGGGCATGCCCTGGTGGCTTGAATGGTGTCAGTCATCTAAGAATACAGTATCATTTTACGGATTTTATCTGAGAATAGGATGGAGGATCGGGTTTGAGAGACACAAAAAGCTTGTAGATAAATTTGACAGAGTAACCATAGACAAAAAGGCCTGGAATGAGGCCTGAAGCTAACTGGTTTCTGATTTTGATTGTTGTAATCTGGCTTTGATTCTTCAGATGCTTTTATGCTTTACGCTCCCATTTACACATCTTAAAACTAACTGGGCATGTATGGCGTGTGTTTAATTTGAGTGGTTTTACTTATAGTAAGCTCATGTAAATTGGCATCCACGGATACCCAGGGTTAAATTCTCGACAAGCTCACCTGTAATGTGAGAGTAAGCATAAGTTTTAACCGTGGGTTTCGACGATGGTAAATTGGCTTTCTTAACGAACTCCTGAAAGGTTACAAAAGTGTGCCTTTAAACTCAGCAAAAAAGCATATTTAAAGTTTTAAGTCAATAAAAGATGGTTTTCCGACTGGTAATTTGATCAGTCCTTTTTCTACACAATGTGGTTCATGGAAAACCTGTAAACCAGTGTAAACAACATGATGTAAAGCTACTTCTTTCCTGAGGTAAAAAGAAGAACTGTAAAATTAGATTAGACAGCCAAGCCAGTACTGAAGTGTACAGCTATTCCTGGGGCTCGTTTCACAAAGCAGTCGCATCGCAAACGAAGCTTAGTTGCCAATGGATACCATAGTGAAGAGACACAGAGTCATGGCAACTGCGATTGATTGCACTTTGCGACGGCTTCGTGAAACGGCCCCCTGGTTGACACTCAGACAGGACATCATGGGGATAAAAAAAACATTTTTAAAACCTATTCACCACTGCATGCGCTGTAACATCAGTGTACTCACACTGTAAAGCTAACTGGTATGCCAAAGAGATACACATTTCAGTCACATAAAATAACATTACATATATACATCATAATAAACGTAAATGTAAAATCATAATATTTTCATTGACAATAGTGAATGGTTCAGTAAACATCCCTGTCCGTGATTTTATGAAATGATAACTCAGTTGAAGGTTAGAATAATACACAGTGCATATATATGCTATTATTTTAGACAAAAAGATTTTCACTGTGCCCGTGTGTTATAGTGTTAAAAAATATATGCTATTGAGCGCTACATACAACATTCACTCAGCGCAATTTAAGAATACCTTTAATAAAGGATTTCTGGGTAAAAGTTTCCGATTGACATAAAGTGTGTTGTACAATACATGCATGTATCTCACAGATCTGACAGAAAAGAAAATTAAATTTCAGCCGCGGAACATAAAAAATTCAATGCTACATGTACATTTCCCGCTCTACAATGATTACGCATCCTCAGATTGGGGATGTAATACAAGCTCTATGCAGTTTAACTTTGACGAATTTTTCCAAGGAGTTACAAAAGATATGCGATTTTCTCCTCATTCTTTTTTGACTAGCAGAGAACGAGCACAAATATGGTTTAGTTTCAATTCCTGTTTTTCAAATACACATCTGGGCCTACATGTAGTTGCACAAAGCGCTCATAACTCGGAGTACCGTTAGCATATGTTTACAACATGTTACATGTCATGAGACTTAAGAGGACATGTAACATGTTGTAAAGATATGTAAGAGCGCTTTGTGTACAAACCAGCCATTTTAATAAAAGCCTTTAAGCAAAATTGAGATTAAATTATATTACAGTATCTGTTAATTTAATTAATTTATTTCTATACTATTTGATTTTCATAGAGAAACTGTTTTTTTTTTTTCTAAAAATATTACAACAAATGTCTTGCAAGTAAGATGAAATATTTGTTTCCATAATTCAGTTTACATAAAACTGAATTCACTCTAAATGATTCAACCATGAAATCAAAGTCGTTTGAGGAAGAGAGCCTTTAGGCATATAGGGCAGGGCATAAATTGTATTAGATGTAGACCAACTTAGTTACTTACATCATGTACAGTATCCAAATTGGTCATGTCATTTTCTGATTTAAAACAAAGAGGCACAACAGTATCCAAACTGGTCATGTCATTTTCTGATTTAAAACAAAGAGGCGTAGCACTCAAGAATCAAGAGTATTTCAATAAAAGTGACTTTATTAGCAGGTTTAAAAGGATAGGAAACGGCGCTCATGGACGGAGAAAACCGCGGCCAAGTACCTGGCAACTCTTCTACAGTAACATACGGTGTAACGTCTAAGAGTAAAAATCACTATGGAGATGATTTCTCCCCCCCCCCCCCCCCCCCCCCACTTCCTCAAAATAGCTAAATTACAGCCATGTCATAATAACAGTTCTACAGTAACAGCCCCTCCCTCACCATTAACTAAAACCAAATAAAACAATTTAAACCATAATTACTTGTAAATGATAATTTGTATTTTGTTTTTAGCAAATACCCAATCTATCATATTATTAAGCTATCAAATTATCAAAGCCTGTGCCCGTGTGTTTTTCATCAATACATATAAGTCTAATTCAATTGTTCTATTCAAAAGGTTTCATTGATTACAAATGTGTGCATGTCATGACCACATTGATTACACATGTGTGCATGTCATGACCACATTGATTACACATGTGTGCATGTCATGACCACATTGATTACACATGTGTGCATGTCATGACCACATTGATTACACATGTGTGCATGTCATGACCAGAGAAACACTATAAGAGTTGCAGTTCATAAACACACGACAAGTTCAAACTTCAAACCAGTCAATGAAGCTTCTCCTGGCACGGAGGTACATAAAATATTCATAGCAGAAAAAGATCTGATCAAAAACGTGTATAAATTCAAAGGAAAGATTGATACCGTCCCCGAAGGTCCACACCCCAAACAGATCTGCATGTCCCTGTTCAAATATTGATTTACACTTTGGGTCAAATACATATGATTTTATTTCAAACACAATATTGACCATTTTTACAAGAAATGCTTTTTGTAGTTTTAAACCATTGTTCTTCAAGGAGTTATGAATTAATTTATTATTAGTGTCAGTCAAAATTGTCACATCAAGTTATTTGGAAATAGTCTAGAGAAGTTTACATGTATATATAGGGATTTTACATGTAGGGCATATTGCTATAATAGCAGAATTCCGTTTAAGATTTTAATCAACACTAAAACACACGGACACAGGTAAGACTAAAATAACCCTAAAGATACATGTAAGGTTTTAATTGTACTAAACAGGGGGGTATTTTTTAACATATTATGCAAATGGCATGAATGGTATAAATTATAATACATGTACTTTTATACCCAAAGGGAAAAAGTTTGAATCCAAAAAAAAAATCCCCTTTCCATATTCTTGGTATGTACATGTACAATCAGCACCGAAAGTCAGAAGAGGGATTTTTTCAATGGGCATGATTTAGAAATGGTCCTTAAAGCAAATGACCTGGGGCATTGAAATACTGTGCCACTGGCTTGTGACAATTTTTGCATGTGATAACATTCACAATGTTAGAGGAATAGCAATGAAGGGCCTTTGCCATTTGATATTTGTTGCAGAATTGTTCTTCAAAAAAAAATATATAGTGATCTCTGTACAACGAGTTTACAGCAGGCTTCAGATGAGAAACATTGAGCAGTTATGATACACCCTTGAAGGGGAGCAGGCATGTCAGGAGCTAAAGGGGGGGGGGGGGTAATTAATTTGGAATAATGCAACAGAATACCCCCTGGGTGGAGAGCCTTACAGAGAACAGTACAAGCCTGATTACAAAAATAGTTTCCCTTGAATTTAAAATCCTGAGACTTAATGTCTCCTTTGAAAGTGTGGGAAGGATGGCAGGATCCAACATGTTGCAATTGGTGCTGTGTCAGGTTTGAAGAATACTTTGTAACCTAGATACCCATTTGTTTGATATCTTTGACCCTTGTAAATAGTTACATCCAAAAAAATCCACAGAAGTGAGATCATTAGTAAATTTTGGTTTAATGCAGAGGTCATGGCAATTAACAGTATTAATGGGAGGTTTTTTTTTCAACGCAGGCTGACAGATATTTTAAACAAGAGTTTCGGGAAACCCAAAATACGCCCGGAAAGGCACAGTAACTGCAGCCATACCAAAACAAATCCTTCCATATTTATTTAAATTTAATTTTCAAAATTCAGAGGAAGGAAGTTGAAGCTTGGTAAAAGGTGATGTAATGTCAACAAAATGAAATGTCACCACTAAAACCTTTAAAATCCATCTGTATCAAATTTAAAATGGGCTATTTGCATCAAAGATTATTAACAAGATTTGTACTCGGTACAAGTCATCAATTCTCGCTGCTTGTTAAATCGTGATGTTAAACATTGCTTGTTGTCAATATAGTTTGGACTAAAATGTTTCAATTTTTTAGAAGAGTAGTTTATAATTTACTAATCATACTTAAACAAATGCAATTAATTGGCAATTTTGCAGCTCACACCAATTCAAGTAGATTTGAAAATTTTTCTCATAATATCATTTTTCTATATTATTTGGCTACAAAAAAAAACAGTTGAGCATGGCATGGCCATGTGGTATCCCAGTGAAGAGTCTGGACCATAAAACTGTCAACACTTGTAGATAAGAGATAAGAGACAGAGCTTTAGAGTTTGTTTAAATAGAGTATCACTATGTAAATAGAACAAGGCTGGGTTACTTATCTCTTTGTCTGTAGATAAAACTTTAATCCTTATATGCATTTTTCATTTGATTAAAACGTTATATATTGATTTAAGAATAGTTTTAATCAATTTAGAAACATTATTGCAATTTGAAAAAATCCTTTTTTGATGAGAATCGGAAAAGTAGAAGCCATTTTATAATTTAAAGGTTATTTTCATGAAAATGAAAGTAAGAATAAAAGGGAATGTACATAATCCAATAATTTGCAATAGTTGATATCATAAACAATTTTTTTACACACTGTCTGTTAATATGGTATGTAACATGAAAGATTTGAAAACATCGGATCATATTTGTTAAAGTTATGGAGAGAAAAAGTAAATATTACATAACCCAATATGGCTGCGGCCATATTACGCAATGTATGATGTCAAAAATAGTTCGCGACACACCTTCCACCCATAAGGTATATACTTTGAAAAAATTGTGCAGATGGAATCAAAACTTTGGAAGTTATGGAGCGGAAGGGAATATTACATAATCCAATATAACTCGCATATTATGTAACCAGTGATGTTAAAAATAGTTTGCGACACACCTTCTACCCATAAGGTATATACTTAGAAAAAATTGTGCAGATGGAATCAAAACTTTAGAAGTTATGGAGCGGAAGGGAAAGCGGACGCCGGACAGCCGGACTGCCGGACGGACGGAGATGATACCATAATACAGCCCGCTTTTCAAGCCGGGCGTATAAAAATTGAAATTCCCCACTAAATAACAACAAACCATTTGGCTAAAATAGGTGGCAAAGAGGATTAAAATATAAAATGTGTGCTGGTTGCAGTAACTTATATGCAAAATGTCAGTGAATAGTAACAATGTTGACAAAAGATCTATAACTGATCGGATACCTGCAAGACTAAGCTTAGGCAAAACATGAAAGGTAGGGCTTGGAGTCCATTTCAGACCCCAGTTTAGAAAATTGAGCGCCTGCTATAAAAAGAAATGTTGAAAGTTCAACTTCAGTAATGAATTTAGCATAGTAATCCCCAGTTTCGAAATTTGCGATAAGCATAATGAAGATTTTGAGATTTATCATGAATTATTTGTACATAATTAATCATTTTAATATAATCGCTTAATAACGTTTTTCAGATATCAACGAACTGGACTTTATCATAAAGTTATCGATGTCTGATAAGTTATCATACACTTTCGCCATTTTTTACTGTTATAATTTACATCAGGCGAAAATCTTGGCTCAGTGGACATTAATTTCCCCCAAGATTTTTGAATGAAGTTTTAGGGACCGGCCATGTATGATATATGTATACCCACTCATCTGCCTGTTGTTGAGTGATGGGAACCAGTTATTGTACACCTAACATTAAAACAGTTGTGAGGCCATTTTGAAAATTGCCCCGAGTCGCCTGAAAATTTAACTCCGTAATAAATTCTATTTTGAGGTAACTCTGGCAAGTAGAGTACATGTGACAGCCTGAGGCCTTAACGCGGCATGAGAATCGAACCGGAAAACTTTCCATTTTATTTAGGACCTGTGCATGGAGCAATCCGTGTTAGCGTCGTCTATGTTTGCGGAAAGAAGTGATGACGGCTAGAAAAACAGGAAATACATGGTGCTTGAATTATTGGCACTAACTTGCGAATGAATCAGGTGAAAATCTATGTCATCTATCGTACAAGTCAGTGTTAATTGTTATTTTATTTAACGAAAAATTCAGCGGTATGCATTTGATTTGATCTCAAAGAAATATTTAGGATGGGAACTCATCTACATTTTAGACTACAATAGGAAGCGGGAGTAACGTGACAATTCCACAAATTTTCTGTCACCGGAATTGTCATTACGCATGTGGGGAACCTTAATCGTTCAAATTTGACGCTCAATTCTGACGTGGTACAACAAAAAACGTCAATCGAACTGACGTCATCAAAAAACGTCATCTGTCACCGGATATCGCGAAATCTCTCGGTAGACTCCCAGGCCCTATGATTGCTGAAGTCAAGAGCAGCTTGAATGGGCATTGTTTACCTACAAATAAATTTGAGGCTGAGATTTTGTAGGAAAATGTCTTGATAACCAAGCCGGCTGTTAATGGCAGGGAAGCATATTCATTTGGCTGAAACATGCAAAGAGTTGGGTTTACGATAATTGGTTCGGTACCTGTACTGTAGGCTGTACGATAACTGATCATATTCATAATCATATACCCGCAAGAACTAACATATTACTTATTACTATATTAGGTTTGCAAAAAAAAGAAAAAATTAATACCTGTCCTAAATTGATAAAACCGTGACGTTTTGCGATTCGATGTGCCACATTGGAACCACCTTCTATATGTACAGCCACTTGATTTGTATAAACAGCACCAGTAACAGTCAAGTTCAATAGCACCAATAACACAGACAGCAGTGTTACAACAACAACATCGTGTTGAGTCCAATTTGAAAGACGAAAACAAGCAGACATTTTTAACTGATAATATAAAACTTTGATAAAAGTTTCTTTACGACGGTATCGTTTTACGGCTGCCCATAGGAAAATGATCCGCTGTGAGCCAGTTGCACGAAGTCAAAACAACAAAACGGTTTCCCACAAATTCGCGGTGTAGGCTGTAGCAGACCGACTAAAACGTCTCCAGTCGACACTTGTCAAAGTGACTGTCAGTTGTTCTGCAACCCATTCATTCCGTACACATCCAAATGTTATCCAGAAAGTGTTTCTACGCTTCCAAGAAACTTGAGTCATAACAACCGAAGAAGTAGGTCGTTTGATACTAAATCTCCAACGTGGACATTTTGTTAGTTAAAGATCGTTTTACGGATAGTCAAATGAACAGGATGTTAACGTTGACAGTCAGTCACCAATCACAAAGCCTACAAGTAGATAAATGCATTACCGGTCGAGGCTCGCTGAACGACCATCGCATTCAAGCAGTACACGTCATAACCGAGTTGGCAAGCTGCTTTAACCTTTAACCTCTATTTTTTCAACATGCTGCTAACGAAAAAAAAAAGTTTAGAATAAAAATACATTTATTGAACAAATAAAACTAATTAATTACATTTGTTAAAATAAATATTAAAAACATTTTTATAAGGAATTATTTTCATTCCTAAATATTGCATAATATTGCATCGATACTACGCAAAATGTAGTCGGAGTTTCTGACTCCAAAATGACTATTTTTGCACGGCCGTATTTTGGAAAATATGACCGTCAATATGAAAAAAATAGTCATTTTGGAGTCAGAAACCCTGACTATAATAGCACTAGCAGAGTATTCAGTATTTTCAGATTGACTAATCCGTTATTAGGCCTACGGATTAAAGGCATCATTTTTTTTTTTTTTTTTTTTTGACAGCCGTCGTGTGTGCATGTGCCTAAACTGAAAGGTTTTATTTTTATATCTTAAATCAAAAGATGTGGATTACGGATTAATTCGTTATTATGTTATAAACGGATAAACAACATTCTCTATTGGCAGCATTCAGCCGTCGTATAGGACTACATGCCAATGAACGTTTTATTTATTTGTTTAATTAAAATATGTGAAGGAATTATCAAATTGTTAGAAGAGGTATAGTCAATTAGTTATAACGAATTATTGAATTTATCCGTTATAACAAATTAGTACATTCCGGTATTTCGGATTGACTGATTCGTTATATGGAGGTTATCCAACGAGAGCCAGTGTGTTACGATGGATATTACCCGAATCTATTAATTTTCAAAGTCACAATTAAGCCTCTGGCAGTTTTTCGTGAGGACGTTAACGTTAGGCCCTACTTGATTATGACAAAAATAGCACGCATTGCTTAGGAGTGGAAACATATTGCATGGGAGTGGAAATATCGGGGGTGTAGTGTGAGAATACAGCTATACGCGAACGAACCTCCTCCAAGTATCAAAGAAGAAAAGAAAAAACAAAAGAGGACATAGAGAAAATAGAAGAAAAAGTACCAGACGTAAAAGTTAATAAGCCACACATTTATTCTATTCAAGATGCCGGATTGGTGATCGATAAGCCACACATTTATTCTATTCAAGATGCCGGATTGGTGATCGATAAGCCACACATTTATTCTATTCAAGATGCCGGATTGGTGATCGATAAGCCACACATTTATTCTATTCAAGATGCCGGATTGGTGATCGATAAGCCACACATTTATTCTATTCAAGATGCCGGATTGGTGATCGATAATTAGCAACACATTTATTCTATACAATTAGATACACCGAATCGGCCGATAAGCCACACATTTATTCTATACAATTAGATACACCGAATCGGCCGATAAGCCACACATTTATTCTATTCGAGATACACCGAATTGGTGATCGATGAGCCACACATTTATTTTATTCCAGATACACCGAATTGGTGATCGATAATTAGCCACACATTTATTCTATTCAAGATACCGAATTGGTGTTCTATAATTAGCCGCACATTTATTCTATACAAGATACCGAATTGGTGTTCTATAATTAGCCACACATTTATTCTATTCAAGATACCGAATTGGTGATCGATAATTAGCCACACATTTATTCTATTCAAGATACCGAATTGGTGTTCTATAATTAGCCGCACATTTATTCTATTCAAGATACCGAATTGGTGTTCTATAATTAGCCACACATTTATTCTATTCAAGATACCGAATTGGTGATCGATAATTAGCCACACATTTATTCTATTCAAGATACCAAATTAGGGATCGATAAGATTGAAAACCCGAAAGCTAGGAGGCGAAAGGGCAAGACTAACCGTAATGTTTCGACCTCGAATTTTTTTCCTGTCGACTTCTGAATAAATAATATAACTTGCGGCCAAATCTAAAGGGCGCGGTTCACCGCGACATTTTGACGTTTTAGATACCGGTAGGCCGTAACCCTCAGCTTGTGAGTTAAGCATAATATTGATATTGATGGGGATAAACATTTCGACGGTAAATCTCAATACCGATCGACGAGATGAAAATCGGATAATAAAATGAGGAGTTAAGAAAGTTGCTATGGCGAAATATAGGGAGAGAGGTGTATAATATGAACAAACGTATTGACTGACAAATTAGAATATATAAAACAAACACGAGGTCAAAATGTTTGCATTTAAGTTAATTTGATCACTTGGATTTTGACAAATGTAGGAAGTGGTTTAATAAAGTAGCATGAGCTACCAAATAAATAGGGAAAACTTCCTTCAAACAGAATCAGCTAATTGTTTGTCATTATTATTTAGAAATATAAAAATAGCAGTTCTCCGCTGATACCAATCTTGTGGAATGTACGTTAACTTAGTTTTATAAGCAAGAAAACACCAAAAGTAAATTAATACATCCAGGCCATTTGAATTGTGTCCGTTTTATTAGCACTCTTCTTCTGTTCGTTCGGGTAACTGGCAATTTACCACTATGTTTTTTTATTTCAAGGTCAGTCATTCGATTTTTCAAGGTATTCCAAATGCTTAACTTCTCTTGATAATCGAAATTTAAGAAAAAAAAAGTCTGAATTTTGGCAGCCCTTTTAAAATGACTTTTCGAGTTGTTGGAAAAGCCTACAAGTCGAAAGTTTAAAATAAAGATTTCAGCCTCCATACTTTCCATATATAATTATTTTAATATAAGTAAAGCCCCGGTCACAACCCATTCTGCGCCCATATGTTTTTCGCGGAAGCCACGGTCTCCAGGTATTTTTGGAAAAATTGGCGACAGAGAGAGAAGAACAAGGATGATTAAATATACTAGGTCGACATATTCGCAGGGTATCACACCAAGCCTGCATACACCGACCGGTTGTGTGCGCTCTACTTTACGCACGTGGTCAGTTCACTGATCTGGATATAGACATACAGAGTAGTGGATCAGTAAGTTGCACTAATTCAATAATATTAAATGTCAAAAATTATAAAACTAGTGAGGAAAACCTTTACTTGAATGAAGTATGAGTTGCCCTTGCTTTTAACGCAAGATGGATACAAATTGATTATTGGGGAGATGGGGACAGGGGATATATATAGAGATATGATGACGCTCCAGAGCTCACAAGTTTATTCGTCCGCTGAAATAACAGATAAGGCTTTCCTTCTGGGTCACATTAGGAAAGAGATGTTGCGACTCTACCTTTGATTCAGCTCACATATTTATACACACTGAAAAATCAGCACAAAAAGTCAACACGACTTGCATTGAAAGTGACAAACATATGCGTGCTTATTCGGTAGCCTGCAGTACTGTTGTCGTTGGTTCTGCTTGCATATTACACGATTTTACTGAGGGGAGCATGTGTCATACATGTACTTGTCAAGTACGTCCAATTAACTCACTTGTAAAGTGCCTAAGTGCGTCCTGCGTTGGTTAATCGTAGGGCTGACGCACGTTAACCGTGCTCAACTAAAGTTCTGCATGCACTGAAACTTACTCAGGGCTACGTCAGATATGTGTGCTACCCAATCCATACCGAGAGGTCAATCATCGCACACATTTTGCAAAATTTCCTAAGACTGTTTGTACGTAAAACGGTAGATAGGGCGCACAACTCCCAAAGTCCCCTGATGGATTTTTTTCGTCCCTGGGCGCCCAACTACAAAATAAATGAATAAATTGAACAAAAATCATGCAAATAGGAAGCTGGGAAACCCACCTGCATGCTCAAATCTTCCCATTTGCACGATTTTTATTTAATTTATTCATTTATTTTATTTTTTATTCATCATCTTTTTGAGGAGAAAGTTATACTTTATTTCATTTAAGAAAAATGGGAGATAAATCAGGAAGACTTTCAATGAGAGTTAACACCCTTGGGGGAACTCTTTACGTTATGATCTGTCGTCTGTTCCGAAAACAGTAAACATGATGGCTTCGAGCGCTGCTAAAGTTGTACAGGTTGGAACATGGCTTTACTGTTAATCTTTCATGTGTTTGTGCACATAGGAGCTGCCTCCGCGTGGCTTGTTCTATTCGTATCTTTAGAGAGTTGATAAAAAAAAGCTTATCAATATTTTCAGGGACCTTTATAAAGTTTGGGAAATTGTCCTTGACTTGATCTGTTGATCAGGTTGGGGAAAGTCGCCGGTGGGTAAACACAATGAACTATATGCGTGGAATGGACACGTCTCATTGGCTGGTTTGGATCTGACTTTGTAAAGCGTGCCGCCATTGACAGTTGATAAGCGCGTGCAGAACAAATCTGGATAGACGCTCCACTATCTCCTGGTAATGGCGGCATTCGAAACATATCAAGCACCACGTGACCTCCGTTCCACGCATATAGTTCATTGGGTAAACACTAAAAGCGGCTTTTAAGCCGCTTCACCCCCCGAACGATCGGTTGGTAACGTTGGGTAAAAAATGACAATTTCCTCTCTATCTTACGGAGGCCTATCAGTGCCATGGGTGGGGTTTTGACTTTTCCAGTGTTTTCCCGTCTTTAACAGCATTTTTCACAAGCGGAAACTTTGGTTTGAGACGAGAGATTCTGCATTTCGAAGAAAATCAAGCGTGTATCATAACAATCATACCTTTAAGTAAAACGATTTGCAGAGAAAGTCGACAAACGCATGTAAACTGTGAAGTCACAAGGGGAACATTTCCACCGCGGTGGGAATGTTTCAACCGCGGTGGGAATGTTTCAACCGCGGTGGGAATGTTTCAACCGCGGAGAAAAGGTTCACACCGCGCAGAAAACTTTTCTCTGCGGTGGGAACCTTTCCACGGTGTAAAGGTTTCCACCGCGGAGAAAAGGTTCTCATCGCGGAGAAAAGGTTTCCCGAATCGGTCGATAAGCCACACATTTATTCTATTCGAGATGCACAGAATTGGTGATCGATAATTAGCCACACATTTATTCTATTCGAGATGCACCGAATTGGTGATCGATAAGCCACACATTTATTCTATTCGAGATGCACAGAATTGGTGATCGATAAGCCACACATTTATTCTATTCGAGATGCACAGAATTGGTGATCGACAATTAGCCACACATGTATTCTATTGAAGATACCGAATTGCTGATCGATAAGCCACACATTTATTCTATTCAAGATACCGAATTGCTGATCGATAAGCCACACATTTATTCTACTCAAGATACCGAATTGGTCATCGATAATTAGCCACACGTTTATTCTTAGTCCGAAATATCTGCGATGATGATGTAAGACATTTTCTGACAGATAGGCCATCATCATCGTCAGAACGCATTTGATCAATTTACTGGGAATTTCTTGCCACCCTTCGAGGTGGCAAGACCACCTCTCGTTTCTCATCAAAAATATCGAGATTCTCTTCATAACTTTCCAAAAATAAAATTGCTAACCCGTACTTTAATGATTTCCCTTTCTCCTCGCACCAATCTTAAGTCTGTACGTCGACAAAAGCCATAAATCTGCCCGGTTAAATTTCAAACTGTACCAAACCTTTAGTTTACAAAAGTCGCCATCTGCATAATCTCATTGATACGTCACTGTATGCGCGAAAGGTCAATCTGTCACATGACTACCCCACTGGCAGGCGATATAGTTCATTGGTCGTGTTGCTTTTTTGCTGAAGTCACGTGAACCAACACGACCAATGAACTATATCGCCTGCTAGTGGGTAATCATGTGACAAGTTGACCTTTCGCGCGTATATTGACGTAGTATGCAAATGGCGACTTTTCTAAATTAAAGGTTTGGTAAGTTTGAAATTTAATCGGGCAGATCTATGGCTGGTGTCGACGTACAGACTTCAGATTGGTGCAAGGAGAAAGGGAAATCATTAAAGTACGTGTTAGCAATTTTTTTTTTTAAAAGTTATGAAGAGAATCTTGATATTTTTGATGAGAAACGAGAGGTGGTCTTGCCACCTCGAAGGGTGGCAAGAATTTCCCAGAAAATTGATCAAATGCGTTCTGACGCTGATGATGGCCTATCTGTCAAAAAATGTCTTACATCATCAGCGCAGATATTTCGGACTAGTTTATTCTATGCAAGATACACCGTCCGAATCGGTCGATAAGCCACACATTTATTCTATTCGGGATACCGAATCGATCCGAATGCATCTCGAGCTATATCAATATACATCCAGTGTGCGACTGACCCCAGGGCTTTTTTTTTTTGGGGGGGGGGGGGGGGGGGGGGGATTGAAAACTCGAAAGCAAGGAGGCCAAAGGGCAAGATTAACCGTGATGTTTCGGCTTCGAAATTTTTACCTGTCGACCCGCGTATTTGTAGTTTTCGACTTTTAAATAAATAATATAAATTGCGGGCAAATCTAAAGGGCGCGGTTCACCGCGACATTTCTACTTTTTAGATACCGGTAACCCTCAGCTTGCTAGTCAAGACTTTTTAGCGTACTATTGATATTAATGGGGATAAACATTTCGACGGTAAATTTCAATATCGACGAGATGAATATCGGATAATAAAATGAGGAGTTAAGAAATTTGCTATGGTGAAATATAGGGAGCGAGGTGCATAATATGAACAAACGTGTTAACTGAGAAATTAGAATGTATAAAACAAACACTCAAAATGTAGCATGAGCTGCCAAATAAATAGGGAAAACTTCCTTCAAACAGAATTAGCTAATTGTTTGTCATTATTATTTAGAAATATAAAAATAGCAATTCTCCGCTGATACCAATCTTGTGGAATGTACGTTAACTTAGTTTTGTAAGCAAGAAAACACCAAAAAATAAATTAATACATCCAGGCCATTTGCATTGTGTCCGTTTTATTGACACTCTTCTGTTCGTTCGGGTAACTGGCAATTTACCAATGTGTTTTTTTTATATTTCAAGGTCAGTCATTCGGTTTTTTCAAGGTATTCCAAATGCTTAACTTCTCTTGATAATCGAAATTTAAGAAGAAAAAAAAAGTCTGAATTTTGGCAGCTCATGCCCCTTTAAAATGACTTTTCCAGTTGTTGGAAAAGCCTACAAGTCGAAAGTTTAAAATGAAGCTATCAGCCTCCATACTTTCCACATATAATTATTTTAATATAAATAAAGCACCGGTCACAACCCACTCTGCGTCCATACGTTTTTCGCAGAAGCCACGGTCTCCATGTATTTTTGGAAAAATTGGCGAGAGAAAGAGAGAAGAACAAGGAGGATTAAGTATACTATAGGTCGATTATATTCGCAGGGTACCACGCCAAGCCTGCATACTCCGACCGGTTGCGTGCGCTCTACTTTACGCGCGTGGTCAGTTCACTGATCTGCATTTAGACATAGTGGATCAGTAAGTTGCATTAATTCAATAATATTAAATTTCAAAAATTATAAAACTAGTGAGGAAAACCTTTACTTGAATGAAGTATGAGTTGCTTTTAACGCAAGATGGATACTGTAAATCGATTATTGGGGAGGTGGGGACAGGGGATATAGGCCTATATAGAGATATGATGACGCTTCAGAGATCACAAGTTTATTCGTCCGCAGAAATACCAGATAAGACTTTCATCTTTTTTCCTCTGGGTCACATTGGAGACGAGATGTTGCGACTGTACCTTTGATTCAGCTCACATTTTCATACACACTGAAAAATTAGTGAACACGACTAGCGTTAAAAGTGGCAAACATATGCGTGCTTACTCGATAGCCTGCAATACTGTTGTCGTGAGTTCTGCTTGCATATTACACGATTTTACTGAGGGGAGCATGTAGCCTACGTGTCATGTACTTGTCAAGTATAAAGCAACTCACTTTTTAAGTGCCTAAATGCGTCCTGCGTTGGTTAATCGTAGGGCTGACGCACGTTAACCGTGCTCAACTAAAGTTCTGCATGCACTGAAACTTACTCAGGGCTACGTCAGATATGTGTGCTACCCAATCCATACCGAGAGGTCAATCATCGCACACATTTTGCAAAATTTCCGTAAACGTAAAACGGTAGATAGGGCGCACAACTCCCAAAGTCCCCTGATGGATTTTTTCGTCCCTGGGCGCCCAACTACAAAATGAATGAATAAGTTAAATAAAAATCATGCAAATAGGAAGCTGGGAAACCCACCTGCATGCTCAAATCTTCCCATTTGCACGATTTTTATTTAATTTAGTCATTTATTTTATTTTTTATTTATGATATTTTTGAGGAGAAAGTTATACTTTATTTCATTTAAGAAAAATGGGAGGTAAATCAGGAAGACTTTCAATGAGAGTTAACACCCTTGGGGGAACTCTTTACGTTATGATCTGTCGTCTGTTCCGAAAACAGTAAACATGATGGCTTCGAGCGCTGCTAAAGTTGTACAGGTTGGAACATGGCTTTACTGTTAATCTTTCATGTGTTTGTGCATATAGGAGCTGCCTCCGCTAGCTTGTTCTATTCGTATCATAAGAGAGTTTCTAAAAAAAAGCTTATCATATTTTCACTTAGGGACCTTTATCATTTTTTGAAGTTTGGGAAATTGTCCTTGACTTGAGTTGATCTGTGGATCAGGTTGGGGAAAGTCGGCGATCGGTGGGTAAACACTAAAACAGCCGCTTCACCCCCCGAACGATCGGTTGGTAACGTTGGGGAAAAAATGACAATTGCCCCACAGTCACGCCAAGTAATAGTAGGGGTTTTAGGTAATTGTAGAAAAATCCGCTGGGATCAATAACGCTACATACCGGAGCTTAGTTACAGCTTTTAAATGAAATATGTCGAAAGTATTCGCGTTACAGATTGAAGCTAAGTCTTAACTATCCTTAATCTCACTTACCTTTCAGCTATTACCTCCTGTTATACCTTTGAAACATTCCCCTTTTCACTGAACCCGTTAATTTCTTCGAATTCCGTTGTTAAACTGTTAAATCCCTCGATTCAAAAACCGGTGTAAAAAATTTGTCCCTCAGATTTCAAACTCTCATCGAACAACGACAACATATCACATGATTCGGGTTTTTCCGGTACTTTTCCAAGTAACGTGACCTTTTTACGGAGGGCTTCCCAATGAATTGTATGCGTGGAATGGAGGTCACGTGGTATTTGATATGCATCGAATGCCGCCATTACTAGGAAATGATGCGACTTCTATACAGGTCTGTTATGCACGCGCGCTTCAACTATCAATGGCGGCACATTTTACTAAGTCAGATCAAACCAGCCAATGAGACGTGTCCATTCCCCGCATATAGTTCATTGGGGCTTCCCCATGGAGATCTTAAAATAACTGGCCTTTGCACACGACACGAATCCTCGCATCCCGTGACTCCTAGCTTTTGAACAGCCTGTCGATCGAGCCAACGGATATAATGGTGGTCTAATGTGTGGCTCTACCTGACCGGCAAAGTAAGTAAAACCAGGATAGAGTCACACAAGTGCGGCTAACCGGAGCTAGGGTTTTAGGCCATTGTTCAAATTGCTCTGTAGTGATCTAAAATTGAGCACAGGCATTGCGATTTTCAAAACAGTGAATTTTTCAAATCCGTTCAGTATTTTTCATTCTACAAGTTGTAGTACAACGATTTTAGTACTTCGAAACAGGGGTCATTTTTAATAGTGTGAGAGAGGGTGGGGGGGGGGGGGTATCAATGGTGCAGATACTTCACTAAACTCTAAAGTCCTACTCTGTTATTTGACAATTTCTGACATTTATGGTCGTCGACCTTTATTTACCCTGCTACATTTAGTGAGCATTTGTAACTTTTTACCATGTGCACCCAAGTATAAATTGGTGTACCCGTTTTCAAAATATCGCTGATTTTGGGTGCAGGGTGTGCAACCAGTGAAAAAAATTGAATTCGAACCACTGCAGTGCATATTCCAAGCTTGTTACAAATTAGTTCAATTTACCGAACTTATGGTGATATTACATATACCAACGTTCAGTATACGAATTTGAAATACAAGGTGGAAATGATGCTTGAATTACAAGCCATGAAATTATTATTGTAACTCCTCAATACGGACGATTCCTACTTCAGACTTCTTTAAAACTCATAAAAGATTATTCTTGACCGCTTTTATTACATGTAGCTATTCCAAAGGGCGTACACCTGGTCTTAAACAACAACAAACTGTCATTTCTTGGAGACTTTGCCGCCATTTTGCGTGACATTTGAACTGGGTCAAACGGTGCATGCCAAATAAATAAAATAAATAAAAGAGGACTAGAATAATGTTTTATGGGTTCTAAAGAAGTCTGGGTAGGAATTTTCCATACAGAGCAGTTACAATATTATTTTCATGGCTTGTAATTTCCGACAAAAGTGTGTCGGACTTTACCGACCAGCATTTCAGAATTTGTAGACTGAACGTTGGTATATGTAATATCACCATAAGTTCGGTAAATTGAACTAGTTACAAATGACTAGTTCTATCTTCTAAATTAACTTCAACACACATTTTAAACATTCCTCTTTTCACTTTACCGGTTGCGGCGGTTGGTTTGTTTGAATTTTCGTTATTTATCTGCTTTATTCCTTTTAATTATTATCATTTAAACTTCGAGTTTAAACCAATTTCTTTGTTTCTCTTTTATAGGCTGTGAAGGCCCATGTACCACTTATCAAATTCCCAAAAAGGAAAGCACTCAATGGGAAAAGTAAGTCTTTACAAGGTGGAAAATATTTGTTTTTTAGGACTAAGCTAAACTCCTGTCTGTCTTCGATTTAATGAAATATCATCACGTGGATTACTGTACTGTCTGTCTGAGACATAGTGAAATATCATGGGTTTTGGTTTATTTTAACTTATGATTGGGTATACATGTAAAGGTCCAAATATAATCGGAAACTAGTCTCCATGGTTATTTTAGTCCTGAGATTTTCCCTGTGTCCATGTCTTTTAGTGTTCATTAATAAATTTCCAATATTGGCAATAATATGGTAAGTTTAATAGTTTCAAGAAAGTAAAATATTTAAAAAATTGGCATGCTGAAGTAGCTGAACATTTGAATCACCAGCTTATCAGACTATTTAAAGAGAGGGAGAGGAAACAAATTAGTAAATATACAGTACAGGCGAGGTAAATTTTTCTTTCCAACGGTAACAAAAATATATGTCTACAATTTTTGCATGCCAAATTGTGCTGAAAGAAAGTTGCAAAGCGCTATCAGAGAAAGACTTACTGACCCAACAGCCATCATGATCACAGCCCGTTTGATACATTTGCATGTAGTATTTTTGTTTTTTGCTCTTTTTAAAGTATGTAGATTTTTTCAAGGTTTAATACTTCTGATGACAACGTTGTTTTTATTTCAGACATGGAATCAGTGTTTAAGGATAGTGGTAATATATCAGCTTCCTCAGCCTCATCGTCCACCTCTTCCACATCTAAACCCGTAGGCTCAACACCAAGGGGCTCGGGAATAGATCATACAGATTTACCCAGTAGATATCATAGGAAACCATTGTCAAATGAGGAAATGGAAGCTATAGAGGTAAACAGTGGTTCTTTATTTCCTTCTCGTAGTTCTGGATTTTATTTTGCACTAAGTGATGTAGGGTTATGGTTTTGAAATTTAACTGTTTCTCTGGTCCCATTGGGTTATTGATCTGACATTCACAATCTGAGGCACATCCTCCAAACAATTGACGTTTCCCCGACACGCCCACAGGGCTGTCATTTTAGGGAGAGTGGTTGCTCTCCTTCCCCTCCACACACTCCCAGAGGGGTCTGAGGAGACCTGTTCATCACTCCCCCTAACTCTCCCTACTGGTTTCAGGCGAGAGTTTATGTGTTCCACGCTCCCAAGATAAAACTATTCTCCAACCCTTTCATGTCCATTAAAATAGAATTAACTGTATGATAATATGAAAAACTAGAATAAAATTTTTTTTGTCCAGAATTTGCAAGACAATTCCGACATAGATAAGTATACCAAAATAAAAATACCTTTTCTATAACTTCAGACGCTTTTATTTCATCATGATCGTGTTCTCTCTGTGAAAAACATGGGAGAGGAAGTGCACTCCTATTGAATTTTGGGAGACCATTTTTGGGGAGAGTGAAACAGGTCACCCTGACAGATTTAGGAGAGCATGTTGTGACTCTCCCAGTTTATTCATAGTGACAGGCCTGCGCCCACGTTTCTGGACAAAGTTCTATTATGTCCGACAACATGTGGTAAATGAAGGCTTAAACACAACGTCACAATCACTTTTTTAGGTTGCAACAATGTTTCCAGTTTGTCGGACTTCCGTTGCCATAAAAGAACGTTTCGGGGAAAGGTCAATCGTGGGGCTTCTGTGGCTCAGTTTGCAATGGAATAGTCTCTGTTCGATACAGGCCTGATTTGGTTTTTCACTTCATCCAATATGTGAAAAGGTTGCTAGGTACCATAGGCCTACCCATCGAAAGCCAAGATTCATCCTGGCAAAAAGTCCGCTTCTCTCCCTCGCTTAATCTACCAACACCGACACACGGCCATATAAGTAAAATAATGTGGCAAAATAGGGCAGCTTAAAACATCAATCATTGAATGACTGGTTTCACCTTGAATTTTGTATCTTTGTGTTAAAAACAGACCAGATCAGGCTCACAATTCCCATCTGGAAGATTTATTTTTGTATTGTATTTAGGGTTTTGTGGGAGAGTTATAACTCATCTGATACCAACCGTTGACATTTTGTACTGTAAAAAGGGTACAGTTGGACAGGTTAAAATTATTTATAAAAATATATAGAAATGAAATAATGTCTTTTTGTGTTTTTCTTTTTCTGCACAGCTTGGAGGATCACATTAGCAGCATGATCATCTTAATAAGGATGGGCACTCTGAACTTCTGTTATATGTCACAAAATGTTAGACTGGGTGAAGAAAGATTATGTATATAGTTATTTATTTTTGTTACCTCAAGAAAAGAGCCCATCGGATTGTCTGCAGTTGGACCTTTCTATGATGGCGTTCTGCTGAAGACAAGTTTTATGACTGAATTTGTCGAAACACTAAATACACATTGCATGCTAGTATATGTGACCTGTTTTACCAAGGCAGGAGCTCTATGGGAAAATTGCTGATTGATGTCGTTTTCTGGCCTGATGGGGCTTCAGTAAGGCATAGATGTAGCTAAGACTTTTTCTTTCATCTTCGAGGAATGTTTTGACGTAACTTTATCACCGTTTGGAGAGGCAGACCTCTCTAATTTTCTGACATTGTTAGCTCTTGATGAGTCACATTAATGTTTTGATGTGCTTTACTATGGAGAACAAGGTTACCAGTGACTCTGGTTATGTCAAAAAAATCCTGAGCGTTAAACCAAAATAACCCTTAGGTGCACTGGATTTTTAATATAGTTTCTTTTATTCAATCGAGAAATTAAAAGATTAATTTTGAAATGTTATAGAGATTTTTATTTCATTATATCCCAGATACCTAACTAAATACAGAGCTTATTCATTTTATTAATCTTTCGTTTATCTTCTTTCATTTGACATGTTTGCCAATGTTTGAACTGTATTTATGTGAATGGAATAAACTTTCACAGACATGTTATTTCTGCTTGTCATGAAGCTTGATATGAAGTACTGAGATGTTAAAACACAGTTTGACCTTGGGTATCGTTAGTCAATTTATCACGCCCATAATTTGGTTAGCTTAATATACCTGATGTGACTGAAATTTGCTCCCAGACACAACTGTGTTTCAGCAAGAAATTTTAAAGGACAATCTGGCGAAATGAATACTTTCTGAACTAAAATTACTATGGGGACGAGTCCCCCGCCCCCCTCAAGTATATTTTGTGTTAATTTAGGGCCAAGAAATAATTAAACGATTAATCGCAACCCATGGATGGAAGCCTGTGGCTGATTGAAAGTATCCCAGAGAACAAATCCCCCCAATTTGACTTGTTTCTTATCCTACTAGTACAAATGTTCTGTACATGTGGTGGGGCCTCCGTGGCTCAGTAGGTAGAGCGTTGGACGCTCCAAAGTCAGTCCAAAAAAAAAAATGGAACATTTTCTGACTGGGTTTTCACTTGAACGACCTATGTGGGATGGTTGCCAATTACCACCGGAAGGTTGCGGGTTTCCTCCAGGCATAGAGCATGATATCCACCCACAATAAAATTGGCAACGCCGCCATATGTGAAATAATCTTGAGCGCGGCGTAAAACATCAATCAATCAATCTGTACTTGTGAAATAAGTATAGATGCAAGTGGTCCCTGTGCAAGTGGTCCCTGGGGTGCAAAAAAATAAAAATGACCAATAAGTCATTGTTACTGGCTGGGTTGTGTGTTCATTTATTGCCCAAACTGGCTCATTGGTTTTAAGCTAGGTTTATATTTTTGTATAGGACATAATATAGACAATCATATGTGGGACAGTTGCCAGGATCGAAGGTCTGGTGTTACCTCAGGGCAAAGAGGCCAGACCCCCCTTCCCCCCAAACCTGGCAACGCCGCCATATCAGTGAAATAATCTTTGGACAGAAAAATTTGAATCCGCAAACCCATCGCTAGAAGACGTGTCATAAACGTAGACACTTGTTCTGTGGACTGTCACTGAGACCATCACCTTCTTAATTTCATTTCTATGATAGAAAAAACACAACACACCACTTTTGTATATAATAGTATCTTTTTAATATGATTAACATGTTTCGTGATATAATGCATTTGTCATGGTGATGATAAAATCATTAACAAGAAAATAAAGCAATGATAAAATATATGTACTAATATTAACCAAAATAAAGCACAGGTGTAAGATAAATGATACATTCAGTGAGAAAATAAAATAATGTTATGAATTAAAAGGAAATAAATTTCACATTAAAATGTCCATGGGTAAAAAACCCTCTTTCCAGGTGTCCACCACTGTCCCCAAACACAAGAATGAAAAACGAATGAAATAAAATAATCCAGATTTAAGATGGTTGGTTGTTTTAGCTTATTGGGGCGTCCATTCATATGAATGATGTACGTCATAATTTATATTTAAGAGAACTGAAACAATGTCGATATTTTGAGTAGATTATTAGAAAATTTTCTCAGCACCATGTTCAAAACACTGCAATTCAACCCTGCACTCACTGTGTTAAAATTTGTTTCACACATCGCAGCACTTCCAGGATTTTTGGAGGAGCCAATAAAGCCTTGATATACACTGTACTCATTTATATTGTGGAGAAAGCCGGCTTTATAACTGAAGGAAAACCCAGTCATCTGATTGCACAGTTTGGTACCTGAACCATCTCATGCTTATAGGGACTCCCAGACATTTCATTGGCTCAAAAGAGTGGCGTTTTTAGAGAGAACTCCGTTTCCGCTATCCATAATTCTACCAACACTGCCATTGAAGTACAATAACCTCGAGTGTGATGTAAAATAATAAGCCAAAGATTCAAGGAAACCCTCCAACCTTAGTTTGTAAACAGCAAAATTACACTTTAATACTATTGGTTGTTTTTAATAAGGAGGAGCCGGAAGCATGGACAGGATTGGCTGGAAAGATTTTGATTGGCAGGTCCCAGATCATGGTTTCTACCTCAAGGGCAGCAGGTCCTTGCCATGATCCACTTTCATCAGATTTTGTGGGGACTTCAGGACCTGGGATAGGATTCAGAGATGTCACAAACTCAAAATGAAGCCGCCAACGTAGAGACACTGAAACAGAATTTAACATATAATAACTCTGCAGGGTCCGTTTTTGGTGTAGTAAATGATAAAAAAATAAAATAAAAAAAAACAAAAAAACATGAAGCAGGAAATACATATGGTCAAAAAAAAAATACATATATGTTTTGGTGTTACAATAGGGGCAAGACGTAATATACAGTGTACATATTCGGAAAGTTACAATTTCCCAGGTCTATTATAGAGTTTTCAATCATACTTCTGATAAACAACATGTAGAAATATGTGCAAGCCTCAAATTAATTGATTGATTGTTTGGTGTTTTACGCTGCGCTGCCTCAAATTAAAACAAATGTATATATGTTGGTTATTCCATTAGGGTATGTTTCATTTCCATTGACATGCATGGCATTTAATAAACCTCTGTCTTGAATGAAAACCCATATTATCTTTGTTGACATATTTGTTACCCTTTACTTGGTGTAACCTTTAAAGCCCTGTCTACAGAGCAATGGAGCCAACCTCGCCCCACCTCTATTTTTTAAATTCAATAGAAGCTTACCTGTGTCTGTAATAAATCCAGGTGTACTGACCATTGGAATAGGAACACAGATATGAGTTTGTGAAGTATGAATACACATCTCTTGGTGCTTATTGTATGGGGTTATCGTCATGCCATCCTTTGGTTTAATTCTGTGCTCCTCAGATATCTGCTCCTCACTTTGTAATGTCACAGAAAACTGCAGGAAGAAGATCAAACATATGTCAGGTGATGTTTTCAGAACAATTTTGAAAAATATATAAAAAAAAGTTGTTGTAATAAACAGATTGTGCACAATGGAAATGCCCCCTGACGTGTAGTTAGAAAATTCTTTTCAAGCTAATTTTCACTAATTTCAAAACTTGTATATGTATTTCTAAATGCTCAAATATTGATTAAAGATAGTGGCTTTTGCAAATTTTTAATATAAAAACTCACCTCAAGGCAGGGGACAGTACTGTCTGAGAAATCAAACACACCCACAATATCCTCTCCTAATTTGTATGCCAATTTTAATAGTGAAAATTTACCAACTTTCCCTCTAGCATTGGTTATGTTGTATGTATCTGTCGGATAAGAAAGCATGTAATTGTAAATTGCAATACGATAGTACAACCTAAATAAAGCGGCACCTCTCAAGGAAAGAAAATGACAGTTACGACAGGTGTCTGTGTATCAATGGTATCTAACATTCAGAATGAAATTGGGTATGCTGTCGGTTTGAACATTGTTACAATTTATCAAGGTGTCTGTTTACACAGGTTTCAGTACATTGTTACCATTTTTCCATCGGAAGGTCGTGGGTTCCCTCCGGGCATAGAGCACGCTTTCCTCCCACAATAAAACTGGCAACGCCCCCATAGAAGTGAAATAATCTTGAGCGCTTTCGTAAAACACCAAACAATCAATCAATCAGTTCGTATCCCACTCAGTCCAAAAAATTGGAAAATTTTCTGACTGGGTTTTCACTCGAACCACCTATGTGGGATGGTTGCCAGTTACCAGCGGAAGGTCGTGGGTTTCCTCCGGGCATAGAGCCCGGTTTCCTCCCACAATAAAACTGGCAACGCCGCCATATAAGTGAAATAATAAAACACCAAACAATCAATCAATCAAATAGGATAGTCCAAAATATTTAGAATTTGTTTCTGCTAATTAGTGTGTTCCATAAACTGGCAGTAAAGCAGACATTAGATTCCCCAGTGTTTATTTGTAGCATACTTACGAGGAGATTTCCTAGCAGTAATTGTAGAGATGACTTGTAGAGCTATATCTAACAGTGAGTTCTCTTGTCTCTGAGACTTCAAAAAAGGGTTAGTAGGGGCTACTTCTTCTGGTTCTGTATAAACACTCACATCATTTAAACCTGCATAAAGCAATCAGACAATCAAATGGTGCAGTAATAATACATGTGGTAGTATAAGATATCTTAGATTGATTGATGTTTTACGCCGCACTCAAGATTATTTCACTTATATGGCGGCATTGCCAGGTTTAGTGGGGGAGGAAACCGATCGCATTGCCCGGAGAAACCTGTACCTGGCAACTCTCCCACATACGTCCACACAGTGAAAAAATCCACTCAGAAATTTTTTAATTTTTATTTGGTCTGAGTGTGATTTGAAACAGCGCCACATCGATGGACGGTCTGTGTGAGACTGAGGGACAGTCACTCTAACCCACTGAACCACCAAGGCCCCTATGATATCTGTAGAGTATAGCATGTCTATTAAAATTAAATTAAATCCACATAAACACTCCCAAAGTACCCGGAATACTGTGAAAGCTATATATTCCATATGACGAATAAGATAGACAAGCTAGAGAAAAAAAATGTACAAACAAAGAGCAGTTGGAAGATTAGCGATGTCTAATACAACCTACCATATAAAACCATAACCCGGATAGGTATTCGTAAAAGTTTTGTAGGATGATTAAGTCTCTGTGTTCCGATAGTCAGTTTATAGGAATACCGGACTGACTGGCCTCTAAATGAGGGAGGGGCATCCTGTGGTACACAGTCTTGATACACATCTAAGGACATCAGAAAACATATTCAACTATACAGGTATGTCGGTAATTTAACAAAAATAAAGAGTAAATCTATTAAACCAAGAGATGTCACTCAATCTTCCCTTAATCTTAGTGTTTTCCTTTCTATTATATAAAAAAATAAGACACAGACTTTCCCTAATGTCCCTGAATGATAAAAGTTGTTGTGTGATTTCATCAGTTGACATATAAACAACTATAGCAATTAAATTATACAATTCCGAGACAGTAAGGAGATAGCCATCTTCTCAAGCCAAGTGAAAATCTTCATGGAATGGGTTTTACCTTGGCAGAATACTCCATTTCAACCCGTAAATCGAAAAGTGCCCACTGGTGGGAATGTAAGAGTTGTCTTTCCTAACCTTATTTCTCAGCTAGTGGAAGAGTGTAAGTACCCAAGGTTTGGATCCGATTCAAAGGCACTGTTCAATTTACAAGTTGGAGTGGAGTATTCCCCCAAGGTAAAACACGGAATGGGTTACATGAAGATTTTAACTTGACTCGCCAGGATGGCAGATAGCAGACTTTGTGATTTACTATATATATGAAATCCTGGAATGGTCTGGCATGGATACAAGTTTTGAATCAAACAATTTTTTTCTGGGTGTCATGTGATCATCAGCAGATATTCTTCATACTTAACACAGCTTTTATGTGTAAAGTAATTTTATACATTTAAAAATATGAATTGACCGATTGTTTGATGACGTCACTTGCACACTACACGCAAAGCATTTCGGGAGATTGCGGGATTTTCACATAATTTTACAAAATGGCGGAAGGAATAATGCTGTATCGAGAAGAGGACGTAAAAGGATCCAGATCTTTCGATGGTGTTTATTTAAGACGTGCAGTTTGGTACACTGGTACAAATGTTGTATTCATAAATCTATCAGTAGGGCCTATCAACCATTGAATACGTTATGTCATCAATGTTTTCCAAGGAAGTGACGTCGTGCTATAACTTTATAAGTACGGGTTAACAAAATGGCGAACTGAGGTACATTTTACCCAGAAAGCTTTGCGGAAATCTGTTTGACGTCATCAGGCTCGGAGGTAATTGCCATAAAGAAAAAAGATGAATTTTACTTGGATTCTACTTACATGTTTTATCTTCTCCAGGAAGTAAACGAAGATCACAAAACAAAATTTTAGGCTTTGTTGATAAAACGGTAAGGCCTCTTTCTCCTAGAAAAAAACAAATGTAAATATTTTGAATACCCGAGACAACATAAATCGGCTGATTGTTTACTGCCAGACAAAAATCAAAGTAACTGGGTATTCCCTAAAGTTAAAAGTTGACATACAGTCTTTCATTCGAGATTGATCTCTTCTTATTTTTCTACTAATCTGAAGGTCAACGGAGAATCACAACAAACTTATGCGGTGTCTCATTTTAACTGGTATGGCCTATTAATCCCATAAGTGGCATTTATTGTTAAACTAAATCCTTGGATTGGTTCAGTCTACCGCTTGATAGTCTCTCAGTCATTCATAGGCCTTCCATCGAAGGGTCGCTCATTGAAATCCCACATAAAATAACCTCAATAACCTTAAGTGGAAGAGTTGCCACGTACTTGAAGGTCGCAAGTTTCTTCCTGGCAAAGAGCACAGTTCCCTCCCCCACTAAACCTGGCAACACCGCCATATAACCCAAATAATCTTGAGTGAGGCGTGATACATCAATGGATTTTTCTGATCCCCCTTTTCTCAAAATCTTATAACTGCCTTTAGTTATCTTGAAGTCCCCCGGTGTCACCATTTTAACCCCCATAAAAATCCTTTAACAAAAACATGCAGAAATTGGTTAAAACTACACGTAATCAAAAAATATTCTTAAACAGATATTTTCTATCTAACGATACACTGTATAAAAAATGGGCCTATTGTTTTATGACTTCAGGGATGATCAAAAGTATAGGTGGATGTCGCTACAAAAGGGATTAACAAAGCGGTCATTTCAAACAAAATCCTTCTTCCATCCTATCATTTTTTGAGTTACGTCCTAAGGCATTAAGTATAATGCATTTTATGGAGCTGGCTCTTGTGACTTGGAAATGTTTAATATGAATTGAATCTTTTTTTGTTTATTTTTGGGGGAAATAGTAGCTAACTATGTCTTTTTACAGCCAATTCATTCCAAAACCAATGTCAGTTGTTAGTATTTATAATAATATAAACAGCTTAGAATGCTGGGCATAGTTTCACAAAGCGATCTTAGCTAAGTGTGATCTTAACTACCATGGCAACCAATGCTAAAGGTATACATTGCCATTGGTAATTAAGATCACCTTAAGCTAAGATCGCTTTGTGTTTACCTCTGCTAGGAACAAATGAAGTTTCACAACCAGTTGTAGAGACCTCCTGTGTGCTCAGAGACGGTGAACGAACTAGTTTCACTTTGGATTCACTCACAGAACATTGGCAGTGAATCTGTACACTGGCCCATGCTATTTGATCAGGAGATTCTCTTAAAAAACAAAAAAAATAACAACAAATATAAAAGGGCATGAACACAATATTTTTAACGCTATAGCAACTTACCAGAAAATAATACCAGAAAATAATAATAAAATATTGGTAAACACAAATTAAAAAAATTAAAAATATGAATTTTAATTACTGGTGTTAAATTATAGCTTTCCAATTTTTCCACATAATGGAATTTATCAAGACATTTTATTACATCTGATTTTACGGTCATGAATTGGTTTGCGAAAAATCCTTCAAGGGAGAACAGATGAAGCTTAAAGTGGCATGAGCAGCCAAATTGTTGATATTTTGACTTTAAAACAGAATGTTGAAATTATTGGCTATTTTTCTAAAGACGTATAATTCAGAAGCTTTTTAGTGCTTCTAGTCTCGAGAATGTACGATAAAGTATTGTTTGGAACTAACTTTGGCTTAGAATGAATGAATGGTCGTCCCGGTTATTTAAATTTTGTTTACTTTAAGAAAACACGTTTTCGGTTCATACAGGCCACATACTGTATTGATTGTCCTCATTCCAACGCCAATTATTTAGTTTTCCGATGGCCTTCAAAGCCTCTTACTGTCGTGACGATCAGAGATTATGAAAAAAGTGTGAATTTCGGCAGCTCATGCCACTTTAAGTCATACTCATGCATTTCAGGTATTTTGCTGTTTTAGGTCCTACATGTACATGTATATGATACTGTCTCACACAGAAGAAAAAGACATTTTCTTTGTGTTGTGAAAGGGATTTACAAATATATGGTGTCGAGAACTACCTTGCTTATTGTTCTTAGTTAAAAATCCTTCAAGGGAGAACAGATGAAGCTTACATGTAAGTCATACTCATGCATTTCAGTCTGACATTGGTTATCAGTTGCTGTTATTACTTACACCCTATTTGATTGTTGATCAGGTATAAAAATATTTTTGAAGTTTATATGGCATTCAATCATTTCCCCAGCCAGGTACACAGAACCCCGAGGTAAAACTGCTGTCACTTCAATCATGGCCTTACTTCTGTAAACAGGAAAACACAAGTACAGTTTCGTTCATCTGCGATGCAGGTATTTTGCTGTTTTAGGTCCTATATGATACTGTCTCACACAGAAGAAAAAGACATTTTCTTTGTGTTGTGAAAGGGATTTACAAATATATGGGGTCGAGAACTACCTTGCTTATTGTTCTTAGTTTATAATGCTGATACAGCCACCATCCTATGTAACTTGGGAGGTCTTGAATAAATCTTAACACATCTTCTATCATTAGGTTTATAGTCTGAAAACTGAAAATACTGTTAAGCTAAGCGCAGGGGAGGGGATTCAGCTGAACTGTAAGGCACGCATGGCTGAAGGAGCAGCAACAAATTTCAGCGCAGACGATGAGCTTTTGGCTGAGGCAACTTCAATTTCACCATACCTTTATAGAGAGCGTTAAAAATATGTCATTATTGATCTAAAAATAGCTGCTGCAAAATCCCGTCATCTTAACCCACAGTAAATGGCAACACAGATAAGCCACTGAAAGGACATACTTCTGTCTGTTTTTATTAGCTTGTGGGTCACTGGCAGAAATGTTTTAAGTAGGCCTATTTTGATGGCTGTTATCGAAGTTAATCTGTATGTATTTCTAGAGATTTCCCATCATTTAACATAATCTATCACACTCATTCCTAGGCCCAGTCGCTATCCTGCCATTCTGTTGTAACTTGTATAACAGAATGGCAGGATAGTCACCAGGGGGCTGTTTCTCAACACATTTACCCCCGTCGTAACTTTGCACCTGGTCGTAACGTAATGTTGAAGGTATATGTTGCCATGACGTTATGACCAGGCACAAAGTTACGTCGGTGTCTAGAAACAGCCCCCTGGGGCTTACTCAAACCCTCTGACAAGAAACTCAAGGGAGAGGTCTTTGACCTGGCAGACTGCTGCTTAGTCCGGGTTTCTGACTCCAAAATGACTATTTTTTTTAAACTGACGGGCGTATTTTGGAGTCAGGGCTCATTGCCAATCAAAAAGTCGGAGTAGACTGCCACGCTTCTGACCAGGCAGTTTGCTGTCAGATTTAGAAGGTAAATAACAATACAACTGACTGAAATAGTATCATTACGACAACCATGAATAATTTAGTTTTTTGTAAAGTGAATTTAACGTTTTAAAACTGAAAAACCGCTAAACAGTGTTACGTCATCAATGGCGGAGAGTTTGAAACTGGAGAAGGCAAAAGTGAATTCAAGGGAAGAATAATGTTTACTGACGGATTCTACTCATCCAAAACAGGCACTGATAGGTAGCCACACATGTGTGTCTCTATCCTGGTTTACTTACTTTGCCGGTCAGGTAGAGCCACACATTAAACCGCCATTATAAGGATGAGATTACTCGATTTAACAGTTTAACAACGGATTTCGAAGAAATCAACTGGTTCAGTGAAAAGAGGAATGTTTCAAAGATATAATAGGCAGTAATAGCTGAAAGGTAGTTGAGATTAAGGATAGTTAAGACTTAGCTTAAATCTGAAATCCGAAGTCCTTCCAAATAATTCTTTTAAAAGCCGTAACTATTAAACTGATAGGTAGCAAGATTATCCTTGAATACGATTATACCGTTTAGACACAATTTAGGTAGTTTATATTGTTATTTCACTGTCTAAATCGGACCACATACTGCCCGCTTCTGAACGGGCAGTCAACTCCGGCTTTTTGATTGCAATGAACCCTGACTCCAAAATACGACCGTCAGTATAAAAAAAAATAGTCATTTTGGATTCAGAAACCCGGACTAACTGCTGCTGAGCAAAGGAAACCATTTCAGCCGGTTATCATACAATCAATGTTTTTTAAGCTAATGTAAGGACTTATAATGTTATGCATGAATCATCTTGAAATTTAAATCACATGGGAGTTAACTTTTAACTTCTTGGAATTTGATTGAATTTGAATCACAATCACATGAGTTTTGACTTGCGAATTTAAGAAGGCCCACTTATTCATTTACCAAATGTGCCAATCAACACAGGATTGTTCCAACGCCACAAAACAACAATGTTGACACTGATATGGATAGTTCACAAAATCCTCATGGACATATTCAGTGGTTCAGTTCTTTTTCATTTCGTCCAGATATTCTTCAGGTTGAAAATATTTGACAGGTGTGAAAAACGTCATATATGCCATAAACCAAGTTTTTACGACAGTTACGACATTCTATAATGAACAAATCGAAGAGAAACTGCAGTTAATTTCAGCTATATAGCCAGCTATGTTGACCAAAGTGGACAATGTTGAAATTATTCATTTTAAAAAAACTTTTTTTTATAATAATAGAACGAATATCAAATTACGACTTTAGTTTATGTCAGTGTGTAAACACAGAAATCGATGACGTATTTCACCCACACACCTTCTGGATAAATATTGTTTGTTTTGGTTGTAAGTTTTGACGTAGCGTTTGCTGACAGAAATAATTTGACTAGTCATGAATCTGTTTTGTTGTGTACAATATTGATCGTTAGAGATAAGAAAGCGCTGGCAAGTTCATCCATCGGTGGCTGTGGAAAGAAAATGTCACGAACAGTATACAAGGACTGCTTGGGCAGCACTCAACCAAAACAGACGATCCCAGGGGTACCAGACTATGGCTGGCGAGTAGGATTGGATTACAGTAGTCCGGAGAAATGTAAACCCTGGAAAAGCGTACGTCTAAAACAAGCTATTCCTCTCATCGGAGCTGGATTAAGGTACATCATACAGTTTTGTTGTGTTGCTGACCTTTCTCTTTCTTAACACTTAATTGATTTTATTGATTGGAAGAATTATAGCCAGTTCATTTACATGTAGAGTGTCAGTCCGACAATCATGAAATTAAAATGTCAAAAATTGGTTAGATTTGGGCAGACTTTTATTGATTACAAACTTGACTTAGCTCAAGTACCCTTTATTATAAGTAGTCTGGTACTTAGACAACTATTTTGTTTGAAAATCTGTTTAAATTCAATGTTTATAATTAAATTTTCATTATATCATATGCACATTACAAGTACTACCCATTTATTATTTCTTCCTATTAAGGCATTTTTTATGCATGATTTATATCCCACTGAACCTATAAATTGGTATCTTAGATGCATGTTAACTCGAGCACATGAAAAAATCAATAACTGACATACATACACTGTTCCATTTGTCGATATTCTCTATGCATTGATATGCCTCAACACAGAATAAATTAGCCCAGTTGACCTAAAAACTTTATATTTCCAAACAATTAGATCTCAGTAAAATTGATTCTACGCTGTATTTGGAAAGAAATTATTGAATTGCAATTGATTCTTTAAATAAAAAGTAAACACACCATGTACCGTGTACGGCTGTATTATCAGAAGATACATTTTTGCTTAAATAAAAACAAAGTATCCATTTGATTTATGAAATCAACATATATTTTTTGCTTTATATTTCTAGCCTTACGCTGCCAACCATTTGTCTTTTAAAACACAGTTCAGAAAAAAAATTTGTTCGGATATTTGTATTTACGTATAAATCAATTTTACTTGCTCTGTCCTGTTGAGTAGCCCTCAAATTTTAAACCTACATATCAAAATTATCTAAATATTGTACAAAATTGGTTTCAGAGACATGTAAAATATGAATATGTATTTAATTAAAAAATATTCAGTCTTTTTATTATTTATAGGAATACAGGTATACAAATTTAAACTTGAACAATTTTCTTCAAAGTTAAAATTATATAAATTGCTTTTTAACAATTTATATCTTTTTTGTTCGTAGATATGTCAAGTTTTGGATGGATAAGAAGAAAGAGGGCAAGAAACCATTTATAGATAACATTAGAATGGTTCCCCATCAACCCATCTATGGTAAGCTTTATAATAAGGCTTTCTTCACTTTAAATGGCAATAGCTTTACTAGCCATCTTTCTTCTTTGACCAACAGACAGTGGGTTCATATCCAATTAATTCCGCCAAAAATATATGAAACTTTTGGAACTACATGTAGTTTTTCGCTAAATACAATTGGTCTAGTTGTGAGACAGTTGCCACTTACCAGGTTCCAGCTGAGAGTTTATGATTTTCTATAAACAAAGTTACCTGTTACATGTACCTCCCCCATTAAACTTATCAATGGGCAAATGTGGCGATTTGTAGAAAGAAGGGAATGGGTTCAAATGCATTTTGGGGGAATAAAATCAGATATTACTTAAAATTTATTTCAAATCATGAGTATATCTTAGCGAGACAATGGATACTACACCTGATTGTATGAAGTTGAAAGAAATCTTGTTCCTACCCCAATTTAAAATGCATTTTCATTGTATTTAGTCACTTCCACAGTATTTCTATTACAATATTTGATCTCAGCTTGGAAAGCATTCGAAATCAATTATTCAGCCCTTCTGACCAGAAACTCTTCCCCAAATTTGTTTTGGGGTTTGTCTAAGGGATTACCAATGATGGCTACACAATTCAGGGGGAATACGGAAAATACCCTCAATTCTAGTCAAATTTTGAATATTATATTTTCAGTTTTTAGACTTTTTAAAGCATTCAGAGTACAATGTATGCTATGTTTGTATCTCTATGAAGGTGTTCCTATTGGAGGTCTTGGATGTGGTACTATTGGCAGAGGCTACAAAGGAGAGTTCTGTAGATATCAGATGATACCTGGCATGTATGAACACCATACAGTTACAGCTAATCAGGTCAGGCTATCAAACTCTTTTTGATATTTAGGATTTGTGGAGCCATTATGTTTTCGGGTCTTCCGTCCGTTCGTTGTTTGTTCGTTCGTTCACCTTTCCATCCTTGTCCGTACAATAACTCATGAATGATTCATCCGGTCAACTTCAAACTTGGGGTGTGCCTTGACATCGGGCAGAGGACGGTTGGGATTGATTTTCAGCGATGTGCGCAATCCATTGTTGTAAGAAAAGCTGGCAAATGGTCTATTGACACTAAGTCTGTTGTAGAACATGTACTTTAGCTTTAGCCTTTATGGAGATTGGTGGTTACCATGTTGTTTTATCTTTGATTCCTTATTTCAAAACCATTTTTTTTTTCTCCAATTTTTATTGTGAAACATACCAGCTATCAGCTGAGATTTGTTGGCTGAAAGTTAATAAAAATGTTTACATCGTTCAGGTACATTTCTCTGTTGTCAAATAATCCATGGAAATTTTTTTTTTTTTCCAGACAGAAATAATATTTTTTGTCAGTCAATAAAAAGGTGTCTCATGCCTTTGTATACCTCTTGATATATCCAAGAAAAAAATTACTGTGGTAAAAAAGTATGGATTGTAAGCAATCGTCAGATGAAACAATAGGGTAACAGCGATTCTCCTTAAGAACTAATGCTAGTGGGACAGTCAATTGAATTAGTAAAGTTATACTTCTAAATTCTGGTCTCTCATGATCTGGTTAAGTGTTTTATAGAAAAAACATTGGTATGCTCTATTTGTACAATTATAGCCCTCTTAAATTTGCTATCTTCAAAAGTAGTCAATTTGATTTGACAATTGAGTAAATTTTTAAATAACATGTATACTTCTAATAGTTAAAATGTTTCGTATTATTGTGTCAGTGCCCTTTGCTTTTAAATTTATATACTTTCCCCACCTGCATTGTAGTTCATTGTATGTGTACGGCGAGGTGGAGAAACCGTTTATCAGCAAGTCTTATCTCCTACCAAACCCAATAGCAAGAAAGAACTGAAATCCTGGCAGTGGGAGTATGACCCAACTCAAGCAGTTTATCATGGCTTATATCCCAGGTCATGGACAGTATATGATCTACCTGGACAAAACATTCGTCTTATCTGTCGACAAATATCACCTGTATTCCCTCATGATTATACGGTAAAGCTGCTGATATAAAAATAATCAGTACAATTTTCACCTGTATTCACTAATGATTATACGGTAAAGTTGCTGATATAAAAATAATCAGGACAAATATCACCTGTATTCCCTAATGATTATACGGTAAAGTTGCTGATATAAAAACAATCAGTACAAATATCACTGTATCCACTTATGATTATATGGTAAAGTTGCTGATATAAAAACAATCAGTACAAATATCACCTGTATTCCCTCATGATTATACGGTAAAGTTGCTGATATAAAAACAATCAGTACAAATATCACCTGTATTCCCTCATGATTATACGGTAAAGTTGCTGATATAAAAACAATCAGTACAAATATCACCTGTATTCCCTCATGATTATACGGTAAAGTTGCTGATATAAAAACAATCAGTACAAATATCACCTGTATTCCCTCATGATTATACGGTAAAGCTGCTGATATAAAAACAATCAGTACAATTTTCACCTGTATTCCCTAATGATTACATGGTTGGAAAATAATTGGGAATATTAGGTTTATTGTATTGAAGTATTGCCTAAATTTTAAACAAATTGACCCTCAGAGTTTGCACAAATATTGCTCTTGATTTTACCCAATTTGACAACTGTAATCTAATAAGGTACCTATGATACTAATGACTTAGATAAAACGGCACCCAACATGGTTAATCTTACTTCCCTTTCCAGGACACCTGCTTACCTGTGGCCGTTTTTGTGTGGGATATTGAAAACAACAGCAACACTGAAGCAGATGTTAGTATTACGTTTACCTTTAAGAATGGTATGGGTTCAAAACATGATTCCCACGGAGGCTGCTGGACGGAACATTTCACAGCAGAGGGCGCCACCTGTGAAGGCATGATGATTCACCAAAGGTTCAAAGATATGAACTGTACATATTCTGTAGCAGTGGCTCAAAGGGTAAGGAATTAAAGCTATAGTTTTCAACATCTGAATTTCATTTAGAACCTGACAATTCCAAATGCCATTACAACTGAAGAAAAACTTCTGTATCTTTGTCAAGCTGGTCGTGTTGAGTTTAAATATTTTAGTTAAACCATCATTCCTGATTATGGTTTTGGTGATAGTATCTCAGTCCACCACAAGCCTCCCATTAATGGATAGCCTGTTCAAACATCACTCAGGCTAACTAAAATCGAAAAATTATTTTACAGATTTTTTACGTGGTTGCCCTATGTGGATTAGCACAAGGACTGAGGGTTTCCTCTCCCATTAAACCTGGCAACCCCGCTAAATAAGGGACATAATCTTGAGTGCTGCATAAAAAACAATCAATCAGTCAAGGAATGATTATGGTTTGAATATAAACAAAATATCAATACTCAGCATATCGTCCTTGTTATTTCAATCAATTATAACTTAAGTTTGCTATAGATATGTGAAACTCCTTCATGTATTTACTCTTACAAAACATTAGAAAATGCAACTATTCATATCTTTATCCATGAAATTAGAATGATTGATTCGAGCACAACTACACTGTAGAACTGAGAGCTTTCAGATCAAGCTGTTAATGTAGAAATCATTTCTCTGTCAATCCATAGTTCTAAGTGAGCTCTTACACCATTAGATAAGATTTTTATTTTTAAAGATTACGGCTTTTTTCTCTTCCGTTTCCCTAATATGGAATATAATAACATTGTAATATTTCGCTCTATATTTTGGTTCTAATTTTTGTTGTATTCATACAGAATGGTGTACGTGTGAGTCACAAGCTGTCGTTTGACCCTAAGGGGTCAGGAGAAGAGGTCTGGGCTGATCTGGAATATAGTGGACATCTCAAGCCTGGTACCAATAGAGGTGCCCATTTTGTTTACTTCTAAATTAACTTATATAAAGGACAAAGAATTTACATAATTTCTGATGGATGGGGTGATGTTTGGACTTTAACACCACCTTTTAGACATTTTAAACCGAAGTCAACATAATTAGGTTGCCCCATGTTTGATTTTAAAGATTTTACCTGTATTATATAAATCAAAATGGTTTCTGTGGTGAGCGTGTATTAAAATGCAACAGTTTTGAAGAACTATTTGGACAGAGTCCAGTTTCACACCAGCCCCATTCCCAAATATGAAAAAAATAGCTGATAGTTTCAAACATCTGAGTCAAATGAACAGATTTCGCCCTAATGTAGCACAACTCTCATAACATTTGAGCACAATTAGGTAAATTGTTCTACAAATCATTGCTTATTGTATGATAATCATTTAATGAGCATTTCAGTTGGAAACTAAGCCAGTCGACATTTTTCCCATGGAAGGGTTTTTTATAAATGTGTCAACTTAGTTTGAGATTGAGCTATTTAAATTCCTTATTTTTCAGGTCATGAGAACCGCACCATAAAGGGTGAGGAGATAGCTGTGGGTGTCTGTGGCCAGTGTTTGGTACCCCAAGGGGGAGTGGGCAAGGTGGAAATGTGCCTCTCATGGGATATGCCAACCATACATTTTGGTGCCAATGTTAAGCGTTATGCCAGGTACAAAAATGATACTAACAAAACATATATGTTAAAAATGATTTTTATCTGGCCATATGGTTAATAGAGGTTACCTAATGAGAGCCAGTGTGTTATTATGAATATCGCTCTCGAGTCTATTAATTTTCAAAGTCACGAGCCCCTGGCGAATGACTTTGGAAATTAATAAACGTGATTGATATTCATTGTAACACACTGGCTCGAGTTGGATAATCTTTTTCTCACACTACACAAAAAACAGCATTTTATTTCAAAACGCAGCTGCTGCTCTACTTTTTAATTAATATGTGATGTTGCTCTCTTTACGAGATTGGCTGTGCGAAGTCAGAGAGACTCGATAGGGCATTGTAACGTCAGAAATTACGTCACCAACGACAGCATCACAGACCCTTCAGTATAAGGTTGCTGCTAGACGCTTCATCTTTACGTCATATAGACTGATGACATGATTCTTTTGGGACGTCAGTTCTGACAGTACTTTGTGAGGTCATAGTGTTATTTGGGCCATAATTTCACACATTGATTATGATAAAAATAACACACTGCCTGGGAGTGAAATTATAGGGGGTGTAGTGTGAGAAAACAAAATAAATATATTTTGCTGATTCAAGTTTATTTTCTTATTTCGGAGAAGATTTTTTTTTGTGTAACTCAGTAATATTGAAGCATGATAAACTTTGTTACTTTGTCGGTGTTTATTTTAGCATCTTTTTTGTATGATTTATTTTACAGGCGCTATGCCCGGTGGTTTGGTAAACATGGCAAAGCCTCACCTAATTTGGCTAAGCATTGTTTCAAAAATTATTTCTTGTGGGAAGAAAAGATTGAAGCCTGGCAGAATCCTATTCTACACAATCCGTGAGTTACAATATAAACATCTTGCTGGACATTTGAAATTTATAATATAATACGTCTTGGATTTTTTTTATTATTAGAAACAAAGACAACCTACATGTATAAGGAGTGAAAAACCTGCTTGGCAACATTTTCAAGGTCTTTTTTATATTCAGAAATGATAACCGAAATGCATTTAGCTGAGAAGTCAAAGTTTACAATATACATTAATTGGTATCGCGTTAACTTTCGTGACAATCACAGGCATCTAATACCTCTGGTATTTTAAGTATATTTGTAACATATTCTGTTTACCTTTTGAAAGGTGTGATTTATTGTTACAGTAATTTCCCTTCCTGGTACAAATCTGCTTTATTTAATGAGTTGTACTTTGTGACTGATGGGGGTACAGTATGGATTGACCCGATAGATGATGTCATCAAAAGTGAAAATGAAAGTGATGTAATCTGTAACCACCATAAAGAGTTTGGAAGATTTGCCTATCTCGAAGGTTTGTATACTTTCCAAATATTAAACGTTACTCTATTATCTTGAGGCTGGAATGGTTGCCAACTACTATGGGATGGCCAGTGCTTCCTCATTACATAATACTACTACTACTTTACCTGGAAATGATTATTGGTACATATTGGTCAAATAGTCTTGAGTATTGAATAGACACATCAATCAGTCATTAAAGTGTCATGAGATGCCAAAATTCACACTTTTTTCATAATTTCTGATCGTCACGACAGCTTTGAAAACCATTAAAAAACTTAACGATTGGCGTTGGAATGAGGAAAATCCGTGCAGTATGTGGCCTGTATGAACCGAAAACGTGTTCGAAACAAAATTTAAATAACCGGGACAACCATTCATGCATTCTAAGCCAAAGTTAGTTCCAAACATTACTTTATCGTACATTTTCGAGACTAGAAGCATTAAAAAGCTTCTGAATTATACGTCTTGAGAAAAATAGCCAATAATTTCAACATTCTGTTTTAATGTAAAAATATCAACATTTTGACAGCTCATGCCACTTTAAGGAACCTAGTTTATTTATTAGAATATTGGACACATCTGCTCATCTCAATCCAATAAGATAATACTGACCTTTGCTTAGACATGTACCCTATACCCATAACATTGAACCAAGACGTCTTTGGAATTCCATCCTTTATGATTTTAATGATTTGCAGTGACTTTCAACATTACATTTAGAGAAAACATCAAGAGTGATAGGACCCTGATTAAAATCACATCTTCCTACACAAACCAGTACAATTTATTTTACCTCATTAAATTCATTTGCATTGTGTAAGTTATAAGAATTGATTGTTTATTTATTTGCTCCAGTCTAACAATCTTCTAATCTTTTCAGGTCATGAATATCGTATGTATAATACATATGACGTACACCATTACGCTTCCTTTGCTCTGGTCATGTTATGGCCAATGCTACAACTCTGTATCCAATATGACTTTGGTAAGTCTATCATCAATTAGTTTTTTATCTTTTATTTATGAACACTAAAACACACGGGCACAGGGAAAATCTTCTTGTCTAAAATAACCATGGAGACAAGTTTCTAATTGTGTTAAAAAGAGGTATCTTTTATTGATATTAAAAGTAAAACTGACCCTAAATGATCATCTTCGGTTCAAGATATGCCACACTTCTCTTACAAAGCTACTAGAAAATTGCTGCCATGTCATGTTTCCTTGAAACCTAGTATGTTCTGATGCAACCTATAATGAATGCGTTATTTGCTATCATCCAGAGCCGTATAAACACCACATGACCGGCCTGGCAGGGAAATAGTAACTAGACAGTTTGAGATTTGAACTGGTAGTGGTACGATTCTCGTATGGTATTCAACCTGCCAAGCTACATTTATAATAGTATTCATTTGTGTGTATGTGTTTCCTTTCAGCTGATGTGATACCAAAAGAAGATACTCGACAAGTAAAGTATCTGTTTAAAGGTCGTTATGGACCTCTCAAACCTCTTAATGTTATACCTCATGATATAGGAGATCCAGGTAAGCCTAGCTTATAAAAGTTTAATAGTCGGTTTCAAGTTTTGTCTTGATAGAGAATGAACCATGGGTGGATAGAACTTTGACATTTAATGCTTGCAACCGTATTACATGATGTAAATGTTTTGTATTTCCTTAATAGAGAAAGAGCCATGGGTGGATAGAACTTTGACATTTAATACTTGCAACCGTATTACATGATGTAAATGTTTTGTATTTCCTTGATAGAGAATGAACCCTGGGTGGATATAAATGCCTATCTGATCCACCCAACCTACCAGTGGAAGGATTTGAACCTGAAATTTGTTCTCCAAGTCTACAGGGACTATGTGGCTTTACAACGTATAGACTTTCTACGTGACATGTATCCAGCTCTGTGTGTAAGTTTTCAATTCCATCCAGCCCACTGGGTTTTAACAGATCCACTGAATGCACCACACAATGGTCTTGATTGACATTCAGACCATGAGCTCCTCCAATAAAATGTCTCACAATAAACAAAATAATGTTGACTATGGTGTAAAACATTACACAGAATTCCCCCTGGAGAACGTGTAATAATTTTGCTTGGCCTCGTATCAATAATAATAATAAAACCTGTAAAATAATCATACCATTGGTCTCCGTTTTGCATGATTTTCTATGATCTTACAGAAGTAGCCTGCTTACTTAGGCTTTTCCACCTGTCTCAAAAAGGATGACAGGCCCACTGTCCAAGTTTTGAATTGACCCTTGATGATGAAAATGTCAACCTTAGAATCAAACATAGAATTTGAGTTAAAAATTTTAAATAGTTTTGTAATCATTGTCTATTAAAGGAGATGTGATATTCAGAAAGCTCATAATGTCTTACTTACAACCTATGTGACTAAACTATCTACTGTTATGTAATTGATATTCTCGTTATTTTGGGAATACACTTTCGTGAAAATATGTTAGAAATTCTTCTTCCGATTTTTGGGTGACGCCCGAAACGGGAATCGAACCCAGGTCCCAGAGTATGGCATCTATCGCCAGCACTAAGTGCCGGCTGCCTTATCCATTCAGCCGGTTAGCAGTGTAATCCCAAAATAACAAGAATACTGTTATATTCACTTTCTAAAAGACACTAACTAATTAGAATATGTAATTGATGTTAACTTCAGGCTGTGATGACCTACTCCCAACATTGGGATACAGATGGTGATGGTGTGATAGATAATGGGGGATTCCCTGATCAGACGTATGATGGATGGACCAGTACAGGAGCCAGGTAACATTCTTATCTCACCTCTATATAATGCCTATTATAATAAACACATATTTCTAAATCAGTTCTCAAATTGAAGAACTTTGAGTGCATGTACATAAAGTCTTGCTAAATCTTTCAGAAAAGAATAATAAATCTGAGCTGGAACAACTAACTTTTTATACACTTGACTTAAAAAAAAATTGGTTGTATTATGGTATCACCAGCGGCATCAGTCCGTCCCTGGTTCCCTTCACAGCATATACTTTATGGGTATATGGTGTGTCATCAACCTTTTATGACATCTTCGGTTGTATAATATTGCATCTATATTTAGATTATGTAGTATTCTCTTTTATTCTATATCTTCTTTTGTTTTGACCTGATCGTGACAATTTTTTCAAAGGATATACACAAGTGGTAGATGGTCTGTCGGGAACAATTCCCTGGTTGCATAATACTACATCATCCATATATTTTCATCGAATAGAGAAATAAAAACCTTTCATATGAACAAAGAATTTCAATTGGTAAAATTTAAACCAATGTTTTCTATAATGTCGAGTAATCAGTCGCAGCGGAGGGCTTGTGTTTAGTTTACTAAAACTCTTGTTTCTCTTCTGCTTTCCATAACCAGTGCATATTGCGGTGGCATTTGGCTGACTGCTCTGCGTATGTTTGTTGAAATCAGTCAAATACTCGGGGAAACAGAGGAGGTTGAAGATTACACAGAAATCTTAAACAGAGGGAAGAAATCATACGAGGAGAAGCTCTGGAATGGTAACATTCTCTATAATATACTATGAATAAATTCTTTTTATTTTGAACAATGTTGCCAGCTAAAAAAAACTTTATTAATTGAATATACTGTACATGTATTTCCACATAGACTGTAAAAACATTGACCTGTGCAGAAATTTTCTCCTTCAGTTACTTACCTTAGATCTTGTCGAAGTCATTGTTAGCAGGTCTTATACAGCCTCAGTTAGTGAACTTCTAATCTAACACTGTGCTTGCATATACAAATTTGGGATTTTTTTACTCCAAGCAAAAGCAATTTATGTAACAAAATGCAAAACATTCTTCAATCAACTTAGTGCAGTTTCATTAGTTTTAATGTATGTTGTCTGTATTGTAGGTAGTTATTACCTCTATGACTCCAGTAATACATCCCACAGTGACAGTATCATGGCTGATATGTTAAATGGACCCTGGTACTTGGAGGCTTCAGGACTTCAGGATAACACGGTTTGTCTAAATCATTCAAGCTTTTAGTAAATATACTGACAGTTTTTCTAAATAATTTTTTGAAAAATTCCGTAAATCTGCTTTATGTGATCTTGATATTTCAACTTAATTATAGTGGGAATATGATAATAACAGTTTCTTTACTTGTTAAATATGTTTAGTTGTTGGTTGGATCAAGGAGATAATACTATATGTTATTAATCGAGTGTTTTCGTATTGCCTTGGTATTGGCCTGAGGGTGGCCGTATTGGCCCGAGGCCGCAGGCAATACGAAAACACTCGATTCATAATATTTTTATTAATAGACTGTAGAAGTTAATTTAATGCAAGCTGTCAAGTTGAACAGGAGGTCGCCCACTTAACATTTAATCCATGCCCTAAACAAAATGACGTCCGACCTTTTTTGCGCTCTTTTTTTGTTCCTGGATCAGTAGAGAAGTTTCTTCCTCTTCCGCTGTCCTAAAACGGCAATCGGATTCACTTAGGCCTACAGTAGTTTTTTCTTCTAACTCTAATATCCCGTCAATAAGACCTTGTACAACGCACTCTGGTGTAGACATTTTGAAATCAACATCTGTCGTCTGCGTCTGTAAAACTCTGTGACATCACATGTTACAATTGCGTCTTTCAGCCGCACTCGGTGAACTCGGCCAATATGACTTGAACTCGGCCAATATGACTTGAACTCGGCCAATATGACTTGAACTCGGCCTATATGACTTGAACTAGGCAATACAACCCTACGGCTAATACGAACTTGATTCGTCTGCTGATATTACCCGGCGGAAAAGGTCGTATTCGAGTAATAACTTGCACAGTCAATTAATAATTGTGCTTATTTGTATAAACTGTATCAGAATAAGTCATCTTCCTTTTGAGTTACATTATCCATATGGTTTTCATAAGCAATATGGTATCAGTTAAAATACATAATGCAGACTGTAGAAATTGATCTATGGTGAACTTTTCACTCCCATTATCCGTTTTTAAACTTGATTATTTTTCAAAATTCAGTTCTTTATAGACATAAAAACATCTTGTTAATTAAGTTGAGTTCTGAGAATATCTGGTATCTTTTTTTTCTTCAGGTTTTTCCGAGAGAAAACATTAAAACTGCCTTGAAGACAATTTTCACGTCCAATGTGATGCCCTTTGAAGAGGGTCAGATGGGGGCCATTAACGGGATGCGCCCTAATGGGAAGAAGGATTTATCTAGTGTTCAGTCTGATGAGTTTTGGGTGGGTACTACTTATGCCCTAGCTGCCACCATGATACAGGAGGTAAGTCTATACTGTAGTATTCATCAGGGGCCGGTTGTTCAAATGTGTATTAGGCTTAATATCGGTATAAATTTGTAAAGTCACAATTGAATTTCTTTGTTATGTGACGTCGTTTAGACCGGTATTAAGCCTAATACACTTTTGAACAACTCAACCCAGGCATTTAAATGGTCAGAGAAACATCAACCTGAGATGGATAATCATTTGCTAACCCCTCTGTCTTCTAATGTGGTTTACTTGATCGCCGTATGTGGAAGAGTTGTCAGGTACTTGCTGAAGATCAGGCGTTTACCCCAGGCAAAGAGTCCGGTTTCCTCCCACAATGAACCTGGCAATGCTGCCACCATCAATCAATCAATCAAAGTGGATTTAATTGTAAAGAATATGAGTTTTCAGTGTTTAAAGACCCACTTGCCGCCGTAGCCTGTTTGACATTTGTTAAGAAAACCAGTTTGCACCAGCTTACCACAGCTAAAACCACTAAAGTTAAACATAGCACACAGAAAGCATGTCCAATTAGGTTTAGAATGTATAAATGAGGGTGAAAAACAATCGCAGCTCGATTACAACAACAACACCGATCAGTGTTTGTTAACTTAAGTGTTGGATTACCCTCATCCAAGCGTTTTTGTCTGTGGTTTGCACTCGGCAGGCTTTTATAGTCCCTCTTACTCGATCGTTAGTATGTATTTCTTAGATAAAGTTCGTAAAATTATACTTTGTCGTTAGATCGCCTACACGACTCAAACCATTACGGCACTTTTGCACATGACCCGGTTTGAAGTTTGTTGACATTACGGGCACCTAACAATTCAAATTTTCAAATTCAAATTAAAAATACAAAATGAAGTCCAAACTTTTAAATTTTGGTAAAAATAGAAAGTTCCTAACTTATATTATCTGGGAAAAATACAGAAAACGGTCGTTTTTTAGCCCGCACCCGCCATCATTCTGATGGAGGGCTATTCAAATCGCTTTTCCGTGGTCCGTCGTCCGCCGTCCGTCGTCCGTCCGTTAACTTTTTGCTTGTTACCTTTATTCCAAGAAAACTACCAGTCCAATCTTAAAGGCACACTTGCCGCGAAAATCAGGAATATTGTTTACATTAAAAAAGAAAGACCGTATTCTGTATTTTTCCCAGACAATATAAGTTAGGAACTTTCTATTTTTACCAAAATTTAAAAGTTTGGACGTCACTTTGTATTTTTAATTTGAATTTAAAAATTTGAATTGTTACGTACCCGGAACGTAAACAAACCGATCTGCCCCCTATTGGCGATTTTATGTTTCAGTCGAGTGAGTGAACTAACGGCACAGTGTAATTTTACGTAGGCCTATTTATCTGAGAAATACAGACTGACGATCGGTTAACAGCGACTGGAAAAGCCTGCTGGTAATTGTTTGAATGTAAACCACAGATACAAAGGCCTTGAAGGAGGGTAATCCAACACGAAAGTTGACCGACACTGATCGTCGTTGTTGTAATCAGGCTTCGATTCTTCGTTTGTTTTTCACCCCATTTTTACAGTCTAAAGCTAACTAGACATGGTTTATGTGTCCTATGTTTAAGTTTAGTGGTATTAGTCGTAGTAAGCTCATGTAAATTGGTTTTCTTAGCAAATTTAAACAGGCTACGGCGGCATGTGTGCCTTTAATCAAACTTAACATACAACATCACCCTATGGTCTAGTTGTGCACCGTACGTTTTCATCTCATTTGCATATTCAATGTGGCCACCAGGGGGCGATATTGTTTTTTTTTGTTACCTTTATTCCAAGAAAACTACCTGTCCGATTTTCACCAAACTTGGCTGACATTATCTCCATATAGTCTAGTTGTGCATCCTACATTTTCATCTCATTTGCATATTCAATATGGCCGCCAGGGGGCGATGTTGTTTTTTCTTTGTTACCTTTATTTCAAGAAAACTACCTGTCCAATCTTAATCAAACTTAACATACATCATCACCCTATGGTCTAGTTGTGCACCGTACATTTTCATCTCATTTGCATAAACAATATGGCCGCCAGGGAGAGATGTTGTTTTCCTATGTTACGTTTATTGCAAGAAAACTTTCAGTAGTTACCTTTATTCCAAGAAAACTATTAGTCCAATCTTAATCAAACTCAACATGCATCATCACCCTACGGTCTAGTTGTACACCGTACATTTTCATCTCATTTGCATATTCAATATGGCCACCAGGGGGCGATGTTGTTTTTCTTTGTTACCTTTATTCCAAGAAAACTACCTGTCCAATCTTAATCAAACTTAACATACATCATCACCCTATGGTCTAGTTGTGCATCATACATTTTCATCTCATTTGCATAAACAATATGGCCGCCAGGGGGAGATGTTGTTTTTCTTTGTTACGTTTATTGCAAGAAAACTTTCGGTAGTTACCTTTATTCCAAGAAAACTATTAGTCCAATCTTAATCAAACTCAACATGCATCATCACTCTACGGTCTAGTTGTACACCGTACATTTTCATCTCATTTGCATATTCAATATGGCCACCAGGGGGTGATATTGTTTTTTTTTTGTTACCTTTATTCCAAGGAAACTACTAGTCCGATTTTCATCAAACTTGGCTGACATTATCTCCATATAGTCTTGTTGTGCATCGTACAGTTTCATCTCATTTGCATATTCAATATGGCCACCAGGGGGCGATGTTGTTTTTCTTAGTTACCTTTATTCCAAGAAAACTACATGTCCAATCTTAATTAAACTTAACATACATCATCACCCTATGGTCTAGTTGTGCATCGTACATTTTCATCTCATTTGCATAATCAATATAACCGCCAGGGGGAGATGTTGTTTTTCTTTGTTACGTTTATTGCAAGAAAACTTTCGCTTGTTACCTTTATTCCAAGAAAACTATTAGTCCATTCTTAATCAAACTCAACGTACATCATCACCCTACGGTCTAGTTGTGCACCGTACATTTTCATCTCATTTTGCATATTCAATATGGCCACCAGGGGGCGATATTGTTTTTTTTTTGTTACCTTTATTCCAAGGAAACTACCTGTCCAATCTTAATCAAACTTAACATTCATCATCACCCTATGGTCTAGTTGTGCATCGTACATTTTCATCTCATTTGCATAATCAATATGGCCGCCAGGGGGAGATGTTGTTTTTCTTTGTTACGTTTATTGCAAGAAAACTTTCGCTTGTTACCTTTATTCCAAGAAAACTATTAGTCCAATCTTAATCAAACTCAACGTACATCATAATCAAACTCAACGTACATCATCACCCTACGGTCTAGTTGTGCACCGTACATTTTCATCTCATTTTGCATATTCAATATGGCCACCAGGGGGCGATATTGTTTTTTTTTTGTTACCTTTATTCCAAGGAAACTACTAGTCCGATTTTCACCAAACTTGGCTGACATTATCTCCATATAGTCTTGTTGTGCATCCTTTAGTTTCATCTCATTTGCATATTCAATATGGCCACCAGGGGGCGATGTTGTTTTTTTGTTGTTACCTTTATTCCAAGAAAACTACCTGTCCAATCTTAATCAAACTTAACATACATCATCTCACCCTATGGTCTAGTAGTGCACTGTACATTTTCATCTCATTTGCATATTCAATATGGCCGCCAGGGGGAGATGTTTTTTGTTGTTACTTTTTTCCAAGAAAACTACCAATCAGATTTTCACCAAACTTGGCTCACATTATCTCCCAATAGCCATGTTGTGTACTGTACATTTTCATCTCATTTGCATATTTAATATGGCCACCGGGGGTCGATGTTTTTTTTCTTTATCTTTGTTCCAAGAAAACTACCTGTCCAATCTTAATCAAACTTAACATACATCATCTCACCCTATGGTCTAGTTGTGCACCATACATTTTCATCTCATTTGCATATTCAATATGGCCGCCAGGGGGAGATGTTTTTTTTTCTCGTTTATTGCAAGAAAACTTTTGCTTGTTACCTTTATTCCAATAAAACTATCAGTCCAATCTTAATCAAACTGAACATACATCACCCTATGGTCTAGTTGTGCACCATACATTTTCATCTCATTTGCATATTCAATATGGCTGTCAGGGGCGATATATTTTTTTTGTTACTTTTTTCCAAGAAAACTACCAATCCGATTTTCACCAAACTTGGCTAACATTATCTCCCTATAGCCATGTTGTGTACTGTACATTTTCATCTCATTTGCATATTCAATATGGCCACCAGGGGTCGATGTTTTTTTTCTTTATCTTTGCTCCAAGAAAACTACCTGACATTAATCAAAATCAACATACATTATCACCCTATGGTCTAGTTATGCACTGTTCATTTTGATCTCATTTGCATATTCAATATGGCCGCCAGGAGGGCGATATTGTTTTTTCGTTACTTCTATTCCAAGAAAATACTGGTCTGATTTTGACCAAACTTGGCTGACATTATCTCCTTCTGATCTAGTTGTGCACCCTACATTTTCGTCTCATTTGCTTATTTAATATGGCCGCCAGGAAGCAATGTTGGTTTTTAACCAAATTTGAAAATGAAACTTATTATCATTATTCCAAGAAAACTACTGACCTGATCTTAACCAAACATGACACACATCATCCCTCTAAGTTCTAGCTGTGCACCGTACATTATCATTTCATTAGCATATTGAAGATGGCTACCAGGTGGCAATGTTGTTTTCAACCAAAATTTCTAGGGGAGCTTAATTTTGCAATTCACAATTTAATTTTCCTCAACAATAGTTATCTCCCTGGAATAAGATTTTTTATGTAGGCCCCAATTCCTATATCCAGTTATTGCTGTAAGTGAAATAATCTTGAGCGCAGCGTAAAACACAAAACAATCAATCAATCAATTTAATATGAATAGATGAACGCGGGCGTTAAGATCCCTTTAAGGGATCTCTTGTTTTTTAATGTAAACAATATTCCGGATTTTCGCGGCAAGTGGGCCTTTAAATAGATTTCCCTATTTTATCACCTATCTTGAACATAACTTTATGAAAAAATCGATCAGCATAATTATTTTTTTTCCCAGTTAAGCCTATACAAATGCATATAGACGTTTATTGAATATAGTCACGAATTTACAAAGTTCCGCCAATGTACTTCCCACGTGACCAGGTTGCACTACACTGCTTGTGAAATTTTTGACACTGGGATTGATACAAATTAAAATGTTTACATTCTTGTGGAGCTATTAACAAAAAAACTTAATGCCAAAATTAGATATGGGGCTGAATACATGGTTACATTTAAAAAACAAACTAACATTGTAGATCCACGTGCCAAAAGGTCACCACTGACAGCAAAATTAAAACATATTATCGTTTCCATCTTGTGAGAGAAAGAACGTAAACAAAGTTATAGTCGGTGGTCTACAGATGTAGAAAGAAACTATAGAGAAAAAAAAAATTATTACATTTATAAGGCAAATCAGTAAAGAGGATTTAAACTAAATACCCCCAAGATTGTTAGGTCACCAAAGAAAATGATGGGTTTCCCCCCTTACTTCTCCACTGGAAGTGACATCCAAAAGGAAAATCATGGTTTATACTTTACTTATCATATGTCAGTTTTGTATGATTCTGTTTCTGTTTATTGTAGGGTTTGATTGAGGAGGGATTTCGTACAGCGTCTGGTCCTTATCACATGTGTTATGAACACATGGGCTTAGCATTCCAAACTCCTGAGGCGTATTTTGACACCCGGGAATACCGTTCCCTAGGTTACATGAGGCCACTGGCTATATGGTCTATACAATGGGCTATAGAACACTGTCAACCACATCTACTCACTTATAAACTGGCTGGAGATTTCGCAACAGTTACACTACCTAAAGGTGCTGCAGAACTATCTGCCAACGCTTCGGGTGACCATGACAACCAAATAACAATTGTACAAGAGGATGTTGCTATAGAACTTATATCATGAGTGTCTTGAAATAATTGTTGAATCCACACTGATGTATTTATGGGATGTTTCACAACATGTGATAAACTACCATCTCATCCTGTGCAATGACACTATTCTGGATATGTACCTATATTTACTATCACAGGGTTTTTGTTTAATCATTGTGCCTTTTGATACATGGCCTTACATGTTCAATGGTATCACATGTTTCTACGGCTTGTTATATATGGGATATAGCAATGTTTACAGCTTATACATCAATTTACATCTTATGTTTCAATTTACATCGGGGCCTTGGATAGAGCGGTCATCTCTCAATCTGACACAAGTTTCCCATCCATCGTTGTTGGTGCGAATCCCACGCAGTCCTAAAGAAATATTGCAAAATTTGTGAGTGTTTTTTTCATACGATCCCCCTATGTAGAGCTGCCAGGTGCTCGCCTCCGTGTCCACCCCACCCCCCCCCCCCCCCCACCCCCCCCCACCCCCCCTCTTCCTGCCCCTTCAGTCACTAAGTGAAATAACCTTAACTTGCTTAAGTGACGTAGAACATCAATCAATCAATCGATTTACAAGATCATTGCCCTTCATGAAGGGGTAGCCAAGCAATATGCTATGATAAACTATCAGCAGATATTGAGTAAAATGTTTATTGTCTTTTACCCTTATGCTTTACACACACACTTGTATGATACTAGAACTATTGTTGAAATCCAAAGACATATAGAGATTCAATCTATATTATGTTTGATAGTTATATATAATTAAACTTATTACATTCACTTCAGGGCAACTATTGCAAACTGGCAGAGAAAGATGAACTACCTGTGATATAATACATCAAAGTTAATAGTTCTAAATACAAGTCACTTTCAGAATTCTATTTTACACATATCTAGACATGTAACTCTTCAAACTTGACCAACCATCTACCTGGTTCGCATATTTTACACATCAGATGTGGGCACAAGTGCAATTCCCTGATTTACAGTGAAAAATAATATTTCCATATTACTATGAAAGTCGTGAAATAACGTTATTAATCAGAGCACAAGTTAACTGAACTGCATTTAGCATATATCTGATATAAAACACATTTCAAGTACCTGCTACTCCATGTGTATATTATAACAGTATTACATTATCAGACATTTTCTCAAGACCAGGTTATTCTCCCTGAAACGCCAACTCCGTTCATAAAGAATGACCAAGAATATCAGTTCATTGTGTGGAGAGAACTGATCGTCTGATTGTTAAAGTCTATATGATCACTATATTATATGTATTTATTATCAAACAGGTTTATGGTCACTCTTTTACATGATAATGTATAATTATGTAATAGTGTAGATAATAATGCTGGTTGTGGTTTAATACTGAACCTAATGTAGTCTATTTTAATGAGATTCGCTGTGTCATGCCTGTTGAGTTACTCTTACCAAAATGATACTAGTCTTACTGTACATTGTATATTTTCATTTTATTTTTCCTTGACTTGTGATACGACTGCAAGGCAGCTATCATGTTTCCAAAATATTTGTGCATTTTAGCGTACTGCTGTTATCTGTAATATTGTTTATATGTATAGATGATGTTGTTGATGGCATGTAACTGTTCCTTCAAGGGATCTGCCATTGTGTTTGATTATCCAATTAAAAGGATGCTTTTGGTTGTCTTTGTTTTTGCAGGTATTATTTCAAGACCATATCAATTAACTTATTTAGGAAACTTAACAAGTGCTATATTTTTATTAGATCAGTTTGGATTAAATTATCAAGTGCCTGGACCGTCTCACTCAGCCTTAAGTATGTCTCATAGTTAACACCTCTTATAAGATATTTGACACTTTGAGAGATTCTCCTCATGCTTCCTAGCATGATAGAGTATTTCTGTGACTATATGTATGATGGGTACATGACTTTTGATGAGAAATCTCAGGTAAAATAAACCCCCTTTATCCACCATAACTGTTTTTTGTTGAATTCATTGCAATGGAGTTCTGTTAATTAATATCACTTGTCATAATTCTCAAGAAAATCATTATTCATTTTCTGTTATTGTTTGTTTCCATGATTTTCTTTGCTCTTTGGTATAATAATATCCACTGCGGTGCCATGCCCAAAAATCATCATAATGACTGGTTGAGAGATTGTGTGCAGTGCCATGCTCACACACCACCATGATGACTGATTGAGAGATGGTGTGCAGTGCCATGCTCACACACCACCATGATGACTGATTGAGAGATGGTGTGCAGTGCCATGCCCACAAACCATCATGATGACTGATTGAGAGATGGTGTGCAGTGCCATGCTCACACACCACCATGATGACTGATTGAGAGATGGTGTGCAGTGACATGCTCACACACCACCATGATGACTGATTGAGAGATGGTGTGCAGTGCCATGCTCACACACCACCATGATGACTGGTTGAGAGATGGTGTGCAGTGCCATGCTCACACACCACCATGATGACTGATTGAGAGATGGTGTGCAGTGCCATGCCCACACACCACCATGATGACTGATTGAGAGATGGTGTGCAGTGCCATGCTCACACACCACCATGATGACTGGTTGAGAGATGGTGTGCAGTGCCATGCTCACACACCACCATGATGATTGAGTGAGAGATCGTGTGCAGTGCCATGCCCACAAACCATTAGGATGACTGATTAACGGATGGTGTGCTGTGCCATACCCACAGACCATTAGGAGGACTGATTAACGGATGGTGTGCAGTTTCATGCCCACAAACCATCATAAAAGAACAAATCTTTGTATCTAAAATTTTCCACTAGTCTTATCAGCAGAATTTTCACAGGTGTGTCATGCCATGAAGAAAGAAATTTATAACAAAAACGACGAATGATTTTGTTTATTTTTTTTTTTATTGTTCATGTATGTCCAGTAGAAGAATGACAATGATTTGATATGTAACAAGAAGAATAGAGAATACTTCCAACAATATGTAGACTTTTTATAGTGAGTGATAATAAAATAACACTTTGTAACTCTGCCCAAAATCACAGGAGCAATAAGCAGTTAGAAATGTTAAATAAAAACAACACATCCCAGAGAAAGGATAACAACAATATAATTATGATAACAAGACAGAAAATTCAACCAACTTTTCAATTCATAAATAGTACTCCTTGAGAAAAATAAAAACATCTCTTTTCTCCCCATTTTATAATTCAATTTGTTTCAAGATTCCAGGACATATTTGTAATCACATATTCTTCTCTCAATAGTCTAAATCAAAATTCAAACATTTCAATGAATAGGGAGGAGTATTAATAAAAGTAGTCCCTATATTAAACCATCCTTGGAATGACTAGGAAATCTCTGTACATCTGTTTCGGTTCCCAAACGTCCCTTATTTTCATTTTTATAACTCTCTCAATTATACAGCCATGCATGTAACAATATGTCAATTATGCTATTAAAAGGGGTGACACTTGATAAGCAGGCCGGTTTTAAAAAACTTCAAATTGCTACCAAGTTAACAAGGTATTTTACGAAGAGAGCGAGGGTCCACATGCGGAATCCCTCTAAGGGATCTCAACATCATTGGACAGTGCTTATAAATATTCAACGTTGTACAATTACATTCAGAGTTATCTGAAGTTAGAGGGGGGACCCTGACTTTGATAAACTAATCAAACGACAAAAATGTTTCATACAAGATTAGTAACCTTTTTATCATTTGCTAAAACCTAGACAAGCAAGGCTGTTGATGTGCAGTTATCTTACTGACAGAAGCATTTTGTGCCGACACGTAGAAATGTTTAAAGGGAAAAGTGGAATAAGATCACAGGTTCTGCTCACAACCCCACAGGAAACAGTTCCATTAATATCTCATATTTACAAACTTCTATAAAATACAAACCAGCTACATGTATATAAAAGTATTATAAACACAGCAGAAATCATAACTATTGTTTGGCTTTACAGTAAATTGTCAGCTGATATTTCAAATTAAAGATGTTTTGAATTTTCTTGACATCAGAAATTCATTTTTTGGATTTGTTGAATTTCAAATGGGTAATGGATGCTGTTTTGGCAATCTGACAAAAAGTGCTGTTTTTGGCAATATGTAAATTAACATGGATGCTGATATTCCCTTAAATTTGCAGAAAGGACATTGTCTAAAGACAAAAATAAAATAGAATTTTAGATAGAAAACTGAAGAAATGGAATGAAATCAAAGGTTGATAGTTATAAACTCAAATTCAGATTATTATTTTAAAATAATCTACAAAGCTTTAGAAGTTACATTCACAGCAATCTTGGACAGAAAACTGTCATGGTCTACATACAATGTGAGTAATATAAAAAGCTAGAAAATTGTAAAACAGGAATTGTTACGGGTTCATGTAAAATCAACATTAAAATAATATATATGATTTAAATATTCAACTATTTGTTTGGTTTTACCATTAGTTGTTTCCCCCCATGAGACTTAGTTTAGTTTTATTTGGTTTTGAACTTAGTTGTTTTTCCCCATGAGACTTAGTTTAGCTTTATTTGGTTTTAAACTTAGTTGTTTTTCCCCATGAGACTTAGTTTAGTTTTATTTGGTTTTAACATTAGTTGTTTCTCCCCATGTGACTTAGTTTAGTTTTATTTGGTTTTAACATTAGTTGTTTCTCCCCATGGGACTTAGTTTAGTTTTATTTGGTTTTAAACTTAGTTGTTTTCCCCATGAGACTTAGTTTAGTTTTATTTGGTTTTAACATTAGTTGTTTCTCCCCATGTGACTTAGTTTAGTTTTATTTGGTTTTAACATTAGTTGTTTCCCCATGAGACTTAGTTTAGTTTTATTTGGTTCTAACATTAGTTGTTTCCCCATGAGACTTAGTTTAGTTTTATTTGGTTCTAACATTAGTTGTTTCCCCATGAGGCTTAGTTTAGTTTTATTTGGTTCTAACATTAGTTGTTTCCCCATGAAACTTAGTTTAGTTTTATTTGGTTTTAACATTAGTTTTTTCCCCATGAAACTTAGTTTAGCTTTATTTGGACTTCAACTTAGTTGTTTCCCCATGAGACTTAGTTTAGCTTTATTTGGTTTTAAACTTAGTTGTTTCCCCATGAGACTTAGTTTAGTTTTATTTGGTTTTAACATTAGTTGTTTCCCCATGAGACTTAGTTTAGTTTTATCTGGTTTTAAACTTAGTTGTTTCCCCCCATGATACTTTGTTTAGTTTTATTTGGTTTTACCATTAGTTTTTTTCCCCATCAGACTTTATAGTTTAGTTTTATCTGGTTTTAAACTTAGTTGTTTCCCCCCATGAGACTTAGTTTAGCTTTATTTGGTTTTAAACTTAGTTGTTTTCCCCATGAGGCTTAGTTTAGCTTTATTTGGTTTTAACATTAGTTGTTTCCCCATGAGGCTTAGTTTAGTTTTATTTGGTTTTAACATTAGTTGTTTCCCCATGGGACTTAGTTTAGTTTTATTTGGTTTTAACATTAATTGTTTCTCCATGAGACTTAGTTTAACTTTAATTGGTTTTGTTCAACATTGCATCAAAACATCAGGCAAATAATGTTTTGGGTTTTAACATAATGGGGGAAAAGCACCGAATGAAGTAAGAGGAAAATATATCAATAAATGTGTATTAAGATTTCTAAATTGTGTAAATATAGAAAAAAATATCTTGAAAGAGACAGAGTTTTAAAAAAATCAGAGAACTTAGAGAACAAGATAGTGCCCTTCCTGTGGAAACATGGCCTCCAACTCTTTTAGAGTCAAAATCTCAACAAAAAATGATGTAGGTAATTTTGTACTCTATTTTATGGTCTTGATATTGGTGATGTCACAAAGCAGCCACACCGAATGTATCCAACCTTTTTTCAATATTTGGATAATTAATAATTCAATTGGTCCAAATCAGAAAACCAAATAATATATTTAAGACAAAACAAAATTAAATGCTGCAAAGGATTATGCCCGTAAAAAGGTACAAATTTAAAAATACGTAAAGGGCAAACAATTATAAAAACCTCTCTAACATAAGTTTTACCCATTATGTCAATCATGTTGAATATGTGTGTTTTTAAATGCAATAATCTGTAATAGGTTTTGCTTGTTATGTTTTTTTCAAAATTGGCCATGATCTTTAAAGCAAGGGAGATAATCACAATATCTTACAGAGGATTATCCCCCCTTGGGTGTGATAACCTTCTGTTTCCATTGCACTTGGTTCTGGACCCTTCAACAATAGCCTGTTATATCACAGGAAACATTACTAACAGCTGACAATTGGTACCTATTGCTCAGCCATATGAGACAGAAAGGAATTAATACAAAAGATAGGAACAATCCTAAATAGACAAAATGACATGGAATATACATAAGAGATCAATACAAACACAAAAAACAATCAGTTTCTGTCCTAGCACATCACCCGATATCTCTTTTTTTTGTTAAATACATAATTAGAACTATCACAACATATTGCGGAACTGCCTTAGAAACTTCTCACATTCTAATAAGTCTGGAAAAAATATTAAATCTTTGTGTGTAAGCAATCTTGATGATCATCTTTGCCCCAAAACGATTATTCCTTTTCCATCAATCTTAAATTTCCTTCAAAGTTTACTTAAAAGTAAATCCTTGTATATTCTCACTGGATTTCACGGCTTCCTGAGACTATATAACAGTCCTCAGTTCTTGGAAAAATAAGACAAAAACTTGATAATCACACAACTGAAAGTGAGCACCCTATATACCCTCGTCGAATAGGAGAACTAAGCTCAAAGCTATAGGCCTCACTCTGTCAGATTTTCACATCATTTTAACGTCCTCCTTTATCAAGGGGTTGGTACCACAGACAAACGCGACTGTTTAGGTTCTATTTCTAGGGAGGCTTTATACGTTTGTTCTTCATCTAATAATCGACGTGTGTCTAAAAGATAATTTGTTACCTGAAAATACAAAAATGAAATAATATAATTCAAGATCATTGAAAAAAAAATATGTACAGTATTTAGATAAAATATGACTTTTGAGAAAAAATAATAACTATATTAATAAATGTACAAAAATGGAAAATCAAATTTGAATGTGTACATAAGAATTCAAAATTCACAGAGAATAATTTAGTATCATAATACTTGTGGGTTTTTCTATAAATAAAAATAGAATATTCATATCTTACAAAGCATTGAATATGTCATCAAAACTTACTTTCAGATTTTTATTGTAGCTTCTTTTGAATGTTGAGAATAAGAATATGTATTATTTAAATACAAGGACAATCTTACCCGTGGATGATGTTCTATTCTATAGGGAGTTTGCTGGAACAGCCGTATTTCTCTTATAACATGGGCTATCTGTAAGGTAAAAATAAGTCAAACATTAAAGGATAAATGCCAAGTTCTTTCTGAACACCTGGCGGAGATTTGTTTTTGCAGATTGAGTAAATATTTGTCTAAAAACATGATATTGAAATAAAACCTCCAGTAAGGTCACAGGGTGTTAAAGAAACAGTGATTGAAAATATGCATATTTTCTGTCAATAATCGGAAATATCTTCGCATTCGATGTCACAGTTGACATTTGAACGCTTTCGGTGTCATTTCAACCAACCATGAAGAGGCCTGGCTTAATGTTGATTGTGTATGGCGTCACAACAATAGAGATGTATGTATCAGATGTCAACTGTGACATCGGCGCTACAGCTAATTAATTTCCGTATCTGGGCTGTAGAGAGAAAATAATGCCTTCAACTTTGTAGGTTTCGTGTCTGAAATCTTATTTTGCTTTTGGCTACATTCGTAAGTCTATACGGTCCATGTCTTTAAACAAATTGATTATCATATAGGAGGCATTGACTTAAACTTGACATTTATCCTTTAACAACACACAAATTAGAATGTATTGTTTGGTGTTTTAGCAGCAAGGAACATTTTTTTGCTTATATTGCAGCTTTACCAGGTTATTTTGGGGAATACGGCTGAGCATAGAGGAACCTCCAAAACAATATATTAGACATTCCACAAAAGTTAGCCCACCATTAAACACCTAACTACTAGATAGCTACACCAAGCTATCTGACATTTATTTTAATGAATGTGGCTACATGACGTTGCTACATGATGTTGCTACATGATGCTGCTACATGAAGTTGATATGTGAAGTTGCTAAAATGTACATGGTGTTGCTACGTGATGTTGCTATGTGAAGTTGCTATGTGATGTTGCTACCTGAAGTTGCTATGTGAAGTTGCTACATGTATGTGATGTTGCTACGTGATGTTGCCACATGATCTTTTGATGCAGAAATCCAGGCGTTTAACTTTCATAATCAGTCCCAATGTTGAACCATAATGCTTTGACATACAGTGTACATGTACATGTAGGACGTCTTGCTGGATTAAAATGGTTTTCATTGTGTGTGTTCTATTAGTGAAGGATAACGAGCTGTATGACACGGATCAATAAGTGGCTGTCGCCATCAGGACCCCTCGGGTCTGGGCCAAAGAAACCGAAGATATATTTATTTTCCAGACAATTTGTTGCGAGTTAAAAATGACTCCACATACATGCATCACATTTACAAGGAGGTTTTTGGCTGACAGTCATGTAAGGGGCATAACTCTTGAAAAAAAACATCCGAGCGCGTCGATTTTCAATAGGCTTCTTGTACTTGCTGTATTAAACAAATGTGTGAAGTTTCAAAGTTGTAAGTTAAAGACTTTTTTAGATAATGTGTTTACAAGGCTTTTTGCAGCAGAGGTAATGTAAGGGGCATAACTCTTGAAAAAAACATCCGAGCGCGTTGATTTTAAATAGGCTTCTTGTAATTGCTGTATTAAACAAATGTGTGAAGTTTCAAAGTTGTAAGTTAAAGACTTTTTTAGATAATGTGTTTACAAGGCTTTTTATAGAAGCGGTAATGTAAGGGGCATAACTCTTGAAAAGAATACCTGAGAGCGTTGATTTTAAATAGGCTTCTTGTACTTGCTGTATTCAACAAATGTGTGAAGTTTCAAAGTTTAAATTAAAGACTTTTGTAGATAATGTGTTTACAAGGCTTTTTATAGCAGCGGTAATGTAAGGGGCATAACTCTTGAAAAAAAATATCCGAGCGCGTTGATTTTCAATAGGCTTCCTGTACTTGCTATATTAAACAAATGTGTGAAGGTTCAATGTTGTAAGTTAAATACTTTTTTAGATAATGTGTTTACAAGGCTTTTTGCAGCAGAGGTAATGTAAGGGGCATAGCTCTTGAAAAAAAACATCCGAGCGCGTTGATTTTTAAATAGGCTTCTTGTAATTGCTGTATTAAACAAATGTGTGAAGTTTCAAAGTTGTAAGTTAAAGACTTTTTTAGATAATGTGTTTACAAGGCTTTTTATAGCAGCGGTAATGTAAGGGGCATAACTCTTGAAAAGAATACCTGAGAGCGTTGATTTTCAATAGGCTTCTTGTACTTGCTGTATTCAACAAATGTGTGAAGTTTCAAAGTTTAAATTAAAGACTTTTGTAGATAATGTGTTTACAAGGCTTTTTATAGCAGCGGTAATGTAAGGGGCATAACTCTTGAAAAAAATATCCGAGCGCGTTGATTTTCAATAGGCTTCCTGTACTTGCTATATTAAACAAATGTGTGAAGTTTCAATGTTGTAAGTTAAAGACTTTTTTAGATAATGTGTTTACAAGGCTTTTTATAGCAGCGGTAATGTAAGGGGCATAACTCTTGAAAAAAACATCCAAGCGCGTTGATTTTATATAGGCTTCTTGTACTTGCTGTATTAAACAAATGTGTGAAGTTTCAAAGTTGTAAGTTAAAGACTTTTTTAGATAATGTGTTTACAAGGACCAATGGACAGACGGACGACGGAGGCAACGACAATACCCTTCGGGCAAAATTTGCCCGAGGGGTAAAAACTATCCCACATACATCAATCTGTTTCATTTACAACAAACATCCATTATAATAAGTGAACTGATCCTGAGTGAGATATCAAAGTGGCATGAGCTGCCAAAATATTGATATTTTGACTTTAAAACAGAATGTTGTAATTACTGGGCATTTTTGTCAAGACGTATAATTCGGGGGCTTTTTAAGGCTTCTTGTCTGGAGAATGAATGATAAAGTATTGTTTTGAACTAACTTTGGCTTAGAATGAATGATTCAGACACTATTTCGGTTCGTTTAGGCTCATTCGTTTAGCCTCATTCCAATGCCAATCACTTAGTTTTTCGATGGCCTTCAAAGCCTCTTACTGTCGTGGCGATCAGAAATAATGAAAAAGAGTGAATTTTGGCCGCTCATGCCCCTATAAACATCAAAATTATTAAAATAGTTTTTGATTTTTACTTTACCATTCTCATTTTGGAAAAATTAACAAGACCATCGTCTGTAAAGTTGGGTGTTCCTTCTTCAATGAATGAGAGATCTGTAAGGTACATTCCCAGGTATGGTATACAGGGAGGGTCACACCTGTTGATTACAATAGCAAATACACTGAAATTATACCTGTAACTGATGGACATGATTTCATAATTCAGGTAACTTAAAAAGATGTTTAAGTTGATCGAGCTACACAGGTTATCTTCAGCTACCCAACAACTGTTTGAAACGCGCTTTAAACATGGGTTTCATTTTTAGGAGAAATAATTCAGGCATTGTGTAGGAGTAAGTTTTAGTGAACAACCTGAGCTTTAAACATCTATACTGAAGCTTTTATCAATTCCAATTGTCAAAGACATAACCATAGATGTCGGACACTCGTCATGTTTACAAACTGAATTCATAGCAATGCCTAAATTATTTCTCATTTATTTTACCAAAGTAACACATTGGCTCGGTATTGTGTTAACATCTGAATAAAACAATGCTGGACCATGTTTCTGAGGGAGTGGCAGGGAGGGGGGAGCGTCTGTGCCCTTTGGAAAGCCCCAACCTTCAGTAGATAACTAACATCCATCACACAGATTAAGTGAAAATCAATGCACTCAAAAAGCTTGTTGTCCTATTCAGCATAATATAACTGGACATTATTTTCATTATTTTTGGAATAATACTATCTTGAAAAATGTCATAAATTATGGGTGACGCCCGATCCATAAATTGTACCTGAAAACAAATTAAACTCATAATATAACTTATTTGCGAGCTAGCCAACTATATTTAAAGCAACCAAACTACCAAGGGTACCTGACCACTATCTAACAGGTTTTAACCTTTGATTAAATGCAAAATTTTAATTTTTCATTTTGGGTGGAGATTGAGTGAGTGGCCAATCACACCCATTGAGGCCCCATCAATGAACTGTATGATCTACAATAGCTTACCTGTACTGTATGATCTACAATAGCTTACCTGTACTGTATGATCTACAATAGCTTACCTGTGTAGGGCTTCCCTCATATTCTTAAAGCGGCCGTCAGAAGAGACCAAAGTTTGGAGCCGCTCTATCATCTGTTTGGTCTGAAAATAAAGTAACAACTCTAGTAGCACGTATGATAAATGTAATTATTTTAAGTAGAGTATACCAGTATAATCACACATGATTTAAAATTGATTGATTTATGTTTTATGTGGCTCTCAAGGTTATTTCACTTATTTGGCAGCATTGCCAGGTTTAGTAGGGGAGGAAACCGGGCTCATTGCCCGGAGGAAACCCTCGACCTTCAGCGAGTACCTGGTAACTCTTCCAAATATGGTGTTCGAGTGAAAAATACACTCAGATATTTGTTACTTTTTATTTGGTCTGAGTGGGACTTGCATCAGCGTCACATCGATGGGAGGCTTGTGTCGGTTTGAAGAACTATCACTCTAACCGAACCACCAAGGCCCCAATGATTTTAAAGCACATCACTCAAGTTAAGGCTGTCCTTAAAAATAAGTTTGCTTCGCGTAAACTGGCCCTGTCTGTAAAGTTTGGGTAGATAGGTAGGCTTTTTTATTTATATATTTTCCAATGTTTGAATCTTATTTAAAATGGCCACACATACAGGCATACTGCTTCATGTTACTGTAGCAATTCTATTCATTTTTTGAAAACAAAAATTCAGCAGATGGTGGATAAAAGCTTTTGAGTAGGCAGGTTTTTGGTAGGGGTGGGTTACGCAAAGGCCAGTGTTAGCCGTTAAACAAGCTGTTTATTGTGCAGCTACTGAATTTATTAAACTCATCCCTTGGGAGGCTAACATCACAAAGTCATAAATCAAAAACACCTGATTTTGTGAAAAAAATACAAAAATTCTCACCTGTTTTGATAATTTTTCCCATGTTTTTTTTAATCGATACACAGAACTATTGACAAAAGCTGCACAGATCTGTAAAACCCCGTTATAGTTGTGCATACATCTACATATATCAGCAATGGCCGCCCACTTCTCAATACAAGACACCCGATCCTGTTGGTTGCTACGTCCGACAATCTCCGAGACAACCAATCGACTGACCTCATTAAATCGTTTACTGACCAATAAAACATGAGTGGCTTTGGAGGATTTGTTTGGTTTCATCCATGCTTGACACAGCAGTTCTCTGTAATACATAAAGTATATGGCATCAATGCAATGTACATGTATATAGGTCAATTCTCATTGATAATATAATGACATATTCAAGACTATATTTTTATCAAATAAAATGCAACTTTGCACGTTTTGTTCCACAACCTATTAGTGAACAAAATGCAGCTTTGCACGTTTTGTTCCACAACATATTAGTGAACAAAATGCATCTTTGCACGTTTTGTTCCACAACATATTAGTGAACAAAATGCAGCTTTGCACGTTTTGTTCCACAACATATTAGTGAACAAAATGCAGCTTTGCACGTTTTGTTCCACAACATATTAGTGAACAAAATGCATCTTTGCACGTTTTGTTCCACAACATATTAGTGAACAAAATGCATCTTTGCACGTTTTGTTCCACAACATATTAGTGAACAAAATGCAGCTTTGCACGTTTTGTTCCACAACATATTAGTGAACAAAATGCAGCTTTGCACGTTTTGTTCCACAACATATTAGTGAACAAAATGCAGCTTTGCACGTTTTGTTCCACAACATATTAGTGAACAAAATGCAGCTTTGCATGTTTTGTTCCACAACATATTAGTGAACAAAATGCAGCTTTGCACGTTTTGTTCCACAACATATTAGTGAACAAAATGCAGCTTTGCATGTTTTGTTCCAAAATGTATTAGTGAACAAAATGCAGCTTTGCAAGTTTTGTTCCACAACATATTAGTGAACAAAATGCAGCTTTGCACGTTTTGTTCCACAACATATTAGTGAACAAAATGCAGCTTTGCATGTTTTGTTCCAAAATGTATTAGTGAACAAAATGCAGCTTTGCAAGTTTTGTTCCACAATGTATTAGTGAACATTGCCAAAGCAACATATCCTACCAAAAGTCACACTTGTTTATAATCTCCTATAGTCCTGCAGCTTAATGACATCACCGAAAAATTATGGGATATTTGAGGGTACTGAATGGAAATGACCGCTTTGTAACAAGCCCTTGTTGCAACATGTATGACCGCATGCCAAAATACTTTTCAGTCAAGTATACTTTCCGTCGGCCATGTTGATGCATCAGGACACCACCATGAAGTCATTAAGCAATCAGTCTATTGCCACAATTTTTTAAGTTTCATGAAAATACTAAACAATGCAGATTAAAATGAAATATATTCAGTCAACTAGTGGCCACAGTTACTCTGCGTTATGCAGAGTGCAGTTTGAAATCCATTATTTTGTACTCAAATGTTAAATCATCTAAATATTCACAAATAAGGAGGATTTTCTTAAACAAGTGGCTGAGATTCAGAACTTACTCGCTCCTAATAGCTATAAATATCTGATGATCAAGGTAGGTGAGTTGTTCAGCGATATCCAGAGCAGACAGAGTGTCAAATGTGTCGTTAGAAGATACCTGGTGAAAAATCAACACAATCAAAATGTTAACTTATTCCAGACATACAGACCAGGGGGCTGTTTCTCAACACATTTACGCCCGTCGTAACTTTACCCCTGGTCGTAACGTAATGTTGAAGGTATATGTTGCCATGACGTTACGACCAGGCCTGCGCAAAGTTACGTCGGTGTCTAGAAACAGCCGCCATATAACAAGAAAAACAAATGCTCTGGTTCTGCTTAGTAAAAATGTTTGATGCAAAAAGTCAGCACCTTGTGCATCTTGATTTACTTGTTTACTAAATGAAAACAATGTTTGATAAATGAGAACAATGTTAACTGAATGAAAATACAATGGTATTCAAAATGAGTGAGTGATTTGGGGTTTACGTCCTGCTTAACAGTATTTCAGTCATATGAAGACGTCTCCTTGTGGCAGGGCAGATTTCAACTGCTCTTTTATTTGGTGCTGCCTCACCAAGACAACTTGCCGAAGACACCCAGCAAGCCCCCTCACCCAGTCACATTATACTGACGTGAAGATAAGTGAAGATACTAAATGAAAACAATGTTTGATAAATGAGAACAATGTTAACTGAATGAAAATACAATGGTATTCAAAATGAGTGAGTGATTTGGGGTTTACGTCCTGCTTAACAGTATTTCAGTCATATGAAGACGTCTCCTTGTGGCAGGGCAGATTTCCACTGCTCTTTTATTTGGTGCTGCCTCACCAAGACAACTTGCCGAAGACACCCAGCAAGCCCCCTCACCCAGTCACATTATACTGACGTGAAGATAAGTGGGTTTGAAGTATGTTTGCTTTGGGGTTTTTTTCTGAAGAAATATTGTTTAAACTAAGAAACTGTTCAATTTTAAAATCAGTTCATCCACATAATGCAGCCAAATGAAAAACCCACTTAAATGTATAATATTTAAATTAGTCTGAGTTGGATTTAAACTCGTGACCCATCTGGGCTCCTTAAATTCCAGGAGAAGTATGATAAATAGACAAAGTAAAGCATGTCAATCAAACCAAACAATAATTAAAACTAGCTTTAGACTTACAGCAGGTGGAAGAAGTAATTTTTCTAGGTCAACACGTTTAGTTTCCGGGTTGTTGACCTGCCTAAGGATTGCCACAGAGGCTTTGTGTTCCGCTGGTAATAAACACGAGTTACACACCATCTCTTCCAATAAATCCGTCACCGCTGCTTTTAATTCTGTATCACATTCAAAATCCTACAAAATATACAACAAATGAATATCTGAATTTATAGTAAATATATAAAATTTGTTATAAAAAATGTTTAATTATGCCGAAAGATACATGATAGATTCATAACTTAATTCAACTTCTAAAGTTATATAATATTAAAGTTGGCCTCAAAGCTACATGTATATTCTCATACTACATCCTTGATATTTTCACTCCAAGGCAGTGTGTTATTTTATGTTGTGTTTTGTTGTGAAATTATGGCTCGTATAACACTATGTCCTCACAAATGAACTGTCAAAACTGAATTCACAAAATAATTTTGTCATCAGGCATAATGATGTTAAAATGAAGCTTCCAGTAGCAACCATATATCGTAGGTCGGGGATGGTGTGGATGGTGGCGTCATTTCTAATGTTACAATGCAATATCCAGTCTTTCTTCGGACAGACATTCTTGAAAGGCGAACTGTTTTTTTTAAAAATTTTTGTGCAGTGTGAGAAAAGGATTATCCAACCCAGTGTGTTACAATGAATATCACTCTTAACTTCCAAAGTCACTCGCCACAGGCTCCAAGAAATGTTTCAAATGGCTAACATTCTTCCACTCAATACGGAGTTAACATTGGTTGAAGGCTACAGGGGGTCTCCGTGGCTCAGTAGGTAGAGCGTTGGACACTTAATCTAAACAGCCTTCCACCAATGGGTCGCGGGTTTGAATCCTACTCAGTCCAAACAACTGGGCTGGTTGTCAATTACCAACGGAAGGTCGTGGGTTTCTTCCGGGCATAGAGCCCGGTTTCCTCCCACAATAAAACTGGCAACGCCGCCATATAAGTGAAATAATCTGAAGCGGCGTAAAACACCAAACAATCAATCAATTGAAGGCTACATACCTGCGAATGTTTGGAGACCCAGTGTTTGAGTACATTTAGAACTCTCATAGTGGCAGCTGTACTAATCACAGATTCTCTCTTCTTCACTTGAGGACGGGTCTCCGCTGAACCTTCAAGGGAGATAATCAATAAGCAAAGCTATAATCCAATCCATTTTGACCAAATCATCTCTTCAGATTGGAAATGAAACGCTTGTTTGAAATATAATTTTAGAAATAAAAGTTAAGACCTCTGTCACAGAAAATCCTCTGTAACCTCAAAAGATAACCTCATTCAGATTTTTATTGTACTGAAAATCTAAAGAGTGGATGTAACAGAACTCAACTTATCCCACCTCACAATGAATACCTCCTTTCAATTGGTTCAAACCAGTCACATGGAGACCGTGTATATTCCATATTACGGCGACATACATGTACCATACAGGGCGACTACCATATATGGTTTGTGACGTCATATCTAGACACTTGCCAGTCGTGTCTGCTTGTGCCATACATATTAGAAAATAGTTTTATTTTCTACCTTTTATGAAAGCCAATTTTCAGTTCAAGAAGGCTTAAATGTCATACAATTTACATGTAGGTCTTCGGTGGGATAAATTCGTTACAGGCTTTGTTCGAGGGAGGATAAAGAAATATATGGGGTCAGTAAACGCCTGTCCCAATATTCTGTTTACTGACCCTATATATTTCCATATCCCCCCTCGCACAAACCCTGTAATTAATAAAGTATACCGAGCAAGATGTTGCATAAATTACACCACCATACCACTGTTTACATGAGGATGTTCCAAGGAAATAAACCCTTTTACCTGCACTGAGGAAGCGATTGACGCCCTTTGGGTGCACCGTTGGAATTCCAGATCCGGCTGTGGCAGCGGCAAAGGCTACAGTGGCTGCTGATGAACTGGACCTAGTAGGGAACAAAACACTATATACACATATAGTGTGAAAATAAGGAGACTTCATTATGCTGTCTTTGGCTCACAGGATATGCTAGTTAAATGGACTACAACAAGTGCCAGTCTCACCAGGTGCCAGGTGCAAAACTCAATATGTACCAATATTGAGAAAACAGGTGTGGTCCAAACGGATATCCATACTAATTGTGAGCCATAGTTCTCTATTTGTTTTCTTTCACTAGAGTGGATACAACATTCTAGATATGAATTGACAATTGGTGCAAACTATAGCTAGAAACCCTAAACTACAAGGCTGAAACTTAACTATAACAACAGACATTCCATTCCATTACCAATTCAAAACTAAAAGAAATTAAAAAAAAATGCAAAAATTGTATTTTATTCCAGACATTAAAATGAATGAACAAAAATGTAACATGCAAAATCAAACAAACAAGCTATTTTTCCAACAATAAACTATCAAACACACCATCAAAATAAAGCATAGAAACACATTTTATCCCATTTAATTTAGTTAAAGTATAAAAGTTAAGCTTACTTTTAATCCTGCAAAAATACTTTATAGGCCTTGTTCAAAGATAATATTTAAGGTTATTTTTTCCCTTCAAAATATTTTAAGGCAAGATATAAAAGGCGCACTTGTCACTCTAGATTTTCTGATTTTGAAAATATGTTTAAAATGTATAAATGGTTGTGTCAAGGCATTTCTAAGTCCAAACATCAACCTAAGATCACAAATCTTGTAAATTCAATGTTTGATTACACTCCTCTTAAAAATACAAAAGATGTTAAAAGCTTTGAATTTGGGCAAAAACAACTTTTTATCACTGGAAAAACTACAGAAAACGGTCTTTCTTTTTCAGTGTAAACAGTTTTCCAGATGTTTGTGTCAAGTGCACCTATAAGGAATATTGATAGACTGAAGATGGTATATATGACACATGTGACGTTAGTAGAGAAAAAACACCAAAAAAAGCCACCATCTTGCTGTACTACTAAGATCCAGGCACACAGTGAACATAACTCGCATGCAAATCTCCAGTCTATCAATAGTTGTTGGTAGAAATATTCTCACCACATAATCTTTGCCTTCATGAAATGTTTATTATCGAAATAACCAAAAGCTTTAGAGAAACCAATAATAAAATCACAACATTGTACCTGCGCGTTGAAGCCCTCGATGACGTAACCACGGTTCCTGCTTTCGCCCTTGGAGGTGAACCTTCGATTTGGGCAAAACTACTTCTTGTCGTTGTACTTATGGACTCTGCTTCAGCACTGCCTCTTTTGCTAGAGGCTGTGTTAGTGAGAGAAAAAAGTAGTTTTTATTACAGAAAAAAACATACGGTGCATACGTTAAAAAGAGGTATATCAATAAGACCATTTATATAAGATATATATAATTTGATTTATGTTTTTTTTCTTTTGGGGGGGGGGGGGGGGGGGGCTATAACAGAATTTGGGATCTACCTGTACTTTAAGAATAGATAACCCATAGAGAAATATGCCTACAACTTTTAAAACATCGTGGCACAAGGTGTTTCAAAAATATTTTCAATCAAGCTTGTAACGCTCAATCACTGCCTGATTTAATTCGATTACTGTTATTGGTAATGATTGACCAGGCATTGTAGCTGATTTGTAACTTGTAGATGCCTCAATAAATAAAACTTATCATTATACTATTCTTTGTAAAGAAAATTGCTGAGATTTGTATTGCTAGTCGTATTATATATTAGGGAGCTTTGTGGCTGGGCCCGGTTGCACAAAAGTGTATTAAGCTTAAGTCTGACTTAACTATGCGACCTCACAGTCAAATTCCTTTGTGACGTGATGTATTTAAGCCTGACTTAAGCTTAATACACCTTTATGCAACCGGCTCCAGGTCATTAAGCTGAAGGTATACGTTGCTATGACGTTGGATGTAAATCAGCCCCCAGTTGTTCATAACCAATTCAACATGTTACACAAATGTTGAACTTTCCCCCTTACACACACACCCCCCCCCCCCGACATTTCAAGATAATGATATGTAAAACTAGAGAAAATGAATGGGCATAAATGCACCGCTATAACAAAAAACAAGATCAATAATTTGAGCTGTGTATCTGGGTGAATAGAAAATAACATATTTATGATTTACCACTTGAATTGAATTATGATGTGTAAATGGACTTACCTCTTCTCATGTTGAGTTGAGGTCCCACCATATTAGGAGAGGATAAACTGTATTTGATGATAGGTGAGGAGGCTCGTTTCAGTTTGGGACTTGCTGTGGGGGATCTTACTGGGGATCTTGATGGGGAGGAATGTCGCCCTGGTGAAACACGGCCAGGGGACGGCGTTCGTCCGGGGGAACTAGTCCTTACTGCGGAGGTTATTCGAATGGGTGACACATGCCCTTTAGAACTCCTTTTAGGGCTTGAACTAGGAGATAATGCCAATGCTTCTAAACTAGTGCTTCCTGATTTGAGGATACCCGGGTATGATTTTCTAGGACTACTTAGACTGGGAGGCAAACCCCATGAGCTACATGATTTCTTTGGGCTGCCTAAGGGTGATACAACGGGGCTACGAGCAGGGGTGCCGGGAGTAAGTGTATCAGAACTAATGGCTGAACTCAACGCCCCCGTTAATGTCTCTGATGAAGAGGCTAGCATTGAGGTACAGGGAGGAGAAAGTAGGCGAGTTTCAAAGTCACTACTGTCACACGTGTCCGTAGACGACTCGCCCGGATCATGATCCGATATAACGATTCCTGACGATGAGGAATCATCTGTGGTTATAAGAGGCAAGTCTGTGTCATTCAGAGTCTCACAACGGGCAATCGGAGCTGCCCTTATCCTCGGGGGTGCCAAGTATGACTGTAACTCACTGTGACTTTCTTCACTATCTGTGGATTCTGTCCTCTCAACTGAAACAAATAAAGTATCATTAGCCTGGCTACTATGTACAAGAGATCCCTTAAAGGGATCTTAACGCCCGCGTTCATCTATTCATATTAAATTGATTGATTGATTGTTTGGTGTTTTACGCTGCGCTCAAAATTATTTCACTTACAGCAATAACTGGATATAGGAATTGGGGCCTACATAAAAAATCTTATTCCAGGGAAATAACTATTGTTGAGGAAAATTAAATTGTGAATTGCAAAATTAAGCTCCCCTAGAAATTTTGGTTGAAAACAACATTGCCACCTGGTAGCCATCTTCAATATGCTAATGAAATGATAATGTACGGTGCACAGCTAGAACTTAGAGGGATGATGTGTGTCATGTTTGGTTAAGATCAGGTCAGTAGTTTTCTTGGAATAATGATAATAAATTTCATTTTCAAATTTGGTCAAAAAACAACATTGCTTCCTGGCGGCCATATTTAATAAGCAAATGAGACGAAAATGTAGGGTGCACAACTAGATCAGAGGGAGATAATGTCGGCCAAGTTTGGTCAAAATCAGACCAGTATTTTCTTGGAATAGAAGTAACGAAAAAACAATATCGCCCTCCTGGCGGCCATATTGAATATGCAAATGAGATCAAAATGAACGGTGCATAACTAGACCATAGGGTGATAATGTATGTTGATTTTGATTATTGTCAGGTAGTTTTCTTGGAACAAAGATAAATAAAAAAAACATCGCCCCCTGGCGGCCATATTGAATATGCAAATGAGATGAAAATGTACAGTACACAACATGGCTATAGGGAGATAATGTGAGCCAAGTTTGGTGAAAATCGGATTGGTAGTTTTCTTGGAAAAAAGTAACAAAAAAAATATATCGCCCCTGACAGCCATATTGAATATGCAAATGAGATGAAAATGTATGGTGCACAACTAGACCATAGGGTGATGTATGTTCAGTTTGATTAAGATTGGACTGATAGTTTTATTGGAATAAAGGTAACAAGCAAAAGTTTTCTTGCAATAAACGAAAAAAAAACCATCTCCCCTTGGCGGCCATATTGAATATGCAAATGAGATGAAAATGTACGGTGCACAACTAGACCATAGGGTGAGATGATGTATGTTAAGTTTGATTAAGATTGTACAGGTAGTTTTCTTGGAATAAAGATAAAGAAAAAAACATCGCCCCCTGGCGGCCATATTGAATATGCAAATGAGATGAAAATGTACAGTACACAACATGGCTATAGGGAGATAATGTGAGCCAAGTTTGGTGAAAATCGGATTGGTAGTTTTCTTGGAAAAAAAGTAACAAAAAAAAAACATCTCCCCCTGGCGGCCATATTGAATATGCAAATGAGATGAAAATGTACGGTGCACCACTAGACCATAGGGTGAGATGATGTATATTAAGATTGATTAAGATTGGACAGGTAGTTTTCTTGGAATAAAGGTAACAACAAAAAAACAACATCGCCCCCTGGTGGCCATATTGAATATGCAAATGAGATGAAACTGTAGGATGCACAACTAGACATATATGGAGATAATGTCAGCCAAGTTTGGTGAAAATCGGACTAGTAGTTTCCTTGGAATAAAGGTAACAAAAAAAAAACAATATCGCCCCCTGGTGGCCATATTGAATATGCAAAATGAGATGAAAATGTACGGTGCACAACTAGACCGTAGGGTGATGATGTACGTTGAGTTTGATTAAGATTGGACTAATAGTTTTCTTGGAATAAAGGTAACAAGCGAAAGTTTTCTTGCAATAAACGTAACAAAGAAAAACAACATCTCCCCCTGGCGGCCATATTGATTATGCAAATGAGATGAAAATGTACGATGCACAACTAGACTATAGGGTGATGATGTATGTTAAGTTTGATTAAGATTGGACATGTAGTTTTCTTGGAATTAAGGTAACTAAGAAAAACAACATCGCCCCCCTGCAAATATGCAAATGAGATGAAACTGTACGATGCACAACTAGACTATATGGAGATAATGTCAGCCAAGTTTGATGAAAATCGGACTAGTAGTTTCCTTGGAATAAAGGTAACAAAAAAAAAACAATATCTCCCCCTGGCGGCCATATTGTTTATGCAAATGAGATGAAAATGTACGATGCACAACTAGACCATAGGGTGATGATGTATGTTAAGTTTAATTAAGATTGGACAGGTAGTTTTCTTGGAATATAGGTCACAAAGAAAAACAACATCGCCCCCTGGTGGCCATACTGAATATGCAAATTAGATGAAACTGTACGATGCACAACTAGACTATATGGAGATAATGTCAGCCAAGTTTGATGAAAATCTGACTAGTAGTTTCCTTGGAATAAAGGTAACAGAAAAAAACAATATCGCCCCCTGGTGGCCATATTGAATATGCAAATGAGATGAAAATGTACGGTGTACAACTAGACCGTAGGGTGATGATGCATGTTGAGTTTGATTAAGATTGGACTAATAGTTTTCTTGGAATAAAGGTAACTACCGAAAGTTTTCTTGCAATAAACGTAACAAAGGAAAACAACATCTCCCCCTGGCGGCCATATTGTTTATGCAAATGAGATGAAAATGTACGGTGCACAACTAGACCATAGGGTGATGATGTATGTTAAGTTTGATTAAGATTGGACAGGTAGTTTTCTTGAAATAAAGGTAACAAAGAAAAAACAACATCGCCCCCTGGCGGCCATATTGAATATGCAAATGAGATGAAAATGTAGGATGCACAACTAGACTATATGGAGATAATGTCAGCCAAGTTTGGTGAAAATCGGACAGGTAGTTTTCTTGGAATAAAGGTAACAAAAAAAAACAATATCGCCCCCTGGTGGCCACATTTAATATGCAAATGAGATGAAAACGTACGGTGCACAACTAGACCATAGGGTGATGTTGTATGTTAAGTTTGATTAAGATTGGACAGGTAGTTTTCTTGGAATAAAGGTAACAATCAAAAAGTTAACGGACGGACGACTGACGACGGACCACGGAAAAGCGATTTGAATAGCCCTCCATCAGAATGATGGCGGGCTAAAAATGACAAAACAATTAGATTCAAGACAAGCTCATATTTCAACGAGGAAATGGAGATTTGCTTATGCCTAATTTTTTGCGTTGGACCAAATTTAACTGGAACTATTCTGCAAGAAGAACTACCCCGGCATTGTTATTTAACAGAGAGACACACATGGCAATTCCAGTATAGCCCTAACTTCATAGTGTGTGTGAGGGGGGCGGACAGAAATATCTTTCAAAGCCTTACATAAGATTTGACAGCTTAACAAAGAGTGTCATAAAACACCAGTTTAATAATAGAAAAAAACACAAAGGCTCAAATATGAGTTATGAGTGAAGGTGTAAAGTGAGACATTGTTGGTGTAAAGTGTAGTAAGTCATTTTCTCACTTTTTTTCCTGAGTGTTGTTGTATCAAAGGTAACAGTTCTTGTTTCTTCATGAGTTACATCTGTCCTCATACTGCCTGTGCTGATCCGACGTAATTTGTCTACCTGGGGTTTCTTCAAGTGACTAGAAGTGGATGATGTTCCGTGGTACTCAGTCGCTGGTGGACTACTCATACCTTCAAACATCACACGCTCATCAGCCGCCATTGACCTAAGTATGACCAACAAAAATAAATCCTTTTGAAATACAGTTGAAATCTAATGTATGTAAAAGATAATTGTCAACAGTATGAAGACAATGTCATATTTCAGAAGGAAAGAATAATTAATAGATTCGAACTTATCATTGCACTCTGCAGTTAAGGTTATATGAAGTTGGTTGATTGATTGATTGTTTGGTGTTTTATTTCACTTATATGGCGGCGTTGTCAGTTTTATTGTGGGAGGAAACCGGGCTCTACGACCGCTTGGTGGTAACTGGCAACCATCCCACATGGGTTGTTCGAGTGAAAACCCAGTCCGAAAATTGTTCAATTTTTTTGGGACTGAGTGGGATTAGAACCCGTGCCCCATTGGTGGAAGGCTGTTCGGATTGAGCATCCAACGCTGAGCCACAGAGGCCCCTTATATGAAGTTGGAAGTACATGTACAAACCAAGAAAAATGTTACCCTTTCCTCATCTGACAAACAACATTTAATTGGCCTACTTAATATCACTCAGAAAACTTTGCCATGGTAAAGTTGTGTTGCACTTGGCCAGAGAACAGATATGGACACAGAGATTCCTAATAAATAATCAAGGTTTATATTTTTACTAACAGCGTTTAAGTGCCCTTCCCTTTCTAAACTACACTGTACTTACATGACGAGAACAGAATTTGAGCTGCCTTCAAGGTTTCCATGTTCCGGATTACGATAAACTCGCTGCAATGCTTCCAGAACAGTTTTCCCAGACGAAAACACACGATAGGTCAGCAGAAATGTATTGAGGAAGTCTATACTAAGGAAACGTAAATCTGTCAATCTGTCCAACAGACGGTCAACACTTGCGTGTCGGATCTACAAACATATACAACAACAGGCGGTCAACACTTGCATGTCGGATCTACAAACATATACATTATCATACAATTATGTTTCTTTTTCACTTTAAGCTTAACTCGAGTTCATTATTTTAATATTTGGGTTAACTTGTCACTACAGATGAACAAAATCTCATACTAACATATGCTGGAAGAAATACCTCTAACGGTAAACTTTATCGAGTTCATTTTCATTCTATAAAATGTTTGTAAAAAATACTAGTTAATAAAAGCCTTTACCTGTGGTACTTTACATGAGTTTAATGTTCGGCTGAACTTGATATCCACATCATCACGGAATAGTTTTGGATCCGATCTAAAACCAGGAAAGCACCAGAAAATCATAAACTGCATTAAGCCCTTATGTGACCCAAGAACTTCCACTAATGTTTGCAATCCAGAAAATATATGTAAACATCTGAGGGGTATGTCTGTAGCTGACAGTTTTTCAACAGCAGTCCTCTGATATAACATGCTAATATGGTAATATAAAAGTTAACGATGCTTTTTTGTCCAACCAAAAATGAGGCCCTAAAATATTTCTATCAAAGCAAAAAGTGGCTACTTTTGGTTACATTCTCAAGGCTAAAATCTGTGAAAAGCTTTTGATTTGTACTTGTTGGGGAAAAATAGCAGAGATTTCATTATTAATAATTGTATAATGGCAGGAGCTAATTGAGATTTGGGGGAGGGGCTTACAATATTACACGGCAGGAAGGTGCGGGATACTGTATAACAAGCTCAACAAATAAATAACCAAACAGAGATGTCCCCCATACGTCTCATGCCCCACATGTCATTAGTGCAATGTCAGCCACGTTGCACATTTGACATATGTCCAGAAATTTTAAAAATAAAATGTTTATGATATTCACAAACCTTCAAGTGCATAAGAAATCACCCCAGTGCAGCTGCAGCCATCATATATCTACACCCATGCAAGAAAGAATAAAACAAACAAACAAAACAAGCAAAAAAATCAACCAAAATACAATATCGAGTGAACAGTTCAAGAAAGGATAGATACAATAGTCAATACATGGAAATGCCTGATTAATACGTAGAGAGGAAGATACATCCAAAAAAGGTTTAAAAGCAACAAGGAAGCTTCTTTTGAAGGAAAAGAAACAAAAGAGCAGTTGAAGTAGAACTGTAGTTGGGGTATTAGAGTTCAGATCTTCCAGAGGCAACAATTGTAAGATTAATATCCTCCATTTTGTCATAAGATAGATATCTACTGTATTTATTGTATTCTTGTAAATTTGGGGGATTATCTTGAAAAGGGGCAGAAATTCTTCTACCAATTTTAGGCGACACATAGACCCGAAATCAAACCCACCTCCGGCAGTATGGTAACTACTGTCAATACAACTAAATGCATAGCATCTTATCCATTTTGCCAACCCAAACTGACTGGTAGATTCTATAATGGACATTTATGAACCCTCTAGGTAATGCAATTAGGTGGATTTGTTTCCAAGAAAGTGTTTATCACCAAAATACTGTTATACTCACTTTATCAAAGACACAAACAAAGCACAGTTTTAATGTGAACCCATGTTTGGTTGGATTAAAGTGAGGAGCTCAAATAATCTAGACAATAATTTAAGTTGGCTATAGCCATTCCCAATAAATTATTTTTTCCCATAGAAATAATAAGTTTTTTTTATGGAAAAAAAATCTTCAGAATTTAAGGAATTTTGCAGGTATTCATATTTGAAAGGCAGTGGCCGTTACCAAGACATTTTTTGAAAGCTACCTAGGTTGACATTATGGTTTAATTCCATTCCATGCACAGAAATAGATAGGTAATGGTGACGATATTCAAAAGATGATAATATCTCAGAAAGATCATACTGTTAGTAATGTCTAGTTGACCTAAACACCAGCATCTATATGTAGATATAACCACCTTCATTATTTGAAATGGCTATGAACACATCCAGCCATACAGCTTAATAGTTTTTGCGAGTTCACAAAGCTGCTCTTGGGCTGGCTTAGCTTAAAGGCTTTTCAATAATCATGTGTATTTTATTAGATATATTTTCATTTGAAGAAGACTGTTCATGATGATCAAGACAATATTTGGAGAAACTAATGAACGGAAAACATAAACTGGTGCAGAAATACTGATTAACAACACTCAACATATAAGAATATGCATACAAATTCTCAATGGCAGGAATATGTGGACTGATGCATTTAGAAAGGAGTATCACAACTGTCTCCAAGTATTTCAAACAAACTTTCCACGAGTGCTGACCAATCAGCTCTTGGCAGATTTATACATGTAGGCTTATAAAAGCAAATGTTCAGCTTTGTTTTAACACCAATTTTACAAGATACGGCCCTCGGTAGATAAAAACAGTTATAGAATCTGCAACGTTTGTTATTAGTTTCACGTCTTTAATGAAATATCGTTAATTTAAGTTCACCATTGGTGACAAGCCTTTAACAAAGCAAACTTCGGAAATCGATGTGACGTAGAGATGATTAATGGAAAATTCTGTGGCCGTCTTCCCTTTGTTTTCTATAAAAGCAGGTCATCATCGATACTTCCAGACAAAGAAACATTGTTCAATATAACTCTATCCTTCATGCTAAACTACACCAATTTCTCCATTCTATGTAACAGGATAATTACCCGAGTATACATTGGTCTGCAAAGTTCAAGAATCTACCCAGTGGGGAAACCAATAAGTCTCAAATCAACACTCATTGGGATTTATTACAACATCTATTACAAGCTATATAACTTGTCTAGGGCATATCTGTGGCGGGGCATTTACTTTTATCTATATCCTGCGATAATCTTCCACACTGATTATAAAATCATCGAAATACAATGACAGTTAAGGCAGGGAAATACAAAAACTTGTTGGACATGACGTACTTACTTCTGAAAAATTAATTGAATAAAGGGATTGTGACAGGAGACACACTCACAACAAAATGACTGTTTGTTTTCAAGATGAAGATAGTCAGTAGTGCTTACCTAACGGACTGAGGCATAGTCACAGAGGACGACTCATTCATGGAGCTGTTCAACAGGTCACTGTAGTGGAGATTCTCAATACACTAAAAACAAAGAAACAATCAAATCTCAATGAATATAGTCGATGGATGAAGTGAGCAAAATTTTATTTAAAAACACCGAAAGATTGTCGGCACTAGTTTGCATTTTCTTTCAAACCTAAGCTCAATGTTAAAAAAACAACATAGCCTTTGTGTTATAAAGAACTCATTTTGTCAAATACAACATTGAAGATATAAAGTTAAATGATGACTTGTTAATTTGTAAGAAGTTTGTGGGACATAGGTTAATAATTATCAAATTGATATCCTCTAGGGCCCTTTAATCCAGTCAGATAAACTGTCTCATATATCCAGTGTAACAAGGTATATGCAATAAGCCTCTTTCGAGTTTGGCTAAAACTCCGCGAGATCACGCGAGAAATGAGTTTAGGGGTATAACTTTCACTGACTAGCCGGTCATTTAACATTAGCCTCTATGGTGATTAACGGTTATCGTGTGGTTTTGTCTTTGATTCTTTATTTCTAAATCATTTCTTTAATCCAATTTTTTTTGTGAAGCACACCAGAAGCCATAAGTTGTGTTTTGGTCAGTTGACTGCCAATAAAAATATTTATATCGCGTGGATACGCTTCGAAGTTGTCAAAAACCAACGGTGAAAACACAACTACGACGTGTTCTTTTTGTGTTAGAAATAATAGTATTTTTTTTTTTTTTTTGAAGTATCGAATGCCTTTGTATATATCTTGATATGTTTCAGAAAAAGACTTTTGTAAAAAGTATAGACTGTAAGCTGAGAATCACAGATATAACAACAGGGTTACAGCCGATCTCCATAAGCACTAATGTTAATCGGACAGTCGATCGGTGAAAGTTATACCCCTAAACACGGGTCTCGCATGATCTCGTGGGACTTCCGCCAAACCTGAAAGAGGCTTATTGAAAACCTTCAAAGACATTATTCGTTTTCCTCGATCACTGACCTGACTGATATCACTACACCAAGCGGCCTTCTCTTGTTGTGTGGATGCAACCAGAATAATGGTAACTGGCGGACCACTTTTCGCATCTACGATCAACCGAAAGTCCAAACCATTGTAGTCTGTTCTCTCGCGTTCACAAGATTGTATGCTCAGAGTGGAATCAACGGAAACGTCTACAAAGAAAAATTAACGAATGCCTTTCTTGATATCCAAAGACCAATAACACAGCCTTCATTACAGAGAACTTTGAACGAAAGAGCAAATTAGATTTAAATATACTTATATGGTTATAAAATTCAAATATTATTTTCCAAGAAAAAGAGTATCATATGAGAAAAAGATTTACTTACTGTCGTCATCAAAGTTAAAGGGATCCGCACTTGGATCTTCAACCAGGGTACAGTCAATAAGTGATATTTTCCCAAGGTGCTGAAATCATTGAAAAAATGGTGCAATAAACCATATATGTCTAATAACAATTAAAAAACAAAAAATCATACCTAATCATTAAATGGTCAATCAAGTGCGTTTATAATGTCTATCACATTTTAAATGCAAGGCCTGATAAATTTCAAATGGTTGTGCATTTTTCCTGTTGAAAACAAAATTTGTAAGGTTTCAATAAGAAAGTTTTCAAAAACAGCAGTGTATCAACAACCCAGACAAAGCTTAGGAAAGACCTGAACAACTTTGTGTTCTTTTTTGCAATATGTTCAATCACAATGATTTCATAAACATTTCCCATAGTATGTGTAAAATCTATTGATTATAGACATTAGCCAATAGAGGCAGTCAAAACCGCGGCATATAATGACATGAAATTAAACTTGAAAATAAAAATGTTGTACGTTATAATGTGTAGAGGAATCAATGACCTGTACTATCCTAAACTCCAAGCCTACACAGAAATTAACAACAACATTAGAAAAATAATATTGATTACATTGTACTAAGAATTGAGCCAAGGTTATATATTTAGACTGTCCTTGAAATTGTGGCACTACATTATCACACAAGATCTGACCACTTATGTTCAGTTGTTTGGTCTGGTCTTCAGGATTCGTAAACCAAAATATTGCATCACCTTTTTGCTATTTGTTATTAAGACTTAAAACGAAAACATTAGCACATGACATTGTAAATGAAACAGCAATCTGGGCAGGTTGTTTTTGTTTGGGTAGCAATTAGTCGTTAAGTGTTTGTGTGGAACCAGCCGCATGGTCAATACTCAAAGACGTAGGCTTGCGTAAACGTATCCTGATTGGCTGTCTATGAATTCATTCATAAAAATCTGTTCAATAAAAAACCAGAAAAATGGCTATGTGACTACCATGGCAAGGATAGTAAAAGTTTGGTGCTTTTCTGAAATTCCTGTAAATGTTTCAGGAAAAAAAGTGTGAAAAATAAACAGGAAAGTCCAGTCCTAAAAAATAATAGGAAAATCCTTTGATTACAAATTTCATTATTTGTTCCGTTTTCTGGAACATGGAAGGAAATGAAAAAAAAGGAAGTTGATCAGAAATAGTGTGAAGTTAATGGCAGAAATTGTGGGTAATTTGACTCATATTTTATGCCATTGTTTTATTCATTAAAGCTTCAATTTTGTCTGTGACTAATTTCATTCTACCTAAAAGCCATACGTGGAAATTCGTTGATCTTGACCAATCAAATCAAACCTCTCATAATGAATGGAAGTTAAAAAGTGGATTATATATAACGTAAATCTGGAAGAGTTTATTTAGTGTGTGGGAGTGTTTCCGAGCAAGAGTAGGCGGTAAAGGATAAAACAAAAAAAGCTTCCTCAAACAACTTAATGGAGATGATCAGCCATGTGATGTTTTTACCCCAATATTTGTTTACCTGACAGTAGGAATTGCATGGTCTTCATTATAACACAAACAATAATATATTATACCTGACCTTTATAAGTCATAGTGCTTTGCATGTCAAAGACTGTATGGTTTATAGGCAGCATTGTGAAAAATAACCCCATATGTGAAGAAAACAGGTAAACATGTTCCTCACAAGTACATAATCTCAGACACTCGGGTAAAACATAGCCTCAGACATTGAGGAAAAATGTAATCACAGACACTCAGGAAAAACATAGCCCCAGACATTGAGGAAAAATGTAATCACAGACACTCAGGAAAAACATAGCCCCAGACATTGAGGAAAAATGTAATCACAGACACTCAGGAAAAACATAGCCCCAGACATTGAGGAAAAATGTAATCACAGACACTCAGGAAAAACATAGCCCCAGACATTGAGGAAATGTAATCACAGACACTCAGGAAAAACATAGCCCCAGCCATTGGTGGAAAATGTAATCACAGACACCCAGGGAAAACATAGCCCCAGCCATTGAGGAAAATGTAATCACAGACACTCAGGAAAAAACATAGCCCCAGACATTGAGGAAAAATGTAACCACAGACACTCAGGAAAAACATAACCCCAGACATTGAGGGGGAATGTAATCACAGACACTCGGGAAAAACATAGCCCCAGACATTGAGGAAAAATGTAACCACAGACACTCTGGAAAAACATAACCCCAGACAATGAGGAAAAATGTAATCACAGACACTCAGGAAAAACATAGCCCCAGACATTGAGGAAAAATGTAATCACAGACACTCAGGAAAAACATAGCCTCAGACATTGAGGAAAAATGTAATCACAGACACTCAGGAAAAACATAGCCCCAGACATTGAGGAAAAATGTAATCACAGACACTCAGGAAAAACATAGCCCCAGACATTGAGGAAAAATGTAATCACAGACACTCAGGAAAAACATAGCCTCAGACATTGAGGAAAAATGTAATCACAGACACTCGGGAAAAACATAGCCCCAGACATTGAGGAAAAATGTAATCACAGACACTCAGGAAAAACATAGCCTCAGACATTGAGGAAAAATGTAATCACAGACACTCTGGAAAAACATAGCAACAGACATTGAGGAAAAATGTAATCACAGACACTCTGGAACAAACATAGCCCTAGACATTGAGGAAAAATGTAATCACAGACACTCAGGAAAAATATAGCACAAGACATTGAGGAAAAATGTAATCACATACACTCAGGAAAAATGTAATCACAGACACTCAGGAAAAATATAGCCCCAGACATTGAAAAAAAAATGTAATCACAGACAGTCAGGAAAACATAGCCACAGACACTCAGGGAAAATGTAATCACAGACACTCAGGAAAAACATAGCCCCAGACATTGAGGAAAAATGTAATCACAGACACTCAGGAAAAACAAAGCCCCAGACATTGAGGGGAAATGTAATCACAGACACTCAGGAAAAACATAGCCTCAGACATTGAGGAAAAATGTAACCACAGACACTCTGGAAAAACATAACCCCAGACAATGAGGAAAAATGTAATCACAGACACTCGGGGAAAACATAGCCTCAGACATTGAGGAAAAATGTAATCACAGACACTCAGGAAAAACATAGCCTCAGCCATTGAGGAAAAATATAATCACAGACACTCAGGAAAAACATAGCCCCAGACATTGAGTAAAAATGTAATCACAGACACTCAGGAAAAACATAGCCCCAGACATTGAGGAAAAATGTAATCACAGACACTCGGGGAAAACATAGCCTCAGACATAAAGGAAAATGTAATCACAGACACTCAGGAAAAACATAGCCTCAGACATTAAGGAAAATGTAATCACATACACTCGGGGAAAACATAGCCTCAGACATTGAGGAAAAATGTAATCACAGACATTGAGGAAAATGTAATCACAGACACTCAGGAAAAACATAGCCTCAGACATGGAGGACAAATGTAACCACAGACACTCAGGAAAAACATAGCCCCAGACATTGAGGAAAATGTAATCACAGACACTCAGGAAAAACATAGCCCCAGACATTGAGGAAAATGTAATCACAGACACTCGGGGAAAACATAGCCTCAGACATTGAGGAAAAATGTAATCACAGACACTTGGGGAAAACATAGCCCCAGACATTGAGGAAAAATGTAATCACAGACATTGAGGAAAATGTAATCACAGACACTCAGGAAAAACATAGTCTCAGACATTGAGGAAAAATGTAATCACAGACACTTGGGGAAAACATAGCCCCAGACATTGAGGAAAAATGTAATCACAGACACTCAGGAAAAACATAGTCTCAGACATTGAGGGAAAATGTAATCACATACACTCAGGAAAAACATAACCCCAGACATTGAGGAAAAATGTAATCACAGACACTCGGGAAAAACATAGCCCTAGACATTGAGGAAAAATGTAATCACAGACACTCGGGGAAAACATAGCCCTAGACATTGGGGGAAAATGTAATCCCAGACACTCAGGAAAAACATAGCCTCAGACATTGAGAGAAAATGTAATCACAGACACTTGGGGAAAACATAGCCCCAGACATTGAGAGAAAATGTAATCACAGACACCCAGGAAAAACATAGCCTCAGACATTGAGAGAAAATGTAATCACAGACACTCAGGAAAAACATAGCCCTAGACATTGGGGGAAAATGTAATCACAGACATTCAGGAAAAACATAGCCACAGACATTGAGGAAAATGTAATCACAGACACTCAGGAAAAAACATAGCCACAGACATTGAGGAAAAATGTAATCACAGACACTTGGGGAAAACATAGCCCCAGACATTGAGGAAAATGTAATCACATACACTCGGGGAAAACATAGCACCAGACATTGAGGAAAAATGTAATCACAGACACTCGGGGAAAACATAGCACCAGACATTGAGGAAAAATGTAATCACAGACACTCAGGAAAAACATAGCCCCAGACATTGAGGAAAAATGTAATCAGACACTCAGGAAAAACATAGCCCCAGACATTGAGGGGAAATGTAATCACAGACACTCAGGAAAAACATAGCCCAGACATTGAGGAAAAATGTAATCACAGACACTCAGGAAAAACATAGCCCCAGACATTGAGGAAAAATGTAATCACAGACACTCAGGAAAAACATAGCCCCAGACATTGAGGAAAAATGTAATCAGACACTCAGGAAAAACATAGCCCCAGACATTGAGGAAAAATGTAATCACAGACACTCAGGAAAAACATAGCCCTAGACATTGAGGAAAAATGTAATCACATACACTCAGGAAAAACATAGCCCCAGACATTGAGGGGAAATGTAATCAGACACTCAGGAAAAACATAGCCTCAGACATTGAGGAAAAATATAATCAAAGACACTCCGGAAAAACATAGCCCCAGACATTGAGGAAAAATGTAATCACAAACACTCAGGAAAAACATAGCCCCAGACATTGAGGAAAAATATAATCAAAGACACTCCGGAAAAACATAGCCTCAGACATTGAGGAAAAATGTAATCACAGACACTCAGGAAAAACATAGCCTCAGACATTGAGGAAAAATGTAATCACAGACACTCAGGAAAAACATAGCCTCAGACATTGGGGAAAAATGTAATCACAGACACTCAGGAAAAACATAGCCCCAGACATTGAGGAAAAATGTAATCACAGACACTCAGGAAAAACATAGCCTCAGACATTGGGGGAAAAAGTAATCACAGACACTCAGGAAAAACATAGCCTCAGACATTGGGGAAAAATGTAATCACAGACACTCAGGAAAAACATAGCCTCAGACATTGAGGAAAAATGTAATCACAGACACTCAGGAAAAACATAGCCTCAGACATTGGGGAAAAATGTAATCACAGACACTCAGGAAAAACATAGCCTCAGACATTGGGGAAAAATGTAATCACAGACACTCAGGAAAAACATAGCCCCAGACATTGAGGAAAAATGTAATCACAGATACTCAGGAAAAACATAGCCCCAGACATTGAGGAAAAATGTAATCACAGACACTCAGGAAAAACATAGCCTCAGACATTGAGGAAAAATGTAATCAGACACTCAGGAAAAACATAGCCCCAGACATTGAGGAAAAATGTAATCACAGACAGTCAGGAAAAACATAGCCTCAGACATTGAGGAAAAATATAATCAAAGACACTCAGGAAAAACATAGCCCCAGACATTGGGGAAAAATGTAATCACAGACACTCAGGAAAAACATAGCCTCAGACATTGAGGAAAAATGTAATCAGACACTCAGGAAAAACATAGCCCCAGACATTGAGGAAAAATGTAATCACAGATACTCAGGAAAAACATAGCCCCAGACATTGAGGAAAAATGTAATCACAGACACTCAGGAAAAACATAGCCTCAGACATTGAGGAAAAATATAATCAAAGACACTCAGGAAAAACATAGCCCCAGACATTGAGGAAAAATATAATCAAAGACATTCCGGAAAAACATAGCCTCAGACATTGAGCAAAAATGTAATCACAGACACTCAGGAAAAACATAGCCTCAGACATTGAGCAAAAATGTAATCACAAACACTCAGGAAAAACATAGCCCCAAAAATTGAGGAAAAATGTAATCACAGACACTCAGGAAAAACATAGCCCCAAAAATTGAGGAAAAATGTAATCACAGACACTCAGGAAAAACATAGCCTCAGACATTGAGCAAAAATGTAATCACAGACATTCGGGAAAAACATAGCCTCAGACATTGAGCAAAAATGTAATCACAGACACTCAGGAAAAACATAGCCTCAGACATTGAGCAAAAATGTAATCACAGACACTCAGGAAAAACATAGCCCCAGACATTGAGAAAAAATGTAATCAGACACTCAGGAAAAACATAGCCCCAGACATCGAGGAAAAATGTAATCACAGACACTATGGGAAAAACATAGCCCCAGACATTGAGGAAAAATGTAATCACCGGCACTCAGGAAAAACATAACCCCAGACATTGAAGAGAAATGTAATCACGACACTTAGGCAAAAACATAGCCTCAGACATTGAGGGAAAATGTAATCACAGACACTCAGGAAAAACATAGCCCCAGACATTGAGGAAAAATGTAATCACAGACACGCGTGGAAAAACATAGCCTCAGACATCGAGGAAAAACATAGCCTCAGACATTGGGGAAAAATGTAATCACAGACACTCAGGAAAACATAGCCTTAGACATTGAGGGAAAATGTAATCACAGACACTCAGGAAAAACATAGCCCCAGACATTGAGGAAAAATGTAATCACAGACACTCAGGAAAAACATAGGCCCAGACATTGAGGAAAAATGTAACCACAGACACTCAGGAAAAACATAGCCCCAGACATTGAGGAAAAATATAATCAAAGACACTCCGGAAAAACATAGCCTCAGACATTGGGGAAAAATATAATCAAAGACACTCCGGAAAAACATAGCCTCAGACATTGAGGAAAAATGTAATCACAGACACTCAGGAAAAACATAGCCCCAGACATTGAGGAAAAATGTAATCACAGACACTCAGGAAAAACATAGCCCCAGACATTGAGGAAAAATGTAATCACAGACACTCAGGAAAAACATAGCCTCAGATATTGAGGAGAAATGTAATCACATACACTCAGGAAAAACATAGCCTCAGACATTGAGGGAAAATGTAATCACAGACACTCAGGAAAAACATAGCCCCAGACATTGAGGAAAAATGTAATCAGACACTCAGGAAAAACATAGCCCCAGACATTGAGGAAAAATGTAATCAGACACTCAGGAAAAACATAGCCCCAGACATTGAGGGGAAATGTAATCACAGACACTCGGGGAAAACATAGCCCCTAACATTGAGGAAAAATGTAACCACTGGCACTCTGGAAAAACATAGCCCCTAACATTGAGGAAAAATGTAATCACAGACACTCAGGAAAAACATAGCCCCTAACATTGAGGAAAAATGTAATCACAGACACTCAGGAAAAACATAGACTCAGAAATTGAGGAAAAATATAATCACAGACACTCAGGAAAAACATAGCCCCAGACATTGAGGGAAAATGTAATCACAGACACTCAGGAAAAACATAGCCCCAGACATTGAGGGGAATTGTAATCACAGACACTCAGGAAAAACATAGCCCCAGACATTGAGGGGAAATGTAATCACATACACTCAGGAAAAACATAGCCCCAGACATTGAGGGGAAATGTAATCACAGACACTCAGGAAAAACATAGCCCCAGACATTGAGGGGAAATGTAATCACATACACTCAGGAAAAACATAGCCCCAGACATTGAGGGGAAATGTAATCACAGACACTCAGGAAAAACATAGCCCCAGACATTGAGGGGAAATGTAATCACAGACACTCAGGAAAAACATAGCCCCAGACATTGAGGGGAAATGTAATCACAGACACTCAGGAAAAACATAGCCCCAGACATTGAGGGGAAATGTAATCACAGACACTCAGGAAAAACATAGCCCCAGACATTGGGGAAAAATGTAATCACAGACACTCAGGAAAACATAGCCTTAGACATTGAGGGAAAATGTAATCACAGACACTCAGGAAAAACATAGCCCCAGACATTGAGGAAAAATGTAATCACAGACACTCAGGAAAAACATAGGCCCAGACATTGAGGAAAAATGTAACCACAGACACTCAGGAAAAACATAGCCCCAGACATTGAGGAAAAATATAATCAAAGACACTCCGGAAAAACATAGCCTCAGACGTTGGGGAAAAATATAATCAAAGACACTCCGGAAAAACATAGCCTCAGACATTGAGGAAAAATGTAATCACAGACACTCAGGAAAAACATAGCCCCAGACATTGAGGAAAAATGTAATCACAGACACTCAGGAAAAACATAGCCCCAGACATTGAGGAAAAATGTAATCACAGACACTCAGGAAAAACATAGCCTCAGATATTGAGGAGAAATGTAATCACATACACTCAGGAAAAACATAGCCTCAGACATTGAGGGAAAATGTAATCACAGACACTCAGGAAAAACATAGCCCCAGACATTGAGGAAAAATGTAATCAGACACTCAGGAAAAACATAGCCCCAGACATTGAGGAAAAATGTAATCAGACACTCAGGAAAAACATAGCCCCAGACATTGAGGGGAAATGTAATCACAGACACTCGGGGAAAACATAGCCCCTAACATTGAGGAAAAATGTAACCACTGGCACTCTGGAAAAACATAGCCCCTAACATTGAGGAAAAATGTAATCACAGACACTCAGGAAAAACATAGCCCCTAACATTGAGGAAAAATGTAATCACAGACACTCAGGAAAAACATAGACTCAGAAATTGAGGAAAAATATAATCACAGACACTCAGGAAAAACATAGCCCCAGACATTGGGGGAAAATGTAATCACAGACACTCAGGAAAAACATAGCCCCAGACATTGAGGGAAAATGTAATCACAGACACTCAGGAAAAACATAGCCCCAGACATTGAGGGGAAATGTAATCACATACACTCAGGAAAAACATAGCCCCAGACATTGAGGGGAAATGTAATCAGACACTCAGGAAAAACATAGCCCCAGACATTGAGGGAAAATGTAATCACAGACACTCAGGAAAAACATAGCCCCAGACATTGAGGGGAATTGTAATCACAGACACTCAGGAAAAACATAGCCCCAGACATTGAGGGGAAATGTAATCACAGACACTCAGGAAAAACATAGCCCCAGACATTGAGGGAAATGTAATCACAGACACTCAGGAAAAACATAGCCCCAGACATTGAGGAAAAATGTAATCACAGACACTCAGGAAAAACATAGCCCCAGACATTGAGGGGAAATGTAATCACAGACACTCAGGAAAAACATAGCCCCAGACATTGAGGGGAAATGTAATCACAGACACTCAGGAAAAACATAGCCCCAGACATTGAGGGGAAATGTAATCAGACACTCAGGAAAAACATAGCCCCAGACATCGAGGGGAAATGTAATCAGACACTCAGGAAAAACATAGCCCCAGACATTGAGGAAAAATGTAATCACAGACACTCAGGAAAAACATAGCCCCAGACATTGAGGGGAAATGTAATCAGACACTCAGGAAAAACATAGCCCCAGACATCGAGGGGAAATGTAATCAGACACTCAGGAAAAACATAGCCCCAGACATTGAGGGGAAATGTAATCACAGACACTCAGGAAAAACATAGCCCCAGACATTGAGGGGAAATGTAATCACAGACACTCAGGAAAAACATAGCCCCAGACATTGAGGAAAAATGTAATCACAGACACTCAGGAAAAACATAGCCCCAGACATTGAGGGGAAATGTAATCAGACACTCAGGAAAAACATAGCCCCAGACATTGAGGGGAAATGTAATCACAGACACTCAGGAAAAACATAGCCCCAGACATTGAGGAAAAATGTAATCACAGACACTCAGGAAAAACATAGCCCCAGACATTGAGGGGAAATGTAATCACATACACTCAGGAAAAACATAGCCCCAGACATTGAGGGGAAATGTAATCACAGACACTCAGGAAAAACATAGTCTCAGACATTGAGGGAAAATGTAATCACAGACACTCAGGAAAAGCATAGCCCTAGACATTGGGGGAAAATGTAATCCCAGACACTCAGGAAAAACATAGCCCCAGACATTGAGGGGAAATGTAATCACATACACTCAGGAAAAGCATAGCCCTAGACATTGGGGGAAAATGTAATCACAGACACTCAGGAAAAACATAGCCCCAGACATTGAGGGGAAATGTAATCAGAGAAACTCAGGAAAAACATAGCCCCAGACATTGAGGGGAAATGTAATCACATACACTCAGGAAAAGCATAGCCCTAGACATTGGGGGAAAATGTAATCACAGACACTCAGGAAAAACATAGCCCCAGACATTGAGGGGAAATGTAATCAGAGAAACTCAGGAAAAACATAGCCTCAGACATTGAGAGAAAATGTAATCACAGACACCCAGGGAAAACATAGCCCTAGACATTGGGGGAAAATGTAATCACAGACATTCAGGAAAAACATAGCCTCAGACATTGAGGAAAATGTAATCACAGACACTCAGGAAAAACATAGCCCCAGACATTGAGGAAAATGTAATCACAGACACCCAGGAAAAACATAGCCTCAGACATTGAGGAAAATGTAATCACAGACACCCAGGAAAAACATAGCCACAGACATTGGGGGAAAATGTAATCACTGACACTCAGGAAAAACATAGCCACAGACATAGCCACAAAACATAGCTAAGACACTCAGGAAAAGTGTAATCACAGACACTCAGGAAAAATGTAATCACAGACAGTCAGGAAAAACATAACCTTAGACATTGAGAAAAAATGTAATCATAGACACTCAGGAAAAATGTAATCACAGACACTCAGGACACTGAAGTGCCTGCATGTAATTATTAAAGGTATATGAGGTTTTTGGCCCCTTTCAGGTGTAACGATATTAAAGATATATTGGTACAAATTAACTAGGTTTATTTATTTATCAATGTACTAAGGTACACTCCTGACCGATTTGTTTCAGACAAGCAAGTAATTGATAAAATAAAAGGAAACCTTAGAACTAAACAGATTTGCCCCAGGGCCTCCTTATTTATTATCCGTTTTACATTCTACTTCAGATTGCACAAAAATCTGGCAAATTCATAGCCAAACATAACATAAGAAGAACTAAAAAGGTGTCAAATAATTTTTTTTTTAAATTAAGGCAAATAACCACTTTTGTCATTGGTCTATGATTGTGTATTACAATTACTTCAATAACAGTTAAATATCTCTCCCAAAAATGGAGTACGAGGAACAGTAGACACAACATATAATATGTCCCCCCCCCCACCACCTCTCCATTTTCTATAATTGACACCTCTAAACACACATCATACAATTTTGTGTCATTTTTAAGTCAAAGATATATCATTTTTTTACGATCTGTGATGTAGTGGGGAATATCAAATTGGGAAACAATACCTTAAAAATTGTCAATTTTCAAGGAAGTAAAACATGCCAAATAGCAACAACAACAATAGGAGTCTCACTTTCTTAAATGATCATTGATATGACGACTTGTTTTTGCAAGACAGGTGTATATAACATATTACAAAGCCAATCAAAAATGGTACCTTAGCGAGGTGTAACTTGCCACTTGATGTTCTTGTTGTCAGTAGCATATGATTTGTAAATAAATAAACTTGACGAAGAAGCTCCTTCTTTTGGTCCTTGAACGAGGAGCTAATTGAGCCAAGACGGCCACGACTAACTTTAGGCTGGAGAAGGGGGCCTGTGAAAAGAAGAATAAACAAAATGATGAATATGCTCAAAAGAAGGAAATATATTGTTCACTTACACGAATGTATTAGAAAAAGTCAAGAAAAATAACATTTTTGGTGTATCTTAATTAAAATAGTTCTGTTGTTTTCTTAATTTGAAACAAAAATTAAATGAACTTGAACAATGACTTTTAATGACAAAGACTCTTGAATGTGCTTAAATAACAGCCAATATTCATTCATTGTAGAACGATAAGTTTATCATATTTTAAAACATAATTTTGTCCAAACAACATCTGCAATGTTCAGTTCATTTACTTACAAAGTTAAATAAGTTATTATAGAAATACAAAGTTTTATCACACCCAAATCAATGCTTTATCATAAAATCTACCAGGAGAGAATGCACAAAATTACATTTCAAAAATTGTCAATCATTCTCTCTCTCTCTCTCCCCCCAACCCGACAAAAACAATGGCTATGTCTGACATATTTGCATCAAGATTTATGCTTTTTTTATCAATTGAACACAGGGGAAACTTTTGGGGACTAAAATGACTCTGTAAAGGTTCTATTAACATGCAGGCAAAATCACTGTCGTGTGATGTGGAAATCTAAACAACGTCAGGTCATTATCCTGTGCAATAATCCTGAACCAGTTATGTAACGTAATTAAAAGCTTCATATTTTATTAATTGTTCATGCTTAATTTAATTGACAGATTCAAATCATTACCAGTTAATACTGTACAAGGTGACATGAATGGTAATGCTGTTTACTATCTCTGTTTCACATAACCTTGACAACGACTGACATATGTGGCTCAGCCATATCACAAAATATCACCCAACAGGACAGAGAGACACATAAAATGCTAGGTCTAATCCAGATGTCCAAGGTTACCTGTCATGGTAAGGATTGGGAGAAGTTGGGCTGAAGTCTCTACATGCAAACAGTTATCTGATGAAACATCAAGACAGGTCAAGATTGTTAAAGGCACACTTGCTGCGAAAATCAGGAATATTGTTTACATTAAAAAAGAAAGACCGTTTTCTGTATTTTTCCCAGACACTATAAGTTAGGAACTTTCTATTTTTACCAAAATTTAAAAGTTTGGACGTCCCTTTGTATTTTTAATTTGAATTTGAAAATTTGAATTGTTAGGTGCCCGTAACGTAAACAAACCAAACTGCCCCCTATTGGCGATTTTATGTTTCAGTCGAGTGAGTGAACTAACGGCACAGTGTAATTTTACGTAGGCCTATTTATCTGAGAAATACAGACTGACGATCGGTTAACAGCGACTGGAATAGCCTGCTGATAATTGTTTGAGTGTAAAACCACAGATCAAAAGGCCTGAAATGAGGGTAATCCAACACGAAAGTTGACCGACACTGATCGTTGTTGTTGTAATCAGGCTTCGATTCTTCGTTTGTTTTTCACCCCATTTCTACATTCTAAAGCTAACTAGACATGTTTTATGTGTCCTATGTTTAAGTTTAGTTGTATTAGTCGTAGTAAGCTCATGTAAATTGGTTTTCTTAGCAAATTTAAACAGGCTACGGCGGCATATGGGCCTTTAGCCAATTTTATTGCCTAGTTCCAAAAAATGTAATTGGTCATATTGCCAGTTTCACTGCCTATGACACATAGAACACAGTATTACTAGTTTCACTACCCATGACACAGGGAACACAATATGGCCTCGTTTCACTATCTATGACACAGGGAACACAATATGGCCCATTTCTCTGCCTACGACACAGGGACCCCAATATGGCCCATTTCACTGCCTGCAGCACAGGGAACAAAATATGGCCCATTTCACTACTTATGACATAGTGAACAAATTATGGCCTCGTTTCACTTCCCTATGATACAGGAACAAAATGTGGCCCATTTCACTACGTATGATACAGGGAACAAAATATGGCCCATTTCACTAACTACACTGTATGATACAGAGAACAAAATATGGCCCATTTCACTACGTATGAGACAGGGAACACAATATGGCCGGTTTCACTGCCTACGACACAGGAAACAGAATATGGCCCATTTCACTACCTATGATACAGGAAACAAAATATGGCCCATTTCACTGCCTATGACACAGGGAACAAAATATGGCATATTTCACTGCCTACGACACAGGGAACAAAATATGGCCTATTTCACTGCCTATGACACAGGGAACAAAATATGGCCTATTTCACTGCCTACGACACAGGCAACACAATATGGCCTGTTTCACTACCTACGACACAGGGAACACAATATGGCCTATTTCACTACCTATGATACAGGGTAGACAATATGGTTCATTTCTTGGTTGTCCCAAGTTTAAATACATGGTATTATCCCAATCATTGGCCCCTTTGCACATTTGTTCTTTTCTTTAGTATTTATGTCAATATTTTGAAGCATTAAATTCAGTTACTCTTGACAAAGAAACTGGTATAGGTGTCGAAAGCTTGTGTTGTTAAAAACAACTTACTACATGATGATGTGGTGACGTGGTGATTAATTTTTATCATTAGTATGGAACCCGCGTTTAAAGAGAGTTTCAAACATTTCTTACATATTTAGTATTGTCAGGATCTATGAATGGGGAATTGTGAAACATCCCATTACACCCTATTCAGGGCGTTTACGTCTTCAACCTGCTTATACTACATTATGTGACGTTTATGGGCGGTACATTTTGAAATTGTCAATGGCACAATTTTAATCCCAGTAACCGCAGTTTGGAGAATGCATTGGTTCTTATAAAAAGCCTTACTGAGTATGCGACTCCGATATCTAAATTTCTAAACCTTTTTTTTATGCATCCCATAATAGGAAGATAAGAAAAACCACGGTTTCTGACTAACAGAGAGAGGGTGCTGTTTATGGTGACCTCTGGGTCAAAAGGCGTCAATGCCCTGTATATGGTATAAAGGGACGTTTCACACTTCCCCATTCATAGACTTTTGGTATTGTTAATGCCCAAATCAAATTCAAATTCAATAACACGGCTCTTATATCAATACACCATTTATGATCAGTTTAAAGACTGGACCCAGTATAGTGTTTCAAAACTATGATCAATTGAAAGCCCAGAGTAATGATTGTGATCAGCTAAAAGTCTGGACCTCTTGTATTACATTATTATCATCAGATAAAAGCATGGGCCCTATAGTATTACATTATTATTATCCGATAAAAGCATGGGCCCTATTGTATTAGATAATTTATATCAGATAAAAGCATGGGCCCTCTTGTATTACATTATTATCATCAGGGGTAAAAGCATGGGGTCTCTTGTATTACATAATTTGTATCAGATAAAAGCATGGGCCATCTTGTTTTACATAATTTTTATCAGATAAAAGCATTGGCCCTCTTGTATTACATTATTATCATCAGGTAAAAGCATGGGGTCTCTTGTATGACATACTTATGATCAACTGATAGTTGGATCATCTTGTATGACATAATTATGATCAGGTGATAGTTGGACCCTCTTGTATGACATAATTATGATCAGGTGATAGTTGGACCCTCTTGTATGACATAATTATGATCAGGTGATAGTTGGACCCTCTTGTATGACATAATTATGATCAACTGATAGTTGGACCCTCTTGTATGACATAATTATGATCAGCTGATAGTTGGACCCTCTTGTATGACATAATTATGATCAAATGATAGTTGGATCATCTTGTATGACATAATTATGATCAACTGATAGTTGGATCATCTTGTATGACATAATTATGATCAGGTGATAGTTGGACCCTCTTGTATGACATAATTATGATCAAATGATAGTTGGAACCTCTTGTATGACATAATTATGATCAAATGATAGTTGGACCCTCTTGTATGACATAATTATGATCAAATGATAGTTGGAACCTCTTGTATGACATAATTATGATCAGCTGATAGTTGGACCCTCTTGTATGACATAATTATGATCAACTGGTAGCCTGGATCCTCTTGTATGACATAATTATGATCAACTGATAGTTGGACTCTCTTGCATGACATAATTATGATCAACTTATAGTTGGACCCTCTTGCATGACATAATTATGATCAACTGATAGTTGGACCCTCTTGTATGACATAATTATGATCAACTGATAGTTGGACCCTCTTGTATGACATAATTATGATCAAGTGATAGTTGGACCCTCTTGTATGACATACTTATGATCAACTGATAGTTGGACCCTCTTGTATGACATAATTATGATCAGGTGATAGTTGGTCCCTCTTGTATGACATAATTATGGTCAGCTGATAGTTGGACCCTCTTGTATGACATAATTATGATCAACTGATAGTTGGACCCTCTTGTATGACATAATTATGATCAAGTTATAGTTGGACCCTCTTGTATGACATAATTATGATCAAATGATAGTTGGACCCTCTTGTATGACATAATTATGATCAACTGATAGTTGGACCCTCTTGTATGACATAATTATGATCAACTGATAGTTGGACCCTCTTGCATGACATAATTATGATCAACTGATAGTTGGACCCTCTTGCATGACATAATTATGATCAACTGATAGTTGGACCCTCTTGTATGACATGATTATGACCAACTGATAGTTGGACCCTCTTGTATGACATAATTATGATTTACCAAATTCTAAATCAACATGTTAAAAGAACCGCTATCAGTGAACGAGCCTTTCAATATGTAGTCTTACATTAGCTGTACAGCCATCAATCCAACCTAATTGTTCATACCCACCCACATCATTCTAAGATAGAGATGAAAGAAGCTATGACAACCAGAAATATACCACGGTTTACGTCCATTCTGACCCAGAACCAGAAAATCATTCAAAGATCTAATAATAACCTATATAACGAGAAGATTATAATTATGGCATCATGGTACCTACGTGTACAAGACATCGGAGATCTCAAGATATCTACAGGAAAAATGACTATACCTTAATACGCCCTTTAGGGAAACAGATGGCAAAGGTCTTGTTCTTTAAAGAAAGTCTAGAAGACATTAGCTGGTAATTATGATAGAGTGTGTTATACAGTTGGTTTGGTATTCCAGATACATGAAAGCCATGGCATGAGAAAGGTTAGGTGACAGCAATGGTCACAAACACCAGGAAATGTCATCAAGCGTCAACACCACCAACCTTACAATCATACACTATTCCAATATCGAGACAAGAGAAAAATCAATCTCTGATCGAGCCTTGGTAGCTGTCCATAGATAGAGCATGTGTTAGAAGATTACCTGTTATAGATGCTAGTGAGAATGTTCATTATAGCATTCATCCTTAACATTGCCACCAACTGATTACAACGACACTGTCAAATAAACATGATGCTAACTAGGTGCAAGTCCATGGTTTTCAATAAGATATGCTAGCTACATGCATAATGCTGAGAGCGATATGTAGCTGGACCAATCAGCAGGCGTACCAGTCTGTTCACCGCCACAGTCATCCTTCCAACCAATCAATAGAATGGCTGACCTCTGGTTACTACGTACTCCACTCAGACCCATACTACACACACATGCTGCTGTCAGCTGCAGCATTTACAATCACCTTTACACATGCACACTGCATTCTCAGAATCTATACCAGCCATCAATACAATCATTCCATTCCTAGAAATACTCATCAGTTTTAATACAAATATCAATCTATCAAGTAAAATGCTGTATAATATTAACAGTTGTAATCCTAAAAACCCAAACAAATATAACCATGTGATAATCTACAAATAATGCCTTGTAGGTTTTACATTTGGAGGAATATTCAGCTAATAACAGCTGTCCTATAAAAACAATCAGTTGATTTGAACACATCCATACTACAAATCCTAAGATGAAGCTATTAAATCAGTTACGTTATTTGTGGGTTTTTTTAAGCTGACAGAGGACTATGTACATGTATCTAATGTTATGGATAAAATACCAGATTATAGTGGCACAAGCTGCCTAAATTCAAATTTTTTTTATACAATTCTGACCATCAAAACAATTAAGTTCGGTGGCACCGTAAATACATGGATTACTGGTAACGCCAGTAACTCGTAGAAACTGAAGATGTGTGCTAATAACAAACAAAATCACATGGATATATATGCTTGTAAATTGTAAATTCTAAGGCTGTTTTTTTTTTTTTTTCTTTGGGGGGGGGGGGCTACTTTCTGCTGTTTTTTGTTGCTAATAAAAACTATACTAATGTTTCTAAACATGATGAATAATTAGTGTCTCCTGTTGCAACAAAATTTTACGTATATTTTGCAGCGTTTTTAATTTTTTTAAATAAGCGCCTATGAACAGGTTTTACAGCAATATCTCATAATGTGCACTAAACTTCATCAAGTCAGAAAAATAAACCTGGTCTAAAAGGTGAAATGTTCCTTACGTAATAAACATATAATAATAAAAAATGGTCAACATCAAAATTAAATTGATTAATTACATACAATATAAAATGAGTTTTAAAAATCCTGTAAAAAAGTTTAATAGTAGGAATTTTCAAATGTATTTTAAGGAAAATTTTAACAAATTCTATGAAAGGTCAAAAACGCCTGATTGTAATCATGCAGACTAATATTGCAATAAACGATGTGTTGTATGGACTGATTTTAACCATAGATGTCCTCAAACTGACTCAAGATTGGATTTACAAAAACTCTATGATTGTAATCCCTGATATGTAATAAGAAACTGAAGAGTGGATTTACTGATATGTACAAAAACTCCATGATTATAATCCCTGATATATAATAAGAAACTCACTGAGGTATATTAGAAACTCAAGATTGGATTTACTGATATGTACAAAAACTCCATGATTATAATCCCTGATATGTAATAAGAAACTCAAGATTGGATTTACTGATATGTACAAAAACTCCATGATTATAATCCCTGATGTGACATAAGAAACTCAAGATTGGATTTACTGATATGTACAACCAGCTCATGATTGCAATCCCTGATATGTAATAAGAAACTCAAGATTGGATTAACTATAATATGAATAAAAACTCCATGATTGTAATCCCTTATATGTAATAAGAAACTCAAGAAAGGATTTACTGATATGTACAAAAACTCCATGATTATAATCCCTGATATGTAATAAGAAACTCAAGATTGGATTTATTGATATGTACAAAAACTCCATGATTGTAATCCCTGATATATAATAAGAAACTCACTGAGGTATATTAGAAACTCAAGATTGGATTTACTGATATGTACAAAAACTCCATGATTATAATCCCTGATATATAATAAGAAACTCACTGAGGTATATTAGAAACTCAAGATTGGATTTACTGATATGTACAAAAACTCCATGATTATAATCCCTGATATGTAATAAGAAACTGAAGATTGGATTTACTGATATGTACAAAAACTCCATGATTGTAATCCCTGATATATAATAAGAAACTCAAGATTGGATTTGCTGATATGTACAAAAATTCCATGATTATAATCCCTGATGTGACATAAGAAACTCAAGATTGGATTTACTGATATGTACAACCAGCTCATGATTGCAATCCCTGATATGTAATAAGAAACTCAAGATTGGATTAACTATAATATGAATAAAAACTCCATGATTGTAATCCCTTATATGTAATAAGAAACTCAAGAAAGGATTTACTGATATGTACAAAAACTCCATGATTATAATCCCTGATATGTAATAAGAAACTCAAGATTGGATTTATTGATATGTACAAAAACTCCATGATTGTAATCCCTGGCATCATAAGTCTATGAATGGGGAAGTGTAAAATGTCCCATTGAACCATATTCCGGTCATTTGATGCAGAGGTCACCTTAAACAGCGCCCTCTCTCGGTTAGTCAGAAACCGTGACTTTTCTTCTCTTCCTCATATGAACTATTATGGTATGCATAAGAAAAAAGATGGCGAATGTTTTAGATGTGAAACTGATGTTACTGATGGAGTAAAAGTTGAAGTTCTCGAAAAACTTCAAATACCCTAGTTGAAAATGAGACAAGGAGACTTGTTTGGAGTCGTAATGCTCTGTAAAACTTTTATAAGAACTAATGCATTCTCCAAACTGCGGTACATATGGTAGTCCAGTAATTGGAGAGTGAATTTTTGTTCTGATTTGAAATAGCGCAACCGTTGACAATTTCAAAATCTACCATGCATGAACGTCATATAATGTAGTATAAGCTGGATGAAGGCGTCAGTGCCCTGAATATAGGGGTAATGTGACCTTTCACACTTCCTCATACATAGAATTCTGCTGATATGTAATAAAAAACTCAAGATTGGATTTGATAAGTACAAGCAAACTCAAGATTGCAATCCCTGATGTGCAATAAAAAAACTCAAGATTGGGTTACATCATATTTACAAACTCAAGATTGCAATCACTGAGGTATATTAGAAACTCAAGATTGGATTAACTAATATATCTTGAGTTTCAAGGTTTTAATTCCTCAAGTGTAATAGCACACAAATATAAAAATGCCTGATATATAATACCAAGCTTTATAATCACAACTACCACCCCCGATATTTCCACTCCCAGGCAGTTTGTTATTTTTTGCATAATCAACGTGTGAAATTATGGCACAAGTATTCGCTATTACCTGACGACAGAACTGTCAAAACTGACGTCACATAGAGGTTAACTGACGAGAGCCCGTTTGTTACGATGACTTTGGAAATTAATAGATGAGAGTGATATTCATCGTAACAAACGGACTCGAGTTGGTTAATCTTTTTCTCACAATACACAAAAATACTGCATTTTATTCTGAAATGCAGCTCTACATCACATCGTTCAATCCAGCCATTCTAATAAAGTCAGACCGCTTCACCGCGTTGACATGGAGACTGTATTCATTACGCTACACAAGAAAGGTCTCTAAAATCAAACAGTTTTGTTGCTCACGAATTCTTAAGAATAAAGAGATAAAATATTTATCCTACAAATGAATGGCACTTCTTAGAATAAAACAAAAATAAACATATCAATAGTGCAATCCAATGACGAAGTCAGGTTTTGCTGTGACCTCTACACCGACACAATTACGATAACTAGGTCAATGCATCTTCTTTGAGAAATCTGCGAGACGCCAGTTTGGGTAGATTGATTGATTGAAAGTTTTAATTATCCCGTGTTTAATTATTGATACAGAGAGTGTAAATACAGTTAGGAGTAAATACGGCTATGATATATTCGTATTCAATCCTAATTTGTTTGAAAAACGGAAGTAAGCAGACAAAGTCGTTTGTTTATGTCAAGAAGTATGTCATGTACGGTACATTCAAATGCTTTCCTTATATGGAAGTAGCTATGACGTGATCGTGGGAAAATCATATTATTTTGCATAAATGTAGTCCGCTGTATGTAAACCATAACATGATTGGCTACCGACTCGCATAGTTGTGAGTTATACTGCCAATCACTTGTAATCTAACAAGGATGTCTTCAAGTTATTACATAAAAGGAAAACGAACGTATTATCCCTACGCTGAGAATGCAAGCTTGTGTTTTGATTAGTTGAACTTGGAAAATCATGTTTGTTAACCAATCAGCAGTAAGTTGGGCGATAATTTCACTAGTTGATTATGACAAAAATAACACACTGCATGAGAGTGAAATTATGGGGGGTGTAGTGTGAGAAAAATGAATTACGTCATCAGTCATTATGACGTTTAGATCAAGCGTCGAGCAGCAGCCCTATATTGAAGGGCCTGGGATGATGTTGTTAAAGGCATCTTTTCTGACGTCACAATGCCTTACAGGAACTGATTCAGGGATAATTTGGGCATACCAATTCGGTTCAAAATGTTCCAACAATAAGACAAAAACAACATCTCTGGCCCAAAATTCAACATTAAATGCTATTTTGACATTAAAATCTGCTGGTTTTAAGAATTTGGGCGGATTTTTTGCTTGTGGGTTTGGGCGCCCATACCTGTATACAGGTATCAAAATGTCTCTGGATCAGTCTATGCCTTATCAAGTCTTTCTTCAGACAGCCATTCTTGAAAGTAGAGCGACATCACCAAATATTTCTTTAAGAAGAGCCGTGTTTTTAATAAAACGTATTTTTTGTGTAGTGTGAGAAAAAGATTATCCAACTTGAGCCAGTGTGTTATGATGAATATCACTCTTGTTTATTAATTTCCCAAGTCACTCGCCAGAGGCTCGGTGACTTTGAAAATTAATAGACTCAAGTTATATTCAGCGTAACACACTGGCTCTCGTTAGATAACCTCTATTTATCATCAAGAATTAAATGATTGATTCATATTAAAAAGCTCAAGATAAAAATCTTTACAATGTAGGCGTACCCCAAGAATTAACCCAGGCTCCACCCACAAGGATTCAAGATACATTAATCCCCCTCTATTGTTTATAACACCTACAAGTTATAAAATACATGTAGGTTTGTGCCTATTCAAAGACAGACCATTCACATCAGCTGACATTTCCTTTTTATCACCAGAGAACAAAAAGACGTCATTGCTTTAGAAAACTGTTTCCATTGATCAATAAAGAACAAAGCTAAAGCGTACTTTAATAAAAAAACTTATCTATGTCTAACAGATAGAATTTGTTAATTTTGTATCCACGAATTTCTTAATGTGTATTCTTAGCTAAAGACTCTTTACATATATATTTTTAGATAAAAAAAATGTAAGAATTTTTCCTTCACCTAGTTTGTGAACTTCATTAGCTTTATTGAAAAGATTTTTAAAAACAGTTAAACTACAAATTGTTATTATCATTTCAGCCATATTTTTATAGCATCAATAAATATGTAATGAATTGTTTTTCTTGTTATAGAAAGAAGAACATTGTCCAAATGGATTAAGTCTTATCCACATTAAACCTGAGTCTGACATAAAACAACCTTGTCCAATTTGATCCATTAACTTATTCACATTAAACTGGAGTCAGAGATAAAAGAACCCTGTCCAAATGGATTCAGTCTTATCCACATTAAACCTGAGTCAGACATAAAACAACCTTGTCCAAATTGATTCTGTCTTATCCACATTAAACTTGAGTCAGACATAAAAGAACCCTGTCCAAATGGATTCAGTCTTATCCACATTAAACTTGAGTCAGACATAAAAGAACCCTGTCCAAATTGATTCAGTGTCTTATCCACATTAAACTTGAGTCAGACATAAAAGAACCCTGTCCAAATGGATTCAGTCTTATCCACATTAAACCTGAGTCAGAGATAAAAGAACCTTGTACAAATGGATTCAGTATCTTATCCACATTAAACCTGAGTCAGACATAAAACAACCTTGTCCAAATTGATTCAGTGTCTTATCCACATTAAACTTGAGTCAGACATAAAAGAACCCTGTCCAAATTGATTCAGTGTCTTATCCACATTAAACTTGAGTCAGACATAAAAGAACCCTGTCCAAATGGATTCAGTCTAATCCACATTAAACCTGAGTCAGAGATAAAAGAACCCTGTCCAAATGGATTCAGTCTTATCCACATTAAACCTGAGTCAGACATAAAAGAACCCTGTCCAATTTGATCCATTAACTTATTCACATTAAAGAGTCAGAGATTGAGAAAAAAAAAAAAAAAAAAACACTTACATTACCTCATTAAATATCAATAAAATATCATGGGTTTGGTTTGTTATAAAAGACCTGCACAAGACATGGGATGTGCTGAAGATATCACGGGGCAGTTTTGAGCTAGGTTTGGTTGTTGAGGGTGGGAAATTTGAAAATCCTTTGAATTAAGTAAATTGGATATAAAGGTAATCTTGACATTATGTTAATACCAGGTCTCTTGAACAAGATTGATATAAATATTGGTTATACTTTTAATTGCATGAATTAATCAAAGCTTCATATAGCTACAGAACACAAAATACATAAAATTTAGACAGAAGGATAACAATTCCATCAGAACAAAATTTATTTTTGAACACTAAAACACACGGGCACAGGGAAAATCTTCTTGTCTAAAATAACCATGGAGACAAGTCACTTGTTGTGTCAAAAAGGGGCATACCATTTAGACGCCTATACCCAACCATAAGTTTGCTACAACAAACCACAACCCATGATATTTCATTAGGTTGACGACAGGCAGGATAGAAAGTTCATTTGATTGAATCAGGATAACTTTGTAAACATAACATACATTCAAACACATTTACAGATACACAATACAAAGTTTATTCACGCTGTTTCACTGAAGAGTATATGAATATTTTGCCAACTGTGACATAAAGAAGTTATATTTATCCAAATTCAGAATCACTTATTACTGATAACAGCTTTACTGTTACATATTTGAGAAAAATATGCCCCTCTGACATCAATCAATGACTATAGTAATTTGATGCTTGCTCCAATAAACCTGGTGTTTCATCGTAATTAATTTTATGATCTTTTGAAGAATCAATCAACTTCCAAAAGGCAGTGACATGATTTTTCAAATTAAAACCATTCAATATAGTTTAAGTGATTTCCATGTCCAAAGAAAATGAGAAATCAATAAAAAAAGTAGGTCACAAGACAGGTTATCTTCCTGAAATCTGGATTTCCTAGTAATGTAGACCAGCTACAAGGGAAAACTAATAAACTGTTACACTTCCTAATATTAGAACAGGTTTTCCTTCTCCAATTAAATACTTACGTTTTCTGTATATAGGTATCCACAAATATTGACAATCGCTGTGTTACATACAATGTAAGTACTGACAGATACTGACATTCTCTGTACATAAGACCATGGCTATTGAAATAAATGTTCATCCTATACTTCCAGATGTGCACAACCAGACCATGGCTATTGAAATAAACGTTCATCGTATACTTCCAGATGTGCACAACCAGACCATGGCTATTGAAATAAACGTTCATCGTATACTTCCAGTTGTGCACAACTAGACCATGGCTATTGAACTAAATGTTCATCCTATACTTCCAGATGTGCACAACTAGACCATGGCTATTGAAATAATTGTTTATACTTCCAGATGTGCACAACTACATGTAGACCATGGCTATTGAAATAAACGTTCACCCTATACTTCCAGATCTACGTTATTTACGGTAACTGTGATAGCACAACTACATGTAGACCATGGCTATTGAAATAAACGTTCAACCTATACTTCCAGATGTGTACAACCAGACCTTGGCTATTGAAATAATTGTTTATACTTCCAGATGTGCACAACTACATGTAGACCATGGCTATTGAAATAAATGTTCACCCTATACTTCCAGATGTGCACAACCAGACCATGGCTATTGAAATAAATGTTCACCCTATACTTCCAGATGTGCACAACCAGACCATGGCTATTGAAATAAATGTTCACCCTATACTTCCAAATGTGCAGAACTAGACCATGGCTATTGAAATAAACGTTCTCCATATACTTTCAGATGTTCACAACTAGACCATGGCTATTGAAATAAATGTTTATACTTCCAGATGTGCACAACTAGACCATGGCTATTGAAATAAACGTTCACCCTATACTTCCAGATGTGCACAACTAGACCATGGCTATTGAAATAAATGTTCATCCTATACTTCCAGATGTGCACAACCAGACCATGGCTATTGAAATAAACATCACCCTATACTTCCAGATGTGCACAACCAGACCATGACTATTGAAATAAATGTTAACCCTATACTTTCAGATGTGCACAACCAGACCATGGCTATTGAAATAAATGTTCATCCTATACTTCCAGATGTGCACAACCAGACCATGGCTATTGAAATAAATGTTCACCCTATAGTTCCAGATGTTCACAACCAGACCATGGCTATGGAAATAAACGTTCACCCTATACTTCCAGATGTGCACAACCAGACCATGGCTATTGAAATAAATGTTCACCCTATACTTCCAAATGTGCAGAACTAGACCATGGCTATTGAAATAAATGTTCACCCTATACTTCCAAATGTGCAGAACTAGACCATGGCTATTGAAATAAACGTTCTCCATATACTTTCAGATGTTCACAACTAGACCATGGCTATTGAAATAAATGTTTATACTTCCAGATGTGCACAACTAGACCATGGCTATTGAAATAAACGTTCACCCTATACTTCCAGATGTGCACAACTAGACCATGGCTATTGAAATAAATGTTCATCCTATACTTCCAGATGTGCACAACCAGACCATGGCTATTGAAATAAACATCACCCTATACTTCCAGATGTGCACAACCAGACCATGACTATTGAAATAAATGTTAACCCTATACTTTCAGATGTGCACAACCAGACCATGGCTATTGAAATAAATGTTCATCCTATACTTCCAGATGTGCACAACCAGACCATGGCTATTGAAATAAATGTTCACCCTATAGTTCCAGATGTTCACAACCAGACCATGGCTATGGAAATAAACGTTCACCCTATACTTCCAGATGTGCACAACCAGACCATGGCTATTGAAATAAATGTTCACCCTATACTTCCAAATGTGCAGAACTAGACCATGGCTATTGAAATAAATGTTCACCCTATACTTCCAGATGTGCACAACTAGACCATGGCTATTGAAATAAATGTTTATACTTCCAGATGTGCACAACCAGACCATGGCTATTGAAATAAACGTTCACCCTATACTTCCAGATGTGCACAACTATACCATGGCTATTGAAATAAACGTTCACCCTATGTGATTTACGATAACTGTGATAGCATTAAAAGGGGTGGGAAGGGGGGGGGGGTATGATGCCTGGAACAGTTAAAACAGTTGCAAGTTTATTTTAAACTTGTTCACCCCTAGCTTCACAAGCCAAGCCCCACCAACACACATAATTTGCATGAAGAATTACATGCCTCTTATATCTTATGATGGAAACTTGTCGCCATAGTCCACAATGTTTTACCCTTTGCCAGACCTTTTAAAGCTTATATAGTAAATAGGGCCAGTTAAGATATCGGCAAACAGTCATTTTTGCAATCAGTCTCACCTGGAATTAATATCATCTCAATCTGTGTATAAGAGACTTTCCTTACCTTGTCGAATGAATGTTTGAGTGACGTCTAACAAAATGTCACAGCCTTCCACGATCATTCTCTCGATTGATAGGTTTTTACGAATATTTTCAGTTTCGCTCACTTCATCATGCATTATCTGTAATAATAAAAGGGAAGATGATACTTTTTATTTTATTTTTGATAAACTCCTCCTGATAACGAAGTATTCTTAATGACTATCAAAACAAAACAAAATTTTTTACATAAAGGCATAAACGAAAACAGGTGGAGATAACTCTTGTACATAAGTACACAAAGTTATACATTTTCCTTTATCGCGGCAGTCTATTGTAAAACCGTGATGGATAGAAATAAACGCCTGTGCACATGTATAGGCTTAACCAGAAAAAAAAACAAAAAACATTTTCCTTTATCCAGAATCCCACATTTTGTTTAAATGGTGGTGTTGAACTCTTAGACAGTGTATAACTATTAGATTTGAGTCCAACTTTCTTGAACCTTATATCTAAATTGTCAGAATCCGAAACATTTCTATGGCAATTAGGCACATCCTTTATCTTAGACCTAGTGCTGATACAAAGGATTTAATAATCCTGAAAATTTCATCTTATTGGTGTAACCCAACAACGTATAAACACAGGAATAATATAGACATTATGAACCAAAATGGAATATCAAAAACAGAGACAATCTAAAGGGCCATTATCATGATGTAATTTGTAGAATGTGACTCTAGAAAGTAACCACCTTACTCTAAAGCAATTTGGTTACTTGAATTTGGTTATTTGAATGGAATAGGTTGCGCCATATTTCACACTGTATAAGTGATTAATTTGGGTTATCTGCCCACGTTGTATGCTCTCTGACAACAAACTCTACCAGGTTGCAAGTTTTCGCTGGAAGAGATTTTTGTTTTTAAATTGTTGATTTCATTACACAAATAACTGCCTAAATATTTACACACACATCCCTAGCAACAAGACCAGCCCTTTAAGTGAAGACTTGACTATGGAACTGGTTTGATAGCTTACCCTTGAAAGTTCTTCCAGTTTACTCTGAGCATATTCCAGACTTTCTCTTTCCACATGATCATGAGGAGTATGAGCCAAAAGCTCATGTAACGTAATGATGTAACGAGGTACCTGAAAAATTAAATTAAAAATTAAAGGGGGAGAAAACAAAAAGAAAGTATTAGTAAATTACTTCCCTTGCAAGCTTATCATATCTTGTATGGTTATAACCTGCAATGTCAGCGGTAAGACTATCTTTTCTGAAAATTCTCTTTCGCTATTAGCACCTGGAAATGATCAAAATTACCCTAGGTTTAAATGGCAGACTTTTGGAGTTGCCCAATTTCTCCTACGCTAGTGCAGTGACTGGTGGCTAGGTGTACACTGTATGCTGATTGGCTGATCGAGACAAACTGCTAAGCTCTGCTGTGAGGATGGCTGCCGAGTTTAGACATTCTCTAATAACGATTGTTAACTTTCTTATAGCACAGTTTGGCGAGGAAAAATCGTAGAAATATGATTTTGGTACCGTTAGAAAGGAAAATGTAGCGCGCCTGTACTGTATTTATTAAGTTCTTTCATTTCCTTCTCCTTTAAACATTTATTGTTTATCTTTCTGTGGGCAAGGGGGTGGGGTGGAGGGGGTAGTTATAGCTACTACATAAAATAGAACAGGTTAAAGTGGCATGAGCTGCCAAAATGGTGATATTTTGACGTGAAAACAGAATGTTGAAATTATCGGCTATTTTTCTCAAGACGTATGATTCAGAAACCTTTTAGTGCTTCTAATCTCGAGAGTGTACGATAAAGTATTTTTTTTAACTAACTTTGAAATAGAATGAATGAATGGTCGTCCCTGTTATTTAAATTTGTTTACTTTTCGAACACTATTTCGGTTCGTATAGGCCACATACTGTATCGATTTTCCTCATTCCAACGATAATCATTTAGTTTTTCGATAGCCTTCAAAGCCTCTTACTGTTGTGACGATCAGAAATTATGAATTTTGGCAGCTCATGCCACTTTAAACAACTTTCTAAAGAGAGTGTCCAATAGTATTTTTAGATTGTATTTTTGGAAGAAATCCAATGACATTATTTTTAACTGGCAACAGATGTAAGATGAAGCCATGCTACGTCACACCACTAATAAATGTAGATGTCACTATTAGCATAGATGGATGCTTTAATCAGAAATTAGAGATGATATCCTGTCTTACATGTACAGATTGTGTATTTTTTATTCTATGTATTGAGTCAAACGATTAATCCAGCCTGAACTGTGCATCTTACATTTGCATATCTGGGTTGATAGTTTATTCCTAAAGCCCGGGACACACTAGGCGAATTTTGACGCCCGTCGGTGCAACTTTTGTTGCCGGCAATGATCGCCCGTTGGCTGTTCAAGCAACTGCTGCGGGCAGACTAGGCGATCTCCACAGGCGATAATAACCAAAAAGGCATGTGACAATAGTAAAAGATCATGTGACTATCACATTGCATAACATCATGTGACAAAATTATTTCTACTGATTGGTCAAAAGAGTATGGCGTTCAAAATTGCGGTCGCCAGAGGTGGCACACTACACGACGAGTAAAATATCGCCGGCGATTTTGATTCCGAAAATCAAACATGTTCTGATACCGGCGATCGATGCGGCAACAGTCGTCGGCGCTCGAAATCGCCGTCGTGGGAGCAGGCAGACTACACGACCATCACCTGATCACCGCGACCGGCGTTCAAAATTGCCTAGTGTGCCGTGGGCTTAAAGAGAATAGGGATATAAATGTCTATAGTTCACATAAATATGCCCAAGGCCAAATGTTACATTGTATCCAAATATATAAATAATGCAACATATCTAAGATAAATCTAATAAAATTTAAGTTAAAAGTTGCAAAATAAAGAGGAATATCACAAACCATTGTAAGAACATTGTTAAAAAAGAAAGGCTATAAGTTACAAAAATAAAAAACAGAACAAATGTATCTTGGTCATATCCAAGGTGTATTGCTACAATATGAATTTATAGAGAAAATGAACTTTGTATCTAAAATGAAAGTAACTTGTATGAATAACAGAAGTAGAATTATTTGGGGGGGGGGGGGGGGGGGGAGGTTTCTTGACAAAGACCTACATGGTTAAACTAAGAAAGATGTGAAGATGTCGGAAGTGCTTTTGTTGTTTTTCATTCAATTTAAAACAAATGCTTCATTTGCTCATTTTTTATATACAAATCTTCGGAAGACAGAAACCTTGTTAAAACCAATTCCTGTACAATTCATTTTTAACCCGACAAAGTTCAAGAGGTTAAATTGTTTGTCTATGCTGATACTAAATATTTTAAAAGTGGAAATCTTTCTGCCACTATTCAGGTATCATTTGGAAAAATACTCCTCCTCCAGAGTTATGTCCCTTATATAACGGATAAGTGAAAAGATCAATGAACAGCTTACTGCTTTGGTTAAAGTTGACATGAGCTGCCAAAATGTTGATGTTTTGCCGTTAACACAGAATGTTGAAATTATCAGCTATTTTTCTCAAGACATACAATTCAGAAGCTTTTTAGTGCTTTTCGTCTTGAAAGTGTGTGGTATAGTTTTGTTTTGAACTAACTTAGGCATAGAATGAATTGTTTACTTTTCGAATACTATTACGGTTCTTATAGGTCACAGACTGTATGATTTTCCTCATTGCAACATCGATTTGTTTTTTCAATGACCTCCAAAGCCTCTTAATACTGTCATGACAATCATTTTTGTTTAGAACATGCACTTAACATGTCAGACAAAAACTAAAATAGAATTTCAGGAGTTAAATATGAAAAAATACATTGCTTTATTTGCAGGTTTCTGACATTTATGGATATTTATAAGGTCTGCGTAGTGAGATTATACATGACCTCTGTTGTGTATCATGTCACTAATTGAGAGTGTGCATGAAGTGAGCATGTACAAATTGGAGTATATGACCATACTTTTGCAGAGTTTTATCGTGTAGTTACGGATAATATGCATATTGTTTCTTCTCTCTTTTTTGACAAATATGGATATAACACGAGTTATGTAAGCCGTGTTACTATTGGTAACTGAATGAAGATGATAAATAAAAGGTAAATGTACTCACTTGATGCATAGGATAAGTTAAGAATGTATCTAATGTTCGCCCTTCACAAATAGGCTTTTCTTCATATCGCTTGAGCAATGAGTTAAATTCTGACTTTTGTTTATATTCAGCCAGCACTTGTAGACTGTAATGGTGGTTCCGCACATATTCCTGATATATACACAACATTGGCAGCAACATATCAAACAAGTCACCTGTAAAACATCACAAAATAAACATACTATCTTAGCTGCACATAATAATAAAAGGGAAGATGATAGATGATACTGTTTATTTTATTTTTGATAAAACTGATAACGAAGTATTCAAGTCACCTGTAAAACATCACAAAATAAACATACAATATTAGCTGCACATTGAGGCAAAATAACACTGTATCAAGGCCAAATAAGACAGGTCCCATCAATGTTAAACTGGTATGCGGAAAAGGATGCGATTAGGGGTTCCCTAGCTTTTTTGACAAGCCATGCATATATTTATGATCACTAAAACACACGGGCACAGGGAAAATCTTCTTGTCTAAAATAACCATGGAGACAAGTTTCTAATTGTGTTAAAAAGAGGTATATCATTTAGACGTTTATACCCCATAAATTGTTGTAACAAACCAAACCTATGATATTTCATTAGGTTGACGACTGACAGGAGCTTAGCCTTGGTCAGTAGAATTTTCTGGAATCCTTTTATTTATGATCACTAAAACACACGGGCACAGGGAAAATCTTCTTGTCTAAAATAACCATGGAGACAAGTTTCTAATTGTATTAAAAAGAGGTATATCATTTAGACCTTTATACCCCATATATTGTTGTAACAAACCAAACCTATGATATTTCATTAGGTTGACGACTGACAGGAATCCTTTTATTGATGGCTCACATAAGATTATAGGGTCTGGGAGTTTCCCAAGAGATTTCACGATATCCAGTGACAGATGACGTTTTAAGATGACTTCATTTCAATTGACAGGTTTTGTTTTAAAACGTCAGAACTGAGCATCACATTCAAATGATAAAGGCTTTCCACATGCGCAACGACAGTGACAGAAAATTTGTGGAATTCTCATGATACTCTTACTTCCTATATTGAGAGAGTCAATGACAACTGGCAGCGGTTACTTCCCACCACTTGTAAATGCAGACTACACTATCAGTATAGAGTGTCCTTTAGTTTTAACCCACAACAGTTTTTATCCCTAACTGAAATGATTTAATACTACATGTAAGTTACCTTGTGAGGGTTAGGGCTTCTTTTTGGCAAAAAACAAGGACTTCTTCCCCCCAATAAACCTTACAACCTGTCCCCCACCATTTCGCCCACATGAGTGAAATAGTGTTGAGTGTGGCGTAAAAAAATCAATCGATATTAGTGAGAAATGAGAAACTAGTGAAAATATACAGAAATACACTGAACTCTGATCTTCAAGTCAACCAACAATAAGGTGTTAAGAAAATTTCATTATTTTCCAGTTCTGGAGATAATTTGCAGAACAGGATTTGTTGAAGGATGATGGTTGAGACATCTCAAGGTAGACATAATTAATATACTTACCTAACACCAAAGTCGGCCAGTTTTCAAGTCTAGCAGTTAGCCCTTTTAAAAATATTTGATGTAAAAAAAGCAAAGTTTCACTGAAAATAAACAAGCAAAAAAGCCTTAAAATAATTCGAAATCAATCCTTGGAAAGAATCGGGTTTATAAAAGCTTGACTCAAATGCATCTTATTTCAATAAACACTAAAAATATAACTGAATTTTAGTTAATTAACGAGTAGGACAACACAGATTTTTTGTTAATGTGATTTTTGTTAATAAAGTGCAATTGGATCTACTGCATGAAGTCCCGATATATCACTTGTCTCCCTTGGATTAGGAAATGAAATCATTGCAAGTTGTCTCCCTTCCAATATATGAGCCAGTCTGTAGTCTGTACAATCAGGGTGTATGGGGGGTGGTACAGACAGGATGTATGAGGGTGGTACAGACAGGATGTATGGGGGTGGTACAGACAGGATGAATGGGGGTGGTACAGACAGGATGTATGAGGGTGGTACAGACAGGATATATGACAGTGGTACAGACAGGATGTATGGGGTGGTACAGACAGGATGTATGGGGTGGTACAGACAGGATGTATGAGGGTGGTACAGACAGGATATATGACAGTGGTACAGACAGGATGTATGGGGTGGTACAGACAGGTTGTATGGGGGTGGTACAGACAGGATGTATGGGGTGGTACAGACAGGATGAATGGGGGTGGTACAGACAGGATGTATGAGGGTGGTACAGACAGGATATATGGGGTGGTACAGACAGGATGTATGAGGGTGGTACAGACAGGATGTATGGGGGTGGTACAGACAGGAAGTATGAGGGTGGTACAGACAGGATGTATGGGGGTGATACAGACAGGATGTATGGGGGGTGGTACAGACAGGATGTATGGGGTTGGTACAGACGGGATGCATGAGGGTGGTACAGACAGGATATATGGGGGTGGTACAGACAGGATGTATGGGGTTGGTACAGACGGGATATATGGGGGTGGTACAGACAGGATGTATGGGGGTGGTACAGACAGGATGTATGGGGTTGGTACAGACGGGATGCATGAGGGTGGTACAGACAGGATGAATGGGGGTGGTACAGACAGGATGTATGGGGGTGGTACAGGCAGGATGTATGGGGGTGGTACAGACGGGATGCATGAGGGTGGTACAGACAGGATGAATGGGGGTGGTACAGACAGGATGTATGGGGGTGGTACAGGCAGGATGTATGGGGGTGGTACAGACAGGATGAATGGGGGTGGTACAGACAGGGTGTATGGGGGGTGGTACAGACAGGATGTATGAGGGTGGTACAGACAGGCTGTATGAGGGTGGTACAGATAGGATGTATGGGTTGGTACAGACAGGCTGTATGAGGGTGGTACAGACAGGATGTATGGGTTGGTACAGACAGGCTGTATGGGGTGGTACAGACAGGATGTATGGGTTGGTACAGACAGGCTGTATGGGGTGGTACAGACAGGATGTATGGGTTGGTACAGACAGGATGTATGGGGTGGTACAGACAGGATGTATGGGTTGGTACAGACAGGATGTATGGGGTGGTACAGACAGGATGTATGGGTTGGTACAGACAGGCTGTATGGGTTGGTACAGACAGGCTGTATGAGGGTGGTACAGACAGGTTATATGGGGGTGGTACAGACAGGATATATTGGAGGGTACAGACAGGACATATGGGGTGCTACAGAGAGGCTGTATGGGGGCAATATAGACAGGATGCACGAGCATGGTGCAGCTAAGCTGTTTGAGGGTGGCACTGTCAGGATGTATGATGGTGGTAAGCCAGGCTGTAAGAGGGTGGGACAAAAAGAGCACTACAGATTATGTCCCTAATAGATACATATACAATGTTGGGGGAGGAACAACAATGAGAATATAATTATGAAATTAATTTTTTACCTGTTGAGGAAAATAGAGTTGACATCTTCGTGTGTAATTGGTGGCTTTTTAGAGCTGGCTGCCATTCGAAGAGGCCTGAGGAAGCAAGTGACAAGGGCAGACAACTGGCGATTATATTCCTCTTCACACTCAACCATACTGAACACAATGCTGTTACGTTTGCGCATACTTTCGGCATGTGGAGAGCGTATATACAATTCCACTATCTGTTTCCAACGGCGACGACATAGCCACCCACGAAAAAAACTTTGCACCTAGCATAATAAAGTAAAGAACTATTTAGAGTAATTAACAATATAAATTCAGTAGGTCTATATAAACATGCAAAAGTCTGGTCCTACATAACACTTATTTTCCTGCTTTCTTCTTGTCCAATAATATCGTTTGACTCCTAATTCCCCAGCATGCAATTCAATATACAGGGATCCATACCGTATAACGACAACACCAAGATTGGTAGCTATGGTAACACAAAGAGGATACAGTTTGGGTCAAACAAGACTTCATTCCACACATGGGGTCTAGCTGTCCAGAAAGTTCACTCAAACAATACAAATGTTCATAGCATATTTAATACTAATACGGACTGATTTGCACAAGTAAAATATATCATTTTTCAAATGAGATCAGATTTAACAATGAGTAACATTTCTACGAGGGAACAATGTCATTCTTAAAACAGGCTTCCCCAAGAAAATATATATGATAAAAAGCCATTTCTTTAACATTTTTTTTTCATATTTCACCCGCAATGGAAACTTTCAAATTATTCATATTCAAAACACAAGAGTTTTATGGCTTCTTATTCATCTGATATTAGAAAATATATTACAATATTTTGTTAAACATTATATTGGAGTTAATAGTGTAGAATTGAGACCTAAGCAGAATCAGAGAGGGTGGCGGCTAAAGTTTAGAGGGCAAAGGTTATGTGAGGGGACAGGCATCAATAATGGGAAACGCCCCAAAATTTCAACAATTTTTTTTCAAGAAATTTTGAATCTGACATTCCCCAAAAATGTTGCCTGTTGTGATCAAAAGCTTATAAAAACGGAAGAAGAAAAAACATACTGGAGAGTTTCAAAAGTCTTATTTACGCAACACCACAAGATATACAGACTAAAAGAGTTTTGATTTTTATGAAAATATTTGTACTAAAAAATTAAATAAAATAATAAAATTATTATTTAATTATTTAAAATAAAATTATTAATTATGTAATAATAAAAACAGAAAATAACAACACGAACCCAATTTTTCAAAAATGTCCAAATTTACCATTTTCTCATAAATTTAAAGTGATTTTTTATTCTTCCAATTTTGATAAGCTTTTGATATAAAATTGGCATGTCATTCTACAGGGCTTGGTCTAACCAGATGTACCATACAATTTACCTTAAGGAGGAGTTCAGAGGTCTGGAAACAAAGGCAATAATCAATCACGTATGATCTTCAGTTTTACAGCTTATAGCACATGCAGGGATTCTATTATCTTGATCAGTTTCTCACCAACACAACTCAGGTGGACAAACTAACATATGTTATTTTCGAAGACAATATAATCTTGTATTACAGGACAATTGGGAGACATTTTCCCCATGATTTACACCACAATATATTTGCAGCCCCACCGCCTTCATCAATATAATCAGGAATGTCATAACATTTCAGTATTGCCAAAAAGTCATTTAGTCCTAAAATGAATTAATGTTAATCTGGATTATGTAAGTTTACTTTACGTTTGGGGCAAAATTTCTTTTCGCACAGGTTAAGTCTTTTTTTTGTTTGTTCAAATCACATTTTAGGATTTAGTTTTCAGACTATGGTACAAGTCCTAATACTATAAAAATCTCAAAACTGATTGCTTACAAATTTCAGGAAAAAAGTACATATGGACCACTAATGAATAGACAGTATTCAGTAAAATGAAGGGTAATGATATGGAGAAACAATCCACAACAAGTTGTAAAACTTTAAAAAAAAGTTTAAAAAATTATAAATTTCCTCATTATCCTAGTCACAAGTAAAGAAAAACGAAACTGAAAGAAGTTTCCCCAGTTCCACTATGTCAAATTTTCATGAACTATATTAGTTCTCCGTGTATTTATTGAAAATACTCCAACTGACCATGGTATCCTACATGTATAGACTAGCAGAGAACGTACCAATAAGTATTGTTACTCAGTATGTTAATGTCTTCACAAAACAATTTGTGGAATTGCCAGTACTGAGATATCAAACAAAAACCAGACTGACATTGAAAATTGCACACAACAACTTCACTACAAAACAACTCTTCAAAAACTTCACATTTTGGAACATTTTCCCCATGAAACTAATATATTACAAACAACATCTTCACAGCCAGGTCCATAGACAATACTTCGAGGGCAAAATAGATATCTTTTTCGTCACAGCTAGAATATTTTCTCTTTTTGGCTGCCGTCTTGGGAATATTAAACCTCATGAATAACACAGATAATCGACAAAAGCTTGACAGAACGCACAAAACCTCCAGGTTAAACCTCAAAACCAGACATTATTTGGGGACAATTAACAAGGGAAATTACAAAACAAATGAATTTATCATTTACAAAGCTATCATAAGCTATGACTAAGAACTGTGTAAGAATACTCTCTCCCTTCAACCTTTCCAATTAATAAGATGTATATATTTATGAACACTAAAACACACGGGCACAGGGAAAATCTTCTTGTCTAAAATAACCATGGAGACAAGTTTCTAATTGTGTTAAAAAGAGGTATATCATTTAGACCTTTATACCCCATACATTTTTGTAATAAACTAAACCTATGATATTTCATTAGGTTGACGACTGACAGGAGCTTAGCCTTGGTCAGTAGAATTTTCTGTAATCCTTTTGTAATACATTGACATTGGTTACGCATAATTATAGATGTGCATTTTAAATCAACACCAGTATCAGTAAAAAATTATAAGGAAAAGTCTATTGAATTCTCCCATGTCAAAGGCTAAGGCATAACCGTGTAATTAATTGAGATCAAAGATAAGATTAGGTTATTTTTGCAAATAAGAACATATTTACAATTGGGATGTTAAACAGTTCGTGAATGTTAAGCACAATATTCTGATTAACAAAAAAAGAGCGCACACTTTTGAAATGCTGAACTGGAGATCACGGCAATAATAATCGTCCCTCCCACTCACAATGTGTATGTGTTTGGAAATGCAATTTCCGAAGTATTAGGGGCATAATAAATATATTCTTTTCTATACATCTTGGTACTGAATTATATACACTAAAATTTTGGGCCATAAACGTAGGCTGTTAAGCCATCCAATAATTCAGCTGGGATGTGAACCAGTTAAATCACTGGGTCAGATGTAATTCAACAGAAATGCAGATCTTAAATATGCAAGACTACAAGAAGAGTTTGCAGTAAAAAAAAATCATTACCATTATACCAGATATTCTTAAATAAAGAGATAAAAGATGCAACTACAATTCAAAGCTCTTAAGAAGTTTAGAAAACAAGCTAGAGACCAAAAAAATGAATAAATGAATCTGAAGATTTAAAAAAAGAGTAAAAATCCAAATTTGTCACCTTTTTAATTTTGCGTAGTTCTTCACTTTCATCGCCCATCCGGTGGTTCGACAATCTTCTGTCCTTTGTAAATCTTTGCAGCTTTGGCAAAAGACAAAAAAGTACTTTAGCAAAAAAGGTAAATTATTGTCATACTCAGTTTTTAAAAATTCTCAATTAAAGAAAATTAAAAATTAGAATGGCTGTATCAATGCTTGTGTCTCAGTTTACCCACATTTAATGTCACAATTTCTCTCCTGAAGCACTTAAAATACTTTAAACATCAAACTATTTATAACACGTGTTGCACAAAATTTCTTACTTTTAGTAAACCTTTTTTATAGCTTGAAATAATATCATTATAGAAATCCTCTTATAATTCATGTTTTTTTTCCATTGGTTGAAAAGTCACCGTTGGCAAGATCGTAAATGAAGTAATATATTGAACTAAATTTAAAGTTATTATGAATGAATCCCATGCCAATATAAAATAAGTGAAGTGTTTTTAATAAATTATTGGTGGAAAATGAGGTTATAAAAGACATGCTTGATTTAATAAAATGTACAAGTACAATAAATAGATATTATAGTTGTTAATAAGAAAATATATTGTTATTTTGCAGAAAAAAATGCCAAACATTAAACAAAAAGAGATAAGTTTTGGCAGTTGGGTAAAAGTATTGATAAAAACCCCTCAACCTATCCAAACCTTCACACCCCAACATGCAAGTGTTGATATCAATAATTGAAGCAAGGTGAGAAAGGAGTGAATATAGAGTTGTCCCCCGTACACTGTGACAAGGAGTGAATATAGAGTTGTCCCCCTTACACTGTGACAAGGAGTGAATATAGAGTTGTCCCCCTTACACTGTGACAAATGTGGAAGGAAGTGAAACATTTTAAAGAATGTTAACCATTTTATCTGTATTATCTGCTTCATTTTTTTTAAAAGGTGTACAATGATCTCAACATTTATTTAACCTGTTTCTATGATCTTACCTCAATGTGGTAATACATATAGAAATACTAAAATACATTTTTAAGAATTTTTATATATATATATTTACGAACAACACATGGGCACAGGGAAAATCTTCTTGTCTATATCTATATACATGGTCCCTAGGCTATTGATGATAGTGATTTAACGGTCAGTCGCTGTAATTTATGATCAAATAAATTGTGAAAACAGGCCACAAAAAAACTTAGATTTTAAGAGAATTTTAAAAAACTTAGATTTTAAAGTTAGGATTCTTCACTCAGGCATAGAGTTTTAGACAGTTACTGTTTTCCAAAGCTGGGATTTCATTCTGTTCCACCTAGTTGGCAGTATATTATGTCCACTGGCCAGACTGAAAAGTACATTTAGACGTCCAGTGGCCAGAAGGACATGGTGCACCTTTAACATTTAGTAATCGATCTCATGGACTTTACTTAGTGTTCTTTATATACTAATTATAGATATCATATCAGGGGGGGGGGGGGGGGGGGCAGAGTGATAGGTGACAGTTCATCTGTCCATAACAGGCCTTCACAGTTACTCGCCGAAGGTCGGGGGTTTCCTTCAGGCAAAGAGCCTGCTTTCCTACCCTGCTAAGCCTGGAAATGCCAACATATAAATGAAATAATCTTGAGTGCTGTAAAAAACATCATCAATCAATCAATCGATGGATCATAGATATCAAACTATTTACTTTGGTCCCTAATGTGCAGTGATGTGCAAGAGAGAAGAAAAGCGTGTCATACCATGCATACCTCGGCTTTTAACCTCTTGACCTCTAGCGTTAGTTCTTCGGTTTGCTGGACGTAGTGCCATTTTGCTTGTCGTTCGCTGTCTAATATTTGTAGAAGGTGCAAGTGCTTCTGCTCTAATTCCTCTTTCTGTTCCACTAACTTGTTATAACTGAAACACAATTATTTTAATTTATAAAATCTAAATCAGTTAAATTTAATATTCTTTCCATTGCCCAATCATCTTCTTGAGGCAAGTTAAAATCTTCATGGAGCCCATTCCGTGTTTTACCTTGGCGGAATACTCCACTCCAACCCATAAATCGAACAGTGCCTTTTGATTGGATGCGAGTAAAACTTCTTGCAGCTAATCAAAACCTCGGGCATTTACACTCTTCCATTAGCTGAGAAATAACGTAATGGCTGCTGTATACATCTTGTGCTTTTCTTTAACGAGTGCTGATTTGTCAAGACACTGTATGGGTAGGAAAGACAACTCTTACATTTTCACCAGTGGGAGCTGTTCTATTTACAGGTCGGAGTGGAGTATTCTGCCAAGGTAAAACACAAATGGGTTCCATGAAGATTTTAACTTGGCTAGAGAACATGCCCAATAGACCCTTTCGGCTTAGAATGATGTTTTATGACGTTTTTCAAATTGTATGGCATTGACGTCATGAATTCCCTGTTGGAGGATCTGTGACAAGCCTTTATCTCATTGCATCATGGACAAAAGGAACACGATTTCAACGTCAGATTGATCCAAAAAGTCAATGCAGCGTCATTTTGCCATACAAGGAGGCTTCTGCGCAAGCATCAATCCTTAAGCCGAAAGGGTCTATGGGAAGACACAGCACGGATAGGTCTATAGATAAAAACAAATACAGATCAACATATTGAAGCGATCATAATTTTCTGACAGTTAGGGTCTTGATCAACTTTGAAAGATACAATTTGTGAAATCACAAAATCCTAAAAAAAATCTTTTTATTTTTAAATTCCTGTTCTGTTCAAAGGGGGTTTCACCATAGCTTCCCCTCCCATTTACAGCACTACACTGGAACTTAGGAAACATTCAATTACATACTAAAAAGAAACAAAGTAGGTGAAAACAATTACGACAAGTTCAGGTCAGACTTTTGTCATTTGACTTTTGACCTTTAGAGATGTCAAGGTCATGGCACACTTCATCAGATGATTACATCCACTGACGTTTTTACATGATATAGGTCAAAATCTTGTGATAATTTTGTGTCTGAGCGAGATATGATAGATGAGTGGCCACAGGTGCCTGAATACACACTGAAGAATCTATAATGTTTTCCACAGCATTTCCCAGAAAACAAAATAAATTGTGAAAAAAATTCAGATATCCTAGCAACGTAGGGCAGAAAATAAACAAGAAGATATTGAAACGGCATCCTCTAACGTATTATCGGAAACATTCGCATTGCCAACTGGAGCAGTTTGAACATATCGTAATAGAACAGTGCGATAGTTTATGTTAAGAAGTACATGACTTAGATACATTGTTCATTGATATGAACAAGCAGATATTGAAATTCTTACACTTTATCGACTGCCCCCCTGGAGCAGCTTGAACATAACATAATAGAAAAGTACCAAGTTTCAAAATAACATCTTTTCTCTATACTTTGATAAACAATCACAAACTGAAATGACAGCATTGCCAATTGAAGCAGTTTCAACACAGCATAGTACAGAATTACCAAGTTTCAAAACAACATCATTTCTCTATACTTTGATAAACAATCACAAACTGAAATGACATCATTGCCAATTGAAGCAGTTTCAACACAGCATAGTACAGAATTACCAAGTTTCAAAACAACATCATTTCTCTATACTTTGATAAACAATCACAAACTGAAATGACATCATTGCCAATTGAAGCAGTTTCAACACAGCATAGTACAGAATTACCAAGTTTCAAAACAACATCATTTCTCTATACTTTGATAAACAATCACAAACTGAAATGACATCATTGCCAATTGAAGCAGTTTCAACACAGCATAGTACAGAAGTACCAAGTTTCAAAACAACATCATTTCTCTATACTTTGACAAACAATCCGAAACTGAAATGATATCATTGCCAATTGAAGCAGTTTCAACACAGCATAGTACAGAAGTACCAAGTTTCAAAACACCGTGAATTAAGATACATTGATATAGACAATTACAAACTGAAATGGTATCATTGCCAATTGAAGCAGTTTCAACACAGCATAGTACAGAAGTACCAAGTTTCAAAACAACATCATTTCTCTATACTTTGACAAACAATCCGAAACTGAAATGATATCATTGCCAATTGAAGCAGTTTCAACACAGCATAGTACAGAAGTACCAAGTTTCAAAACACCGTGAATTAAGATACATTGATATAGACAATTACAAACTGAAATGGTATCATTGCCAATTGAAGCAGTTTCAACACAGCATAGTACAGAAGTACCAAGTTTCAAAACAACATAATTTCTCTATACATTAATAAACAATCACAAAATGAAATATCATTGCCAATTGAAGAAGTTTCAACACAGCATAGTACAGAATTACCAAGTTTCAAAACACCATATTTTATGCTACATTGTAGATGGTATAAACAATTGATGTTGAAGATCGATATGAAAATCCAACATACCTTGCCCTCTTGACAGCATCAATCCAAGCGGCACATTCTGATTCTGTATCTGCCTTGAGGTCATACTGTCGCTGGTTCTCACTTTTATATGTAATCGTAAAACAGTACTGTCAAAAAAAAAAAAGAAGACCAAAACTTTAAAATTTCTAATTTGCACATGGGGTTCAACACATGAAACAGAGAAATATGCAGGGCAGATGTGTATAAAAAAAAAATGCGAACATCTTTTGTTCATGTTACACTTTCTGTGTGCTATATGCTTTTAATGCTGACAAAAAAGTAAAACAAAACAATAGTTTAGAATAACATAGTCTATATATGTTCGAATTTTTAAATTCGATCCAGGACTGCTTGATGTTGGGGTTTTTTGGTGAATATTTGTGAGCTTTTTTTCCAAATAATTGGGGTAGTTATCAGAAATGCTCATTCAGAATCATCTGTAAAGGTATAAATGTTAGAACAGCTAAAAATTAAAGATAAATTCACAGTTCATGAAGCACCAGCAGTTCATGAAGCACCAGCAGTTCATGAGGCACCAAATGTTAGAACAACCAAAAAAATGACAATTCCAACAGCTCATTTGCAATAAATGTTAAAACAGCTACAAAGTAATGATAAACTCAAGAGTTCATAAAGCACCAAAGATAACAGCTACAAAATAATGACAAATGTCACAACCAAATGTTAGAACAGCTACAAAATAATGACAAATGTCACAACCAAATGTTAGAACAGCTACAAAATAATAACAAATGTCACAGCTCATCAGTACCAAATATTAGAAGAGCTACAAAATAATAACAAATGCCACAGCTCATCAGTACCAAATGTTAGAACAGCTACAAAATAATGACAAATGTCACAGCTCATCAGTACCAAATGTTAGAACAGCTACAAAATAATGCCAAATGCCACAGCTCATCAGTACCAAATGTTAGAACAGCTACAAAATAATGACAAATGTCACAGCTCATCAGTACCTAATGTTAGAACAACTACAAGATAATGACAAATACCACAGCTCATCAGTACCTAATGTTAGAACAACTACAAGATAATGACAAATACCACAGCCCATCAATACCTAATGTTAGAACAACTACAAAATAATGACAAATGCCACAGCTCATCAATACCAAATGTTAGAACAGCTACAAAATAATGACAAATGCCATATCTCATCAGTACCAAATGTTAGAACAGCTACAAAATAATGACAAATGCCATATCTCATCAGTACCAAATGTTAGAACAGCTACAAAATAATGACAAATGCCACAACTCATCAGTTTCAAAAGTTAGAACAGCTACAAAATAATGACAAATGCCACAACTCATCAGTTCCAAATGTAACAACAGCTACAAAATAATGACAATTCCAACAGCTCATTTACAGCTACAAAATAATGAAACATGCCACAGTTCATCAGTACCAAATCTTAGAAGAGCTACAAAAAATAATGACAAATAAACCAGCTCGTAAACACCTAAAGTTACAGGTACAACAATTCCCAACAGCTTCAAAGGCATTATATAATAGAACAGCTACAAACAAATAACTTATTTAACAGGTTTGAATGCACCAAATAAAATATCAACTGCAAAATAATTTAGAATTCGACAATGGAAGATAGGCCTAATACTTTTTATGGGTAAACAAAACCTAGACCTTAGTATCTTGACAACAAATGTTGGAAGTGTGCCTATCAAATAATGAAAAGTTCAAAAGCTGCCATAAAATGTTACAAAATCATGACTATTCTGACAGCGTAAAAATAAAATTGAAATCAATGATCATTAAAAGTCTCTAAACATTCCAGTTGCTACAAAAGCTTCCTGTTTGTGGTGTTATACATATGATTAATAATGTTTAACGGAAGCCTAGAATAACGATTCATGCATCGGCACTTTTTCAATTAATTAATGATCAATAATGTATGTCATGTCAACTCTAGCAAGAAATATATACTGTGATGTGAATCGCATGTCATATTACAAGTGGGAATAAGCTAGTGGCACATATACACATAAATAATTGATGAATCCAGCTACAGGCCAGAAAAGCTGAAGTCTGCTAGCTAAGACCAAGGTTTGTTTATTCTCTAGGGCTGACAGGGATTTCACGACTAACTACTATCAATCCTTGAATTGTCCTACCAAATAGCTGCATACAACAAAAATCAATCAGACAACAATAGGTAAAATAACACGGGCACAAGCCAGCGTACAGCCAAAGGGTATTTCCTCAATATAATAGTACTGAATGAAATTACACGCAGCCTCAAATAGCAAAGCGTAATAAGTACGCCAAGGCCATAGCAACCATTGTCCTACATTAAGCAACACACAGTGTTTCCTAAAACGGAATCTCACATAATTAAATTAATAGGAGGAATCTTCTCTTCTATAAACCTTCATCAGCTTTCGGGGCAATGTGTTTTGGGTCTTAAAAGAGGTTGGCATGGCGGATGAAAAGTATTCTGCTGTGCAGTGATGCATATCACTATTCAAGATTGTAAAAAGATGCTCAGTTCAAAGCAGTTGGCCACACATTACCCCTATATGGTAATTTCCCTGATGATTGCAGCTTGTTTTCGAAACACTGACTTCATCAGAACCCCTATTTACACCCATAACACAGACAATCGGATTAGAAGACTTTCAAGAAATTTTACCTAAATTTGAAATCTAAACGAAAAATTTAAATTTAAGGTGTGGTTGAATTTCATCACACAATGTGCAGTGCAGGTTTAAAAAATGTATTTGTATTTAAGCAATTCAGTAGAACAGACATCATTTAAAGAGAATTGGAAAGCCAATTGTAAGATATGGATTTACAGACTGCAACATTGTCATCTGCACTCTACATCCATGTGTTTCTAGGGATCATAAAGGGGGAAATTGAGACCGATTTCCAACCAAATAATGTATGGAAGAAACAGAAATTGCGTTGTCATTATTTTTTCTTGGTTGTCAATGGTAATGAGCCAGAAAGTGCCTAGAGTGTCAATATTTGTTAATGCGTTATCTCCCTTGTGGCTAACTCTCTAGCTGTTATTTTCCTCCCTTTTAGCATGTTGAGATTGTATCAACGAGTTTGCTATCATCATCAAGTGTTTGCTTTATGGCTTTGAGAGTTAACTTTCAGCTATATCAAGGAGGACTTCCTTCACTGAAGTCTATCTGCCAATAAATCATTCACTATCCAAACTCCCATTATATACCCAACATTTGTTTTCTCTTATAATGAGCATTCTTCAGCAGGCCTTTAGCTACAATCCACACAATTCTAAACTTCACAGCATTTTAGAACAGTTTCTTTTTTAATATAAAAGATTTTACTTAATTAAAAAAAATTGTTTAGCTTTCAATTTAGGTAAGTAAGTCACCAGGTCAGAATTACAGCAAAAGATAAGAAGTGTCAGGCTGGAAACAAAATGCTACCCCCCCCCCCCCCCCCTCCCTCACCCCCATACACCCCTTGTAAAACATAAATCAAACAAATCCCTATATAATCATAATTCTATACGTAGCTATGACCAGTTCTAAATATAATGTAAATCAATTACCAAACTCATATAGAGAACTACAAATTGTTTTTACTAAATTTTTTTATCGAATTGATTTTGAATTGATTTTGAGTTGATAGACTTAACGTTATTGATTGACTTAACGCTACTTTACCAACTGGACTGATAATTTGAATATGTGCAGGTTTTTAATCTAATCCAAAAGAAAATGCTTAGTTTAGGAATAACAGGAATAGGCCTACTTAATGATGTGGAAATATATGTAGGCCTACAATAGAAAGGTTAAAACATAGAGTTTATGTCAGTTATAAATCCGCTGATTTGTATAGGCTTAATTTCTCAAGTAAATAAGCATGGGATTTTTTGAAATACATGCATAATAACAACATGTAAAAAAATGACACTTAATGTGCTTAGTTGGGATGCCTTATTTTAACAATTTCGTGGATTATATGTACATTATATTTCCTTTTGAGTACGTTTTTATCCCGTTTTTTTTTTTACTGAAGGAGGCTGCTCAGTATATACATATATAAATGTTGAAATTGCAGTGTAACTGAGTGTACATGTCTGTCAACTGCACATGCTGTTGGTATGAGTGAACCGACGTATTGCAGGTACTGAACGAGAACCACTGACCAAAAATCAATAGTTACATTACCTGAGTTGATTAATACATCAGTGGGCTGTTATATAAGTGCACAGGTGAACAGGCCTTACTGATGGGCTATATGTTTCAACTTCCCATTAATTAGACAGGTAATCATAGTAATCAGTATAGGAAATGTAGTAATGATCCAGGAAATATATTATGAATTAACCAAATTTGTTCGACAGTTTCATTCCAAGTTCTTCAAATGATTGAACATATTGGTTGATTGGTGTTTTACGCCACACCTAACTTTATGAAACCAGATGCAATCATCATCATTGAAATAACTGAATTAGATTTAGTAAATAAGCAGCACTAATGGACCCAGAAAAAACTGAGGCTTAGGCCAGGGTGAGTATCCAACTAACTTAGGGTTTCCGTTCCATCGCTCTTTAAACTGTGCTACCCGCTCTACCAACTGTGCTACCCGCTCTACCAGCTGTGCTACCCGCTCTACCAACTGTGCTACCTGCTCTACCAACTGTGCTACCTGCTCTACCAGCTGTGCTACCTGCTCTATCAACTGTGCTACCTGCTCTATCAACTGTGCTACCCGCTCTGTCAACTGTGCTACCCGCTCTACCAACTGTGCTACCCGCTCTACCAGCTGTGCTACCTGCTCTACCAGCTGTGCTACCTGCTCTACCAACTGTGCTACCTGCTCTACCAACTGTGCTACCCGCTCTGTCAACTGTGCTACCCGCTCTACCAGCTGTGCTACCCGCTCTACCAACTGTGCTACCTGCTCTACCAACTGTGCTACCCGCTCTACCAGCTGTGCTACCCGCTCTACCAACTGTGCTACCTGCTCTACCAACTGTGCTACCCGCTCTACCAGCTGTGCTACCTGCTCTACCAACTGTGCTACCCGCTCTATCAACTGTGCTATCCGCTCTGTCAACTGTGCTACCTGCTTTACCAACTGTGCTACCCGCTCTATCAACTGTGCTACCTGCTCTACCAGCTGTGCTACCCGCTCTACCAACTGGAAGGTCATGGGTTTCCTCCAGGCATAGAGCCCGGTTTCCTCCCACAATAAAACTGGCAACGCCACCATATAAGTGAAATAATCTTGAGCGCGGCATAAACCACCAAACAATCAATAAATACATTTTAGGTCTTTTTAATTAGGGCTTTTAGTTTAATTCTGATGACATAGTCTATCTAACATGAGGTTTGACTATCTCGTTCTGTTGGCTTGGAATATAAAACCTGATTGAATCTGTTCCAATAGACCTAAAATAGGCCTACAAACTGTTAACAATGAGCCAAAGAAAATGTGTAGTTTATTCACCTTAAGTACCGTGGAAATATCAGCTATTAAAAACTCTTTACCGGTTTTTACCATCAGAAATAACAGGACTCTCACATCATGGCCGATCATAAAAAATCAATTGCAATGAGGTTAGTGTTCTTGTCTGACTACTAAATATTTGATATCCAAGGCTAAATGTGTGATTTGAAGTCTTGCCTTGTCATTTGTTTGTAGTCTTAAGACAAGTGTATATGGTTGGTGAAACTTAACTTTATCATGGGTTATTTTACTTCTGTCAACCGACCATAATTCTAGTTGATTAAATACCTGTATTACCATTAATCAGTTTGCTAAAATGTATCTATACCATTAACTATCAAGTCCCTTAAAAATCTATTTTTACCATTAATTGTTGTGTTCCTCTTTTACCATTTATCATTTCATGTTACTTGTATGTCCCTGAAAAACCATTTGAGTCCTTAAAAACCTCTTCATAGCATTTGGGCCTACTATAAGGTTCCTAAAAAAAATTTTTTTGTTGACATTTTCTATTAAGTCACTCTCATGCTGAATGTCTTTAAAAAAAACTGTTTTTATCATTTGTCTCGTTTTTTACAATTTGCAATGCTCCAAGTCAATTGGTGTTGAATAGGAAGCTAAAAAAGAGGCCACAAGGAGACTTGGAGTTAAAAATAATATTTTTTTGAAATCTAAAATTAAGAATAAATGGATGTAAAAATGTAGAAATCAATGGATCAATCAGACTATCACATTCTAATGGATATACTACCTAATTCTTAGAATCTAAAGCTATAAAAAGCGATTCCAAAATTTCCTTAAAGGCACACTTGCCGCGAAAATCAGGAATATTATTTACATTAAAAAAGAAAGACCGTTTTCTGTATTTTTCCCAGACAATATAAGTTAGGAACTTTCTATTTTTACCAAAATTTAAAAGTTTGGACGTCACTTTGTATTTTTAATTTGAATTTGAAAATTTGAATTGTTACGTACCCGGAACGTAAACAAACCAAGCTGCCCCCTATTGGCGATTTTATGTTTCAGTCGAGTGAGTGAACTAACGGCACAGTGTAATTTTACGTAGGCCTATTTATCTGAGAAATACAGCCTGGCGATCGGTTAACAGCGACTGGAAAAGCCTGCTGATAATTGTTTGAGTGTAAAACACAGATACAAAGGCCTAAAAGGAGGGTAATCCAACACGAAAGTTGACCGACACTGATCGTTGTTGTTGTATTCAAGCTTCGATTCTCCGTTTGTTTTTCACCCCATTTTTACATTCTAAAGCTAACTAGACATGTTTTATGTGTCCTATGTTTAAGTTTAGTGGTATTAGTCGTAGTAAGCTCGTGTAAATTGGTTTTCTTAGCAAATTTAAACAGGCTACGGCGGCAAGTGTGCCTTTAAAAATTTAATATTTTAACATTATAATTGCCTTGACTTGGAGGTAAGTCTCTATATGAACATTTTGATAACAAACTATTGATCATTTTAATACAATTAAATCACTTCTGATAACATAAACTACATGTACAGTGAAATAAACATTTTACACTTTTTTTAAAAATGGTCTTGCAGAAAATTACCTGTATGTAAAAATAAGATTGTATGCACTTTAATAGAATGCAAAAAAAAAAAAAATTCTAGAGAAGTTTCATTCAATTTGTTCTAAATTAAATAAGATTATACTTAGCCATCTTTAAAAAAAATAAAAATTTCTTTGGCTCGCATACCTTGTAGGCATTAAAGAAAAAAAATTCAAAATGGGCATGTTTATTGCCATCAGGTTTTAAAGTCCGTGTTCACAACTATTACTAGTTCGTATTTTACAGATGACCATGGTGGATTGAAATCAAGTCAGACAACTTAGTATTCATGTCAGGATTTTATAAAGATCAGAAACCTACCGCTTAGGAAATGGGGACAAGTTTAGTGTTCAGTTTGATGGCTGACAATTGGTGGGAATGGGGATTGTGGGATAGCTCACAAAGCTAATGACTTCATTAGAATAAGGGAAATGGAGTTATCCATGATATGGTCCTGCGTGAAAATTGATTCAATACTGATTGTAAGGCCAGGCAGACAGGCACGTTAATTCCCAGATGACCACAAAGGCGTGGACAAATTTAACACACTCAATACTGAATGCCAAGAGGTGCTTTTTTGAAACGGAATTCTTTTAATTCAGAATCAATTAATACAAAGTATTTCACTGAAAATTGCTTAAAATACAAGACTGTTAAGAAAGCAATACCTTTGAAGCATAATTGGGCATAGATTGACGAAATAAAACCTATTCAATGTCTGGTTGTGAAAGGGTTAACCTGGCATGTCCACCATGCTAACCTTTTCCAACGACAACATTGTTATAAGATACTTTGTTTCTGCTATTAGGTTTTTCGAGACAGACCAGATGACCTTAATCTTGTTCCTACTGACCACTAATGACAATCTAAATTGCAATCTTATCTGAGAAAACAAAATCAATCATACTGTTTTGTGATTCATTAAAAGAGCTGCTAAAATTCCATTGGTGATTTAAAAAAAAAATACTAAGTAAACATGTTATGCAGGAATTTCAGTAGAATCAATCTACTAACCTTTTCCAAGAAAAAGAAAACACTGGGCTTCAGCCATGTAACCATATTAATTATAATATTTTTAGGATGTATGATTTCAAAAGAGAGACAGAAGAAACAGATGTGGCCCTTTTTCATCCATAGAAACGTATAAGATCCCCGGTGACCTGATCCTACTGACCACATAAGATAGTCATATAAAATAAATTGCAATCTTTTGGAAACTTCAAGCAAATAAATCATTTAAAAAGCTGAGCGTTTGAACTGCGTTGAAAAACTTATGTCATTAACCGGTATATGCTAATAATGGACAAAATTTAAATAGCTGTGTTGCATAAGTACATCTTATTTGTTTGCTTATAAGAACTACCTATGGGGTTTAATTCACATCGGATACCATTACGTTAAATTTTTATTTATGTATATATTTATGAACACTAAAACACACGGGCACAGGGAAAATCTTCTTGTCTAAAATAACTATGGAGACAAGTTTCTAATTGTGTTAAAAAGAGGTATATCATTTAGACCTTTATACCCCATAAATTGTTGTCACAAACCAAACCTATGATATTTCATTAGGTTGACGACTGACAGGAGCTTGGCCTTGGTATTTCTCTATATTTGGCAGGTCATCATGCCAATTGAACAATTTGGCTAATTTTCTGGCCTGGTAAAAACCTGTTGACATTTTTGTAAAGATTGCTTAATCAGCTCTTGAGCCTTTCCAAGAAAGAAATAAAACACTGAGCTTTAGGCATGAAACCATTCCAAATACAATTTAATAGCGGGTATGATTTCTAAAGGGAGAGATAGAATCGGCATTTCTTCCACAATAGAATCATATAATATGTAAATCAATCTGTTCATTAATTGGCCTGGAGCACCATTTATGTAAAATATATAGCCTACATGTGGGGGTGTTTTATATCGAGTGGGTAAGAAACTGTTTTACTTTTATGGTTGGGATCAGGTTGAATGTATGTGTGTGACTGGAGGTATCAACATGTGGATGTCTAGGAGAGAGGACATTGTAATCTAGCGAAGACAACTATAGGAAGAAAAGTGCAAAACCATGTAACATTAGCCAGTTTTATTGGACTCTTTTAGATTTTGCTGTCTGGTTTACAAGTTGAATGAGTGTGACTCTCCGTACACAATTAGTTCAGAGAGAAACCGTCCCAGATTATACACTGTCACCGTTATAAAGAGATTTAGATGGAAGGACAAAACATTGCAGTTTACAATGAAATGATTTTATCTATGTTTACTCTGTGAAGACGCCATCATCAATATGGATTTTCAAAGTTAAAATCAAATATTCTATGAAGTACAAAATGATAAATCCAATGTTTTACTCTCCCCCTGTGAGAAACCTTAGCATTGTCCCATCAGTATAACACTGGTGATTCAATTTTAACAACTGTGTTATTTCATAGTAGGCTACAATAAGAATTGTACTGATTCAGTATGTTGACATAAATTCCAATGACAACTCCTCCGGTGCAATGAGCTCGGTTTCCTCCCCCACTAAACCTGGCAATGCCACCATATAAGTGAAATAGTCTTGACTGCGGCTGAAACATCAATCAATCAATCAACCAAAGACAACCAGGAACATAAAAAAATAGTTAATACTTTGCTGCAACCCAAATATGACAGAAATGCTCAATTTTAAGAGAAATTATAACATTATGTTTTCTAGCAACATTGTCATCATGTGTTGTAGGCAAGTAGTGATGAAGCTGCCCGTAATCACCTGTATAAATGTTATTTTGGTCCGACAATTAATTGCATGCAGTGTAAGATGAAGGTAAAGCTAAGTGTTTTTGAAATATTTTGCATTAACAAGTGTTCATAGCATTGTGCAAGTTTAAAAGGTAGATTCTCTAAGCTGCAAGACAAAATGATGCATACAACGTTGCCATTGTCTAACCTGCAATGCAAGAAGATGCAAACAACATTGCCATTGTCTAAGCTCCAAGACAAAATGATGCAAACAAGTTTGCCGTTGTCTAACCTGCAAGGCAAGAGTATGCACACAAGGTTGCCATTGTCTAAGCTGCAAGACAAAATGATGCAAACAAGTTTGCCGTTGTCTAACCTGCAAGACAAGAGGATGCACACAATGTTGCCATTGTCTAAGCTGCAAGACAAGACAATGCACACAAGGTTGACATAGTCTAAGCTGCAAGACATGACAATACACACAAGGTTGCCATAGTCGAAGCTGCAAGACAAGACAATGTACACAAGGTTGCCATTGTCTAAGCTACAAGACAAGACAATGCACACAAGGTTGCCATTGTCTAAACTGCAAGACAAAACGATGCACACAAGGTTGCCATTGTCTAAGCTGCAAGACAAGACAATGCACACAAGGTTGCCATTGTCTAAGCTACAAGACAATGCACACAAGGAAGACAATGTACACAAGGTTGCCATTGTCTAAGCTGCAAGACAAGAAGATGCAAACACGGTGGCCATTGTCTAAGCTTCAAGACAAAACGATTGCAAACAAGGTTGCCATTGTCTAAGCTGCAAGACAAAATGATTGCACACAAGGTTGCCATTGTCTAAGCTGCAAGACAAAATAATTGCAAAAAATGTTGCCATTGTTTAAGCTGCAAGACAAGAAGATGCAAACAAGGTGGCCATTGTCTAAGCTGCAAGACAAGATGTTTCCAAACAATGTTGCCATTGTCTAAGCTGCAAGACAAAATGATTGCAAACAATGTTGCCATTGTCTAAGCTGCAAGACAAGAAGATGCAAACAAGGTGGCCATTGTCTAAGCTGCAAGACAAGATGTTTCCAAACAATGTTGCCATTGTCTAAGCTGCAAGACAAAATGATTGCAAACAATGTTGCCATTGTCTAAGCTGAAAGACAAGAAGATGCAAACACGGTGGCCATTTACATTTTAAAAATTGATACATCGAGGCAGTGCCCACAGTTCTCTGCAATGTAGTGACTTATCGCTTAGAAGAATTTGACCTGAAATAAATCTTGTTTGGAAGCTGCTTGACAGCAGTCCAGCTGTGTATGAACTAGGAAGGTTGGACAATGGTGCAGAAGTGACTAGACTTGAACCAATTATAATACCTGCCCTGGCCATACATACAACATCAATAGAGCCAGTCTATTCTGGTCATTCCTACAATTCCATAGTCATTATTTCAAGAGATACTTCTTCTCAGAGCCAAAAATAACCCATAACCAGGTTCTGGACAATGACAGTGATCAATACAACCATTTGGCTGTTTACCATTTCAAAACCTTTTTTGAAGTTTAAGACCAAGGAAATCTGCAACATTATGCCCTTGGCAACGTCTTGATGATTTTTTATGTGAGCGATTCCTAAAGAAATTGCTTAACTAAATCTTGTCAAGCCCTGATACCAATTCCTCTCTCAATGTACAAACATTTTTTTCTCCAAATCAAGCAGATTTAATTTCTGACGATTTTTTTACAAACTTCAAACAAAAAACGTCTAGGATTTCATAAGAGCAAAGACCAGACAATCATGAATGTCATAATTAAAATGAAAATAACCATGAAAAAATTAAATTTTTCAAGTCAGCCTACATGTACACTGAGGATAAAAAAAAACCCACCTTGCCCATTCACATATTTGCTCTAAAATCTGCTAATGAGATTTTTTAACCATCAAAAAATAATATAAAACCAAAATGACAAAAGCAGGTCATTTGGCAACATCAAATAGTTTTATTTGATATAAATTTTCAAGCTTTCTCTGGGTAAAAAAGTCAATAATAATGTGATGGGGAGTAATGACTTCATTGTTGGTGCCTATGGAGACTAGACCAGCTGATTATTTGCTGACAGGATGTAGATTGGAACTCTGGTCATATACATCACTTCCACAACCAAAAACCATTTGGACCAAATCTCTTGGAGGGAGTTAAAAGCTGACTATCAGTAAATTTGATAGCATTCCACCAAAATGTTTGGAAGAGAAAATTGTTTTTGGAAATCTCAATAGCCCTAGAGAGTATCAGGTTAAACCCCTTAGAGACGCTTAACGCACTAGAAGCATTTGTCACGGTAAATAATTCGGGTAGAAATATACCGCTATATTTGATCAGCGCAACACTGGGTTAAAACAAGGTCATCTGAAGGGCAAAAGTAGTTCAGTATCAAACCTTAAACAAAACACAGTTATTGGCGCACATCATTCATTGAATGGAGACGCCATCAAACTAATATCAGTCAGTCAGTCAAAACACAGTTATTGGCGCACATCATTCATTGAATGGAGACGCCATCAAACTAATATCAGTCAGTCAGTCAAAACACAGTTATTGGCGCACATCATTCATTGAATGGAGATGCCATCAAACTAATATCAGTCAGTCAGTCAAAACACAGTTACAGAAATACTAAGTAATATCATTAAATATGATACATTATTACTCTTATCATCTGTTAAAAAGGATTTTGAAAAAAAGAAAACTACAGTCAAACATCTTTTATTAGAGTACATATAATAATTGGTAATAATATCATAAAACAAATTTTGTAACATGGAAAAGAGACCATTAAAAGAGAAATGATACTTTAGTTTATGTTCTGCATTCAATATCAACAAAATTGTTAAGCAAATAAAACTCTTTTGAAAACGTCTTTTATTCCATGAAATACAGAGCAAAAATGAATGTCTTTCCTTCCAATGTGGACATGTTACATGGTGATACATGTTGATATATTAGTTACTATACTGTCCAGACTTTACTGTAAAGGGAAGACAAGAGTCTGAAGAGTATAACTGGAAATCTCACTACATAATGGATGAGATTCAGACAGTGCCTTAAGGAGTCAAAACTTCTTGTATAAACATTAACACAGTATAAATCCAATGGTTGACTCCGCTTGGAAAGACTAATTTCTGTCTCTCTTCACTTTTGGAATTTGTTTCTTCTACATGTATAAGACTGTTTTCCTACAGAAAAAGCCGATCAATTTGGCTGGAAAAAAAAATCACCTCCTGTTGTTTTTTTACCTTGTTAAATTAGGGGTGGATGTATAATCAGAGAAAACATCTGACCTGTTGGTTCATCACAGGTTAAATGTGGGGGGAGGGGATAGTAGCCATCCCATTTAGTTGTAAATCCAATGAAAACTTTTTGGGAGATTGTTGAGGAATTTGAAACTGAGAAACCATGGAAACCATTAAACATGCCCAGGGAATGCATGTCAAAAAAAGATAAAAAAATGTTGCTTCTATTTCTGCGAGTTTGCTAAACAACCGTTAGAGATCCAATGGCAGTCGACTTATGCCATAAAACTGATAACAAATTCAGTCAATTTATGTCATGATACTGATCACAAATTCAGCCAATTTATGCCATAATACTGATCACAAATTCAGCCAATTTATGCCATAATACTGATAACAAATTTACAAATAGTTGATTTACGCCATTATACTGATAACAAATTTAGTTGATTTATGCCATTATACTGATAACAAATTTAGTCAATTAACGCCATAATACTGATAACAAATTTTGTCAATTAACGCCATGATACTGATCACAAATTCAGTCAATTTATGCCATGATACTGATAACAAATTCAGTCAATTTACGCCATGGTACTGATAACAAATTCAGTCAATTTATGCCATGATACTGATAACAAATTCAGTCAATTTACGCCATGGTACTGATAACAAATTCAGTCAATTTACGCCATGGTACTGATAACAAATTCAGTCAATTTATGCCATAATACTGATAACAAATTTATATGAAGTAAATTTACGCCAAAATACTGAAGAAATTCAGTCAATTTATGCCATAATACTGATAACAAATTCCGCCAGTTTATGACATAATACTGATAACAAATTTAGTAAATTTAAGCCATAATACTGATAAAAAAATGTAGTCAATTTATGCCATAAAGCGGGCAACAAAACCCCATATTGGCCATATTAATCAGTCGTTAAGGGTGCAAAACTGAGCACTCAATGTGATGGTTATAGCAGACGGGTCAAAGATTGTTAATTCACAAAGGGCTCACGTGTGTAAATTCATTAGAAGCAAAGTTTTATCACAGAGAGGATACAGACATCCAACGCTATGCCTCGAGAAACACAGCTCTCAATTCATGAGGGGGGCATATAATGGTGAAATTCAATAGCAACATGATGGTCAATACATGCGAAGTGACAAATTATCAGTAGATAAGAGTTGACAATGACACATACAGTATACCAAACGTGGTGGCCTCAAAGTGTATCATAATCTGTGTTTTCGTCACTTGAAAGTGATTAACATGACATTCATTTCAGTCACTTTTTTTTCAAATTTCCTGACATAATTATTTACAGTTGGAACATAATGTTATAAATATAAATTTTGACATCTTGCCTAATTTACCTTTCAATGCAAATTAAGCAAAGGCAGATCATACCTAAAAATCTGTCATATCATATAATAATTAGCAATAAATCTAAAACCACAGAACATCTTATATTTAGATATTAATGAACACTAAAACACATGGGCGTAGGGAAAATCTACTTGTCTAAAATAACCATGGAGATAAGTTTCCAATTCTGTTAAAAATAGGAAAACCACTCAGACCCCCATACCCCATCATAAGTTGTTGCATGCAATAAACTCAAACCATGATATTTCATTAGCTTGGCCCCAGTGTATTATTTATTGTCTTTTCCCCGATGGTTGAAAGTTATTTTAAATTTTTACAAGATGGCATTTTATTAGGTGTGAGAATGGTTGTCAATTTGTTGAAAAATCATGAAACACCATGTTGTCTTTGTGATCCTAAGTGACTAAAACTGGATTCTAAAATGAGAAGAGTTTGGTTAAGAAAATGGATATTTAACATTTTCGGGCAGTGCTTTGTGTATCCAATGGGTCGTGAGTTCGAATCCCAAATTGGAAAATTTTCTGACTGGGTTTTCACTTTAACGACCTACACTGTATGTGGGATGGTTGCCAGTTACCACTGGAAGGTCGTGGGTTTCCTCCGGGCATAGAGCCCGGTTTCCTCCCACAATAAAACTGGCAACACCACCATATAAGTGAGATAATCTTGAGCGCGGCGTAAATCCCCAAACAATCAATCAATCAATCAATTTATGTGTTCAAATGATTACTCTGACTTTTGTCCTGATTGATGACATCCATAATACCAGTATTAAGATCACTGACATTGTCTAATCCAATAGTTTCACTGAATCATTTCACTTGAGCAAGAAAACATCTGTGCAATAATAAACTATGTATCCTAAGCTCCACACAGAACTGGAATCTTCCTCAATAGCCAAGACCTATTGAGTTTTCTAGGAACTAGAGGACAAAAACTGAGAATGTTATAGCGACACAACATAGAATCCAGCGAAGTTCTTTTTAAGCTGCAAGCCTCAAGTGCAAGAAGCCCAATAAACCAATTACTTCTAACTCGTTAGGATTCCTTTAATAGTCTTGTGAATGCCCAAAGAAATCGTTTGCAAGCATCTGTTCCGGTTAATTAGTAACTATCTTTTGACCTGTAAGTTAAATCTTCCAATTGCCACTTGCTCTTTCAGGCAAATTACAGCCAGTTTTTGATGAGGAAAGAAGACAGGTCAGCAGACATCGTTTCATCAGGCATTTAATGCCGATTTCAAGAATCAAATGTCTTCTACCCTCCCTTAATTCTGCCCCTATTTGACATAAACAGTCATGCCACTATCATGTTAAGGTTAAACATGATGTAGGCTACATGCACTTTCATAATATATAAAGACTGCTTATGAGAAATATCTAAGGTAGAATCCCTTGTCAACAGCCAAACATCAACCATGAAAACATTGACATGGATTTCATTGTCTCCATGGTTATTTTAGACAACAAGATTTTCCCTGTGCCCGTGTGTTTTAGTGATCATAAATATAGCAGGCCTAATTTAACAGACACAGGGAATAATTCAAAAGAAAATGTGTATGGCTTCAACACCGTAATAGATGAATATTGGTGGATAAATGGATGTTTGAAACAACTCTCTGGATTATTTCACTTATATGGCCGTAAAACCAGGTTTAGTGGGGGAGGAAACTGCATGTCTGAGGGCACTTGGCAGCCCTTTCACATAGAACAATCAAGTGAAACAAATACTTGTCTTTGAACTGAGTGGAAATGGAACCAGCGACCTCCTATTAAATGGAGGTCTTGTCTTGGAGTAGGGGCTTGTTGTCTACAATGTATGATACACTTATATGGGTGGGACTCAAAACCATCCAATAATATACTGTATCATACACTTATTTGAGAGAACCCAAAAATCTATGATTCACTTATTTGAGAGGAACCCAAAAATCTATCATACACTTATTTGAGAGGAACCCAAAAATCTATCATACACTTATTTGAGAGGAACCCAAAAATCTATCATACACTTATATGGGTGGAACCCAAAAGCATCCAATAATGTATCATACACTTGTATAGTTGGAACCCAAAAACATCCAATAATATATCATACACTAAAAACATCCAATAATATATCATACACTTATATGGGTGGAACCCAAAGTATCCAAAACTCTATCATACACTTAATATAAGTGGAACACAAAAGTACCAAATAACATTTGGTGACAATTTCACTTAAATGAGTTTTCAAGCAGTATCATGGATGGAATGTTTCTTATCGATCCAGATCTGAATTCTAAAGACCTTTCCACACTTAAACACTACCTTATTCCAAGCATAATTGGTAGTCAGCTATTGAAAAGATGGCTTTTACAGGGAGGAAAGAGAGCTTTCTAGATGGCAGGTCACTGTCAATATCCACAGCACAATCCCTCAAGCCAGCATTTTTACAAGAGTGAAGATAGTCTAGTATCATTCCACAAGTGTTATCCACAGAAAGGGAGGTCTTAATCCAGACGGACTAAATGTACAAATTGTTGCCTGTCAAATGTTCGACCCAATATCCACTTTGTTTGCCAAGAGTTTTTTTTTCTCGAGGCCATTACTGAGCAGGCTTAAAGAGCCTATTAGACTGAGGTACCTCGAGAAAAAGTTTCAAATCCGAATCAGCACGAACATAAGAGGATAGCAAGAAAAGATTGAATGACAAAAAGACAGCTGAATGTACACAGATATTTTTTTACCATTGCTGCGCTTTTCAAACAAAAGTGCCAACAGGGGGCTTCAATACTAAAATACCCACAGTTTGATTATACAAAAGCAGTATCTATCAAAGCCATTATTGTTAAACAGATGTTTTATCCCTTATTGTTGTTGATTTAGAATGCACAAAACAACAGAATCCGTTATGTCACAGAAATTAATGATCTACATGTAATCATACTTATTGTTTTCACCCAAAGTCGGACCAAACAAGGGTTTGTAATAAATTGAACAGGACGTCCATGATCTAATGCCAAGGTCAATGTCAGCATTTAAATAGTTTTCACTCATAGGTCAAAGGGTAATAGATAAGCCATTTATATTGGATATCTTAATTTATTCCTGTGTTATTTGGTAAAATCAATTCTGAACTAAAAAAGAGACCTGTTTAGGGATGCTGGATGAAACATGGTACATCTAATATGTTGCAGACTCCCCCTACCCCCCTCCGAAAAAAATCCCCCAAAAACATTAAAATCCCTCATATATTAATCAAATTTCAGAAAATATGAAAATATAAAAAAAAACCCAAAGCTTGAATCTGGAAATCTGGCTTGGAAGCAATTAGTTAAAAATAGAACGCTGCATATAAATACTCAGTATTAATGGAAGTTAAAAGTATGTTTTCTTTGTGAGCATAAACATAAGTTTTAGGAATTATAAAATTTACGACAGACATTGGGTATAAGGGCAGTGAAATGTATGATGACCACTAATTTAGAGGCAATTATCTAGTGGCTTTCTGGCTGTGAGTCAAGACCCATGATACCTTTCCTACAGATGACATGCGTATTGTTCCACGGGGAAGACTAAAATGACACCGGCCTTCCCAGTTGTCATAGCAACGACAATCTGGCAACTTGTATGTACAATGGCCAGGTATCCGTTGTCACATCCTTTATCAATGGTGTTCTATTATTCATAAAGCCTAACACAGTACACTCTATGTCAGGCTACTTTACAGTTTCCTCTTTACACATCATACTTTTCCTGTCTACATATAGACAGAGTCAATTCACTTCACACAACCTCTTACACAATCTTGTAGTCATCAAAAGGTTTTCCCTCATTCAAATCAAACCATCAAAGAGAACCCTTCAACTACTAGTACAGCATCCACTGCTGGATACATTAGCATAAAATAATATGCCAAATCAAGATTTATAAACTGATCACCAATATTACACAGCAGAACCCAAAAGAAACATTGTCATGGTACATGTAATTGATACCAACTGCAATACCAGTACACTATACTTGTACTTGTGCAGAATATAAAGCAATATACATCAACCTAATAACTTAGCTACTGATTTATACAAACTTGCTACAAAACATCTTTGGTGAATACTAGCTGGGAATTAGAACCAAACTGATTTTTAAAACAAAAACATTGAGTAGGAAAATAGCAGGTGAGGTACATATTTGTACCATTTTTGGCATTATGATATTTATGAACACTAAAACACACGGGCACAGGGAAAATCTTCTTGTCTAAAATAACCCTGGAGACAAGTTTCTAATTGTGTTTGAAAGAGGTATATCATTTAGACCTTTATACCCCATTATAAATTGTTGTAATAAAGTAAACCTATGATATTTCATTAGGTTGACGACTGACAGGAGCTTGGCCTTAGTCAGTAAAATTTTCTGGAACACTTTGTATTACATTCACAATGCTTACGTATCTTTAGCTATGGTAAGAATATCGTCAGACTATATATTATAGGGTCATGGGAAAAGACAGTGAAAATCTGCCCCCCACCCACCCCCACCCCTTTCCCAGAAATACCTAGGTAGAAGGCAGACAGGGGAGTTTAGCACTGACTTAACCCCTTTACACACTTGACTTTGGAATTACCTTTAAGCTGATTTAGTATACGGATAGGTATGTACAAATTACTGTTCACTGTTGACAGACAAATGCTGAGATGTGTTATACTTTGGTTACATGGTCACAAGATGATAATTCTCAGCTAATTTTTTAATTTTGATTCTCATCTGGGATTTTTTTTCTGGTTCCTTCAGTGGTGGTTATATACTAATTCAGTAAATATATATTACTGAACCATTCCACATATGGCTATATAATGCACAATATGTCAGACATATAACCATTGAAGCAATCTCTTCCTGGGCTATTACATGATTTCATACATGTTTGTGTTCAATTCCATAAGGGATAAGAGTCTGATGTATGAGACTAAAGAAGTTCCTGGAGAAAAGCTAGAGCTAGCCTTTATCCCCTGCTACCTCCTCTGGATAATTATCTCCAGTTTCCGCTACTTTGCTGACCAAAATGATAAAGTAATATTATCGATACATCAACGTAGTAATCCAACTCCTTTATCCACATCCCTACAAAAATGGTCCCTTTCTCCTTTAGCTGTTTTCTTCACTGTTATTTCTTTTCCTTGCCCTATGTGGTTGCAAGTTACCAATGGATGGTCATGGGTTTCCTCCCACAATGAAACTTGCAACGCGGCCATATAAGTGACATAATCTTGAGCGTGGCGTAAAACACCAAACAATCAATCTATCAATAAATCTTTTCCTTACCCTCATTGTCATTTTTATAAAGTGTTCACTGCCATATCCATGCTGATGGACTGTGTAAATACTGTTTGAGGTGGAGCTCAGTAGTTTCAGCTAATTCAAGCTTTCCATAGCCAGATTATGGAAACTGGAATTTTGAACACTAAACTGAATGAGGAACAATAATATCCCATACATATTTCTGCAGAGATGGGATTTAATTAATAAAGATTGAATACTAATTTTTTTTTGTTTCAATGAAAAGCCTGGGGACAATGTGAAATTTATGGGTTCCATTCACACAATGCTAAGTTTAGGACAGGGATGTTGCACATGAGGTACAGGGGTGGGGGTGCAACATACATTATGCTAGGAGGAAAGCAGGGACTGTTTGATGGTGCCTGGTAACGCTTGAACTTATATGTAAGTTGATACAAGGAAAACCGAGTCAGAAAATGTACCCAATGTGTTTTGATTGGGCAACCTATGAATGGTTGGCTTCTGTAGGTAGACTTCAATCATTATTGTTCAGAAATCTATATGTGGACCTTCCATACTGAACTGCAGGACAGAAGATTTGCCATTAGACAACAGCCATATGTATTTGTATTCATCGGTTATAAGCACCATACACATAATGGCTTTATTGTGCAGAAAAACAAACCTGATACTATTGTGCAGTACAGTCCTTTAATGCAAGCCTAATGGTAAATACAATGTGCTTTGTTTGTAGTGTTTTAATCTAAACAGCCCTCTTTTCCAAGCACTTATAGATAGAGCATTATTGTGGGCCCCTAGCATATACATACAGTTGTCAAAATATCTCTTTTTTATTGTCTGCAATGAGAACTTGATAAGAATGGTTACAGAGGAAAGTACTCATGCCAATAAGGCTCCCATCTATGTGTTACCAGATTGAACACGCTTTGTGAAAAAAGAACCATTCAACTGGGTACCAGACTGAAGGCTTTCTCCAATCACCGAGCCTGTTGAACACACTAACTGGGTACCAGACTGAAGGGCTACCTCCAAGCGCTGAGCCTGTTGAACACACCAACTGGGTACTAGACTGAAGGGCTATCTCCAAGCACTGAGCCTGTTGAACACACTAACTGGGTACCAGACCGAAGGGCTACCTCCAAGCGCTGAGCCTGTTGAACACACCAACTGGGTACCAGACTGAAGGGCTACCTCCAAGCACATGCAAAGTCGTTATAAAGTGCCTTGCTAACACATGAATCAATCAATCTAAAATTCTGAATACAATTTTATTGGTATTCTTGGTTATTTTCCATCCTCAGTGTTGCCAACCTAACACATGATTTCATATGTTGATAAATACTGACATTCATTAAGTGAGTTATATCTGGTTAAAGCTTCCAATTATAGCTGACATTTATAGATAGAGAGTAATCATTTCTGTATGTCAACATTATAAGGGTTCTGGAGTCGCAGAATATACAACCACATTATCCAGCAATGAACATGGTAATGAAACACATGCAAAATTAATTCCGAACGGGATAAAAGCTCGCAGAAAACAGATCTATCAAAAGCCAATCAAAATGCCAAGCGGAACCCCAAGCATCGACCCATGGCTAGCGTTTGGTACCACAATATTACCTAATAGATCCATTGGTTGATGGTGTCACATTTGATACGGTCAACTTTCTCACGAAATATTTATGTAGATTGAGCTGTGTGAATATCTGACAGATTTTCAGAACTGGTCGCTTTACTCTTCTGTTCTCATTGCTCCCTATGCAGTGACATCCATTTTTTTTTTAAGAACGAGACCTGTGCCTATGCTGCAATTGAGCTGTTTTGTTTTGGCCGAAATAATGCTTATAAATATGTCTCCTGTTTACCATTCATACCCACGGCTGAAGGCCTAAAGGGCACAGCATGGTATTTCAGTGGGTTTACCAGTGACCCTTCGTTTTAATTGAAAATATGACCAATACAACTGAGGGATTACCCCAGAAAAGTTAGGGAAAATTTGTGTCGGATGTCATTGACCTTCAAGGCTAAAGTTGCATTGGCAGGATAATTATTTGATATGTGGGATAACTAAGATCATGAAGTGATTTCTGACAGCTGCTCTTAATGTTTTTTTCTCCATAGCATATAGCAGAATAATTCATTTACCTCATTTGCACCCAAAAATACATAGTTTTATATGTTACATGGATTGCAGCAAAAATTCTACTGTCAAAAAAGGATAAATCAATATATAACTATGATTACCTGAAGTGACTTGAGCTGCCAAAATTCATATTATATTCTGATTGTCATGAGAGCAAGAGACTTTGAAGACCATCAACAAAGAAAATCCATACAGTATGTGGCGTATACGTACCAAAATAGTAAACAAAAATTGAAATAGCCGAGACCACCAGGCATTCATTCTAAGACTAACCCAAAGTTAGTTCAAAACAATACTTCATCATGCATTTTCAAGACTAGAAGAACTAAAAAGCGAGAAAATTTCATTATCTAAATTGTGGCACCTCATGCCACTTTAACCTCAACAAAAAGCCTCTTAGCACCAAAAGCTTTTTTGACAGTACATCAATAGAGGGAACATTTATGATGTCACACAACACTTGTAATTTTAATCAGAGCGAAGCTTTATGGTCTGTTAGTCAAAAAGAGATCATGCTTCACTTTTACTTTGGAGATAGAAACTCCAAACATTTTGTATCAGTCTCACTCATACATGATTGAATAATCATTGGGGGGTTGAAAATTAAAAGTATCTCAAAAACAATTTCCGATACAAATGGTATTTACAATAGAATAGCAGGTTTGTTTCTATCTCAATAGAACTTAATATGGGTATGTACATTACAACGTTGAAATTCTTCTGGCTGACAATTACAAATGAAAAAAAAAAAACGGAATACAAAACATAGATTTATTCATAATTGGAAAGATAGATATTTATCAAGGGGAATCATAACTATTCTCTGTAATCTGATTACTAGTAAAATGATGGTTGAGACAAACAGACAGATGGAACCTTCCTAGAACTGAGGGAGATAAATTGAATTAGACAGAAGCTTAGGTAAGGCCTGGCTAGTGTCGGCAGATAGAATCAGTCTTAATTCACTTGTTACAAGATAGATCTCCTAAGTCTCTCACACTAATCTTAATACAGGTGTCCAAGGTCATCAACCGGTTCAATTGAAACAAATGCTTCAGACAGACAACAGGGAAATAGGACAGGCAGGGTAAAGTGGCATGAGCTGCCAAAATGCACACTTTTTATAAATTGATTGATTTTTATTCACCATACCATCAGTGTGGCAGTACAGAAGTTGTAGTGAGTGTAGAAGGCTATCCCTTTAATGAAAGAATATGAAATATCATTGGAAGAATTCTGATTATCTACAAAATAAGGGTGTTGGAAGTCCATTGGAGTACTGAATGACAGACATTTGAATTAGGAAAATCCATACAGTCTGTAATCTGTACCCACCAAACAGTGTTCAAAAGTAGACAAAATTTGAATGATCCAGACAAACATTCTTTCATTCAAGGGCTTAGATAGTTCAAAATACTACCTTAATTGCAAGACTGGTATCACTAAAATGTGTCAATTTGTACTTCTTGAGAAAAAACAGCCAAGAATGTTTCTATTTGTTGAGCCAAGATTGTCTATAATGCTAAGATTTGTGCACAAATTTCTGAACTTCACCATAGTGTTTTGGTCAGAATGCATTCCATGTGCCAGAAAATAAAACAAAATGATTGATTTGAGAACTGCTTAAAACGTGGGTCCCATTCTAAAGAGAAATAATTAAGGCATTATCACCTATGCTGATGTCCTTGACAAGCCAGATTGCCACGAGTAAATGAGAGTAAAAAGACATTTTATACTGGCTAACACTATAAATGTAGGACATTGAGTGACAAGCTAAAATCATTTATGTAGACTGAAATTTTTGTATTAAAAAATGTTGACATCAATGTATGGTGGGTAGAAAAACAATTACTACCCCCTTAATGGTATTGAACAACACATACAAGATGTATTGTAGTCCTTAAACATCTTTCTACAAGAAGGGCCAACATAGAGCTATGTAAACAGACACATTAGTGGAATGAGACACACTAAATAGACACTCTCCAGATACATAGATTCATTATATGTTAGCTTGAGAGAGCTTTGCTATTACCCTGATTGTCCCTGGCCACATTTTTTGATGGCTCACTCAATATCTGTCTTAGGGGCAATACCAAAATTCACTAATTCAATAAAAACATGGCTAGTCACTAACAGACTGGATTTTCTAATTCAATTACTTTTTGAATTGATATAAAAATGACAGTTGCTCCAAATTTTCTTCTTTGGTTCTAGTGCATCCCACACCGCTGGGCTGGGAGCATTAGGGTTTTGGTTTTGCCAACATTCAGTATACCAATACCTAAGCCATCCTGACGTTCTATGATCTGTCGAGTTTAACTTTTAAATTGAGATGGGGGGATGGTGATCTTTCAGTCGGTTGGTATGTTTGTCGCCATGACCAATTAAGTGCGACGTTAAGCCCACTCCCATTCGGTGGCTCTTGACTTAAGGTGACATACACTCAGACTTCAGAAAAGTTTACTCAAGCGATAGGTCGATAGGTAAGAATAGGTATAGGTAAGCTCTTGGGGCCTGTTTCACACAGCGCCGCCCCTAACATAGATTTTTTCAAGTAACTTTTTTTGATTGATTTATTCACCATATAATATAAAGTAAAATACATAGTTTGAAAATCTACAAAAGGCGGGAATAAAGCCAGTGTAGCTTTCTATCCATGACAACCCATACTGTTGAGATACTTTGCTATGACAGTTACGTAATAACTAACGCTACGTCTTTCACAAAAGGCAGCTGGTTAGGGGTTGCCTCTGGTCAGCTTAAACCTGGCAACCCAACCCTGTAAGGGAAACAATCTTGAGTGAAACATTAACCAATCAATTTACTTTCAAATATCTAGATATCACATTATTTATCCGTCTGCTGAAATCTTCTAAATAACTGGTCAGTAATCAACCCTCTTTTGAAATGAGGCTTTTCAGTTATTCTCTGGTTTGGAGATTATTCTTCTATCTGCTGTCTGTTCAGGAAATTCAATCATAGAATTTATTATGTCTCAATAGGAGAGTAGAAGTAAGCTGTTTTACTATCCCATCGAAGTATGCCATGCCTTTTTAAGAAAGGAATCAATTCTTTAAGAGAGTTAGGTAGAAGCAAAATAAATGACCCTAACAATGAGTCCCTGAGGTTCTTAATTGCAATACCAAGAAATAAGAATCACAAATCTAATTTATCCAAATAATCCTGAAATCAATGACTTCTCGACAATATATAGAGATTGCAGCATTGTGACGATGTCTGATATACAATGTCTCTCTGTATGTGGCGCCATCTATATTCTAATTCAACACTCTAAGTCATATGGTAAAGCACCATTTTGAAATCATGCCTATTGAAAAAAATCCCGTTTCTCAATTTGGCTGCAGATACTATTAAAGTGCAAACGTTTGGAAATGGAAAGTTTTTGGATTCAAACGTTACAAACTATTTATTCTTTGGGTTTGAATTTGGAAGATATTGTGAAAAAAACTATAATACAATATGTGTTTCAGTATAACATCATCATGGCCAACATCACTATGGCCAAGGTTATAGTAGAAAAATACAAACTCTTCAACTTTGACCCAAAGGTCAGTCAATGGTCATAAAAAGTATAAGTGTTTGAAAGATATAATAATCAGGGCTAAACTCCCATGTCTGTCTTCTATCTATGTTTTTCTGGGGGAACAAAAATTTTCATTTTTCCCCCATGATCATAATGTGTTTAATCTTAGTCTACCATATTCTTACCATAACTCTGTAAGCATTGTCAATATATTACAGAGTGTTCCAGAAAATTCTACTGACGAAGGCCAAGCTACTGACAGGCAACAACCGAATGAAATATCATATGTTTACATGTAGTTTATTAAAACAAGTTATGATTGGGTATAAAGGTCTATATCATATGATATATCTCTTTTTAACACAATTAGAAAATTGTCTCCGTGGTTATTTTAGACAAGAAGATTTTCCCTGTGTGTTTTAGTGATCATAAATATATTTTATTGGTTTATGGACAAGACTTCACCCAATCCATAAATCTAATTATTCACTTCCATCTGCCAAAATAAATGAGCAGTTTCTCTGTCTTTGTCTGTGTTGTACATGTGTGTGTCAATTCATCATTTCAAGCAGGAAAATAATGCTTTTTTTATACATTACTAGTTTACAATGTGACCATTGTGTGATATGGTGCCCAGATACCAATGTCAGGGTTTCTACAGCTAAGTTTACAATGTGACCATTGTGTGATATGGTACCCAGATACCAATGTCAGGGTTTCTACAGCTAAGTTTATAATGTGACCAATGTCTGATATGGTGCCCAGATACCAATGTCCCGGGTTTCTACAGCTAAGTTTATAATGTGACCATTGTGTGATATGGTACCCAGATACCAATGTCAGGGTTTCTACAGCTAAGTTTATAATGTGACCATTGTGTGATATGGTACCCAGATACCGATGTCAGGGTGTCTTCAGCTAAGTTTATAATGTGACCATTGTGTGATATGGTACCCAGATACCGATGTCAGGGTGTCTTCAGCTAAGTTTATAATGTGACCATTGTGTGATATGGTACCCAGATACCAACGTCAGGGTTTCTATAGCTAAGTTTATAATGTGACCATTGTGTGATATGGTACCCAGATACCGATGTCAGGGTTTCTACAGCTAAGTTTACAATGTGACCATTGTGTGATATGGTACCCAGATACCAACGTCAGGGTTTCTATAGCTAAGTTTACAATGTGACCATTGTGTGATATGGTACCCAGATACCGATGTCAGGGTTTCTACAGCTAAGTTTACAATGTGACCATTGTGTGATATGGTACCCAGATACCAACGTCAGGGTTTCTATAGCTAAGTTTATAATGTGACCATTGTGTGATATGGTACCCAGATACCAATGTCAGTGTTTCTACAGCTAAGTTTATAATGTGGCCATTGTGTGATATGGTACCCAGATACCAATGTCAGGGTTTCTTCAGCTAAGTTTACAATGTGGCCATTGTGTGATATGGTGCCCAGATACCAATGTCTGGTTCTACTGTTAAGTGTAAAATGTGACCATTGCGTGATATGGTACCCAGATACAAATGTCAGGGTTTCTTCAGCTAAGTTTACAATGTGGCCATTGTGTGATATGGTGCCCAGATACCAATGTCTGGTTCTACTGTTAAGTGTAAAATGTCACCATTGCGTGATATGGTACCCAGATACAAATGTCAGGGTTTCTTCAGCTAAGTTTACAATGTGGCCATTGTGTGATATGGTGCCCAGATACCAATGTCAGGGTTTCTACAGCTAAGTTTACAATGTGGCCATTGTGTGATATGGTGCCCAGATACCAATGTCAGGGTTTCTACAGCTAAGTTTACAATGTGGCCATTGTGTGACATGGTACCCAGATACCAATGTCAGGGTAACAGGGTTTCTACAGCTAAGTTTATAATGTGACCATTGTGTGATATTATAGTACCCAGATACCAATGTCAGGGTTTCTTCTGCTAAGTTTATAATGTGATCATTGTGTGATATGGTACCCAGATACCAATGTCAGGGTTTCTTCAGCTAAGTTTATAATGTGGCCATTGTGTGATATGGTACCCAGATACCAATGTCAGGTTCTACTGTTAAGTTTATAATGTGACCATTGCGTGATATGGTACCCAGATACAAATGTCGGGGTTTCTTCAGCTAAGTTTATAATGTGACCATTGTGTGATATCATACCCAGATACCAATGTCAGGGTTTCTGTAGCTAAGTTCACAATGTGACCATTGTATGATATGGTACCCAGATACCAATGTCAGGGTAACAGGGTTTCTACAGCTAAGTTTATAATGTGACCATTGTGTGATATGGTGCCCAGATACCAATGTCAGGGTTTCTTCAGCTAAGTTTATAATGTGACCATTGTGTGATATGGTACCCAGATACCAATGTCAGGGTTTCTTCAGCTAAGTTTATAATGTGACCATTGTGTGATATGGTACCCAGATACCAATGTCAGGGTAACAGGGTTTCTACAGCTAAGTTTATAATGTGACCATTGTGTGATATGGTACCCAGATACCAATGTCAGAATTCCACTACATAGAGAGTCTTCGTGCATCAGTACTGATAACATCTTCATTGAAATTATGACTATAGTATAAACACTGAACAATCAATCCATCAAATATCCCATGATGTTGAAAGCAAAACCCAATTGCTGATATTTTAATGAGTACTGTTCATTTTTTGGTGCTTTGTCAACTTTTAAAGACAGCAAGAAGACTTTCCCTGTGCCCGCGTGTTTTAGTGTTCAAACATATAAAGATAGCTGCATTTACCATGCTTGGCTCTATATGCTGTATGTATTCAATGTTATACAAAACAAGAGGCTCCAAGAATTTAGCAATATGTTGCCTTCATTCATTTCTTGCATACATATACAGCAGCCTGTGCCTCCAGGAGCATAGTAAATAAAATTTCAACCCATTCTAAAATGGATATAGATTGTTAAACACTTGAAAACATTAAATTAACTCAATACATTTGAATAAAATTGCTTTTGTTAAAAAATGTTGCGATAATAACCATCTTACTGATAGCATGTTGTGTGGAAATGGTTTTGTTAAAATGGAAAAATAGCATTGTGTGACAGATGTTGCCTCCGGGCTCTAGATTAGAAAAAACAGAAAATGGAACTCGACAAGATATTGAACACTGTACATGTAACTAAAAATCTTGAAGTTAAATTAAACATGAATAATTATGAAAATTCAGTATATTCAACATAAAACATGTTACATAAAATATATAGCGAAATAACTGTGTCATATTGCAGCCATATAAACAATTCAATTGAATAACTATAGTTAAAGGCCCAATCGTCGCCGTAGCAGCTAGCCTGTCTGATATTAGTAATGAAAGTGAATTTACGAGAGCTTACTCCTATTAAAATCACTGACGTTAAACATGGGGTACATAACAAATGTCCAGTTATTTTTCAAGCGTGTAAATTGTGCATCAAATCCTATGCTTCACCAGGTTTAAATATCAGACCTCATAATTTAGCCTAACTGTAAACACCAAGTTCATGAAAGCTCAAGACAGAAAAATGACAAAAACTAGTTTTTATGTTTGGTAAATGGTAAATATTGCTTACAAAATGAAGATTAATCGAGTTCTACTTTAGCTAAACTTAAAAGTGTTCAATTTAAAAATGTCACATTTAAGAAATCTGTTTAAATGCTTGATCATAAAAAAATCAAATATTCTTATTAGCTCTAATTTCATACATTTACAGACACTAAAACACACGGGCACAGGGAAAATCTTCTTGACCAAAAATCGAATTTTATACAAATGCAAGCCTTCATACAGTTTTAGTGGAGGAATATCCTATTCTCTTTGACACAAACTGAAGTCACAAATTTCTGTCCAATCAACAGGTCAGAGAAACAAAAGTAAGTAATTTGAGACACTTTGTATGTTCAGAAACATCATTGATATCTGATTAACCTTATGCTCATGGCCTAAATGTTTTTAATGAAATGCTAGCCATTTCTATGAGCCAGTTAGTATGTTGTTTGGCTATTCCATGGATCATTAACTTCCTATGGTCTATTAGAACCATTACACAGGATTAAAGGGAAGAGTATGTCTATGTTATATGTCACAGAACAAATATGAAACATTAGTTCCAACCAACATTTGCCCAACTCGGCATTTTCCCCACTAAAACATGCTCCAGTGACCATCATCATCTAGGGGCATTTGACCCACTAGTTTCCGATAACCGACAATTACCCCCACAGTGAAAAGTTTCCCCACTGACCATAATCACTGACCATTTACCTCATTTCACTGTGATAAATAGTCAGGTCCAGGAATGGATTTTTTCTGTGATAATCTCGCGCATCTGTCATAGACAGGGTTTTTTTTTGTTAGACCCTAAAAATTTCATGAAATCAATATTTTATCAATAATCACAGAAAAGGCCATTTTTGACCCTCAAAAATAGACCCAATGACCATTATCACCAAGAATTCATCCCATTAGAGTTTAGTCTCCAACAATTACCCCCAATGTGTCAGAAAAATTTATCAAATTTATCATCAACTACATGTTTCATAAGCCTATGAGTGCAATTCCTGAAAAATGCCACCAAAGCCAGATAATCCCAAAACTTCTGTATTTGTTTTTACTGTATTCTTCCTTGTTTGAGCTGAACCAGATATTGTAACAGGAATTTTTCCAATATTGTCCCTGGCAGAGTGTATGTTTATATGAGGTTAATGGTTCTCTGTCAGCCATGGATCAGTGAGATAGTGAAATCCAGCCTAGTGTCAGAGCAAATCAACAGCCTTATCAACTTAGCCTTATTGATCAGAACAGATCAAGATAAAATCAAAATGGCATCAGTGTTCAGCCAACTGTCAGTGAATAATCAACCATTAGAAAATTATTCTACTCTCTTTCCACAAACCGATAATTAATAAATTAAGTGACCCCATCATCTGATTTCAGGCATTATTAGATTGTCTATGGTCGGCTACAATCCTGGGATGATAGCTGGTCAACCACTCTAAGCAGACAACTTATTCAGAAACTTCTCTTAAAGCATTCACATTGTGTTCAGACCTTTTTATAACATGTTTTATATTGATGAGATGAGGGCACATCTTGTGACACAGAAAATATATTTTAACAAAAAAAAAAAAACAATTTCGACACCCCAATTAAAACATAACTCTCTACTAATCTATTGTTTTTTGTTATTTATGATAGCATTAATTAGTGATTCCAGAATTTCCAGAATGTTGATTCTCCAATTACAGCACAAATGCAATGTTATATATATCTTAATTATCCTACATGTTCTACTTGTGAAAATGTATATAGGTTACAATAACACAGGACTGTCTATAACAGCAGTTTGGTTATACAATCAGATTTGACATTACCCCTTTTTTACAGGTTATACATACTGTTTAGTCCAATAATGAGGCATTGATAATATTTATTGATTTGTTTGTCCAATCATTCGGAAATGTTTGCCAATCAACTTTTGTTCTAGACAGGGCAGACAGTTGCCAGTAAATTAATTCCAAGGGCTTATTTTCTGTTTAGTTTGGAAACATTTTATTAATAGCGAGGGTGTTTGTAGCTGATATAGCGTGAAAAAACAACCCCCACGCTCAGACCAATGTAGCAGGTGCCCTGACAGCTGTAGTTTTATACACCTGACCATGTTCACCATTCTATTGACAGCTCAATCAATATATGGGAACAATGTAAACCAATATAATAAGTATAACAATGTAAGTCAACACCTGTATGAAAAGTGTTACATCCCTGGTAATACAACCTGGTAGGGACATCCCTGGTAATACAACCTGGTAGGGACATCCCTGGTAATACAACCTGGTAGGGACATCCCTGGTAATACAACCTGGAAGGGACATCCCTGGTAATACAACCTGGTAGGGACATCCCTGGTAATACAACCTGGTAGGGACATCCCTGGTAATACAACCTGGTAGGGGTGATATCTACATATATGTGCAGGTATTGTGAATCACATAAGATTATAAGAAGTACAACACTCTACACACAAAACAATCCAGAAGGACTAAAATCATGTCATATCATTAAGGATTGACATCAATGTTTCTTCGGTTCACCAAGTTATGAACAAAATTGCCCTTGTGTAAATTTAATAAATCTGAAAATTCTATCACAAAAAGTGATTTATGAAAAATTTGTACATGGTCCAGTTTAATCGTATTCTTGCGAGATCTCCTTTAGACGTGGCTAAGATAGACCTCTTAGCTTTTACCGGACATTGCGCAGGATTTTGTCTAATTACTATATATAATCTAAAAGAATTAAAAAAAATCAAATACACAGATAAATTCAATTTTCAAAAATAAAAACAAATGATCACAAGTGATGCCAAATGATACAGTCTGTATGATCTATAGCATAATGCAAACTGTGACATAAAGACTCTGTATGATCTATTGCATGTTGCAAACTGTGACATATACTCTATGTATGATTGTTTATTAGAACTGTCTTCTACCTAGGTTTTTCTAGGTGAGCCAAAATTTTCACTTTCTTTTCTCATGCTCCTCTTGGGTTCAATCTCAGTCGACCGATATTCTTGCCATAGCGTAAGCATTGTCAATGTATTACAAATTGTTCCAGAAAATTCTATTGACTAAGGCCAAACTCTTGTTGGTCATCAACCTAAAGAAATATCATGGGTTTTAGTTTATTGCAATAAGTTATGATTGGGTATAACAGTCTAAATGATACACCTCTTTCTAACACAATTAGAAACTTATCTCCAGGATGGTTATTTTAGACAAGCAGATTTTCCCTGTGCCCGTGTGTTTTAGTGTTCATAAATATATTAAAGAACGGTTTGTGAGCTACTTTTAGATTAGGCATGGAAACAGGTCCTGTTTTGCAGAGGCTCTTTGCTTTTAATATTAAGTTGCCATTTGTTAAGACCTTGAATATAGGACTGCTCCTTTTCTAAGAGTCCTTCTCTTTTATTAAGCCATGGATTCCAGGCTCCGTTTAGATGCTATAATGATAGCGCCTCCTGTGTATGGTCAGGAGATGAACCATGTGTCTGTTTATTTAGCCATACCCTATCCAAGGGACTCCAGCGAGTCCGTTAGCCATTGTCCAGGTGTATGGCAGTACTCGCAGGCCTAATGGTCAATTGAAGAGGTCAGTGGATCAATAAGATGTTGAACCATGTTACCACAACAACACAGGGAATTAATAAGGCTGCTTAACAGAGCGTGTTTACGTCTTCCTGCTGTGACATAGCTTAATTTGTTAGGCAGATCTGACACTCCTCCGAGAATGGCTCTCGCCGAGAATATTGCCCTCCCAACTTCTTATTGTACAACACAGCCCTTTCTGATTTGATTCCTGTTAGCCTAGTCCATTAATAACTCCACACTGATTGTCTCCTCAGAACAAGATTCTTACAGAGGTTCTAGCGCAGAAAATAGTTCTTTAATCAAGAGAAAATATGTACCAGAATCACAAACTACTTATTCCTAGCATTAATTGAAAAGAGCAACGTTGAAAAAATGTATGGAAAATCTCGACATAAATTGTACTTTTGGCTATAAACATGTTAGAGCCAAACTAAATAGACAATAACAAGACGCATAAAAATAAACGTCAAAGAGATATCTAAAATACCCCCAAAATTCATCAGAAGCCAAGATTTCTCAGCTATCAACATTTAGTTCAAATTAGTAGTTGGAAGGGTTGACAGGTACCAGCACAAGGTCGAGGATTTCCTTCAACAAAGAGCTATGTTTCCATACCAACACTAAACCTGCCCATGCCACTAATATGTAAAATTAATTGAGTGTGGTGTAAAACATTAATGAATCAATCAATCAAATAAGGATTTGACATAAGGCAGCATTGTCCAAAAGGGTGAATTCCAAATCCCTATAGAAGACATACACGGAGAGTATTGAGACACCCAGGGGTTCATGGAAGTTCAAGTTTTTGAGGTCATAAATGGAAGTTTTGAGTTAATTTCAGGTCCAATTGAGTATTTTAGTTGCCAGAAATTGAATATTTCCGTGCTAAATTAACTGCAATTCAGTTTCTTATGGAGTGATTTGAGTTTTTATGGTCATCTTGAGGCAGATATTCGACCTCAAAACTTCCAGGAAACCCTGACACCATATATAATCAATCCAAATTTAAGGTGAGAAATGTCAAGGGAAAGAATCACCCTTAGCCTGCCAGGAATTCAAAATGACACTTACAGCGCATGTGTTTTACATCATTGTTCCTATTCAAGGCTATAAAAAACCCAGCTCTTAACATCTAATCTTAAGCAGACCCTTTCCATTTACTGTGTAACTTATCCCAGATAGATAAATTTGTTTATGCTCCAGACCTAATCTTTTCTGGCATGATACAAAGGATCAATGATTAACTGTGAAACGGTAAACCACTAAAAGGTCAATATCAAAACTGAGGTCACATAATTTGATTCATTGAATGCCAGTCATCAAAAGCCTTCAATTAACCACAATTTCTTTGACTGTTGCTATGTTACAAGTGGATTTCCAGTGAATTCCATAAAAAACAACAACATTAAATATTATGCTAAATTTTAAGTACAGTTTAAACCAACAATAATTATAAACCTCTAAACCATGAATTATGTTTGGGGTCACAAGATTTAAGTTTAAAATATCTCTTCATTTCTTTTTGGCCCAAACTGTCTCTTTCCCGTCTGAATTTTTTTTTTGTTTAATTGCAATGCAATAACCATACATATTTTCTAAAATTAAAAGATTCCTGGGTTGTTGCTTTTTTTATCGAATGGGGTGGGGCTTGCTGTCAATCAGCATGTTTATTATTCAATGAAAACTCTCGATTACCCTCATACAAAGATATAATACCAATGAACTGTGTTTCATCAGTAAAATTAATTACATTTTTCTTAAAGCTTCTGCTGAATAGAAGAATAATATTGAAATGAATTTTGATGATAGTGAATAGGTTTATTTTCTGCAAAAAATGTACAATTAACAGGTAATTAGTGGGAAACTGGTGGTACTTGTGTTATTGTCTGATGGATGGTTTAAGGTGAATGTTAACAGAGGTCCTACATGGGTGAAATCTTCGAAAGTGTGACAAATATCTGTTTCTCTGATAAACTGTGAAATGCCGACCTTCGTTAGTTTATTTTTACATTATGTTATCAGACAAAAAGTCAGAAGAGGAAGAAACCACCGACCAGGCTGTAAGCATTCAATGCAAAGAACTATATACATGGAAGGGACTTGTCTCATTGGCTGGTCTGGATCGGACTATGTAAAAAGTGCCGCCATTGATAGTTGAAGCGCGTGTATAACCGATCTGGATTAAAATGGAACCATCTCCTAGTAATGGCGACGTTCGATGAAAATCAAATACAATCTCCATTCCATGCACATAGTTCACGGAAGTTAACGGCCCATCAGCGGAAAGAAAGTTACCATTGACCATCTCAACACAATAACATTATGCGCCCGAGAGTTAAATGTGAGATATTTTTTTAATCTGTAATCTTTCTCAGGCGGACACTGTGCTTTTAACTCCCCATGTGTATTTTCCTATTGTATGTGTGAGACATGTAAAATGTCAGCAACAGGGCCATGTAATTCCAGTTGACTACTGCTTTTTAATATGTGCCTAGTTTATAATATCAGGTCTCCCTGTCTGAGCACAGCTGGGATCAGGGACATATAAAAGCTTGGATAAGACTCTATAGACTGCAGGTCAACAAAACCTCAGGACAGCATGTGTTCATACTTGAATGCTGGCCATTTTTTAACACTTCTTTTATAGACAATTGAAAAACAAGAATGCTTAAACTCTTCATTTATTATTCATTGTGTTCCACTATGTTCTTTTTCCTCTCTTCAATCTGGTCTGGTGGCTATTCAATCTAATATATTACTGAATGTATTTTATTTGATTTCCCGTAATCTGACACAAATATACAGCAACTCTTCAGTATAATAACACTGTTTAAATACTGGTTGATGCGGGTGTGATGTATATTGGAATGATGGTACAATTTATATTCTAAAAAAAGATGCCAACAATTTCTATCAATTCCTTGTTTTACATTTATTGCTTTGATAGAGGGTTTTCAAAGCCAAAACAAAAGAGAATATAATCGGATTTTTTTTCCTTTTTGAATTCCCAGTGATTGGTGAAGTTAGAAGTTAAAAGATAAAAGCCAGGTATTTAAGGGGATGTGGATCACAGATACCTGGACCCTGTTTCACAAAGCGACGAAGCGCAAGTTTTCACATAACTGCCATAGCAACCCATACTGTAGAGATACGTTAGTATGAAAGTTACGCAAAAAATACATCTACATCTACAGGCCCCAGATCTTATACTGACTATTGTCAGGCTACAAATATTGATACTCTTACAGAAATGTTCCCTTTAAAATATGCGACAACAATATTTACAAACATCTTAGAAAATAAACTAATTTGGAAAAAATAAGACATAGATTTATAAAATATTCAAATGATAATGTTTAAACTTTGAGAGCCTTTAACTACAGGTGGATATATATTGGTTGAAATGACCGTCATGTATGTATATAGAAACAGAAAATGGCCATCTTAGCGTAAAATGACCAATGAGATTTATTACAATGTATCCATGTATCAAACCGGGATCATTCTTCAGCAGATCACTTCAAGGTTAAAACTGATGTATCCAAGGTAACCACCCCTTTGTGCTTATCAGTCATATTTGAAAAGGAGACGTGTTCGTCCATAATTGAAAGTCAAATAGACTAGCTAGAACTTGCTTCAAAATCATTGATTTCATATCCAGGGCATTTGTTTTCACTCTCTCGTTCAGGTCACTATTATAATAGCTATTAAAATCCCTAGATAAGGACACAATGTTGTATGACAATATAGACAGACAATATAATGGTCACTTTACCAAGCTCTGGCAATATTTGTGGAGGTTTGGCAACTGAAACACTCATGTCTTTTTTAGATGAAGATCTGTCATAAATCATCTTGCTTGAGTAAGGAATGTGCAAAACTAGTGTGTTTTTTTTACTTTTATTCAGTCATCATATGGAATTATTGAGTCATGTTTTTGGCATGACGTCCTGAAAATATGTGAGCATATATCTGTAAGTATTATGCCAGCTCAGTTCATTTTGATTCTTGATTTTGATTATAAGAATCAGAGTTTTTGATTGTCTAATTTAGGTAAAAAAAACTTAGGTACCTTTTTATTAAAGTGGCATGAGCTGCCAAAATGTGCACATTTTCATTAAATTCTGATTGTTTTGACAGTAAGTAGCTTAGAAGGTCATAGAAAAAGTAATTGACATTGCAATGTGTAAAATCTACACAGTATGTGACCTGCACGAACTAATATAGTGTTCAAAAGAAAACACAATTTGAATAACCACAACATTCATTTTAGTTCTAAGTTAATTAAAAACACTACTTTAACTTTCGTTATCAAGAAAAATAGCTGATAATGTTGAAATTTTATTTTGATGGAAACATATCAACATTTTGGCACTATAAAGTTGCTGGGTTTACAAAAAGAGTACAAATTGTGAAAGAAATTGCTTACATGAAAGACTTGTTGTATAACATAGAATGAATATGACATATCTTAATTACATGTAGCTTACTGCAACTGAAGTTGATATACAATAAATAGGTTGTAGCTGCCAAACATAGGTACGGTAGTACCTGAGTTAATTAGAGGACTATACATGTTTCTAAATCCTCAATAACAAAAAGGTTCTGAATGAGATTTAAACTTTCAACACATCTTAGTCCAGGGAGATGATTGACCAGCAGTTAATCATTGAATGTTTTACAAGCTCTCTCTTGAATTAAGATGAGAATTTGCACTCTTCTACTTTTTTCCAGCACTTGAATTAACTCAGACATGTACATGTATTAGCTTTCCATTAGTACCAATATAGGGGATGTACATTAAGGAAGTATTCATGTGCAACAAAAAGCTTAAAATCATACTCATTTTGTCCATCATCATCATCATACACAATTCCTTTTTACGGGTTAGCCTGGGCTTTACCAACAATTTCAACATCAATCCTTCAGTTTTTCAACTTCTCTTGACAATGGATTTATGAGAAAAGTCTGAATTTTGACAGCTCAATTTATAGTGTAGTTCCAGTTGGAATAATGCCTCCGTTGCTTTCTGTCTATAATTGCATTCCGTTATTTCTACATGCAGCTATTTTTAATATGGAATAAAACTCTTAATGGACAACTACCAAGGTAAAATAGTTTGGAATCGTAAAGGAAGAAGCATTTTAAGAAATTGTTAGAATAAAATTTGCTCATTTTAGACTCTCTCTCTGACACTTACATGCAATAAATGTTAACTTAGGTACAAAGATTTGCAAGGAAAGTCCACATAAAAGGGAGTAGTAATTAAAGTAAACATATACAATGTAGTGATAGAGGTCAACTCTACCCAGAGATATACAGCATTTCAATTTAATAGTAAATCATGCACAGAGCGGAAGGTCTTTTAAATTTTTAATAAAAGGTGGTCGCCTGTCTGTTGGACCTCAATCCAATCTGAGATCACTTGGCAAGAACTTAGTTCTAAGCTGTGTAGATGAATTCAGCTAAATCATTAGCTTTATGTTCCTGGGAATTGTCGCCTAGGACAAATCGGAACACAAACGTCCATTTATTGATCCGTTCTGCTTAGAGACGAAAATCATTAGCGCGTTGTTTTAGGTCCACCAGCCGTAAAATAGACACCTGTTTCTCCCTTAAATGCCAACTCTACACTTAACGCCTCATTGCCCGTAGTCTCTGACTTATCGCTTCGAGTTCGACGTAAATGATAAAATACTGTAGCTATATAACTTTCAAATAAAAATGACACTTTTCTAACGAATCTACGTTTATATGAAAGTAAATGATAATGCTTGAAATAAAAAAAAACCGGACAAAACAAACATAAAACTTACTAAAAACGGCACTTACCAATTTGTCATCTTTCCCTTTCGTGTGTGTACTGGATATAAAACTTCGATCACAATAACATCCTTCTAACAGAGCAACACCCGATGGCCGGGAAGCCGTATCATTCTCGAAATAAAATAGTAAATTCTGGTAGAGGGAAAACCATCTCAGTTGCCATTTTCCAGTATCTGAACTCTTTTTATACAAATATCCCGAAATTGTATTTTCTTGTCGACATTTTGATGACAGGTACAACAGTTGACTTTCATGAATTCTCACCGCCTTTTGCATGATGAGACGGAGAAGGGAGTAAAACAAGAGACATTCGCCCGCTCCTGCTCTCTTCAGCTTACCCGATAATGGATAATTTTATCACCACACTGAGCTGGAGACAAGAGAGCAAAAACAATAGAAATACATGAAGGTACACAGGCCATGCACCCCCCGCGAGACTATCAGATGAGGGTGTTAAATAGGTGAAAATGAGCAGCGAATGAGTAGAGCTTGCCTGGATACCAGTTATCTGTATGGGCCGTTGTGCTTGGCGATTTAATCACTAACTACATCATCCTTTATATCACTGTCAACTGTCAAGCTGCTCCGCACTTGTTCTACCATTTTGTCGCTATCGACAGAAAACTATTGACTTTCATTTGAAATTGGCAATGAATCTTTTATCAAGCTATCAAAGACTAACACGATAAGTCATTATATACTGTCAATGGTTAGCTGTACAAGAATGTCCTCTTGGATGTTGAGCGATAAACACAGTAGATTTAATCTCATCGACCTGGCCTCCATCACAGAGCGAACCCTGCTATTCCGTATATGAACAACCTATCTTGACCGTGACAGCTTTTTCTCTCTCCCCGCCGGCGGTGCATCTACTGATACGACGTCCGTGTGCACACGTTAGATCTTTCCTATATATATATTGTTCATTCCATCGCGAGCCTTATAATCAAAAACAAATATGAATTCATCGTTACATAAATCCAGGCTTAATTTGCAAGGAGTAAAGAAGAAATCCCTAACCAACATGACACATTTCTTAGAAAAAAAGAAACTCGTTTTAAGAAGCGAAGAAATAATCCTTTCGCAGCTCACACTAAAACAATATTCGTCAATAAACTTTTCAATGACGCCTTCTCGTTAAAGACGACGTATATAGAGAGAAAAACACAGCATTGAGTTTTAACATCGTGTCCCTTGGTAAAATGTTCTGTAAGCGCCTGGATGCGGGGATCTGTGAAATACCTCGTCAAAGCGCGAACTAGCTGCGACAAGCTAATGTCAGCCCTGACTGTAAAACTGACCAGTCACAAGAGAGAGAGAGAGAATGAACAGCTGTAGGTAGCGCTATACCTCACTACTTGCAACTAACTAACTAGCAATGTATAGGAACCTTGACAACAAACTACGGCACATGATCGTGGTGAATTAACTCCCAATTGAGTCAACACACACGCGTTGAAGATGGCTTCTGTAGATTCATGGGAATAACATGTTAAAGATGACTAAAGGCCACAATCAAGAGGTCGTGACGTAAAAATTACATGGTTTGGGTATTCGCTGCATCATTAAAGGGGCATGAGCTGCCAAAATGTTGATATTTTTACTTAAAAACAGAAACTTGAAATTATTGGCTATTTTTCTCAAGACGTATAATTCAGAAGCTTTTTATTGCTTCTAGTCTCAAAAATGTGCGATAAAGTATTGTTTTGAACTAACTTTGCCTTAGAATGAATGAATGGTCGTCCCGGTTATTTAAATTTTGTTTGCTTTTCGAACACGTTTTCCGTTCGTACAGGCCACATACTGTATGGATTTTCCTCCTTCCAACGCCAAACATGTAGTTTTTCGATGGCCTTCAAAGCCTCTAACTGTCGTGACGATTAGAAATTATGAAAGAAGTGTGAATTTCGGCAGCTCATGCAAAACATAATTTTCGGTCGTCGTAAGAAGTTGAGCGTTTGAAGTGCCTTGTAATACTGTGCATAAAATGATTGTCTGCAAACAACGGACAACATTAAAAAAGCCAGGATGTATGAGTATAACATTTTCAAGTCTTTAATTTAATGCTTATAGATTCGTACTATTCTGCGGAATCGTTTAGTGTAAAATCAAATGGCTGCCACATTTGATCCTTTTGTTTTACCTATGGACAACTGCATGGTGTAAAAAAAATCACAGATTTTAAAATAAAATGGGGCGGGGATGGTCCAAAAGCCAAATATGCCCCATACGTCCGATGCAGTCATCCAAGGCTTGGTTTTGTTTTTTCCATGTGAATTCAGCCAATTTTCACATGGACTTGCCTAGCCTATATAAAACTTATGTGATTTCGTTTACATTAAACACTCTTTCTGGATTTACAACTTCTGTTATATTTAGGCGCAACGTTTCAATGTCTATTCGGACATTGTTTTCAAGCATATGATGATCATATGAAAATCATATTGAAACGTTGCGCCAAAATATAACAGAAGTTGTAAATCCAGAAAGAGTTTGTTTAATGTTATACTTTCAGCTTCTATATGCCTTTCAATCAAGATTTTATTTACGTTAATGAAATAAAGGTCGGGTGAACATTAAAAAAATATATCTAGAAAGCATTTCTTTAAAATATATTAGCAACAGTTTACACATGTATATCACCATATAAAAGTTGTTTATTTTGCTTTACATTGAAGAGGACCTGTAAACCTCAAAAGATAACATGACTAATCTCCTTCAACCGCGGAGCGCGTATTTTTTCAACACACGCGCTGCTTTAGTTGTAGGTCGTCTGTGATGATCCTGCATCTGACCAATGAGAGATAACTGATCATAGTTGAGAATTCTACGTTTCTACTGCAGTTTACATATATGCCAACCCGACGTTGATTTAATAAATAGACATGTATAGAGTTCCCCTGTATTGTTTAGGTTTCTGTAATGAAAACATAAAATGTTGTGTTTGTCTATCATATTAATGCATATTTAAATAACTCCTTATATATCAATTGCAGGATGCGTCTAATTGCCTGATTTATATCATACTATCTTTGGGGTTGGCTAATTTCAGACATTATTATTGGGTGCATGTGCAGTTTTCTTTTGTAAACATCATTGACACAGAAATGAGCCAACTCCGAAATTCTGTGAGCCATTTTGTATTATATATACCGTTCTGTCCACGAGATTCTGCGCTCGTATACAATATATACTCAGCGGTCTATGTCTGTTTCAATCGTCATTGTTTAGGGACGAATGTACTAGACGTTTATGCTGCATGGTTGTATGAACGTATTACGAGATTCAATGAGAGGAGGGGTACTTGGTTTCCGGGGTCCAGTATATCATTTCATCCTCGGACCCCAAAATCCGATTGAGTGAAACTTTCTCTTACGTTGTGCCATGCATCATCACAGTGATGGGGTCCACGTATTTCTATATATATAGCCCCTTTAACGCCGTTGTAAAATTAATTTATGTTAATTATTTAATGTATCTTGCTGCAATTTGTTTCCCGTGCTGATAGGACCTTTAGAGCGACTAACATAATCATGCAGAAACGTTTCTGGTTGTGTTTAAAAAACGGGGGGAGAAGGGGGGGGGGGGGGGGTATGTCATCCTGACATGTTGCAATGAACTAAAACCCTCCTAACCCCTCTAAACTAAAAATCTAAGGCCAAAACTCTAAAGTATATGTTGGATTTATTCTTTAAAGTGGCATGAACTGCCCAAAATTCATTTGTTCTTTTCCATATATTCTAGTTGTCAAGAAAAGTTCAGAGTATGAATTATTGAAAGAAAATTAAAGGATTGGGGTTGAAATAAAAAAAAATATTGGTAAAACCAACCGAGCCGAACAAGTGCCTAATAACAAACAAAATCCAGATATAGCCGGGATGTATGAGCTCAGTTTTGGAGGTTTAGTTGCTTATAACGATATATTCTAACGCTCATCTTCAAGTTTGGTATCAGGGGATAGATTTTATTTTGTACCTTTTGGTAATAATGACAAACAATTAGCTAATTCCGTTTCAACGAAATTTTCCTTATAATGGCAGTTCATGCCACTTTAAAGTAAAATGAGCTGCAAACATTTCGATTAAAAAAATCAGGTAAATTATGTATATTTCATGTATATTAAAAGTTTTTTAGTGATTCAATAGGCGAAAAGTAGTAGTATTCATAATAAAAGTTCGAACTCATACCAATTTAATAATGAAATTGTTTTATCCTGCAGCATGCGTTGGAAGACCTTCATATTTTCACCGACACTCTTAATTACCATGACCCCAGCATTTAACTTTAGCATGCTATTGATCACACTTCTGTGGATTTTTTGGATGTAACTATTTACGAGGGACATAAAGATCAAAAGACCGAGTATCTAGATTACAAAGTATTCTCTAAACCTACTGACACGCATCAGCTGCTAGATGCTGGGTCATACCATCCTCCCCACACTTTCAAGAGAGTCATTAAGTTTTTATTCTATAGAAACTGTAGGGTTTGTTTTTAGATTTTTTATAATTAGGCTTGCTCTTTTTTATTTTTTTAACGCACTCCTGTCCAGAGATATTCTGTAAGATTACTCCGAACCTTTTTCGGAGAACAATCCCGCGACAAATATAAAATGGCAGAACTCTTAATTGCGATTCTTCCAACATCGTGTGCGTTAACACGTGCAAAAATGTCACTAGCAATACGAAGAAGAAACTCCAAGAAAAGCTGCCAACGATTCATCTGGTATTAGACCTGGCCGAAGGTCATTCGGCTGGGGACTATTTCAAAATCATGCCCAATTCCCTTCTGTCACTTCCGCTGCAGATACCAAGCACAAACGTTTGGAAAGGGAAAGTTTTTGGATTCAAACGTTACAAACTTATGATTGGGTATAAAGGTCTATCCATTGGATTTGAACTTGGACCTGGGAAGATATCGTGAAAAAAATACTATACCATTTGTGTTTCAGTATAACGAGGTCAGCATCGATATGGCAAAGATTATAGTAAATTAATACAAACTACTTCAAAGTAAAATGGCTCGACCTTTGACCAAATGTTTGTTGTAAGATCGACTAGTCGGGGCTAAGCACCCTTGTCTGCCTTCTACCTAGATAATTCCCAGCATCCTATTGGGTTAATTTCAATCTCAGTTTACCGATATCTTTGATGCGTAAACATTGTCAATATATAACAAAGTGTTCCAGATAAGAAAATTCTACTGACTAAAGCCAAACTCATATCTTTCGTCAACCTAATGAAATATCATGGATTTTAATTAGTTTATTACAAATACTTATGATGGGGTATATAAAGGTCTAAATGATATACCCACAATTAGAAACTTGTCTCCATGGCTATTTTACAAAAGAAGATTTTCCCTCTAACTGTATGTGTTGTAGTGTTCATAAATCTGTACTATGACTCTGTCTGGCCATCGAAAATAGTTAAATTTTCAGAGTAAATTTTCAGAGTCTGGCCATTTTGACTATCGCGTGTCTATGACACATTTATTTTTGTGTACACGATACTGTATAGGCTGTATATGTAATATTCCGGGTATCTACAGTGGATTATCATCATCATTATTATGGCCATATTTCAAGGTAATGACACCGGCCATTTATAGAACCCTACCACTATATTGATTAATCATACACACGCTCAAGGAAAGGCGCACGTTGAAAACAACAAAAACCGGTAGGCCCTACCCCCAAAAAACAATCGAAAAACAAGACACGTGTTTTATTCGAATATGCTTTATATTGTTCGCGGTACTGCTTTAACCATCTGTCATACTAAGTTAAACATTAATAAACAGTAGGGCATAATATACAATTACCTGTGTAGAACATGTTATGACATAACGGGCAGAGGAAAAGGTATATCTTATCGTCATACACGATGGATATATCGAGACTATGTTATGACATAACGGGCAGAGGAAAAGGTATATCTTATCGTCATACACGATGGATATATCGAGACTATGTTATGACATAACGGGCAGAGGAAAAGGTATATCTTATCGTCATACACGATGGATATATCGAGAATATGTTATGACATATCGGGCAGAGGAAAATGTAGGCCTATGTCTTATCGTCATACACGATGGATATATCGAGAATATGTTATGGCATATCGGGCAGAAGAAAAGGTATGTGTTTTACTAATACACGATGGATATATCGAGAATATGTTATGACATAACGGGCAGAGGAAAAGGTATATCTTATCGTCATACACGATGGATATATCGAGAATATGTTATGACATATCGGGCAGAAGAAAATGTATAGGCCTATGTCTTATCGTCATACACGGTGGATATATCGAGAATATGTTATGGCATATCGGGCAGAAGAAAAGGTATGTGTTTTACTAATACACGATGGATATATCGAGAATATGTTATGACAAATCGGGCAGAGGAAAATATAGGCCTATGGTCTTATCGTCATACATGATGGATATATCGAGAATATATTATGACATATCGGGTAGAGGAAAATGTAGGCCTATGTCTTATCGTCATACACGAATGATATATCGAGAATATGTTATGACATATCGGGTAGAGGAAAATGTAGGCCTATGTCTTATCGTCATACACGAATGATATATCGAGAATATGTTATGACATATCGGGTAGAGGAAAATGTAGGCCTATGTCTTATCGTCATACACGATGGATATATCGAGAATATGTTATGACATATCGGGTAGAGGAAAATGTAGGCCTATGTCTTATCGTCATACACGATGGATATATCGAGAATATGTTATGACAAATCGGGTAGAGGAAAAGGTATGTCTTATCGCCATGGCATACACGATGGATTTATCGAGAATGTATTATTACATATCGGGCAGAGGAAAAGGTATGTCTACTCTTATCGTCATACACGATGGATATATCGAGAATATATTATGACATATCGTGCGATGGATATATCGGGGACATGTTATGTCATATTGTGCAGAGGAAAAGGTGTGTGTTTTACTACTACACGATGGATATATCGGGAACATGTTATGACATATCGGACCAACGATAATGTATGTCTTATAGGTCATATATACACGATCGATATATAGACGGACAACTGTAATGTACTATCAGGGCTATATTATTCTACTTTTAAATGATATCAACGACGATAATTGTCTGACGGTGCAATTTTTATTCGCTGAACCATAATCAATTCAGTTTACAAACAACGGCAATTAAACATTTTTCAGATCACCGCAAGGTAAGTCAGTTTACAGCCCATTGAAGGATGTCGATTTGAGCTATACGCGCTGAACTGTTGTCTATCTATGTTTACGAACTTAATTATAAAATTACGTCCGATTTCAAATCCGCTTTTAACAAATCTATAGCTATCATTAATATTATAAATAGTAAAGCGTTATTGATTAATTCAGCATATCCTATTTATGTATGTATGCTATTGTGAAAAATACATGTTTGTCATTGTTGTTCTAAACAAAGTGTAAAGATATTTTTGAAAGTTAGTGATAAACACAAACATGTTTTATTGGTTCTTTTTGAGGTACCGACATTTTATTGGGATATTTGTTTTCGAGCGACAAAAAAAAAGAGATACATCATTTCAAAAACTAAGCATCACATTTTAATAATATTTAACACACGCCATCATCAGCAAGTGTTGGTCAATTGGCCAGATTTTAAGAGATTGGTTGATTGATTGTTTGGTGTCTTACGCCGCGCTCAAGATTATTTCACTTATATGGCGGCGTTGTCATGCAGTTTTATTGTGGGAGGAACCCCGGCTGTATGCCCGGAGGAAACCCACGACCTTCCCACATAGGTCGTTCGAGTGAAGACCCAGTCAGAAAATTTTCCAATTTTTTTTTGACTGAGTGGGATTCGAACCCGCGATCCATTGGTGGAAGGTTGTTCGGATTGAGCGTCCAACGCTCTATCTACTGAGCCACGGAGACCCCCGCAGATAGTTCAATAATAAAGGGACCGCGAGAAAATGAAAATCCATGTCGGAAAATGCCGAAGAAGTGTCAATTCGCGCATCGGCATGTAACAGGGACCATGCAGTTGCAGCCAGGGTGTCATCCTCGAAGACCAGGGTTAAAATCGCAATAAGCTCACATTTACAAACTGAAGGTAAGTTTTAATCGGTTCCGACGATGCCAGGGTGGAAGCTCCTGTAGTTTCAACATAGATTTAGGCCAACGTAACCAAGTTTCGGAGACGGGAACGATGTCGCAACTCGTTCGTGCATGCTTGAGCCAGCTTTGTAAGACACTAAATCAACCTCACTCAAACACATCAACATGCCGTTTAAACTGTGAAGAAAAAACTCTTTCTTGAAGTGTTATTTGAAACCTCGTTGGGAGAACCGATCTGTTACCAGGCAGAAGGAATTTCGCTAAAAATGAAAAATGGGGATCTTTACGGATCCATCTGGCGAAACGACCTTTAGTGATCTACGCGTCTTGGCCATATGGATAATTTATATTCAATAAGACAAGCTGGAATTAATATATTTAAAGTGGCATGAGCTGCCAAATCCGAATGAGCTTGTTCGTCATTTTATCAAGCTGTACAAAATAAGGGTTTTCCATGCACTGATACCAATCTTGGACCAAGGGCTATACAAAAGCCATAAAACGTTCTCCTACATCCCGGTTGTTTGAACTTTGTTCACTATTTGCACACATCTTTCCTTCGGACCGGTTACAGTACTGACTTCATATATATTTTGTATTTCAACGCCAATCATTTCAACTTCTCTTGACATTTATGAAAAAATAAATCTGAATATTGGCAGCTCATGCCATTTTCAGGAAATGCTGGAACTAGCCTCAGATACATGTAGTCTACCAATATTCTAGCCGCACTCATGTGTCTCTTTCCTGTGTTACTTACTAGCCGGTTACCAATATTCTTGCCATAGATGAAGATGCGTAAGCATTGTCAATGAATTACAAAGTGTTCCAGAAAATTCTACTAACTAAGGCCCAGCTCCTGTCAGTCGTCAACCTTATGAAATATCATGGGTTTTAGTTTATTACAACAACTTATGATTGGGTATAAAAATTTAAATGATGTACCTGTTTTTAACACAATTAGAAACTTGTTTCCATAGTTAAACTGATGTAAAGATGGACATAGGCCTACAACATGGACCAGTCTCGACGAGTGTAACACAGACTTGAGTTAGATGTAACTTATGTCAGCTTTGTGTGATTGGGCCTGCATGGTCTCAGGATGCACTGATCAGTGTATGGGAATCATGTACATTATATGAAAAAATCTCTTAGAGCAGAGTGACAAACACACGATATAGCTGACAGAAATATGACAAAGTATAGTGAAGCCCCCGATTGCTGGTTGTGTACTGATTACACGCCACAAATATATGACATCTAATATGTTTTCCTGCCTGTATGCTTTTTTATGAGGTAAAATCTGGGAATTAACTGCGCTTGATAGCACAAAAAATGGTTAATGTGTTTCTCCAGTTCTCGAGACATGACACAAACGATTCCACCAATCAGAGCGTTGGTATTAAGGTTACAGGATGAATAATGTTCAATGCTGGGCCCTAGATGGTTTAGATAGAGCTGTGTACAAAGTCATTGGCGACATGAGCATAGCCTGTCTTAACACAGCCAGGACCAGGTGTGTGCCATTGTCCCCATTAACAATTCAGCAATTTCATATACATACCAGTTTACTCGATATTCGTCTACGGTTGAAGATTATAGTTTATAAGATATGGTTATGAATGAGGGCAAATAGTTCCACCAATTTTATCGATTCGGAGTATTAAAAAGCAAGTAGAACAATTTGGCGAACGGATATCAAATAAAAGGTGATTTTTTTTAATGAAAAGGACTTGCGGCATTACGAATGACAGCGTAACTGCATATTTAAGTCCGTTGTTTGAGAAGAATTTGGAAAATATGACAAATACGTCCATAGATGGGGAACGGGAACCAGGTGGTTTATTATATTATTTATACAGTGTATCTGTGCTTTTGTATTAGCCATGACGTGTATGCATGTTTTCGATATTTATAAGGTAAATAAATGGTCGATGGCGTTCAGGATACTGCGCGAGTATATATATGCTCCTCTCGTGATTTCAGAAACCAGCACATCGGGTCGATAGAAAGTCACGGGCAGGTGGTGTAAAATTACCAGCTATACACAGTTCCTGTGGCACACATGCTGGAAATGAGACAATTACATCATTCATTGGTGTTTTATGTTTTGAAATCAATGTAATTTGCAACCCATGCATGGTTGCACTGCCAAATTTAAGAGTACTGTTACTGAGCGTAACTTAGCCAGGATACAAACGGGCCTCTTTGGCTGGTCATGATTGTCATCAATCTCGTTCGCCAAATTTTACAATATGGATCAAACGGTTTCAAAGGTATTATTTTAATAAGCCTGTTTTTGAAACAGGCATCATAGCTGTCTGAATAGTAAAGGTGTTAAGTAAAGCTGTCACAAATGGATGTCATAATGGAGTCTGGTGAAAATATTGGTTTTACGATGCATTTTGTCTGAAAGAGCATTTTAATTGATAATGTTTCCTTGATTAATTGATGTTTTACACCGCACTCAACACTGAGTCACTAATATACCAGGTTAAGTGGATGTGGGGGGGGGGGGGGGGGGGGGCTCGGGAGAAAACCTACGGCATTCGGGGAGTACCTGGCAACTCTTCCATTTAAGTCTACCATATTCGAGTGAAAAATACCCTCTGAAATTTTTCAATTTCTATTTGGTCTGGATTGGATTCGAACTTCCGATGGAAAGCCTGTGTGGGACTGAGGGACTATCAATCTAACCGACTGAGCCACCGAGGCCCCTTTTTAATATTTGGCGCGCAGTGTTTCTCTTTTCGGTTTTAGAGTTTCGCGTCTCAGTCTCTATCGGTGGGTCCAATACAATCGAACAGCAATCTAACAGAATGTAAACCACTGCTTCCATAGCCGCCTTTGTAATCACAATGAAAGATCGTATACATATACATATAATTTAAAAAAAAAAAACAACATCTAATTTTAAACCTTTCTTCGAGGATACAATGTGATGCGTCTTAATATTTACGTGACCTGTCCAAATTCGAACTTTTTCATAAACTCGGATTGTCAATACAATAGAAAAGGTTTAAATTATTCTCAAACGTGATTTAACTATGTTGAAATAAGGAAAATCCATACCGTAATACTATGTGACCTGTGAGAAACAAGATAGTGTCCGAAAGGTATATAAAGGTTGTAAAAGCCTAGACAAACTACTTTAAGAAACTATACATGTACGAGAACTCAAAACTTTTAAAAATTGAGTTTTTGTTGTGGCATCGAGAAACGGCACGTGTTAGCTGGACAACATAGGCTCTTTGTAACTGTGTGTGAGGTGCATTCTCGGTATCGATGGAAAGCCTGTGTCGGTCTGAGGGACTATCCCTCTAACCGACTGAGCCACCGAGGCCCTTTTTTAATATTTGGAGTGCAGTGTTTTTCTTTTCGGTTTTAGGGTTTCGCGTCTCTATCGGTGGGTCCAATAAAATTGAACAGTAATCAACAGAATGTAAACCACTGCTTCAATAGCCGTTTACTGACTGTCAGACAGAAAACAATAGCAACAGGAAATTCACTAACTCTTTAAATATATCCGTCATCTGAGATTAGTTAGTTCTTAGTTATCTACTAACCAAAATGTGAACCGAAAAACACAACAAACTGAATTAGGCAATGTGCCATTTAAGGGCCACCCAAAATCAAAAAAATAAAAATTCTTGAAAGTAGGCGATAATTCCATTTTAGCTTATATAGCTGATACATCTAGGTTGTTGAGAATTTTGTCTAGATTTTCGATTGCTATAGATTGAAGCGATACGGGCTCCAGGGTGACTATAATTTAGCTAACTAACACCAGATAGTCGACTAAACGAGAATGTTACCGTTATGATAGATGGCAGGGTGCAATCTAAAAATATAAGTTACCCTAGTCCTAAAGTCCAGATATAAGGCTTAGGCCAAAAGTCGCCATTTTTATCGGAAAGATCCACTGGAATGGGATTGGAGAGTTAACTTCGGAGGTCATTTGATCATGTGACTTTTAAGCGTCCGACAAAACCACGACATCATGAAATTCAACCTTGTGTTTGCTCGCATTTACAAGCTTTTCTATTTTTCTGTTACATTTGGCTAGAGATATGGTTAGTTACATCGAACATTTCAAACACTAGTTCAAGGTGAATCCAGTCGACAGGGAAAGTCGCCATCTTGCCTGAATTCGTTAACATATGGGACTATATTTCGTGAAATTGATGTTACCCTAGCTGGCATGTGAAAATCCCTGCGCTATGTCCGGTAAAGGCGTACGAGGCCTATCTTAGGCATGTCTAAGGCCTTAGGGAGATATCGCGAGAATACGATTCAACCTGGTTCTCGCAATATCTCCTTTAAACGTGACTAAGATAGAAATCGCAAGCATTTAAAGTAGCATGAGCTGCCAAAATTCGAACTGTTTTGCATTTATTCCGATTGTCAAGAAACGTTGAGAGTTTAAAGTACCTTGAAAAACTAAAGATTGGCGTTGAAATAGTAAATATTGCGAAAGCACCTGTACGGCTGTAGGGCAGGCTACGAAACAAATATGTGAGCTACTTACGAACTACATAAAAATAGTGAAGTTGAATAACCCGCCCCCATGAGTATACGTAAAGGGGTTTGTTTGTTGCGGGAAAACATTAGTTAATTTTTTTCAAGAAATTTACATCAATAATTAGCATCTCATGCCACCTAAACAAAGAGCAGAAGTGATGTTACTTATCGTGACAACCCGCCATCTTCGTTTTAAACAACGGCTGCTGTCATATGATATAGCATGAGATCCGGGAAAATATCGTCTTTAAAATCTATGATATATAAAATCTATAGTATAAGTCACTTCACGTCTGTGGGTCTATATGGTAACACGTGCACTGCTGGCAAACACAATCTACTCTTGTTTGTTACTGCGCTTGTATGATGTAAGGGAGGCCACTCTTATCGTTCAAGAAACTCTGAATCCTAACCATGAAGGCATATAACTGAAAGTGACATGAGCTGACAAACAAATGAAAGATTCTGTTGAAATATTATTAGACAAATGTTTATTATTTTTATGAAGAAGTAAAAAATAAGAACATTCCAATGTTTTTGAGATCTAAGACACGTTTTTATGGGCAACAAGAATCCTCAAATATATCTTAGCCGTTTAAATTCTGCCCGCTGAAAAAAACATAAAAAATCCAATGGAAAGGTGGCGGAAAACGAACCACTAACGTTAGAGCTGCTGAACCCTTATATTATAATTACTGTGAATAACACTGGTAATCAAAGAGTACGACAAGATTTTTGCATAAATGTGAGCTCTAAATAAAAATAAAATATAAATTTTAGAAAGAATGTGGCATATTTATCAGTAGGCCTAACTGGGCACCACATCTCTATAGGCCTATCCACTCACGCAATCAAACCATGGCATTTGTCATCTCACCAGACCGCCACATCCACATCCACATCATTTCAATGTTATGATTCCACTGGTGCCAAATACAACCGACAAAGCATAGGCCTATTGATGTTATGTTGGCCAACATAAATTAAGTGAATTGAAGTAGGCCTAATTGGATGCGCGCACAATATGGACTCCATATCCGCAATATGTTGAGCATTTTCTTGAGCCAAGTTAAAAGTAAAACACTCATGAAACCCATTCCGTGTTTTAAAAACACTGAGTGGGTTCCATGAAGATTTTAACTATAAATTGGCTCGAGAAGATGTATGCTGAGTGGATTGAAGTTATTTCGATGGGCCATTGAAGAAGCCCGTATTGGCGTATTAGATCAATAACTTTAATCCACTCAACATATTAAATTGCAGACTAAACACCAATCATGAATACTATTTTTACTAAATTACAGCCTATATAAGTATAATCAGAAGTCTATCAAGGGATTATACGAGCGCATCAGAATAGAATGGGGTTAATGCCCACCACATGGCGCAAATAGAAGCAAAATAAAACAAAATAACACAGTAACTGAATACGATCAAACGTAAAAGAATATAAAACAATCAAATTATCACACAAACCAGCATGGCTTTACACATCTGACTGTGACCATCGAACAAAATCGGAAACCCATGCTGGGATTCCCCCTATGACGTGTCTTTGTTATTTATATCCTCGCAGTTCAGAGGATATCCCCCTTACCTCACACGTGTGCAATGGCCGACAGAATGACAGAAGAAACAAACAGAAAGAACTTCGACGATTTAGGGCTAAATGAATGGCTTTGTAGTCAGTGTATAGCGTTGGGTATCAAACAGCCGACTCCAATCCAGCTTAACTGCATTCCTGCCATCCTGAATGGTAAGTAGAGTTGACAATAACATTTTTACCCTAACGAAAACTGGTCCTCGTATGGCCGTCCTCCTGGTAACATATAGTTACAGCTTTTAAATGAAACATGTCGAAAGTATTCGCGTTACAGATTGAAGCTAAGTCTTAACTATCCTTAATCTCACTTACCTTCCAGCTATTACCTCCTGTTATACCTTTGAAACATTCCTCTTTTCACTGAACCCGTTAATTTCTTCAAATTCCGTTGTTAAGCTGTTAAATCCCTCAATTTAAAAACCGGTGTCAAAAATTTGTCCGTCAGATTTCAAACTCTCCTCGAACAACGACAACATATCACATGATTCGGGTTTTCCCGGTACTTTTCCAAGTAACGTGACCTTTTTTCGGAGGGCTTCCCAATGAAGTGGAATGGAGTGGAATCAAGTGGAATTGTATGCGTGGAATGGAGGTCACGTGGTATTTGATATGCATCGAATGCCGCCATTACTAGGAAATGATGCGACTTCTATACAGGTCTGTTATGCACGCACGCTTCAACTATCAATGGCGGCACATTTTACTGTCAGATCAAACCAGCCAATGAGACGTGTCCATTCCCCGCATATAGTTCATTGGGGCTTCCCCATCGAGATCTTAAAATAACTGGCCTTTGCACACGACACGAATCCTCGCATCCCGTGACTCCTTGCTTTTGAACAGCCTGTCGATCGAGCCAACGGATATAATGGTGGTCTAATGTGTGGCTCTACCTGACCGGCAAAGTAAGTAAAACCAGGATAGAGTCACACAAGTGCGGCTAGGTAACATACTAAAAAAGTCTTCAACAAAAAATAAGATATTTTATTCACTTACTTTAAATTGGATATGCTCCTTCAAGAAGTATTCCCCAAGCTATAAAACATTCCCGAAACACAACCGACCTCCAGCATTTTCAGAAATAGTGTGCAATACAATATTCAGCAATACTCTGAATTTAATTTAGGAACGTTTTAAGCTGTTAAGTGCTTGGGGTAGGGATGTAGCTGCAGCATCAAAATTTTAAATCTTCAGGGTCAAAAGTTCTTTGAAGTGTATGCAATAGATAGGACCTCATTTGTTCACATAAAAGTTTCAAACCTGCATCAGGACATCGAGATTTTGAAAAATCGGCCTTCAAATGTTGCCATTTCAGTAGTTGTATGCCATAAGAAAACTTGCCTTGATTGTTGACTTCTGAGAGCTGTTTGGACCAATCAAACAATGCTAAGCCAGCAATGGTAACCTCTCAGCCAATCAGATAAAGACCAGACAAAGGCATGTTCAAAGGGCTAACATTTCGGTCACATTCAAGTGGCAAGTGGGGTAGTCTATGCATCCCTACTTGGGGATTACTTCTTTGTGTGTGTGGGAGAGGAGGGGCATTTGCAATTTAAAGTTGGTGTGTAAAATTTAAAGTTGGTGCATACAGTTTTATTTAATTTTTTGTGCGTGATTTTGTGACAACCTGTGGATTGGCGACCTAGAGGAAAAAAACTAGACAGCCCAAACGGGGTAGGTCGAAAACGGCCGCCGGACGATAACGGCCGCGAGGTTTTTGGTGACACCCAACGCACGGATTAACAATAGACTCAGCTTGACGTGTGAGCTTACAATTTAAGCCTTTATTTGTTTCCATTCATTAACGATTAAAAGGATAATGATTTGTCTTACAGGATTCTCCAGCTGTCAATCACTTGCTGATTTTATGCATGGATAGGAATCATGCAGTAAATTGAGTAATAATATCTGATTACATGCCACTAGGCACAAACGAATTTTAGATTATTTCACTTCTACCTCGCAAATTGCTTGTTTAAGCAGTTTTAATTTCTTATTTTTTGTTTAAAGCGACTTAGTAGGCCTACTTTTTATTCGTTCAAATTTACACTAGCAATCTCCATTTTTAAAGAAGATTTTTGAAATAGAAAGCTACTAATTAGAGAGACAAAATTATTGGATATTTTAATAAAGGCTATAAACTTTAGAAGATAAATATTTAAACTATTTGTTTTGTATCCTGCGATGAAAAATAGAAAAAATTCCCGATTTAGCCTACAATACATCAAGATATATAACCGCACTCGTGTGGCTCTATCTTGGTTTACTTACTTTGCCGGCCGTATAGAGCCACACATTAAACCGCCATAATAAGGGTGAGATAACTCGTATAACCTCATTAGGCCAATTTTTATGCTATGCTTTACAAAGAGCGATTTAACAATTTAACAACGGATTTCGAAGAAATCAACTGGTTCAGTGAAAAGAGGAATGTTTCAAAGATATAATAGGCGGTAGTAGCTGAAAGGTAGTTGAGCTTAAGGATAGTTAGGACTTAGCTTAAATCTGAAATCCGAAGTCCTTCCAAATAATTCATTTAAAAGCCGTAACTACAAGATATAGAACTATCCTGAGGCTGAAAGATATGAGCGACTTAAGCCTATCAGGCTGATCATAGGTGGTCCATTTTTTTTTTTGATAGCTTGGGTGTTAAACACGCCCACTTCTTGACTGATTTGCGATCCCCTGTACATTCATATAGACGGCGGCCGTTATTGTCCGGCGGCCGTTTTCGATATAGACCTCCCAAACTAGTATCTTGCGAATTTTCATTACATTGAACTTACCAAATGGTAAAAGATTATTCCCTGCTCCATTATGTTTTGAATTTATAGGAAGAAAATAAAAAAACACAGACTAATTGTACATTTTCCAAAAAGATACCTGACTTTTTCACCACTAATGCCTGCCCACTGCTTTAGTTACTTGGTCATTCATCCCACGTGATAAAACTGAATATTGATTTTTTTCAGGTGACGATTGTATTGGTTGTGCTAAAACTGGCAGCGGTAAAACAGCAGCCTTTGCTCTCCCAATTTTACAAACATTATCCGAGGATCCCTATGGTATCTTTGCCCTGGTCCTAACACCTACCAGGTAATTAACTCTTTAAAACATGGCAGCATACATTCATGCAGAAACTACAAAAAGGTGCCCCAAATTGTCAGGTCGTTCTGATCAAATCTAGCACAACCAAACCAAAGAAAAACAAAACACTCACACCCTTATGAAGAAATACCACCATAACTTTTAAGTGGTCTGAGTTAACTAAAATATGAATACCACTTCAACTCATTGTAATGAATATATTTATTATGTCTCCCACGACATACTGTTGTTGTGCTGTCCGTCGTCCGGCAACTAGGGCTTTTTCTGCAAGATATCTCCAGAACCACTTGGCGGAATTTGATGAAATTTTAATTACAGCTTATTGGTGAGGATCAAGTTTTGGCACCTATATGCTCGTCCGATCTTCAGTTAGCCTCCGAATCGGATATTTTCATTGGTTGTTCCTTGTCTACACGATATCTCCAGAATCACATATGTTTCTAAACCTTCTATTTTTGATTGATTGATTGATGTTTTACCCTGCATTTAAGATTATTTCACTTATATGGTGGCGGTGGTAAGTCTTACACATATGACGATTAAGTGAAGAATCCATTCAGAAGTTTTATATTTTCAATTTTTATTTGCTGTGAGTGTGCTTCTGTCAGATACATGTATGCGTTTCCAATCAAGTATGAGAACTGCTTGCTATACAATCTGTATTATTTTCTATTCTTTTTCAGGGAGTTGGCTTTTCAGATTTGTGATCAGTTCCAGGTTTTAGGAAAACCCATTGGGGTGAGAGCTATTGTGATTACAGGTGGAATGGGTGAGTTTCATTAATAAAGCAACTCTGAATAAATTCAACAAACGCATATTGCGAAATCTCAATATTTCGACAAAGGTATATTTGTCATTTTCCTGAAGATGACAAATATACCTTTGTCGAAATATTGAGATTCTCAATATGCGTTTGTTGAATTTATTCGGAGAAACTTTGCTCATGCATTATGCTAAGCTATTCAGTGGATCAACAAGTTATGGATGAGTTTATTTTGCAAATATTGAAACCCAGACAATTATAAAAGTAAACTGCCAAAATTCATTCTTTTTTCATGAATGGAATTCTATTTCTCAAGAGACAGAGCATATGATTTCATGTACACGGTTGGTTCGTGTAGCCTGTGACTGTTGTTCTATAATTACGGGCATGAAAATCTGTTACCCATCATAAAAGGCCTGTTTATAGAATGACCTATGCAGAAACTACCAAACTCATGCACAAACTTCCACCAGTACCGGCTGGTTCCAAACATTCCAATCTACAGAAATGGTTAGATCTTTCCCACTGTCATCAAAATTAACTAGCCTGATAGGGTGTAAGTGTTTGATGTACCTTGAAAAACTAAAGGATTGATGTTGAAATGAAAAGTATCATCAAGCTTTTTGCAGCTCAACTTCTTTGAGTGGCAGTTAGAAGTTGGCGGTATAACAAGTTAATGGTATAAAAATGTAATGAGTTACTTATGGATAGCAACTTCTTAATTTATTTCTGGTGACGTTGCGATGTAGATCCTAACATCTTTATCAAACTTTGTGAAATGTAATATGTTGTTGTTGTAGATATGATGAAACAAAGCCAGGATTTGTCTGTGCAGCCACATATCGTGATCTCTACACCCGGCAGGTTAGCTGATCATCTAACTGGTTGTGATACATTCTCACTGAAGAAAATCAGGTATCTTGTAAGTATAACACAGACAAGCACCTTGCAATAAAACACACAGACATTTGTCTTTGTTGTTCCACTACAGTTGCTGTATTTTGTTTATAAATGTATCTCAAGGCCCGTTCTCACTGTGCGATTTGTCGGTACAAAAACGGTTAGTATTAGAACTGTGAAAACTTTGGGTTTTTAGTTTTACCGAGGCTATTAGCAAAGATAGTCTGTATCAGTGACTTACATTGTCTTACATGTATCTGAACCTGGTTTGTTTAAACTGATACAGGTTCTAGATGAGGCTGATCGATTACTTGAGGATGATTTTGGAGAGCAACTGGAAACGATATTCCAGAGACTGCCTAAGAAAAGACAGACATTATTGTTCAGTGCCACCATTACGGATACCCTGAGAGAACTGCAAGAAGCTGCATTAAACAAACCTTTTGTCTGGCAGCAAGAGTACACGTACGCTATTTCCCTTTCCATCTATACCCTTATTGATTGAGTGCAGAATTATTGTGAATATGGTGCTAATATTTTATTCACTTGTTTACTAATTTCCAAAAGAATTATATGCTTCAAACCCTGGCTTTCATTAATCCAAATGTCTCAAAGTGAATTGTTAAACATTTTTCCAACCATATCAATTAGCAAGGTATCTAGATAAGGTCTGGACATTTCTCCAGACTCGAAGCCATGCCACCTTATTCCGAAGGTGGTAGTTTTCTCTGGCACAGAGCCTGGTATCCTCCTCCACTAATCCTCCCATTTTGCCATATAAGTGAAAACATCTTAAAACATCAAAAAACAATCTAAATCTTGACTTTTCTGTGTTGAAATGTGAATTTTCTAAAATAGTTTGACGTGTTGTATCTTATAGAACTGCAACAGTGGATCTCTTGGATCAGAGATATGTGTTAATGTCTGCTGATGTCAAAGATGCCTATTTACTCCATCTCTTGGATAAATACACTGAAGAAAATAAGTCCAGCTCCATCTTAATTTTCACAAACACTTGCAAGTGAGTATTTATGTTTGTTGGTTTTGTTTTTGCTTATTTTATAAACTTTATTGTTTTAAACATTTCATTTTCAAGGACGAATGCTTCCTATATCATTCTAATCACCAAGACATAAAAGGGCACCATCTGTCTGGGGCTAGTTACTCATCAAAACAATTCCCACATTTTACTGTAGCACACATAATGTGAAAGTCTTGAGTGGATCACTGGTAAACTTCTCTCCCCTGATAGACTGATAGGGCACCGTGGGTATGAGGGAAATAAAAGATCCCCAAAATTCTGACATTTCACCGTTGTACACATACACATAATGTGAAGGTGTTGAGATCACTGGTAAACTTCTCTCCTCTGATAGACCGCTTAATAATAAGCTAGATATGATTTTTTAATTCCTTTGCTCTCATCAATCTCTATCTTTATCCAGTTCTTTGGTTTGAGGTGATAAACCAAAACTAATCAAAATGACATGCACATTTTATAATATCTGCAGGGGTGGGTTGTTCAAAGCGCTGTTAGCTTAACAGCAGGTTAGATGACATCACAAAGGAATTTCTTTGTTACAGCGCATCATTTAACCTGCCGTTCAGCTAATTTTCTTTGGAACAACCGGTCCCAGATCTCAAACAGGGTTATCTCTTGTCTGATATAGTGAAAAGAGAAAGTAGCCTACAAGCAATTTTCTAAGCCTGCATATTTTTTTTACAGATACTGTCAAATTCTTGGGATGGTATTTCGTGAATTAGGCTTCCCCTGTGCTGTTCTACATGCCTTAAACTCACAAAAACAAAGATTAGCAGCTTTGGCTAAATTCAAATCCAACCAGGTGCGAATAATGATAGCTACAGATGTTGCCAGCAGGTAATGGTTGTTGCATCATTAGTATAAACAGGAGTCCTCTATACTTAAGTATGTATTGTGGTTTAGTGGATAAAGCACAAAGCGCTTATTAAACACCTGACTCATCAGTGTTACCAGGGGGCTCAGTTGGTTAGATTCATTGTCCCTCAGTCCGACACAGGCCTCAGTGGCTCAGTTGGTTAGATTCATTGTCCCTCAGTCCGACACAGGCCTCAGTGGCTCAGTTGGTTAGCCATTGTTCCTCAGTCCAACACAGGCCTCAGTGGCTCAGTTGGTTAGCCATTGTTCCTCAGTCCGACACAGGCCTCAGTGGCTCAGTTGGTTAGCCATTGTCCCTCAGTCCGACACAGGCCTCAGTGGCTCAGTTGGTTAGCCATTGTTCCTCAGTCCGACACAGGGCTCAGTTGGTTAGCCATTGTCCCTCAGTCCGACACAGGCCTCAGTGGCTCAGTTGGTTAGCCATTGTTCCTCAGTCCGACACAGGCCTCAGTGGCTCAGTTGGTTAGCCATTGTCCTCCAGCCGACACAGGCATGGGTTTGAATCCCACAGACCAAATAAAGATTGAAAACTTTCTGAGTGGATTTTTCACTAGTTCCTCGTATGTGGAAGTTGCTAGTTACTCGCGAAGATCAGGGTTTTTGTTTGGGCATAGATCCTGATATGCTCCCCCACTAAACCTGGCAACACCGCCATATGAATATACTTTGATCTAACAGCGTTATCACAAATGCAGCTAGCCTTGACGTGACGTCTTAAAATAAAATGCATCCACATATCAACATACTGTGGAAAAAGCCCTTTGGCAATAAGCCTCTTTTGAGTTTGGCTAAAACCCCGTGAGATCACGCGAGAAATGAGTTTAGGGGTATAACTTTCACTGACTAGCCGTTCATTTAACATTAGCGTCTATGGTGATCGACGGTTATCGTGTGGTTTTGTCTTTGATTCTTTATTTCTAAATCATTTCTTTAATCCAAATTTTTTTGTGAAACACACCAGAAGCTATCCGTTGCGTTTTTGTCGGTTGACTGTCAATATAAACATTTATATCGCGTGGATACGCTTCAAAGTTGTCAAAAAACCAACGGTGAAAACACAACTATGACATGTTATTTTTGTGTTAGAAATAATATTATTTTTGTGTCCGTCAAAAATAAGTATCTAATGGCTATGTATATATCTTGATATGTCTCAGAAAAAGACTTTTGTAAAAGGTATAGATTGTAAGCTGAGAATCAAAGACATAACAGCCGATCTCCATGAGCATTAATGTTAATCGGACAGCTGATCGGTGAAAGTTATACACCTAATTACGGGTCTCGCGTCATCTCGTGGGACTTCCGCCAAACCCGAAAGGGGCTTATTGGTGTCAAACCACACACTTAAATTACCTAATAATATATGAACAAGTTTATAGTTTTTCTCCAAAGTTTACTTCACAACTCTACAGATGTATATGTGTTGATTTATGGTGTTTAGATGTATAACAATTTTTGCTTTACATACTTTTGCATTAATGATTACCTAAATGAAGTGCTTTATAATATTGTTATATTTGTGGGGCTTACTATATTGAATTATATTGTTTTTTTATTAGAGGTCTGGATATACCCACTGTCGATTTGATCATTAATCATAATGTTCCCAACAAACCAAAGAATTATGTACATAGAGTTGGGCGGACAGCCAGGGCAGGTAACTATCAATATTTCTACCTCCAGTAATCTTCAGATATTTGGGGATTCGATGGTTAAGCTGGTCGAGGGGCAGTCCCTTACCCTGACACAAACCTTCTATTAATTGGTCCTTTATTCAAATCTGACTTATCTCAGTTATAACAGTGGGTTTTCATTTTATTGTTCTAACTTCTATGAGAAATGGAAGCATGGTAACAGCCAAATATTGGAGTAAAGGACCTGGTTTCTCGTGCGGGAAACTTGGCAATGCTGCCATATAACATTGGTTGGCGTAGAACATCAATCAATCTCTCAATGATTCATTACATTAGTACAATGTTAACATTATTTGTTGAATGACGACAAGTAACTGATTTGCTTGTAACAGGAGTTTCTTGTTGGGATGAAACATGTTTATCACTTGTAATAATTCCACAATTTCTAGCAGTGACAAATAGTGAAAGTGCCCCCTCTTTTTTTTTTTCCAAGTGGCAAATAGTCCAAACTGAAGGTCATATATTCGGCTTTACATTGTAAGTTAATGTTTTCACATACTATAATATTGAATATAATGGCGATGTTTTAGTATTAAATAAGACTTGTATCTGTTTGTTTTACCCCAGGTCGTGGTGGAATGGCAATCACATTGGTTACACAGTTCGACATTAAATTAATTCATGCTATTGAAGCCTTTATCAGTAAGTATGAAGCAAAGAAATAAATAGTCCTTTAGCAATAATCAGGTTTTTCAACACTTTTCCCCTTTAACGCTAAGGATGTGTATGTTGGAAGCCACTCAGGAGCTTCGAGTTTTTCCTTTGGTTTGGTCAGCGCATCAATCTAAGCGAAGTATTTGATGAAAGTATTTGATCTTTAAGGGGTATGAGCTACCAAATACAGGGAAATGTTGTTTGAAACAGAATTACGAAATGGTTGCTATTTTTTTTATAAATAGGAATTTCCTTGATACTAAACTCGGAAAATACACTAAGGTTGTTTTTACATGTACATGTAACATAACGAACATATAACATACGGAATATGCATCCTGCTTATTAAAATTTGTTCAGTATTCGCACCCAGCTTCAGTTCGTTCAGATTATTGGCTCAACAGATATTTTTGATTTCATTGTCAATGATTTAGTTTTTCGAGGTACTTCAAACGCTCATATTCTCTTGACATTTGGCAATTCACAAAGTCTGAAATTTCTGCAGCGCATGCCGCTCTAAGCCATTGATAATTGTGTTTTTCATACTGTTTTTGACAATGTTTAATTTTCATCTCTCCCAGAAATCAAATTGAGTGAATATGAGGTTACGGAAAGTGAAGTGATGAAGATACTGGCTGAGGTAGCTGTAGCTAAACGAGAAGCAGAAATAGTGAGTGCAAATATTATCATAGAAAGTCAAAATACTGTACTCCACTGTTCTCTGTTTTACATAATTATCAGCAAGTTTCAGAGCTCATAAGACATTGAAATTTAGTTTTTCGCCAAAATCATTTCTCGTTGTGTAACAAGCCAAGTTTCACATATTGTTCATATTTCGAATCGATATCATTAACAGGAATAATTTGACAGAGCATTTTTTATTCTCCTATGTTAATTACCAAAAGACCTGTTTTCAGTCAACATGAGCAATTATAACGAGTAAATCTGAGGGGTTGAATGTCTTGAAATGTAGGGCTATAGTAGATGACAATAACTGCAGAATGCATCCTTGGTAGCAAGATGCTAAGCCTTTCCATCCGGCTCCCAATAACATTTGATAAATAAAAGTCATGTCACTCTATGTATTGGCCATGTTGGTTGAAAACAGTCCTTTTGGCTATAACATGGGAAAAAATAAAAAGCTCTGTCAATTAATTCATGTTAATGATATCAACTCTGTTTCAAACTTAGCCTGTTACTCTGCATGAATTAATGGAAAAGATATTTCGTGTTGAAATAGATTTTTCATCAATCCACAAACATGAGACTCATTATATAGACAAGAAGATTTTCCCTGTGGCCGTGTGTTTTAGTGTTCATAAATATATGAAATGGACCATAAAATGTACATAAAAAATCCTCTTCTAAAGCCTCTCTGGCTCATTGCATAGAGTCAGGACTGCTCAATCAGCAATAGTTCAGACCCAACTCAGTCTAAAGAGGTTTCTTCTGTGGTTGGATCAAAATGGTTGGAAGAGAAGGTGAAGAATTCCCTAGAGTGCATTTTCCTCACCCACCTCTATGTAGAATAGTTGTCAAGTACGGTACTCGCCGAAGGTCGGGGGTTTACCTACGGGCAATGAGCCCGGTTTCCTCCCCCATTAAACCTGGCAACGCCACCATAGTGAAATAATCTTGAGTGCGGCGTAAAACATCAATCAATCAGTAATTGCTGAATGTCAATGTCTGCTCTCGGCAAAGAGCATGGTTTCCTCCCCTCAATGAACATACTACAATGTATATGGGTGAAATAATCTTGGAGTCTGTAACATCCATTAATGAATCCCCCCACCCTGTAATAAACATGTAAAGGAAGAAATTTAAATAAATGTCTTTGGAAGAAATATACAATCAAGCAATTTTTCTGTTGTTGTATCAGGAAATATATGTTTTTCAGAGACTGGATGAAAAAGATTTTGGTGAGCAGAAGCAGATCAATAAGAGGAAGAAATTAATATTAGAAGGAAAGGTAAAGGAAATAATCTTCATATGATTTTATTAGTTGTGTTTAGTTGCCTTAAATTTGGCTTTTACAAATTCAAGATAAAAGATTTAGAAATTAAGGCTTTGTAACACAGGGATGATGAAACTATACATGTAGCCTAGGCCATAGCAAAAAAACATTTTATGCGGCCATTTGCAATGCTTATTCAATAATAATGGTTCAGAATACAGGAGATCAACAATCCATAGTTACAATAATGTAACATTTTGTTTTTAAATGCTTAACGATGGAAACTTTTGCAAGTAACTTTTGGCCTTGTTTCTGAAGACTTAGAATAGGGTTTGAATTTTATTTTGACAATGTTACATGTATGTCTGTTTATATCTTCCCACCAGGACCCTGAAGTGGAAGAAAAACAGAAAAAAAAGAGGATAGAACAAGCCCGGAAACATGGAAAAGCTAAATTTAAATCTACTAGCTGACAGTGAAAGTTAAAAGGAGGTTTCCTTAGGTCAAATACTCAACTTCCTCCCCCTCTTAACGTTGGCAAAGTCACCAAATATTAGGGGAAATTGCAAAATCACCAAATAAGTGAATCATGAATGCAGCATACAAAAATATCAATCGGTCAATCTGGCTGACATAATTACATTCACTAAACCCAGTATCTCAGGGGAGAGCAAAATGTATGTAAACAGAACACTGCATATTTGAATCTGACTCACAGAAAACTGCAGATCTGTACTGTTTACAGTTGAAGTGTTAAATGTCCATCGAATGTCCAAAATACTACCCCAAGTTTAATGGAGCGGAATTATGTACAGGGATTTTTTGTTACCTGATTTATAGAGTAATACTGTCAACTTAACCTACCGTGATTGACCCGGTTTCCTCCCACAATAAAACTGGCAACGCCGCCATATAACTAAAAAAATCTTGAGCGCGGCGTAAAACACCTAACAATCAATCAATCAACCTACCGTGATTGAGATAAGAGGAGGAATTCTTCATGATGTAGTTTCTACCTCCAGACAAAGAGCCCAGTTTCCTATCTCATTATTGAGTGGCATAAAACATCAGTCAATCAATCCTCCCCCACTAAACCTGGAAATGCTGCCATAACACATCAATCAATCAATCTACCTGAAACATTATGACAAAGAGTGATTTAATGATAAAAGATTTACATTTTGCTGTTTCTATTCTCTATGTGGAATGCATGTCAAATTTCCAGGTACTCGGTTTCTTACCGAGGGTCAGGGGTTTCCCCAGGCAAAACACAGTCTCTTCCCCCACTGCGATCTGAATATGTTGACTTTATCACAAGTGTAAAGTACATGAAAAATACTGAAATTTATTGTACCTCAAATTATGGGCTGATAGTCAATTTACCACTGTACAGGTTCAAATAGGTCTTTCTGACCGGCAAGTAAGTAACACAGGAAAGAGACACATCATGGGTGCGACTAAACTATGCCTAACATATTATATCAGTAAAGATGATAGAAGTAAGACGGTCTGCTAGGATGGGGTTGGGATTGGAGGGGGATAGAGTAGCATTAGTTGTCAGAATGAGGGGTGTGAGAGGTAAATACTTCAGTCCGTTTAAGTTTATTACCTTGAAAGACTGGAAATTAGATAAAGGCTGGCAATAAAAATTATCATAATATCGATGAAGAATTTTGTTTTTGATTGAAGGTTCACCAGCAGACAATTGTCAATTAAAGCTATTATGCAAAAAGACAGATATTAACAAGTCCAATCCAACAGATCATACCCAGTTTAGAGAAAGGCTTGTAAAGGTGGTGTTAAACCAACTGTCAGTTTGATTGATTTGTTATTGACAGACCTTTCAACAAATACTGCATTTAATTGTTGTTTGGGCAGTTAAGAAAATGTTTAGACATGTGTAATAAATATCTGTTAAAAAAAGTAAGCTCTTGTCAAGTCGGACTCGTTTTTCATGCATGATGAGAAATGCTATAATTGCAAAGGGAGGCAAAAATGTATTGGAAAGAGAATGGGTATGGAGAGTTGTGTTCCATTCAGTTGAAATATTTGGCGGGAATATGCGTACGAACGGAATCCAGTGAATTATAACATATGTCAAAAACAACTTTGAAGCTTTTCATAAACTGAAATGAATTGCTTGAATAAGAAAAGTCAAAATAATGTTCTAATGCCCCTAACACGTTTTATGTTAGTGTTTCTGAAGTCACCTATATAGGCCCACATGTGTGGAGCGGCATTAGACCTACACGTTGCTCTCCGTTGATCCTTTTTATGCGAGAGCGAAAGGTGTTTTAGTTTAAATATTGATTGTATATACTAATCTTGTGCATCATTTCTATCTCTAACCAGTTTCATGTGCAATAAACCGCTCATTACGTCCCCTGCCCCATTCAAAACGGACACCAGAGCTATTGGGTCTAATTAGGCCTAACCAATGCGAGGGGCCTCCGTGGCTCAGTCGGTTAAAGTAACAGTCCCTCCATCGTCGAAACCCACGGTTAAAACTTCCGCTCACATTAAGAGGTGAGCTTGTCGAGAATTTAACCCTGGGTATCCGAGGATGCAGCCCCTCAGACCAATACAGGCCTTCCATCGATGCGACGAGGGATCGAATCCAACTCGGACCAAATTAAAACTGAAAATAACTTTGAATTTTTCTCTCGATCGCCGTATATGAGGGAGCGTTGCCGTCTGCATTGATCAGGTACCCCGCAACTTCAATGTTAGATTACACATTTCAGGATTTATTGTTTTATCGTCGTTCGTTGACATTGCGGGTGCAATGCAATTTTTATTTTCAAATTTAAATGTCAAAACTTTCGAATTTTGGCAAAAAATGAAAGTTTTTAGCTCGGAAGAACACACTTAACAGTTTTCTGCATCGTCCTGATATGTTACGGATTTCGGCATGAGCTGCCAAAATTCACAGTTTTTTCATAACTTCTGATCGTCACGACAGTAAGAGGCTTTGAAGGCTATCGAAAAACTAAATGATTGGCGTTGGAATGAGAAAAATCCATACAGTATGTGGCCTGTATGAACCAAAAACGTGTTCAAAAGTAAACAAAATTTAAATAACCGGGACGACCATTCATTCATTCTAAGCCAAAGTTAGTTTAAAATAGTACTTTATCGTACATTTTCGAGACTTGAAGCATTAAAAAGCTTCTGAATTCTACCTCTTGAGAAAAATAGCCAATAATTTCAGCATTCTGTTTTAACGTCAAAATATCAACATTTTGGCAGCTCATGCCCCTTTAACGGGACTACAATAGCATAGCAATGAACTAATTTAGATGAAAAACCACAGCAAAGAATGATGAGTGAAGTTTTGTACTCTATTTCAGAATAATATGAGGTTGGGTATACCAAAATGCAATAACATGCGACTATAAATCTGCTTGAATGGTTTGGCATTTGAGATGGAAACAATATTGAAAGCAGAATGAAAATACGAATGGTCTAGTAACCTTATGACGCATCAAATCTTTCAATGGCATTTAGAAGTTGAAAGGTTACAAGGTGAAGAATTACTTATGGATAACAAAGTCAATGACTTTGATAACGATGTAAGAACTACATCGAAACGTCGTCACCCAATAAACCAAGAAGTTGTAATCCATAAGTAATTCTTCGCCTTATCGTAACCTTTTGACGCGTTGTGATAGACGACTTCCAATAAAACGAATGCCCTGCTATTTGAAACATGCTATATTTTATTCGAGCTGTTTCAGTCAAATTTCGACCCTACTTACCTCTCTATTGCCGAAAAATCTGGGCTGAGGTGGATTTTATATCTTTTTTTTACTTCCGGCTTGAAAAGCGGGCCTGATTATCAACCCCGGCTGTCGGGCGTCCGCTTTACCTTGCGCTCCGTAACTTCCAAAGTTTTGATTCCATCTGAACACCTTTTTTCTGATTATACCTTATGCGTGGACCGGTGTGCCGATAGCTATTTTTGACATCACTGGTTTCATAATGGCAGCTATATTGGATTATGTTATATTTTCTTTAGCCGCTTAACTCCTACAGTTTTGATGCGATGTGGACAAGTCTTTCAGATTTGCATACCTTATGGGCAGATGGTGTGCGGCAAACTATTTATGACGTCATACATTGCGTATTATGGACGCCATATTGGATTATTTAAATGTAGCTTTTCTCTCCGATGTTTAAATACAACAACCATGATGGGCTGTGCCATATTCCCTTTGCTCCATAACTTCTAAAGTGTTGATGCAATCTGGACAGTTCTTACATGGTGTGTACCTTATGGACAGTAAGCGTGCGGCAAACTATTTATGACCTCATATGTTGCGTATTGTGGCAGCCATATTGGATTATGTCATATTTTATCTTTTGCTCCATAACTTTCACAAATATGATCTGATGTTTTCAATCATTTCACATATATATATATATATACATACATACATATATATATACATATATATATACATATATATATATATATACAATGCAAACTGACGGTGTGTCATATATTGTTTATGACCTTAACCATTTAATAATTCAGGAACCATATTGGATTATGTAATATTCCCTGTTTTCCATAACTTCTACAATTTTGATGTCATCTGGGCAATTCTTTAACATATTTCGGATCTTTTACCTTATGGACCTTTTGTGTCGCAAAACTAGTTATGACATGTGCCTTTTCGTGCGTATTTTGGGTTTCCCTCTGCAAAGCTATAGTCTCTCGCTCCGACACAATGGTAGAGTATTGGTCTGATTGCGAGGATATCGTTCTGAATACAGACTTAGTAATTTTATAATAAGACTATATATATACGAGAATGGGACAAAAAGTTGTATTTATTCGTAAGGATGTTTTAGCTCGGGTCCGCGCTGTGTATGAAAAATAACATATCCGAGATGAGTTGTCAGAGCCAGACTTTCCGACCAAATTCATGCAGGATTTTTTTTTTGCGAATCGCTGTATATGTGATTGATTGATTGTTTGGTGTTTTACGCCGCGCTCAAGATTATTTCACTTATATGGCGGCGTTGCCAGTTTTATTGTGAAAGGAAACCGGGCTCTATGCCCGGAGGAAACCCACACCTTCTGATGATAACTGGCAGCCATCCCACATAGGTCGTTCGAGTGAAAACCCAGTCAGAAAATTTTCCAATATTTTTATTTTGGACTGAGTGGGATTCCAACCCGCGATCCATTGGTGGAAGACTGTTCGGATTGATGTTCAGACTGAGCATCCAACGCTCTACCTACTGAGCATCTTCGCAAGCCAAGTTAAAATCTTCATGTCCCCATTCCGTGTTTTACCTTGGCGGACTACTCCACTCCAACAGGTAAATCGAACAGCGCCCACTGGTGAGAATATAAGAGTTGTCTTTCCTAGACTTACAGGGTCTTGGCCAATCAGCACTCGTTAAACAAAAGTTCAAGGTATACACAGCCGCCATTATGTTATTTTCAGTGTGAGCGCCCGAGGATTTGATTAGCTGCGAGAAGTTTTACTCGCATCCAATCCAAACGAGCTGTTCGATTTACGGGTTCAAGTGGAGTAGTCCGCCAAGGTAAAACACGGAATGGGGACATGCAGATTTTATCTTGGCTAGAGAAGATGCCTACTGAGCCACGGAGGCCCCCATTTTACTTTGAATAAACGTGTAGAGCTCTGGGCCGTGTATATATAGGGCTGCGCATAACTATATAGGGCTGTGTGGAAGGAAGTCTCTCAAATTTCCCTCTTCTTAAAACAGTTTTAAACCAATGACAGTTTATTTACACCCACCTTTTAATGATTTCATGATCATTATTTTGAACCTATTATTGTTTGTGTCGACCGTGAAACACACATATATAGAAGATTTTCCCCGTGCCCGTATGTTTTAGTGTTCATAAATATAAATACCAACATAGGGGCCAACAAGTATAAGGGTCAAAGCGATGGTTAGAAACTGGACTCTTGTTAATCCAATAGTGTGTATAAACTCACCGAAGCAGACCTTTCTTGGCAGATTATAAATTAGCAGCTTAGCTAAAGTTGATAATCTAGTTACAAATGGGACACATTTAGCCATATAGTATAAGTAGACTAATGCACAAAAAGTCCGTGATTTTCGTGGATGTTTCTAAAGAAAGTCACGCCAAATCCATAAACTAATAGAAGGCATTTATATGCTACCATGCATGCGACATAAACCTTCGCAAAAAAACATACATATATGCATTTTAGGGCCACGCCACTGTGTAGGTATATAAGCCGTCTTAAGCTGTTTTAATTGGGTGACCTAAAGGATGTATAGGTCTAAATTGGAATCAGTTATAGAATATTGTCGTGATTTATTTACTATTGCTAGAATTGTAAACATTAAATGATTAGAGATGTCCCGAATATACCAAAATAGAAAATGTGTATAATGGGCAAAGAGGTGCTGTGTTAAATTGTAGGTCCTAATTCTGTGGAATTCTACTTGGAGATTATCGGATCTTTATTGAACTCTTTAAATAAGTGAACAAGTTTGCGGACTGCAACTTTTGCTGCGTTGGGAAATGATTGGTTATTATATATAGGCTTACTTATATAGCTTAGGACTCGGCATTAGTGCTTTGTAAGTCATTCTTCATTTATGTTTTCTTTCCACTGGTTAATGTATGGTAGTAAATACTAAATCGCTCTCCGCCTGTGGTAGGCCTATATGGTAATGCTTGCAATGCTAGGCCATTCGTTGCTTCTATTAGTATTAGCCAAAATGTTTCGTATCGTAGACTAACAACACAATATTGATAATCTTCTTAAGCAAACGTCGTTCTTCTCGTTATCTCCTAGTATTTGGGGTGTGACTTACGAGAAAACAAAAAATGAGGAATTTAGTTTTGAAGGCTCTTTCCACTTTACGTCCAAATTGATGATGAGGATGGGAGACAAGTTGTCGCCCTTGAACATCCAAACGGAATCTGCATCAGCCGCAGGTTTGTGACTGTGTCATCGAGATGGTATTCTGGCATTTACAAGCATAACTTTAACCGTAGTAAAACCTGTTTTACACGCCATACATATCAAGGCTTGGCTCTTCTCTTTTTGCCCCTCTTAAAGTGACTGGCTACTGGATAAATAGAAAGGACAATAGTGCGGTATTTGTCGAGTGTGTCAAAGCGCTCTGTGTCGCTGGCTTTGAAACAGCTGATTTGACCCTTGCGGGTACACTGAATTGTCAAATAGAAACGGTGAATTAGACTCGAGAGTGTCTGACTTACACATATTTTCAATTCAAAAGACCGTCGCGATAGGGCATAGACGTCAGTTGAAGTCGTTGAAGTGGAATAAACGGCATGGCAGTGTCAGATTTATACGGGTTTAATGACAGACTTATAGAGGCAATCGGCTTACAAAAGAGAAAGTTAACGGTAAGTATAGATCTAAATTAGTTAATATTGAAACCCTCCTTGATACGGATGCTGAGACCTATGTGATGGTCAGCACACTAATATATACTTTGAACCTTATCTTCCATTTACAGCCCTTGTATATTTTTCTTCCAAATTTTATTTCTAGGACTTCATTATTATTTCCTGTTCCAATTGTACATTAATTTTAACCTTAGTGTCTTATTAAGTTGTTTTTCCTTCCCGCTCTATTTAGTCTTCCTATGCTTATATATCTCACAATTTGTGACTAGATTTATTACACTTTTTACTTTAGTCCTTCTGTCTCCAGACACATTTTATTCTTTATCTCTGCCTCTTTGTAACATATATTTTCCAAATTCCATCTTTTTTGTCCCCTAAGTCAGCCAATTCAATTAGGTCCTTTTATCTCTAGTTTGTATCAATTCTTTTTGTTTCCCGACATATTTTTCCTTTCTATCTCTGTCTCACTTTCCCAACTCCATTTTCCCTTTTCATCTAGTTAGACTAATTAAGTATATTGGCATTTAGGCAGAATGGCAAAACAAGGGCGTGGTAACAGAAGCAGGCAATTTTCAGTTGGCAATAGGCATGGAAATTCAAAATCTAAAAGTCCCCAATATTCAGAATTCTCGGCTCTGGTGAAAGCCCTTTTCAAAATTTTACAATGTCTTCACCACATTGGCATCCTTGAGGGACATTTACGTGACCAAACCCTCCCAAATTCCTTAAATAATAAAATTAAAGAGCTTAATTCTTTTCTTAAACCGGCTCAACGCAATCGGGAAGTTGATATTGCGTTTGACCATGTACACAAAAATTGGGCCCATAGGATCATACAAGAGATGATTTCACATTATGCGGCTTGTTTAAATAGATTAAAAGCACAGGTGACTTCTGCCAGGTCATCCAATGGTCTAAACTTTGACAGTGCTTTCAATAATGCTTTAAAATGGGGCAAACAGAATTATAAAGGTAAATTACAACTTTCGACCATTCAAAATTTTTATTCTTTTCTTTCCATCACTAAATCTGTCACTTCTGCTGCTACTACTCAGTTTAGTCCACCATCGTCTCCCCAACCCCATCCGCCTGTCAGTCCGTCGACATCTGTTATCTCACCTCCAACTCTGCAGTCACAGACTCCTAGGTCTGTAACTTTACCTTCTGTTTCCCCTTCGCCTTTCCCTACTGGTACTCCCCCCCTTAGACCTACTACCTCTGCCCCCTCTTTTTCTTCCCCTCAGCCCCCCTCCCCTAGACCTAGTAGAACATCTGTCCCCTTTCGTCCTCCGTCCTCTCCAGTTTCTACTAGGGTCTCTTCTCCTAGACCTAGTACATCTAGTCCCTCTGCTCCTCCCCCATCCCCAGTTTTGTCTGTCCATTCTCCTATGAGATATTCAGATGCAGTGAGATCCCCTCCGAGGGGTCAGCGCAACCCTCGGAATAAATTAGCTAATTCTAAATTTTGGAAATTTCGGCACACTTCCTCTAATTGGCACCTTCCTAATGTAACTAAGAAAGTTCTTTTACTTGGGGATTCTAATCTTTCTAGAATTAACCTTGACCCCCACCCTGATATGCAGGTAGAATGTTTTCCTGGTGCCAATTTCAATTCATTTCGGACTCTAATTCAAAAGTATCAAGGTCCCAAACCTGAGAAAGTTATCTTGAATATTGGTATCAATAACAAGACAACTACTGAGCCAAACACTTCGTTAACTCAAATGCGCAACATGATGACAGCGGTTAGGAAGACTTTTTCCAACTCGCTCATCTACTTTGTAGAGATCCAGTCATCCACTAAACTGCCGGCCAGTGAAGTTTCGAACCTGAACCTATATAACTCTTCTGCTTCCAAGATGAAGAGAGTTATGGTCATACCAAAAATCCCCAATTCAAAATTTAGAGTATCCACGGACAAAATTCACTGGACCGAAGATACAGCAAATTGCTTGTATACCCACTGGCTTCAGACACTAGATTTAAACTAAATTTGGGACAGGGCATGTGCCACCCTACTTTCGGCTTAGGAAGTAATATTGTTAATCTTAGTAACGAGGAACTCACTGCTGATGATATATCTCTACTCAATAGAGGACTCTCATTTGTGCCTTGCCCTAAAGCATTATCTGATAGGGACTTTTCTATTAGTAAATTAGTGCATGTTATGGAGTTCTCCAGAAATCTTAGTCTGGCTGATATCTACCGAGATTCTAGTGGGGTACGCAAGCCGTTTACATCTAAAAGCGGCTATACACCTCCTTCTCACATGTATGATCCAGAAATAAACATTAGTCGTGACTCTGTATCAAGGAAGTTTGATGCTTTAACTAATCAGAAAAACCAACATAACCTTACTCATTCAGAATGTCTTGCCTTAAGTAAGCTAAGGAGAAATCCAAACATAGTTATTAAACCTGCTGATAAAGGTTCGGCAACAGTTATTATGTCAAAACAGGATTATATTGAAGAGATAGAACGGCAGCTAAGCAACCCTCTTCATTACAAAAAACTTGATAAGGAAATTTGGCCTGAAAATGTTAGGAAGTTTAATAAAATTCTTGTTTCTCTTCAAGATAAAGGCTTACTTAATGAAAAACAGTATCGCTATTTGGAATCTGATCATAACTCTAAAAACAGGGTCTTCTATATTCTTCCAAAAATTCACAAACCCATTGAAAAATGGCCGAAGCCTACAATGCCCCCTGGGCGTCCTATTATCTCAGATTGTGGCAGTGAAAGTTATAGAATATCAGAGCTAATTGATTACTATCTAAAACCTATAGCGAATCGGCATCCTAGCTTTATAAAGAATACGGATGATTTATTGGCTAAATTGTCTGAGAAATCCATCCCACAAGATGTGATTTTGGTTACTCTGGATGTGGAGTCTATGTATACAAACATTGACATAGATTTGGGTCTTAAATCCATAAAATCAGCATTCCAAAGATATCCAGACCACCGTCGTCCGGATAAAGACATTTTAGAATTGCTGGAACTTAGCTTAAAAGGTAACGATTTTGAATTCAATGGGGAGATCTTTCAGCAAATTAAAGGGTGTGCTATGGGGAAACGTTTTAGTCCTAACTTTGCCTCTATTTTTATGGCTGAGTGGGAGAGTGATATTCTTCACAAATGTCACCTACAACCTTTTATTTACCTTCGGTATCTGGATGACATTTTTATCATTTGGCAACATACGTTGGAAGACCTTCATATTTTCATCGATACTCTTAATTCTCACGACTCAAGCATTAAATTACAGCCTACTATTGATCACACTTCTGTGGATTTTTTGGATGTAACTATTTACAAGGGTCATACATATCATACTACTGGGTATTTAGATTACAAAGTATTCTTCAAACCTACTGACACGCATCAGCTACTACATGCTGGGTCATACCATCCTCCTCACACTTTCAAGGGGGTCATTAAATCTCAGATTTTTAGATTCTATAGAAACTGTAGTTCTTTAGATTTTTTTAACCAGGCTTGTTCTGTTCTTTTTAAAGCTCTCCTCCCTAGGAAGTATTCTATTAGATTACTCCGAAGGATGAAATCTAACACAGTAAGACAAATCATGTTTCCCCCTTCATCCCCCGATACGCTTACCTCCCCTTCACGAGTGTACCACTACCGTCCAACATTTCTCTCAGGTACATCAATGAAATGCCTTAAGACGCGATGCAAACTCGATATATACGTACCCGATCGCGGAACCTTTTTCGGAGAACAAACTCGCAACAAATATCAAATGGCAGAGAACCTTAATTGTGACTCCTCTAATATCGTGTATGTAATCACGTGCAAAAAATGTCGCAAACAGTACGTCGGAGAAACTCAGAATTCTCTACGACAAAGAGCAGCCAACCATTTATCTAGCATAAGACTTAAACATGATGTACCCGTGGCACAACATTTCAATACTCAAGGTCATTCGGTCAAGGACCATTTTGAAATCATGCCTATTGAGAAAATCCCATTTCTCACTTCCGCTGCAGATACGAAGCACAAACGTTTGGAAAGGGAAAGTTTTTGGATTCAAACATTACAAACTATTTATCCTTTGGGTTTGAACTTGGACCCCGGAAGATGTCGTGAAAAAACTATAATACCATTTGTGTTTCAGTATAACAAAGCTAGCATCGCTATGGCCAAGATTATAGTAGAAGAATACAAACTACTTCAAAGTAAACTTGCTCGACCTCTGACCCAAAGGCCAGTCATTGCTTATAAAAAGAACAAGAGTTTGAAAGACATACTGGTCAGGGCTAAACTCCCCTGTCTGCCTTCTACCTAGGTTTTCTGGGAAAGGGTATGGGGGGGGGGGGCATACTATATAGTCTGACGATATTCTTACTATAGCTTAAGATGCGTAAGCATTGTCAATGTAATACAAAGTGTTCCAGAAAATTCTACTGACTAAGGCCAAGCTCCTGTCAGTTGTCAACCTAATGAAATATCATAGGTTTACTTTATTACAACAATTTATGATGGGGTATAAAGGTCTAAATGATATACCTCTTTTTAACACAATTAGAAACTTGTCTCCGTGGTTATTTTAGACAAGAAGATTTTCCCTGTGCCCGTGTGTTTTAGTGTCCATAAATATATACTTTGACCAAATATATCGAGCTTGAGTTGAGTGGATTGAAGTTTTTCTGATGCACCCACTGGCACTGGGCTTCAACAATACCAACCATATTAATTATCACTGATTATGGCGTATGTCGGTAAAACTTCAATCCAATCTACAAACTAAAATTCTTTTCCAATGTTACAAATTTATGGTACTCTACTATTGGCCTATACAGGTTAAGATCCTGTAGATAGAAATGGTTCCTTCGCAGATCTGACTATTTTGTTCTGCCCATAAAAGTTTTAGTTCTATGGTTTTGCCATATCTTATAGAGGAACATCTGAATCAGACATTTTCTTACTTTTAATCAGGATTTAATGTGAATGGATTTAATGAAATGAATGTGGCTTAACACTGGGCTTATCTATTATAACTTACACTATAAACCTAACTAATATTAGTCCCAACACTAACAGAGCTCGTCAGTCAGCAGTTTATTATCAACAGAAGTCTATGAACAGACTTCTGTTATCAGTTATAGCCTACTCACATAAACAAGTGTGTTGATAGCTTTCAAATTGTAAAACAAAATGTATTAGAGAAGGTTTCATTTTAACAGTCATCAGATGTCAGATTATCAACTGGATACCAATGATCGGCAAGTAAGTAAAACAGGATGAGACATGTGTGCGGCTAGCCAAAGAGTTGTGTCCGTCAATTATTGACTGCTACTTGTATACAATTTTGACAGTAATTTGCACACACACATACACATGTAAATCAATTATCAACTTAAAACAAAATATTTATTGATATAAGTACCTTTTCAGGTCACACTGAGTGATTATAATGACACTTACATTGATAAGGTTATTTGTTTGAACTGTGTTACTAACCTGAGCAGGACATGCATGAGTGACCACAGGTACAAATGAAATCATGTCAAACAAGTCGCTAAGGTGAAAACATGACAGGTATATATTACCTGAGTAAATCAAATACTTAAAGCCAGAACCTTCCTCAATTAAACAGTTTCCAGTTTATCTGGTTGGAAAAAATATTAATTCCGATTTAGTATTGGCCTAATTAAGTTCAGAACATACCAGAAATCTGGTCTCCATGGTTATTAGGCTTCCAGCAAAAAGCTGGAAGCCTATTATTATTGTATTGATTGTTATTAGGGGTCCCGCAAGATTCCTGCGGGATCCCTTTTGAAATCGTTAAGATTATTATTATTATTTTTATTATTTTTCCACCCTACTTTTTCCTTTCTGAAAGGAAAACCATTCAAGCAAGAATATTGAAACTTAGTCATTAGTCCTAATATGATACGGGACAAATTTTAATGAAAAAAATTTGGATGATGTTACATAATATGGCGGCCATTTTGAATGCTGCTGAAAACCTTTAAAAAACTTCTCTTCAAAAACATCTGCACCGATTGAGCTAAAATTTGTTATACATATACTACATACACATGCCTACAAAAATAAGTCAAACCAGGAAGATCGGACAAAATTTATAGCAGACTTTGATTGGTCAAAATTATTACGTCATCTAAATTTTACTTAAATGCTGATAACTTCAAATCTAATTGATCGATTGCAACAAAACTTGGTACGTATGATGTTCTCCTTAAGACCTACTGATGTCTGACGTCACAAGGGTCAAGGTCAAGTCACGTGACCTTGACGCCATTTTGAATATTTTAAAACTTTGACGAGCCATATCTCAGTTGTTTATTAAAATAGAATGTCGCTGATTTCATGATTAGATAGACAGCAATGTTCTGCATTTGAAGTGCGCTGACCATTTTTAGATTGGCCCAACGGTTTGGCCGCCATATTGGATTATATAACAAATCATTTACAGTGTTTATCTTGAAGAGTTTTAAATGGATCCAGATGAAATTCGCTGAGTATGGAGAACCAATGCATTCAAATAGACTGTGCAAAAATCATAAATTACTGACGATAAATTATAGCAAAATTTGAATATAAAATTTGTGACGTCATCTAAATTTTGCTTAAATGGTGATAACTTGTAATCTTTTTTACCGATTGCTATGAAACTTGGTACGTATGATGTTCTTCTTAAGAACTACTGATGTATGACGCCATAAAACTCAAGGTCAAGTCAAATGACCTTGACGCCATTTTGAATATTTGTAAATTTTGACGAGGCATATCTTAGTTGTTTATTAATATAGAATAGCGCTGTCTTTACAGTTAGATAGACAGCAATGCTCTGCATTTATAGTGTGTCCATGATTTTGGATTGGACCAGCGGTCTGGCCGCCATATTGGATTGCATAACAAATCCTTTACATTGATTATCTTGATGAGTTTTAATTTGATCAAGTCGAGATTCGCAGAGTATCGAGAACTGATGCATTCAAATAGACTTCGCAAAAATAAAACATTACTGATGATGAATTATAGTAGAATTTGATTGGTCAAATTTATGACGTCATCTAAAATTTACTTAAATGCTGTTAATTTGTAATCTATTTTACCGATTGTCATAAAACTTGGTTGGCATAATGTTCTTTTTAAGACCTAATGCTATATGACTTCACAAGACTCAGGGTCAAGTCAAGTCACGTGACCTTGACGCCATTTTGAATATTTTAAAACTTTGACGAGCTATATCTTAGTTGGTTATTGATATTCAGTCCTCTTTAAATCTGACAAAAACCGTTGATGAACTTATTGTGTATTTCAATGAGAAGAATGAAAATAAATGTAATGCGCGAGCGATTGTTCCCATTATCAAGGGACCCCGGTATCGCTGCTTTAGCAGCTTTAATTAGGGGTCCCGCAAGATTCCTGCGGGATCCCTTTTGAAATCGTTAGGATTATTATTATTATTATTATTATTATTTTTATTATTATTCCACCCTACTTTTTCCTTTCTGTAGGGAAAACCATTCAAGCAAGAGTAATGAAACTTCGTCATTAGTCCTAATATGATACGGGACAAATTCTAATGAAAAAAAATTTGGAGGACGTTACATAATATGGCGGCCATTTTGAATGCTGCTGAAAACTTTTAAAAAACTTCTTTAAAAAAACGGCTGCACTGATTGAGCTAAAATTTGTTATACATGTACTACATACACAGGCCTACAAAAATAAGTCAAATCAGCAAGATCGGACAAAATTCATAGCAGACTTTGATTGGTCAAAATTATTACGTCATCTAAATTTTACTTAAATGCTGATAACTTGAAATCTAATTGATCGATTGCAAAAAAACTTGGTAGGTATGATGTTCTCCTTACGACCTACTGATATCTTACGTCACAAGGGTCAAGGTCAAGTCACGTGACCTTGACGCCATTTTGAATATTTTAAAGCTTTGACGAGCCATATCTCAGTTGTTTATTAAAATAGAATGTCGCTGATTTCATGATTAGATAGACAGCAATGTTCTGCATTTGAAGTGCGCTGACCATTTTTGGATTTGACCAACTGTTTGGCCGCCATATTGGATTATATCACAAATCATTTACAGTGTTTATCTTGAAGAGTTTTAAATGGATTCAGGCGAAATTTGCTGAGTATGGAGAACCGATGCATTTAAATAGACTGTGCAAAAATCATAAATTACTGATGATAAATTATAGCAAAATTTGAATATAAAATTTGTGACGTCATCTAAATTTTGCTTAGTTGGTGATAACTTGTAATCTATTTTACCGATTGCTATAAAACTTGGTACGTATGATGCTCTCCTTAAGCATTACTGATGTCTGACGTCCCAAGGCTCAAGGTCAAGTCACGTGACCTTGACGCCATTTTGAATATTTGTAAATTTTGACGAGGCATATCTTAGTTGTTTATTAATATAGAATAGCGCTGATTGTACAGTTAGATAGACAGCAATGGTTTTCCTTTTATAGTGTGCCCATGATTTTCGATTGGACCAGCGATCTGGCCGCCATATTGGATTACATAACAAATCATTAACATTGATTATCTTGATGAGTTTTAATTGGATCAAGTCGAAATTCACTGAGTATCGAGAACTGATGCATTAAAAAAGACTACGCAAAAACAAACATTGCTGATGATGAATTATAGTAGAATTTGATTGGTCAAATTTATGACGTCATCTAAAATTTACTTAAATGCTGTTAACTTGTAATCTATTTTACCGATTGTAATAAAATTTGGTTAGTATAATGTCCTTTTTAAGACCTAATGCTATATGACTTCACAAGACTCAGGGTCAAGTCAAGTTACGTGACCTTGACGCAATTTTGAATATTTTAAAACTTTGACGAGCTATATCTTAGTTGGTTATTGATATTCAGTCCTCCTTAAAATCTGACGAAAACCGTTGATGAACTTAGTGTGTATTTCGATGAGAAGGATGAAAATAAATGTAATGCGCCAGCGATTGTTCCCATTATCAAGGGACCCCGGTATCGCTGCTTTAGCAGCTTTAATTATTATTATTATTATTATTCTTATTATTATTATTTTTATTATTATTCCACCCTACTTTTTCCTTTCTGTAGGGAAAACTATTCAAGCAAGAGTAATGAAACTTCGTCATTAGTCCTAATATGATACGGGACAAATTCTAATGAAAAAAAAATTTGGATAATGTTAGATAATATGGCGGCCATTTTGAATGCTGCTGAAAACCTTTAAATAACTTCTCTTAAAAAACGGCTGTAGCGATTGAGCTAAAATTTGTTATACATGTACTACATACACAGGCCTACCAAAATAAGTCAAACCAGCAAGATCGGACAAAATTCATAGCAGACTTTGATTAATCAAAATTATTACGTCATGTAACTTTTACTTAAATGCTAATAACTTGAAATCTAATTGATCGATTGTAACAAAACTTAATAGGTATGATGTTCTCCTTAAGACCTACTGATGTCTGACGTCACAAGGCTCAAGGTCAAGTCACGTGACCTTGACGCCATTTTGAATATTTTAAAACTTTGACGAGCCATATCTCATTTGTTTATTAAAATAGAATGTCGCTGATTTCAGGATTAGATAGACAGCAATGTTCTGCATTTGAAGTGCGCTGACCATTTTTGGATTGGACCAACAGTTTGGCCGCCATATTGGATTATATAACAAATCATTTACAGTCTTCATCTTGAAGAGTTTTATATGGATCCAGGTGAAATTTGCTGAGAATGGAGATCCGATCCATTCAAATAGACTGTGCAAAAATCATAAATTACTGATGATAAATTATAGAAAAATTTGAATATAAAATTTGTGACGTCATCTAAATTTTGCTTAAATGCTGATAACTTGTAATCTTTTTTACCGATTGCTTTGAAACTTGGTACGTATGATGTTCTCCTGAGGTTCTACTGATGTAAGGCGCCATAAAACTCAAGGTCAAGTCAAATGACCTTCACGCCATTTTGAATATTTGTAAATTTTGACGAGCATATCTTAGTTGTTTATTAATATAGAATAGCGATGAATTTACAGTTAGATAGACAGCAATGCTCTGCATTTATAGTAGGCCCAGGATTTTGGTTTGTACCAGCGGTCTGGCCGCCATATTGGATTATATAACAAATCATTTACATTGATTATCTTGATGAGTTTTAATTGGATCAAGTCGAAATTTGCTGAGTATCGAGAACTGATGCATTCAAATAGACTACGCAAAAATAAAACATTACTGATGATGAATTATAGTAGAATTTGATTGGTCAAATTTATGACGTCATCTAAAATTTACTTAAATGCTGTTAACTTGTAATCTATTTTACCGATTGTAATAAAACTTGGTTAATATAATGTTCTTTTTAAGACCTAATGCTATATGACTTCACAAGACTAAGGGTCAAGTCGAGTCACGTGACCTTGACGCCATTTTGAATATTTTAAAATTTGACGAGCTATATCTTAGTTGGTTATTGATATTCAGTCCTCTTTAAAATCTGACGAAAACCGTCGATGAACTTTGTGTGTATTTCGATGAGAAGGATGAAAATAAATGTAATGCGCCAGCGATTGTTCCCATTGTCAAGGGACCCCGGTATCGCTGCTTTAGCAGCTTTAATTAGGGGTCCCGCAAGATTCCTGCGGGATCCCTTTTGAAATCGTTAGGATTATTATTATTATTAGGGGTCCCGCAAGATTCCTGCGGGATCCCTTTTGAAATCGTTAGGATTATTATTATTATTATTATTATTATTTTTATTATTATTCCACCCTACTTTTTCCTTTCTGTAGGGAAAACCATTCAAGCAAAAGTAATGAAACTTCGTCATTAGTCCTAATATGTCGGGGGACAAATTCTAATGAAAAAAAAATTGAATGATGTTACATAATATGGCGGCCATTTTGAATGCTCCTGAAAACATTTAAAAAACTTCTTGTCAAAAACGGCTGCAGCAATTGAGCTAAAATTTGTTATACATGTACTACATACTCAGGCCTACCACAATAAGTCAAACCAGCAAGATCGGACAAAACTCATAGCAGACTTTGATTGGTCAAAATTATTACGTCATCAAAATTTTATTTAAATGCTGATAACTTGAAATCTGATTGACAGATTTTGATAAAACTTGGTATATATGATGTTCTCCTTAAGACCTACTGATGTCTTACGTCACAAGGATCAAGGTCAAGTCACGTGACCTTGACGCCATTTTGAAAATTTTAAAACTTTGACGAGCCATATCTCAGTTGTTTATTAAAATAGAATGGCGCTGATTTCATATTTAGATAGACAGCAATGTTGTGCATTTGAAGTATGCCAACCAATTTTGGATTGGACCAACGGTTCGGCCGCCATATTGGATTATATAACAAATCATTTACAGTGTTTATCTTGAAGAGTTTTCAATGGATCCAGGTTAAATTTGCTGAGTATGGAGAACAGATGCATTCAAATAGACTGTGCAAAAATCATAAATCACTGATGATAAATTATAGCAAAATTTGAATATAAAATTTGTGACGTCATCTAAATTTTGCTTAAATGGTGATAACTTGTAATCTATTTTACCGATTGCTATAAAACTTGGTATGTATGATGTTCTCCTGAGGATCGACTGATGTAAGGCGCCATAAAACTCAAGGTCAAGTCAAATGACCTTGACGCCATTTTGATTATTTGTAAATTTTGACGAGCATATCTTAGTTGTTTATTAATATAGAATAGCGCTGAATTTACAGTTAGATAGACAGCAATGCTCTGCATTTATAGTAGGCCCAGGATTTTGGTTTGTACCAGCGGTCTGACCGCCATATTGGATTACATAACAAATCATTTACATTGATTATCTTGATGAGTTTTAAATGGATCAAGTCGAAATTTGCAGAGTATCGAGAACTGATGCATTCAAATAGACTACGCAAAAATAAAACATTACTGATGATGAATTATAGTAGAATTTGATAGGTGACGTCATATAAAATGTACTTAAATGCTGTTAACTTGTAATCTATTTTACCGATTGTAATAAAACTTGGTTAATATAATGTTCTTTTTAAGACCTAATGCTATATGACTTCACAAGACTCAGGGTCAAGTCAAGTCACGTGACCTTGACGCCATTTTGAATATTTTAAAACTTTGACGAGCTATATCTTAGTTGGTTATTGATATTCAGTCCTCTTTAAAATCTGACAAAAACCGTTGATGAACTTAGTGTGTATTTCGATGAGAAGGATGAAAATAAATGTAATGCGCCAGCGATTGTTGCCATTGTCAAGGGACCCCGGTATCGCTGCTTTAGCAGCTTTAATTATTATTATTATTATTATTATTATTATTTTTATTATTTTTCCACCCTACTTTTTCCTTTCTGTAGAAAAAACCATTCAAGCAAGAGTAATGAAACTTCGTCATTAGTCCTAATATGATACGGGACAAATTTTAATGAAAAAAAATTTGGATGATGTTACATAATATGGCGGCCATTTTGAATGCTGCTGAAAACCTTTAAAAAACTTCTCTTAAAAAACGGCTGCAGCGATTGAGCTAAAATTTGTTATACATGTACTACATACACAGGCCTACAAAGATAAGTCAAACCAGCAAGATCGGATAAAATTTATAGCAGACTTTGATTGGTCAAAATTATTACGTCACCTAAATTTTACTTAAATGCTGATAACTTGAAATCTAATTGATCGATTGTAACAAAACTTGGTACGTATGATGTACTCCTTAAGCCTTACTGACATTTGACGTCACGAGGCTCAAGGTCAAGTCACGTGACCTTGACGCCATTTTGAATATTTTAAAACTTTGACGAGCCATATCTCAGTTGTTTATTAAAATAGAATGTCGCTGATTTCATGTTTAGATAGACAGCAATGTTCTGCATTTGAAGTGCGCTGACCATTTTTGGATTGGACCAATGGTTTGGCCGCCATATTGGATTATATAACAAATCATTTACAGTGTTTATCTTGAAGAGTTTTAAATGGATCCAGGTGAAATTTGCTGAGTATGGAGAACTGATGCATTCAAATAGACTGTGCAAAAATCATAAATCACTGATGATAAATTATAGCAAAATTTGAATATCAAATGTGTGACGTCATCTAAATTTTGGTTAAATGGTGATAACTTGTAATCTATTTTACCGATTGCTATAAAACTTGGTACGTATGATGTTCTCCTTAAGAACTACTGATGTAAGACGCCATAAAACTCAAGGTCAAGTCAAATGACCTTGACGCCATTTTGAATATTTGTAAATTTTGGCGAGGCATATCTTAGTTGTTTATTAATATAGAGTTGCGCCGATTTTACAGATAGTTAGACAGCAATGCTCTGCATTTATAATATGCCCAGGATTTTGGATTAGACCAACGGTCTGGCCGCCATATTGGATTATATAACAAATCATTTACATTGATTATCTTGCTGAGTTTTCATTGGATCAAGTCAAAATTCACTGAATATCGAGAACTGATGCATTGAAATAGACTGTGCAAAAATAACACATTACTGATGATAAATTATAGCAGAATTTGATTGGTGACGTCATATAAAATTTACTTAAATGCTGTTAACTTGTAATCTATTTTACCGATTGTAATAAAACTTGGTTAATATAATGTTCTTGTTAAGACCTAATGCTATATGACTTCACAAGACTCAGGGTCAAGTCAAGTCACGTGACCTTGACGCCATTTTGAATATTTTAAAACTTTGACGAGCTATATCTTAGTTGGTTATTGATATTCGGTCCTCTTTAAAATCTGACAAAACCCGTTGACGAACTAAGTGTGTATTTCAATGAGAAGGATGAAAATAAATGTAATGCGCCAGCGATTGTTTCCATTGTCAAGGGACCCCGGTATCGCTGCTTTAGCAGCTTTAATTAGGGGTCCCGCAAGATTCCTGCGGGATCCCTTTTGAAATCGTTAGGATTATTATTATTATTATTATTATTATTTTTATTATTATTCCACCCTACTTTTTCCTTTCTGTAGGGAAAACCATTCAAGCAAAAGTAATGAAACTTCGTCATTAGTCCTAATATGTCGGGGGACAAATTCTAATGAAAAAAAATTTGAATGATGTTACATAATATGGCGGCCATTTTGAATGCTCCTGAAAACATTTAAAAAACTTCTTGTCAAAAACGGCTGCAGCAATTGAGCTAAAATTTGTTATACATGTACTACATACTCAGGCCTACCACAATAAGTCAAACCAGCAAGATCGGACAAAACTCATAGCAGACTTTGATTGGTCAAAATTATTACGTCATCAAAATTTTATTTAAATGCTGATAACTTGAAATCTGATTGACAGATTTTGATAAAACTTGGTATATATGATGTTCTCCTTAAGACCTACTGATGTCTTACGTCACAAGGATCAAGGTCAAGTCACGTGACCTTGACGCCATTTTGAAAATTTTAAAACTTTGACGAGCCATATCTCAGTTGTTTATTAAAATAGAATGGCGCTGATTTCATATTTAGATAGACAGCAATGTTGTGCATTTGAAGTATGCCAACCAATTTTGGATTGGACCAACGGTTCGGCCGCCATATTGGATTATATAACAAATCATTTACAGTGTTTATCTTGAAGAGTTTTGAATGGATCCAGGTTAAATTTGCTGAGTATGGAGAACAGATGCATTCAAATAGACTGTGCAAAAATCATAAATCACTGATGATAAATTATAGCAAAATTTGAATATAAAATTTGTGACGTCATCTAAATTTTGCTTAAATGGTGATAACTTGTAATCTATTTTACCGATTGCTATAAAACTTGGTATGTATGATGTTCTCCTTAAGAACTACTGACGTAAGACGCCATAAAACTCAAGGTCAAGTCAAATGACCTTGACGCCATTTTGAATATTTGTAAATTTTGACGAGGCATATCTTAGTTGTTTATAATTATAGAATAGCGCTGATTTTACAGTTAGATAGACAGCAATGCTCTGCATTTATAGTGTGCCCATGATTTTGGATTGGACCAGCGGTCTGGCCGCCATATTGGATTACATAACAAATCATTTACATTGATTATCTTGATGAGTTTTAAATGGATCAAGTCGAAATTTGCAGAGTATCGAGAACTGATGCATTCAAATAGACTACGCAAAAATAAAACATTACTGATGATGAATTATAGTAGAATTTGATTGGTCAAATTTATGTCGTCATCACAAATTTATTTAAATGCTGTCAACTTGTAATCTATTTTACTGATTGTAATAAAACTTGGTTAGTATAATGTTCTTTTCAAGACCTAATGCTATATGACTTCACAAGACTCAGGGTCAAGTCAAGTCACGTGACCTTGACGCCATTTTGAATATTTTAAAACTTTGACGAGCTATATCTTAGGTTATTGATATTCAGTCCTCTTTAAAATCTGACAAAAACCGTTGATGAACTTAGTGTGTATTTCGATGAGAAGGATGAAAATAAATGTAATGCGCCAGCGATTGTTCCCATTATCAAGGGACCCCGGTATCGCTGCTTTAGCAGCTTTAATTAGGGGTCCCGCAAGATTCCTGCGGGATCCCTTTTGAAATCGTTAAGATTATTATTATTATTATTATTATTATTTTTATTATTATTCCACCCTACTTTTTCCTTTCTGTAGGGAAAACCATTAAAGCAAAAGTAATGAAACTTCGTCATTAGTCCTAATATGATACGGGACAAATTCTAATGAAAAAAAATTTGGATGATGTTACATAATATGGCGGCCATTTTGAATGCTGCTGAAAACCTTTAAAAAACTTCTTGTCAAAAACGGCTGCAGCGATTGAGCTAAAATTTGTTATACATGTACTACATACACAGGCCTGCGAAAATAAGTCAAACCAGCAAGATCGGACAAAATTCATAGCAGACTTTGATTGGTCAAAATTATTACGTCATCTAAATTTTACTTAAATGCTGATAACTTGAAATCTAATTGATCGATTGTAACAAAACTTGGTAGGTATGATGTTCTTATTAAGCCCTACTGACGTCTGACGTCACATGGCTCGAGGTCAAGTCACGTGACCTTGACGCCATTTTGAATATATAAAAACTTTGACGAGCCATATCTCAGTTGTTTATTAAAATAGAATTGCGCTGATTTCATGTTTAGATAGACAGCAGTGTTCTGTATTTGAAGTGCGCTAACTATTTTTGGATTGGACCAACGGTTTGGCCGCCATATTGGATTATATAACAAATCATTTACAGTGTTTATCTTGAAGAGTTTTTAATAGATCCAGGTGAAATTTGCTGAGTATAGAGAACTGATGCATTCAATTAGACTGTGCAAAAATCATAAATTACTGATGATAAATTATAGCAAAATTTGAATATAAAATTTGTGACGTCATCTAAATTTTGCTTAAATGGTGATAACTTGTAATCTATTTTAACGATTGCTATAAAACTTGGTACGTATGATGTTCTCCTTAAGAGCTACTGATGTAAGACGCCATAAAACTCAAGGTCAAGTCAAATGACCTTGACGCCATTTTGAATATTTGTAAATTTTGACGAGGCATATCTTAGTTGTTTATTAATATAGAATAGCGCTGGTTTTACAGTTAGATAGACAGCAATGCTCTGCATTTATAGTGTGCCCATGATTTTGGATTGGACCAGCGGTCTGGCCGCCATATTGGATTACATAACAAATCATTTAAATTGATTATCTTAATGAGTTTTAATTGGATCAAGTCGAAATTCGCAGAATATCGAGAACTGATGCATTCAAATAGACTACGCAAAAACAAAACATTACTGATGATAAATTATAGTAGAATTTGATTGGTCAAATTTATGACGTCATCTAAAATTTAATTAAATGCTGTTAACTTGTAATCTATTTTACGGATTGTAATAAAACTTGGTTAGCATAATGTTTTTTAAGACCTAATGCTACATGACTTCATAAAACTCAAGGTCAAGTCAAGTCACGTGACCTTGACGCCATTTTGAATATTTTAAAACTTTGACGAGCTATATCTTAGTTGGTTATTGGTATTCAGTCCTCTTTAAAATCTGACAAAAACCGTTGATGAACTTAGTGCGTATTTCGATGAGAAGGATGAAAATAAATGTAATGCGCGAGCGATTGTTCCAATTATCAAGGGACCCCGGTATCGCTGCTTTAGCAGCTTTAATTAGGGGTCCCGCAAGATTCCTGCGGGATCCCTTTTGAAATCGTTAGGATTATTATTATTATTTTTATTATTATTCCACCCTACTTTTTCCTTTCTGTAGGGAAAACCATTCAAGCAAGAGTAATGAAACTTCGTCATTAGTCCTAATATGATAAGGGACAAATTCTAATGAAAAAAAAATTGGATGATGTTACATAATATGGCGGCCATTTTGAATGCTGCTGAAAACCTTTAAAAAACTTCTCTTAAAAAACAGCTTCAGCGATTGAGCTAAAATTTGTTATACATGTACTACATACACAGGCCTACCAAAATAAGTCAAACCAACAAGATCGGACAAAATTTATAGCAGACTTTGATTGGTCAAAATTATTACGTCATCTAAATTTTACTTAAATGCTAATAACTTGAAATCTAATTGATCGATTGTAACAAAACTTGGTAGGTATGATGTTCTCCTTAAGACCTACTGATGTCTGACGTCACAAGGCTCAAGGTCAAGTCACGTGACCTTGACGCCAATTTCAATATTTTAAAACTTTGACGAGCCATATCTCAGTTGTTTATTAAAATAGAATGTCGCTGATTTCATGATTAGATAGACAGCAATGTTCTGCATTTGAAGTGCGCTAACCATTTTTTGATTGGACCAACGGTTTGGCCGCCATATTGGATTATATAACAAATCATTTACAGTGTTTATCTTGAAGAGTTTTGAATGGATCCAGGTTAAATTTGTTGAGTATGGAGAACCGATGCATCCAAATAGACTGTGCAAAAATCATAAATTACTGATGATAAATTATAGCAAAATTTGAATATAAAATTTGTGACGTCATCTAAATTTGGCTTAAATGCTGATAACTTGTACTCTTTATTATCGATTGCTATGAAACTTAGTGCGTATGATGTTCTCCTTAGGAACTACTGATGTAAGGCGCCATAAAACTCAAGGTCAAGTCAAATGACCTTGACGCCATTTTGAATATTTGTAAATTTTGACGAGCATATCTTAGTTGTTTATTAATATAGAATAGCGCTGAATTTACAGTTAGATAGACAGCAATGCTCTGCATTTATAGTGTGTCCATGATTTTCGTTTGGACCAGCGGTCTGGCCGCCATATTGGATTACATAACAAATCATTTACATTGATTATCTTGATGAGTTTTAATTGGATCAAGTCGAAATTTGCTGGGTATTGAGAACTGATGCATTCAAATAGACTACACAAAAATAAAACATTACTGATGATGAATTATAGTTGAATTTGATTGGTCAAATTTATTACGTCAGCTAAAATTTACTTAAATGCTGTTAACTTGCAATCTATTTTACCGATTGTAATGAAATTTGGCTTAAATGGTGATAACTTGTAATCCATTTTACCGATTGCTATAAAACTTGGTACGTATGATGTTCTTCTTAAGAAGTACTGATGTAAGACGCCATAAAACTCAAGGTCAAGTCAAATGACCTTGACGACATTTTGAATATTTGTAAACTTGACGAGGCATATCTTAGTTGTTTATTAATATAGAGTTGCGCTGATTTTACAGTTAGATAGACAGCAATGCTCTGCATTTAAAGTATGCCCAGGATTTTGGATTGGACCAACGGTCTGGCCGCCATATTGGATTATATAACAAATCATTTACATTGATTATCTTGCTGAGTTTTAATTGGATAAAGTCAAAATTCACTGAATATCGAGAACTGATGCATCGAAATAGACTGTGCAAAAATAACACATTACTGATGATAAATTATAGCAGAATTTTATTGGTGACGTCATATAAAATTTACTTAAATGCTGTTAACTTGTAATCTATTTTACCGATTGTAATAAAACTTGGTTAATATAATGTTCTTTTTAAGACCTAATGCTATATGACTTCACAAGACTCAGGGTCAAGTCAAGTCACGTGACCTTGGCGCCATTTTGAATATTTTAAAACTTTGACGAGCTATATCTTAGTTCGTTATTGATATTCAGTCCTCTTTAAAATCTGACGAAAACCGATGATGAACTTAGTGTGTATTTCGATGAGAAGGATGGAAGTAAATGTAATGCGCCAGCGATTGTTCCCATTGTCAAGGGACCCCGGTATCGCTGCTTTAGCAGCTTTAATTATTATTATTATTATTATTTTTATTATTATTCCACCCTACTTTTTCCTTTCTGTAGGGAAAACCATTCAAGCAAAAGTAATGAAATTTCGTCATTAGTCCTAATATGATAAGGGACAAATTCTAATGAAAAAAAATTTGGATGATGTTACATAATATGGCGGCCATTTTGAATGCTGCTGAAAACCTTTAAAAAACTACTTGTCAAAAACGGCTGCAGCGATTGAGCTAAAATTTGCTATACATGTACTACATACACAGGCCTACCAAAATAAGTCAAATCAGCAAGATCAAACAAAATTCATAGCTGACTTTGATTGGTCAAAATTATTACGTCATCTAAATTTTACTTAAATGCTGATAACTTGAAATCTAATTAATCGATTGTAACAAAACTTGGTACATATGATGTTCTTTTTAAGACCTACTGATGTCTAACGCCACAAGGGTCAAGGTCAAGTCACGTGACCTTGACGCCATTTTGAATATTTTAAAACTTTGACGAGCCATATCTCAGTTGTTTATTAAAATAGAATGTCGCTGATTTCATGTTTAGATAGACAGCAATATTCTGCATTTGAAGTGCGCTGACCATTTTTAGATTGGACCAATGGTTTGGCCGCCATATTGGATTATATAACAAATCATTTACAGTGTTTATCTTGAAGAGTTTTGAATGGATCCAAGTGAAATTCGCTGAGTATGGAGAATTGATGCATTCAAATAGACTGTGCAAAAATCATGAATTACAGATGATAAATTATAGCAAAATTTGAATATAAAATTTGTGACGTCATCTAAATTTGGCTTAAATGGTGATAACTTGTAATCTATTTTACCGATTGCTATAAAACTTGGCACGTATGATGTTCTGCTTAAGAACTACTGATGTAAGACGCCATAAAACTCAAGGTCAAGTCAAATGACCTTGACGCCATTTTGAATATTTGTAAATTTTGGCGAGGCATATCTTAGTTGTTTACTAATAGACGGTTGCGCTGATTTTACAGTTAGATAGACAGCAATGCTCTGCATTTATAGTATGCCCATGATTTTGGATTGGACCAGCGGTCTGGCCGCCATATTGGATTACATAACAAATCATTTACATTGATTATCTTGATGCGTTTTAATTGGATCAAGTCGAAAATCGCTGAGTATCGAGAACTGATGCATTCAAAAAGACTGTGCAAAAATAACACATTACTGATGATAAATTATAGCAGAATTTGATTGGTGACGTCATCTAAAATTTACTTAAATGCTGTCAACTTGTAATCTATTTTACCGATTGTAATAAAACTTGGTTAGCATAATGTTCTTTTTAAGACCTAATGCTATATGACTCCGCAAGACTCAGGGTCAAGTCAAGTCACGTGACCTTGACGCCATTTTGAATATTTTAAAACTTTGACGAGCTATATCTTAGTTGGTTAATGGTATTCAGTCCTCTTTCAAATCTGACAAAAACCGTTGATGAACTTAGTGTGTATTCCGATGAGAGGGATGAAAATAAATGTAATGCGCGAGCGATTGTTCCCATTATCAAGGGACCCCGGTATTGCTGCTTTAGCAGCTTTAATTATTATTATTATTATTATTATTTTTCTTTTCCGCCAAATTTGTGTAACGCATAACTATAAAACCGTAACAGCCAGTATCGTGAAACTTGAACTACTGATGTGCATCGCCCTTCTTCATCTGATGTGAAAAATATGGGTTCGACCTTGACCTACTTTTCTCGTAACCTTGGAATAACCCGAAAATCAATTTAAATTTGAAAAAGTTTCTTCTCCTAAACCGCTCAACCGATGCAGCTTATTTTTCATATACAGTAAGTACAGGTCACTGCTATTAAAAGTTCTGGTTTTCTTGGAATTCTGGGAATTTTTTACTACATTTCCATTGGCCGAAAAATATGATGTCATAAATTTTTTTTTATCTTAGAAAGTATCCATCCGATGAAGCTGAAACTCGGCATAGACGAACTCAGAGAAGGTTTATACCACAACATGACGTCATAACGCGCGAATTTTATGTCATGTGACCGTGACGTCATTTTGAATGTTAAAAATTCATAGACTCCTATCTTAACTATAAAGAAAGACAGGACAACGGGCATTCCACCATTAGCTTAACAGAGATATTGCGCATGTTCAATACATTTACAAGTTTTTGATTGGACAAACAATTTGGCCGCCATTTTGAATTGTTACGAAAATCTATAAAACCCGATAACTTTCGAACAATGAAACCAATGAAACTGAAACTTTGCAAGTATAATGTCTATGTATAGTTCTTTACATTGTACAAATTTCAATTATTTATATTGAGAACTTTTTTTTATTTTAATTGGTTAAAAAATCGTTTGGTTAGAGTTGACGTAAAATGTTAATAGCTGAAAATATAATTATTGTAAACTATTGAAACTTTGGAAATTTATAGTTCTACTGAAGTTTAACCTTGATGTAAATTTTCAATTATCTACTGCAAGTAGCTTTTGAATAAAGCATAAACGATTTTTTCTTACTTTCGATTTCATAATAATAAGATGAAAATAGTTAAATCGGTTCTACTTGTCCGATTCTAATCAAACAAGGATTTTTTCAAACTGCAACAATGTTTCTAAATTGATTAAAACTATTTTGGAATCAATAAATAACGTTTTAATCAAATTAAAAACAGATAAAAAGATTTTAAGTTTAATCTACAAACAAAGAGATAAGGTTTTATAGTAACTCTGCCTTGTTCTATGTACTATGTACACATATACCACTTCTTATCAGCAGTGCGGTTCCCTTTGATGTGAGCTAAGCATCTAAGGTCCAGACCATATACAAATAGGCATCTTCCCTCTGTTATCCAGACCGTTTACAAGTAGTGGTTATATTATATATAGAGCAGCAAGCGAGAATAGATTGGTGAAATTTATACACACGTTCAGATATATTGTTTTTATAATAATACAACAACAGCTTTCATCAAAAGTTTTTAGCATTTAGCATTGTATTTAATTTTTTTCAGTTGATTTAAAATTGTTGTTGTAAACCAACTCAATCGCATTATTGAATTAACTCCAGTGGAATTACTGGAAGCCGCAGACCTGTACCGAGTACAGTTCTAGTTTTGGTTGTGTTTTAGTGATCATAAACATACCAGAAAATGTAGTTGAAAAAAAAAAATTAAAACTGTTAACAAATAAAAATAGGTTCGAATCATTTTGTTGTGCCTTTCCAGTATGAATTATATTTTTGTTATTTTACCAAGGATGTACACTTCACTATTATTTATAGTGTAAAGGTATGTCTCTAGAAACATCAAAAGACACTTTGTAACATTATGGAACAAACTTGCAACATTATAGCACAGTTCGCAACACTGTGTACAGTTTGCAAAAAATTTAAACTAAATAGGACACTTGACGATTTATTGTACCAACACAAAACAAAATAAGCAAACTGTAAACATTAAGGTGGCAGCATGAGTTGAAATTATTTTCCTCAAGAGCCTTTTAGTGCTTCTAGTCTCGAATGTACGATAACGTATTGTTCTAATTAACTTAGGCTTACAATGAATGAATGGTCGTCTTAGTTATTTAAATTTTGTTTAATTTTCAAACACTATTCCGGTTTGTATAGGCCACATACTGTATGGATTTTCCTCATTCCAATGCGAATCACTTAGTTTTTCGACGACCTTCAAAGCCTCTTACTGTTGTGACGATCAGAAATTCTGAAAAAATTTGAATTTTGGCAGCTCATGCCACTTTAACAAAAAAAAAAATGATGCTATATGTATATGAAATACTGATAAGAATCCCAGGGCTAAACGAAACTGTATATATATACAAATGTTTATCATTAATTCATATAATTCTCAGTTAAGCCACAACATATCATTATATAATCTGATGATATTATTATAGCAGAAGACAGCTGGATACATGGTGTGTTGTCAACAATTTATGACAAGTTTTGTTGCGTGTTTGCATAATATGACATCTATATTAGATAATGTAATATTCTCTTTTAGTCCATATCTTTAGTTTTGACCTGATCCTGACAATTTTTAGAGTATATACATGTATACCTAAGGGGTAGATGGTGTGTCGGGAACAATTTAGGATACATATGCATGTATGTTCATCGAATAGAGAAATTAAAATCTTTCATATGAACATAGGATTTCATTTGCTTAAATTTAAACAAATAGGCTTTTAGTCCATATCTTTAGTTTTGACCTGATCCTGACAATTTTTAGAGTATATACATGTATACCTAAGGGGTAGATGGTGTGTCGGGAACAATTTAGGATACATATGCATGTATGTTCATCGAATAGAGAAATTAAAATCTTTCATATGAACATAGGATTTCATTTGCTTAAATTTAAACAAATAGGTTCTATAATGTAGATTAATCAGTCATAGCGGAGGGCGTATGTTGAGTTTACTAAAACTCTTGTTGATTATCTTACAAACATTAGGGTGTGTATATATACTGACTAATGAACTTGTCAAAACAGAGAAAATTTCATAAAAGTTAATTGATGAGTTTGAAATGTCATAAGCTAACAAAATAAACATTTTTCTTTATGTCATTAATTCTGCAGAAGAAATTAAGCAGACTGTTTCTTTTTGGATCATGTAATTACTATGTAATATTAGGTTAACTTTTCATTTTAATTTCTGAGTTATCCCACGGGAATTGCTTATACGAGATAATCAACAAGGTGAAGAGAGAAAAAAAAACCCAACAAAACATAAAACAATGAAACAAATTAAAAAGGACAATTTTTTTTTATTTGGTGAGTAACGATGGATTTTATATAACTTTTAATTGCTATTGTGGGACAACCATAAATTGTCTGAAGTCTTGGAGGGTGCTTTAGGCAAATGTGTGTGTAAAGTTGAGATTTTAGGCTCTTATGCCCTGAACAATATTAACAAATAGGTTTAAAGTAGCTATGAGTCATTCCCTGTAATCTTTAACATACTCAATAGAGTTTTTTATTTGTCTGAAAACATTTGGGTCACAGATCTGTCAAATTGAATATGGAAATTGGTATCCGAGAAATCTGGGACATTTTATGCCATGTCCCTGGGTGAATTCTATAATAGTAAGTGGAACATGTGGAGTTTTCCTATGTCATTTTGTCGTTTGGGGTCACTGAACTATTGTCCTAATCCTGTGGTATAAATTGTAAGGGAGTTCCGGACTTTTGTTGCCCCTGCTTTCACGGCTTTGTTGCCCTGTCTTTAAATGTCAATCGACATTGTGTACATGTAAACTACAGACACAAATCCTCCTTTTACAGCAAATATATCCAATTCTCTGTCAACCAACATAGCTTAGTGAAGGATTAGCCTACTATGTGAGTTCTACAGTTGCAAGCATGCAGATCCGATTTTGTGGATACATTATGTGATCAAAAATAAATGACAATCCTTCGACATGTATAATAGGGGGGCTTTTTCTCCCCTATTCTCCTCTAAGGCATTTATGTCCGACATTACTTGGAGCCTGGTCCTAACATAATGTTAAAGTGGCATGAGCTGCCAAAATGTTGATATTTTGACGTTAAAACAGAATGTTGAAATTATTGGCTATTTTTATAATTTCGATGCTTTTTAGTGCTTCTAGTCTCGAGAATGAATTATAAAGTATTATTTTGAACCAACCGTGGCTTAGAATGGATGAATGGTCGTCCCGGTTATTTAAGTTTTGTTTACTTTTCAGACAGTATTTCGGTTCAAATAGGCCGTAGATTTTATGGATTTCCTCCATTCCAACGCCAATCATTTAGTTTTTCGATGGCGGTCAAAGTCTCTTACTGTCGTGACGATCAGAAATTATAAAAAAGTGTGAATTTTGGCAGCTCATGCCACTTTAAAGGTATACATGTATGTTGCCATGACACCTTGCATTGCACTTACGTATGACGTAAATATGTTCAGAAACAGCCCCCTGGACAATACTTTAGTTGAATGCTGACTTAAAAAGGGTAACGTGTGTCTCATTCTGAATACAGTTGAGATTTTCATTGAAGAGAAAAGTTCGATTCAATGAACATCACAACTTTAGTCAGATTGTGTGTGTCTGAGGCAAATCTGAAAAATTCCCACATATGACTTTCATACACATATCGGGAAGGTGTTCGGATGATCTGGCACTGATAAACATCTTTCTCCTGATAGACTGTTAAGCACGATTTTTTAATTCCTTTGCACTGGTTTGTTTGCTTCTTGTTTTATCTCTAGATAAGATTTTCTATTAGAGGCTCCACAGCGGGCCATATTGAACGCTTACAGCCTGGCTGGTCATCTTCTGACTTTTTGTTTGTTTTTGTCTTCATTCTATAATATAGAATTAATCAAAAGAAAACAGGCACTTTACAGTTTAGCAGATAGATAAATATAAGTTTGGCTTTCACAACTCACTACAGTAGGGTTCACCCATGTAGGACCTCTGTTTACATCCACCTCCAAACCATTCGCCAGACAATAAACAATGTAACACTGGATTCCAACTAATTGGCCGTTAATTGTACATTTTTGGCAGAAAATCAACCTAACACCCTTCAAATTGAAATCAAAATTTTCAAATTAGTTGAAACCTAATGAAAATTGTAAATAATGATACACAATTAGTGCTTTGACGAGTGTCACTTTTTAATTAAGACATTTGTTCCACCATATATAATTGAAACAGACAAAGATAAATATTTCTAATCAAGAAAGACTTGTCTCCATGATATAATTTAGAGATTTTTTGAGAATAATATTTAATTGATGAAATTTCCACTATGACTTAAAAAAGTGAAGGTAGTACACACAGTGCATGAGTTGTGTTATAGGGACATCTGTACAGGTACACACTGGTTACACCTTACAACTTACCTGTACAGGTACACACTGGTTACACCTTACAACCTACCTGTCTTGTTTAACTACCCTAATTACTGTAATGCCATAAAAGGTTAACTAATACTCTTATCCCTTTATACTGATGAGAGAACTGTAAATGTAGCTCTGAGTCAAAACTATGAGCCTTTAAAAGGGCGAGTGGAGAATATCTCAGTGGGGGTCTGTCTAACAGACGTTTAAACAGACGAGGGCCCCATGGCCGCCTATAAAACTCAAAGGCTCTTGAGTGCCCAAGGTGCTTCTTAGCAATTTTCTTTGAGCAAAAATTACCAATAATTCTCGGTTTATTTTTTCCTATTATTTTTTGTTTTGGTCTGAATAAAGTTGAAGGGCCTGAAGACCCCAGCCTCCCATTGCCTGGTATTTATTTGGAAAACACGAATGAAATAATACAACTTGTATCTTCATAACATTAATAAGGATATTATGATAATCTTTCAAATGGGCAAACTCTTTTACATGGCGCATATGAGAATTTTACCTTCAGGCAAACATTTGGAACCCTCTATATCATATATCACTGGGCCATATACCAGAAAATATGTTCCATGTAGTAATCCATATATGCATCAAAAGAAAACCTGATAAGAAAGAATCCTGAAGGGTACAATAACTTGGCCCTGTATTACCACTAATACTTGTTTCTATAGTTATGATCACTAAAACACACGGGCACAGGGAAAATCTTCTTGTCTAAAATAACCACGGAGACAAGTTTCTAATTGTGTTAAAAAGAGGTATATCATTTAGACCTTTATACCCCATAAATAAATTTATACCCCGTAAAAGAAAGTGAAAATGTGTGAATACTTGTTTCTATAGTTATGTAAGTCCAGAAGATATATTCTCTGTGTCATTGTGGTTATTATTGAACAAACAAAAAAGAAACATGGTTATGGTTCAACAAATACTTAGATTCATTCTCACAATAATGTAGGGTTTTTTTTACTAAAGAAGTCAGCTGTTTAATACAGGTGAACATGCCTTGAACAGAAGATCAAAAGGTTTCCTTATAAGTTTGGCCTACCATACTTCACTTTAGTAAAGGTCTTACTCCCTTATTTATAATTTCCGACATTTATTGGTCGTCGACCAGGTGCCGACCAAGAAATATCCAAATGTAGGCATTTAATATTATTGAATTAGGCCTACCAGTGACTCAAATCATATAACATCAACAAAAATAAAGGAAAAAGAAACAAAAATAAAAGCTATACGTTTGACAGATATTGGGATACTATAGCCCTAATATAGAGGCCCTTGTTTTGAGTAACAGGTTGCTATAAAGTGATTTAACAAGGCCTTTAAGTGCATGCCTCAAGGCTCCAGTTGACATACTGTACAGTAGAACCAGTTATAGTTACTACTTGTTTTAGATTTGTCATCTCATGAACTTTACAATTGTTTATATAAATAGCTCTGCCTTTAACTTTTGATACTCTGGTAGTTTTTGTCAAGTTTAGGTTGTTTATATATATATGTCACCTCCTAATTAGTCAAGTCTGTGTCACCTTTCTAGTAATATATCCTTTAATACATTTCCTTGAAGAGTAAATTCTCAAACTGGTTGATATCCAATGCATCACTGACAGTGGGACTTTATTTCTGTTGATATCACCACAAGTCCAAGGGGACAATACTGCCTACATGTATATGTAAAAATATTTAAAAGTCACCAAATGAAACATACAATTAAAGAATTTACAAAAATTTTAATATGTGCAATATAAGTCAATGTTCTGTTCCAAAGCATTTTCTCATAGTTAATTGTGTGGAACAACCTTTTCACTAAATTTGTTGCTTACATCTCATGACATTTGTATTTGGTGTAATTTAACAGGCCCACTTACCATTAACAACTCCTTATTACATTGTTTGTAGTTTATCTGTTAACTGTATAGCTGACATTTAAGGTAATGCGATTGTATATCTGACCGACTGTTTTAGATCTGCGGGTGTTTGCGTGATGTGTATGTTGGTGGGGAGGGTGGGAGTTTTGAGGCGGAGTTATATGTGCATAATAGTAGAACCCCTAACAAATCTAGCCTAGGAGTGTAAACTAATGCTGCCTTAATTCATACTCTTATTAGATAATTTGAGTGCTTGAAGCAGACCTGCCTCAGAAAACTAAATGGTTGATATTGAAGTAAAAAATACTGATTTAGCCAGTAACGGGCATGAGCTGAAGCTGTATGCCAATGATGGACAAAGTTCTGAAAATTGAGAGGCATGTTCTTATTTCAACACTTTCTGTTGCTTCTAAAATCCAACTTAGACCACACCTTCAAGAACGTTATCAGAAGAAAAATCCTTTTTGACATTTCTTGAGAAAATAGCAATCAATGATGTAATGTTTGATTGAATGATTGGTTTTTATGCCACTTTAAAGATTATTTTATGTTAATGTTTGCATTGCCAAAACTGTTATGGGAGGAAGCTCTTGTAAAATATGAAAAGAGGGAAACCCTATGATGCTTTGGTAATGAACAATCAGTTTAATATAGGCCTACAATTTTCATATTTGCTTGGTCCACTGATAGCCCATTGTCTACATTAAACCTGTGATATGTCATTCAAACCATCTTTTTTTTCTTTCCAGTTAAAAGAAGGAGATTCACTAGACAGTGGAAAGCTGTTTTCCTTGAAACACAAAGATGTTTACAGTGAGAATGATACATTGTTTTACAGAGATTTACTACAGGCAATTAGACCAGGTAAATTAACATGCTAAATAAAGTGGCTACCAGTTTCAACAATTGACCTCTTAGCTCTCTACCAGTGCAAGTTAGACAAACTCAGGAGTCCGCAAAATAGTTCTGTGACGTCATGATATTTGCAACATCACTAAGCCAACAATCTAGGTTGGTCTGAGGTTTTGGAAGGTTTGGTTAAAACATGAGGCGCTGACGGAGAGGTTGATTGTGTTCCCATTGTGGCTTATGATTGATACTGTATGAACCAATGTCTGAGTCAGCTGACCTTTTTGTTGACCTTGTCCAAATTACCTGAATAGCTGGGTGGCTTAACCCTCCCCAATGATTATTGGTGACTCTCTCTCTTATCAAAGGTAAAATACATGTATGTAAAATAAAGTATTTATCACCTGAATAAATCTTGATTCTTCATGACCATTTCAAAGTTTTTGGTGTGCTCGCCAAACGTTAGGGGTTTACTCCGGTTTCCTTTCCCACTAAACCTGGCAAATATAAGTGAAATAACCTTGTTGTGGTGTAAAACATCAGTCAATCAAAACTTTTTTGTTATTAAATGACCCCAGGCTAAAATATAGTATGGCAAAATTGGGGATATACATGTAGCTCATAATACATTTACATAGATCAAACTTTTGGGTTATTGTCTTGTATAGCTGACCCTAAAAACAAACTTCACTGAACCCAAACCAATGTTTGTTTTATTATATTGCCCCGATTTCCTTCAATGGATGACCAGTCCTTTCAACCGTAACATACCCTTTTTGAGGATGGCTAGTTGACCATTGAACAAAAGGTCTCCACTGAATTAGTAGTCCTTTGTAGTGATATATTCATGTCCAGCTTGACTGGTCGTGCCACAATTGCCAATATACTAAAAGTTAAAACTTACTACCCAGACCAGAATGTGTGCTAAAAAGTTTCATTATTGCTTTAAGATGTTAGTATGTGTGCTAAAAAGTTTCATTATTACTTTGAGATGCCAGAATGTGTACCAAAAGAGCTTTAGTATTGTTCCGAAATGTGTGCTAAAATAATTTCAGTGTTGATTTAAGCTACCATAATATGTGCCAAAAGAGTTTTAGTATTGTTTGAGAAACCAGAATGAGTGCCAAAAGAGTTTTAGTATTGTTTGAGAAACCAGAATGAGTGCCAAAAGAGTTTTAGTATTGTTTGAGAAACCAGAATGAGTGCCAAAAGAGTTTCAGTATTGTTTGAGATACGAGAATGAGTGCCAAAAGAGTTTCAGTATTGTTTGAGATACGAGAATGTGCTAAAGTACTATAATGATAAAACTGATGAAAGTTCATAAAATAACTGTGCACACATTCTGTAATCTGTATGGAAGAAGTGCTGAAAATTTGTTAGTACACATTCTTGTATCCCAATAGCTGTGAGACGCCAGAATACAAATCACTATTAAAAAGCATATTTTTTTCCTTTTAGATCCAAGTTTATTTGAGGCCAAACTGCCGCCAGGTGTTTGTGATTGGATGTCGTTTCACAACGAACCAGGACAGACATTCAACGAGTTCCTGAAAATACCAAAGAATATACCTGAGTATCCTCGTAAAAAAATCTACCTGCTTCCATTGGTGTTTTTTGAAGACCAAGTACCCGTGGAAATATTAAGACTTTTAAAACAATATGCTTCAGCTTTCTTCGGATTGCCTGTCAAAGTACTGAAAAAAGTGAATTTGAAATCTGAAATTCCTTACCGAAACAACCATTTCTCTGGGACTTTACAAGTGGATGCTGGGGTGATTTTAAAAAGGCTTGAATCTCGTCTACCATCTGATGCGTTCTGCTTGGCGGGTATTACAATGTGTGACATGTACCCCAGGGACAGTTGGAACTTTGTGTTTGGTTTAGCTAATTTGATCAAACGTTGTGGGGTCTATTCCCTTGCCAGGTATCTTTCTACCTTTGGAGAGCACAAGACTTCCAAGGTCAAAGTTGACAGGTGGGTCAAATCTTATATTATTTATTTTTGGCTAATATTTGTACAGTACCCTCAGTAAGCTTAGCCATGTGGATGGATTCAGTTAAATAATGGTGCTGCCCAGATCTGGGACTGATTAGTAGGCCTACTGCAACTCCTAAACATTCCGGGGCCTCCGGGGCTCAGTAGGTCGAGCGTTGGATGCTCAATCCGAACAGCCTTCCACCAATGGGTCGCGGGTTCGAATCCACCTGTCCACTGACTGGGTTTTCACTCGAACGACCTATGTGGGATGGTTGCCAGTTACCACCGGAAGGTCTTTGGTTTCCTCCGGGCATAGAGCCCGGTTCCCTCCCACAATAAAACTGTCAACGCCGCCATATAAGTGAAATAATCTTGAGCGCGGCGTAAAACACGAAACAACCAACCTAAACATTCCAGATATCTTTTGAAACCATATTGCATATGAATTGTAACTGTTCGCTTTAACTCCTCTCATCAGTATTTTATAGACATATTTAATTTATATTGTCACTGTCTCACTGATATTAATGATTGTTTTTGGTTTATTCCAGGGAGGGTTTGAATCAGCTGTTAGTAAGATCATGTAAAGTGATGTGTCATGAAATGTGCCATATGTTTGGAATGAAACACTGTGTTTATTACGAATGTCTTATGAATGGTTCCAATCATTTAAAGGAAGCTGATGAACGCCCGCTCTATTTGTGTCCTGTGTGTTTACGCAAACTTCACTACTCATGCCGCTTTGATATCGTGGAACGCTACTCTGAACTGGCAGACTTTACAGAAAAATATGATATGAACAAGGAGAATGATTGGTTTAGAAAACGTTTGAAACAGCTGTCGACCAATGAGGATTGAACTTGTCTGTGATTAGGTTTGCAGTCTCCTATGGCTTCTAAATGCTCCTACATCCAGTCACGTTATATCGGATATTTTTACCCTCTCTACTCTCTAGCGAAGTGTAAGCTACGTTGTTCAGTTTGGATTGCTGAATCATTCATGTGCCAAATAATTTAATTTTGGTCAGTAATTAAGAATTAATTATCATCCTGGTGGGCTGTGTGTCGCTGGATAAAGAATCTGTGGCCTTAGATACCATCATTTGTGGGCAAGGAGTGAAGCCCCAAGCATTCAAATAATAGCAAAATCTTTGGCCACTGATCCTTTATTTATCAACACACAGATCACCAGGACATTTTTTATTTCCATTCTAATGCATAACACATACAAATCAGAGAGTGGAAAATGTAAACTTTTTAATTAGAAAATAATCCATTCAAACCTTTACAGTCATTTGGTTGGACTCATTTATTCCAATAATGTTTTCTACGTTCAGCTCGCTACATTTTTTGCTCAAATCGGTTAAAACCTGCAGGGGTACTTTATTGTCTCAGATCATGGGTCTCTGTTTTTGCTATATCTATATTAATGTTAAATGATTTGAGGGTGTATTAGAAAGTAGTTTGGTTGTTAAAATTAAATTTTGTAGTTACGTTTTGTTCAGCTACAGATCTAAATTTGATTGTTTTTCTTCTGATTTTTGAAAAGTCACACAATCGACATCATTTGACACACAATATGTGGCTTGAATTTAGAAAGAATAGTTAAGAAACTACAAAAGACATATTGTTGAATACTCAGTAAGTTGCTGTAGACGTATTCTGCAGAGTTTGTAACTTTTTTTATTTTTATCATTTTTTTTACTACCCATTGGAAACCAAAGTTTTATACATGCTAGTACAATCAATTTGAGTCATAATTTATGTGATATAAACCAGTTTTATACATTTTTATTGGTTTTGTATTGTTACATCTTGTTAGTAAATGACATCTCATATTTTCTTAAACTTACATTTTTACAATCCACGGGCTTTGTTATTAAAAAGTCATTATAACCTATTGTTTATGCATTGTAAAGTTATTCTTATCTGTAGGGCCTATCTCCATGGTAATATATCGGACATACTTAAAATTTACGTTGTTCTATAGAAGTATTTCTGGAAGTACAATTATTTTTTTACTTTTCTAATTTCATATTTTCTTCATTGCTCATCTCCAGTTGATTACGTTTCTCACTGCATGTATAAGTTATTTTTGCCTTTTTTTCAATTTCATCTTTTTGCTAGCCTATGATTAGTGCTATTGAATATGTAATTTATGTTTTCAAAAATATATAAGCATAAGTTACTATACTATGTTCAAAATTGAAAGTGTCTTTCTTTTAAATGCCAAAAACGTACCTTGGTTTAAATTTAATAACTATTTTTTTGCTTGTGACTCCTTGTTTTTTGGCTACTGATAACAGGCAAACCAAAGTTCAGGCTCAATTTTGTTCCTGAACTTGGTAGTCAGGACACTGAGGGCAGTTGGGTGGTCATGATCTCCTCTTTAAAATAAATTATTACCCTTGAAGTAGATTGATTGATGTTTTACGCCGCACTCAAGATTATTTCACTTATATGGCGACGTTGCCCGTTTTATTGTGGGAGGAAAGCGAGCTCTTTGCCCGGAGGAAACCCACAACCATCCAGTGATAACTGGCAACCATCCCTTTGAAGTAGAGAATACTTCAGTGACCAGCATCCTGTTTCACAAAGCGGCGTGAATGCATTTTTTGCGTAACTTTCATACTAACGTATCTCTACAGTATGGGTTGCTATGGCAGTTACGTGAAAACTTACGCTACGCCGCTTTGTGAAACAGGCTCCTGATGAGTAGTAAAACGTGTAAGTGTTTGCAAAATTAAATATCCGGGAAGCAAATTTATTCATTATAAGCCTAAGTTACCTTTGAAAACTACTTATATGCTGCCAGTCATTGGAAACCTCGGGAATTGTATGTAGTGATTTGCTCTCCTCTGTATCATTTAGTGACAGACACAATGAAAGGCCTGGGGGTGATTAACATGTCTTAATTCCTGTATATCTCCTCTCAACTCCGAGTAACCTTTACAGAGACAGGGCCTTAAACAGGTTTAATTACCTTCATATGACAGATTACTCATAAGACAAGTTTACATGTCATTGTCAAATTCACAGCCCATGTGTACTAGATATGGCTTTTGTCATGTATTATTACATGATATTAGGGGGATAAGACAATGCGTATGTAGTTAGTGGTAACTATTCACAAGCCACTTTAGGTTGATTGTTTGGTGTTTTAAGACAATTTCACTTACATGGCGGCATTGCCAGTTTTATTGTGAGAGGAAACCGGCCTATATACCCGGAGCAAACCCACAAACTTTAGGTGGTAACTGGCAACCATCCCACATAGGTCGTCTGAGTGAAAACCCAGTCAGAAAATTTTCCATTTTTTTTTAGACTGAGTTGGAATCAAACCTGCGACCCATTGGTGGAAGGCTGTTCGGATTGAGCGTCGAACGCTCTACCTACTGAGCCACTTTATATACTTTAAGACTAAGTTGTGGTTAGAATAACTTAGCCTTTCAACAATTATATGTAATGCCGCTTCACACTGAAGGTTTAGGCGATTATGGAATTTGTTTTGACTGGTGTTTTATACCATTCACACGATTATTATTTTTAAACACAGGGGAACAGGAAAATCTTCTTGTCTAAATAACCATGGAGACAAGTTTCTAATTGCTTTAAAAAGAGGTATATCATTTAGACCTTTATACCCAATCATAGGTTGTTGCAATAAACTAAAACCAATGCTATTTATGATAATAGGCTGGAGTTTGAGGTTAGTCTACAATTTTTTCATCTTGGTACTTGCCATAAGTGAAATAATCTGGAGTGCATCGTAAAACATCAATCAATCAGGAAACTCCTGAGTTTGCATTAGCTCATCATTTACTGATTTCCGTGATAATCATTGCAACTGCTTTTCGAAACACTAGCTTTATCAATGTTATTTTGAAGAATTGTGCTCTGAATTCAGCCCTGCATGTTTAAGAGAATATAACACGGGACTGTTCCCAGCAGGACCTGGTACGTGTAGCTCAGTTGGTAGAGCAGTTTTCCTGAATGTGTGTAATTTTGTGAATGTATGGGGCAGGGGAAGAGATGGGTTGGTAGATTGCTTGATGTTTTACGCCACACTCAAGACTATTTCAGTTATGTGGCGGCGTTGCCAGGTTTTGAGGGCAGGAAACAGAGCCGTTTGCCTTAACAAAACCTTAAGATCTTCGTGAGATTCCACTCTGAATTTTTTCACCTGTGTTGGACGCCGGCACTACCCTTCTGCTAACTGAGCCCCCAAGGTCTCACAGATCAGTTGGCGAGGAGTGTGGAAGGAAACTGGGCTCATTACCTGGAGGAAACCCCTGAGGAAACTACCTGGCAACTCTTGTACATACAGACTTATGATTGGGTATAAGGGTCTAAAATGAGAAACTTGTCCATCCGGATTTTAGTCCCGCCATTTTCTTTTCAGTAAAAATGTTTTACTCTGTTATATATACTTATATGGTGAATAAACAACACAATACAAAAAGCTCTATGTAGCAACACACGTGACGGCTCACCTATACTTTTCTGTGCAAATTAATTTCAATGTGCCATTTTATCCCTCCTATGATGTCTATTAACCAGACAAAATTACAACAAATAACAAAACTGAATACTTAGTCTTGTTTATTTCTTATAATTGAAAGAAACACTTCCAAAACATGGCTACATGAAGTCAATGTCATCCTCCTACTACCACAGCTGTCGTTTTCTACAGCCGCATTTAACTTTAAGAAATATGATTGAAATAATGTAATTAATAGAAAAATAATTGAGAATGACTTTAATAAATGTAACGGGAAACATTTCCAATGTTTGGTATTTATAGAAATAAAGAACATATCAACAAAGGAATGAGTAATGAATGTCATCAACAAAAATCATTTGAGTAATATAAAGATTTCAAATATATTAAAATATTTGGCCTTGTCACGTTCCGTGGTTATTTTGTAAACAATTGACAGTTGTTAACACATTGACTGTCGACTACGAGATAACTCAAAAGTGCGAGGCCTCTCCCATTTGCCATTTAAGCTTGTTAAACCCAATAAGTTAAGGAGTGATTGAGTCTGAAACCATCAACGCAGGTGTAAAACTGGCCAGGGAATGGTAATGGTGACACCGGCCAATGAGTTATTCCCCTTAGAAAGCTAGGGTTGATTGATTGATGTTTTAATGAGGGAAGAGATGGAGCTGATCGCCCACAGAAAACCTCCAACATAAAACTGGCAACCATAAGACAATGGAGTGAGAAAACAGTCCAATGATGTTTTAGTGGGTGAGAAATGGGGCTGATTGCCCACATAAAACCTCCGACATTACACTGGCAATCATAAGGCAATGGAGTAAGAAAACCCAGTCTCCATTTTTATGCACTGAATGAGGTGGAATCTGGGGAAAATAGGCCTTTCCAAATTATTATTAATCAAATTGGCTTACAGTTTCTATAAAAACAAAATGTAACCAGGCTAGCACTATATCTGCAATGAAATAAACACAGAAACTACATGCTATTAAAAGAGATACCATTTTTGACTAGAGTATGAGTACATGTATCTAACTGTAACTCTCCTTTCATCCTTAAGAAAAAAATATAATTTTGGAAAAAAATACACCTCTTTGAAGATAAGACATAAAAAGATCAATCAATCAGTTATTAAAACAATACAGAAATAAATGGAATGCTTTCTATTATCTGAGGGGTGAGTGATCCTTAAATGCTATAGAGAGCAATGGTTATTTTGTTTTATGTCTCTGTTGTTTTTTTACTTCTTTAAGGATAAACCATTGTATTAAAATATCCCATTTAAACCCAGGACACTCACTTCAAGAAATTAGTATCACAACAAAATTTGATTCTGTTGAACTGCCAAGTCATGAAATGTTGCTTTGAAAAAGAAGGGCCGCGGTCAGCCGAATGACAAACCCTTCGTCCTTCCATTGATGCAGCGAGGGTTTGAATATCATTCAGACCAAATATTGACCAATTTCTGAGTAGAGTTTTCATTGTATCAACTTATGTGGAAGAATTGTCGGGTATTCGACGGAGGTGCAGGTTTTCCTCCCCCACTAAACCTAGCAACAACGCCATAGAAGTGATATAATCTTGAGTGCGGCGTGAAGCATCAATCAATGAAGCTTTAAAAAAATGGTCTGTGTGGCCAAAAGTAAGGAAAATTAACCAGAATTGAAATGGAAGATATTCAAAGGTGACTTATTTGGTTTGTTTCCAAATATACTGTTGGGTGTGAAAACATTCTTAAAAACATGTCCTATGTTACAGTTGGAAAGTTTATTTTGGGGTTCACGAGTTGGCACTAGCTTTTCTTTTCTCGTTAAAACAAAATTTGAAAATTTTTGACAGTTTTTCTCAAGAAGTACAGATAAGAATTTTAATCGTACAAGTCTAATGTTACTTCAAGATATGCGGTTGGGCTTCGAGAAACAGGACATTGACAACTGCTCTCATAACATGTGATACAATATTGTGCCTATTTTTGAAAAAAAAATATCAGTTATAAATTTACATAAATTGAACAAAAAATTGTTTCAAGATTGATAAAATAAAAAGTAATAATAGAAAAAATAAAAAATAACATATTTGTATTCAGCACTTTTGGCCAAAAAAAAAAGTCAATATAATAGAAAAAGAGATCCACAGAACTCTTGTTGTTGAAAATAACTTTAAAAAAGAAACTTTGTTCATTCATCGCAAATGACTGACAATCTTTGTCCATAACATAAATGGTAGATAATAAATGTACACAGCATTCACTGATGGAATATAACAAATGCTGAAAACTTTCCCAATGTCCCTCATTCTTAGGGCAGGAAGATAAAAACTCAACTACGCCATTGCTGAAAAAAAAAAAAATCACATTTAAGCGATTACAGAACAATGTTTATAAAATTGTCATCCACCACACTCAGGGATATGGGTGTCATCTCCAATGAACTATATACGTAGAATGGCTAGGTCTCATTGGCTGGTTTGGATCGGACGTTCTCAAAAGCATAGCCATGGCTACGAGATGGGCACATGCATGAATGATCAGGATCCGTCTGCCATCTCGAATTGCCAATGTATCTCCTAATGACGGCGCTTGCTGGAATGCATGTCACACGATCTCCATTCCATGCATATAGTTCATTGGTCTGTTCCTTCTTACAAATCAATTATACATCAGATACATGTATCATGCTAGTTTGGACACAACGGTCATCAAATTGTTTAAGCAGAAATTAACTAAAATGTCACCCAATATTTTCTGGTATACTTTGACACAGAATGAGCTTATAACAATCCTCAGTTAACATTTGTCACCAGGCAGTTTAGGCTTACTTTCTATGAGGGCTAGAGATATTTATAACAGTGCAAAGATATATCAGATACACGTACCATGCTACATGTAGTTTGTACACAAAGGTTTTCAAACTTTATAACCAGTATCTAAATTAAATGTCTGGTATATTTCGGCAGTTTATGCTTACTTTCTATGAGGGCTAGAGATATTTATAATAGAACAAAGATTGATCACATACATGTACCAGGCTAGTTTGGGCACAAAGGCCATCAAACTTTACAACCAGTATCTAAATTAAATGTCTGGTATATTTCGGCAGTTTATGCTTACTTTCAATGAGGGCTAGACATATTTATAATAGAGCAAAGATTGATCACATACCTTGTTACGCATTCCTTTTGATCTGTTAGAATCTGATTGGTTGAGTGGACACTGGTTTTTCCAATGACCAGCCTTGTTACAAATATGGCAGGTACCAGGTGGTTTTCTGTCTGTTCTGTCACTGCTGTCAGAGCTATAGCCGGATCTGTTACCTTCACTGTGTTGTTCATTGCGTCGACGATTCGGCCTGGGATAAAAATACAAACATATACATTAGTACTTTGTCTTACCATTCATATTCACCTTCCTTCAAAGCTTTGAAAATGATACAAAAATGAACAAATAGTATGAAAAACTTCTGCTAACAGCTGTAAATAAAGTGCTTATTTCTTGTCAAAAATAACATGCACGTTTATTTGTCTAACTTGCATACAGACAGAGGAAAGCCTAACATGCTTGGTATAGTACATTTCCCACTTGTCAATGGATTGATTGATTGTTTGGTGTTATACGTCGCGCTCAAGATTATTTCACTTATATGGCGGCGTTGCTTTTATTGTGGGAGGAAACCAGTCTCGATGCCTGGAGGAAACTCACGATCTTCCGGTGGTAACTGGCAACCATCCCACATAGGTAGTTTGAGTGAAAACCCAGTCAGAAAATTTTACAATGTTTGGGGGGACTGAGTGGGATTTGACCCATTGGAGGAAGGCTGTTCGGATTGAGCGTCCAACGCTCTACCTACTGAGCCCCCACCACTTGTCAATGGAAAACCCAAACTTTCAAAAATAAAATAGTTTCCCACTGACCTTTGTTTCGGCCTGTGTCTATTGGGCTGTCTGCTTTGTGGCTGTTGATGTGATGTACTCCCAGAATGCTGAGCTGCATTAGCGGAAGATTGATGATACTTTGTCGACTGTTGCTGTGACGTTCCCGTTTTTTGTTTACCAGAAGGCAGTGACTCACAACTCGGCCACTTGTTACTTTCAAACTCAACCCAGGCATCTTCATCAAAAAAACTTGATGAGGGTTCAGAGGTGATTGATAAAGGTCCGGCTGTCATAATTTTCTCTTTTTCCACCGGATCCTTCTTAGATTTGGACTGACTGGGCGATACGTCAGATGTTACAGCAATTGGTTGTCCTCCACAGTTTGATTGTTGGTTTAAAGATATATCCGTCTTTAACGGGGAAATATATACGACGCCAGAACGAAATTGATAAGCATCATCTGGCAGTCGACTGGGAGATTGAGAGGAGCCTCGTTGTGGATGAGACACCTTCTGATTTGGAAAAGAGGCTGGGGTGACGGAGTAGGGTTCTAGGGTGGTTTCTCGTCGTGGTCTGTAGTTGTGGGTTATTTGTTGCACTTGACCAGTACTGTAGTTACACAGGTTTAACAATCCTCTCTGAGGTGGATAATACATGTAATTCAGAGGGGCTGCTTCTGTGTAAGGTACATTAGTATAGGCCGATGACTGACCAGCCAGGATGGGTCTCCTGCCAACAGAGGCAACTGTTTGAGCACCCTCTGATACAGAATCTGAAATCGAGGGGGGGAAAAACTTATGAAGCAGGGTTAAAATAACACAGAAAAGATCCAACAAATATGTTTGAACCAACTCCTGGTTTCATCTATTTCCTTGGGTTAATTGGACACTTTGTAAATAGCTCAATCATTGACTTTTTGATTATTGTTCAACTCGAAACCACAAACCTGCCCACCAATTTTTTCTAGCCCATTTTACTAAATGCTTGTGTGTTAGATAACAAAGAATGCAGTGTGGATTATATTTACCCCTGTTTTCCACATTGTTGGTCGGGGAGCGACTGGGGAGGCTGAATCTTCTCACTGAAATTACAGGAGACAATTACTCATATTATTATTGTGAAATAAAATCACAGAAAAATCTTTTGGCATTTAACAGCTAACGAATAACCTTGTTTGTCCAACTAACCATTTCTTTCACATTTGAGTGAACACAAACCATGAAGTAATGAAAAAGGGGCAAAAGTATCTCTCCCCCTGTTCTCACTCACCTTCAAACAGTAACAAGAGAATAAAAACTGTGCTATAACCAAAACTTTTCCCAAGTAGTTCCAAAATCATAAAATACTTACACTCTTTATCCACCAGCATTAGAACATCTTGATCTCTATCTTCACACCTCAAGGTCAAGGTCACCTGAAGGACACCATAACCTTGAGCCACCTTCAAATAAAACAAATAAGATTGGATAGAGCCATGCAAGACCGAGTGAGATATGTTTGATGGTTTTTAGTAATCAGTATCATTTCACTGATATCGTATGACCTTATTGAGGAAGAAAGCGATTTATTGCTTAGAGTCAATCTGCAGGCATCCTAGAAATTTCAAATTGATTGATATTTGGCTGGGGGGTCCTAAATTTGCATCTATTGTTGTCAGATTTTAGCTCGATGTTGATTATAGTATAGCCAACAACTTTAAAAAATAACTGAAAATCCAAATTAAATTGGCTTTGTTTATTCTATTTGAAAGGCTGTGAGATTAAAGCTTAACACTGTAGCGGTCCGTTTCTTGCCCAATACAATAAAACTTACCACCGTAGCAGTCAGTTTCTTGCCCAATACAATAAAACTTACCACTGTAACAGTCAGTTTCTTCCCCAATACAATAAAACTTACCATTGTGACAGTCAGTTTCTTCCCCAATACAATAAAACTTACCACTGTAGCAGTCAGTTTCTTCCCCAATACAATAAAACTTACCACTGTAACAGCCGGTTTCTTGCCCAATACAATAAAACTTACCACTGTAACAGCCGGTTTCTTGCCCAATACAATAAAACTTACCACCGTAGTCAGTTTTGCCCAATACAATAAAACTTACCACCGTAGCATCAGTTTCTTGCCCAATACAATAAAACTTACCACTGTAGCAGTCAGTTTCTTGCCCAATACAATAAAATTTACCACTGTAGCAGTCAGTTGCTTGCCCAATACAATAAAACTTACCACCATAGCAGTCAGTTTCTTGCCCGATACAATAAAACTTACCGCTGTAACAGTCGGTTTCTTGCTCAATACAATAAAACTTACCACTGTAGCAGTCAGTTTCTTGCCCAATACAATAAAACTTACCACTGTAGCAGTCAGTTTCTTGCCCAATACAATAAAACTTACCACTGTAGCAGTCAGTTTCTTGCCCAATACAATCTTGTCAAATATTTCACACTCAGCGGCAGTGAAGGTAGGTCTGTTATAAGAAGCTATACTACAGCGGGTGGTCTGGAAGAGATCAAACATAGCATTCATGCACGCTACAAAGGATTGATTGATTGTTTGGTGTTTTACGTCGCGCTCAAGATTATTTCACTTAGATGGCGGCCTTGCCAGTTTTATTGTGGGAGGAAACTGGGCTCTGTGCCCGGAGGAAACCCACGACCTTCCGCTGGTAACCATCCCACATAGGTCGTTCGAGTGAAAACCCAGTCAGAAAATTTTCCAATTTTTGGACTGAGTGGGCCCATTGGTGGAAGGCTGTTTGGATTGAGCGTCCAACGCTCTACCTACTGAGCCACGGAGGCCCCTGGCTACAAGGGAGGTTCAAATGTTACACTGGTGGCTGTGAAATACATTAACAGACCGTACTAATAAGAAAAAGAAGAGGGTTTAATTTTGGTAAGATTTATTTGCTCAGTAGAAATGAGAGCTCAGATATGGATCCAAATTTGTCAGCAAGCAATGTCTGGATCTTCATCAAGTTTTTAATCGTTTTCTAGCCAATTTGTAAAAATAAAAGCCCTCTTATTCTTCTAATGCTAGAATAGCATGACTTCATGATGTCTGCATCTTCAGTGATTTTTTTAATCATTTTCTAGCCAATTTGTAAAAATAAAATCTCTCTTATTCTTCTAATGCTAGAATAGCACGATTTGAATAATTTTAGCTGATTTAAACACTAGAGAGATGATGCAATTTGGTTTTTACTTTGCATGATTCATTAGATGGCGCTGAATATCAGTTTGACACCACATTCAAAATAATTTCACTTAAATGATCCCGTAAACAGGAACCTAGATTTTTTTTTGCCGGCAACCATTCCATATAGCCCATGTAACAAAATGAGTTGAATGTGTACCTGGTGTGGGATGTATGACAACTGTTCAGGAAGTGTTCTGATTTCAGAGGCTAAGGTTGTCTCTGTGTTTCCATAATCCACAAAAGTCACTGTTACAGTCTCCAGAAATAACACACAAAATACACATTAGTTGGAAGAAAACAGAATAGAACAAACAAGGAAGTCAACAAAATTTAACTAAGTCAAAGGCTGAACAAATTTTGATGTTCAATATTTTGGTGGGCTAAGCTAATTTTAAGTGACATGAGCTGCTTAACTTTTTCATGAATTTTTTTTATCTGAGAATATCATCGTTTGAAGAAAAACAAATCAAGGATTGACATGGAAAAGAAAAAAAAAATTGGTAAGACAGAACCCCGTACAAACCAAAAATGAGCGCCAATAACATACCAAATTTGAACATTTGGGATGCATGTTCAAATTTTATGGTAGTTGTAATGTTGCCTATAAAAACTACTGTGATGTACATTGCAGAGATTGCTATCAATGGAAAGTTCATATTTAACACATCTTCATATAAAACAAGATCAATTAGTCAATTCTTTTTCAACAAAAATTATCATACATTTAGCAGCTCATATTATAAATCATCAATCCCCATAACTCTATTCACAATTTATTTCCTAGAGTACCTGATCAGGATTAACTTGGTTTATCTCAGCTCTGTACCAGGAATCTCCAAATGGGGCAAGAATTATCTCCCTTGTGTTCAAAATTGGAGAGGGTTTACTTTTCAAAGCTTCATCGCTAAAATAGAATCAAACATACACTGTATCAACTAAAATTATGCATTATTGAATTTCCAATATACAGAATAAATGGGGTGTCCATAACTAAAATCGGTAGAAGAATATCTGCTCTTTTTCAAGAAAGTGTAATCCAAAAAAATAATGAGAATACTGTTTTACTCAGATTCTAAAAAACAGTAATTAAACTCATTTTAGTTTGTGTTGAGTCTTCCTTAGGAAAAATTCTCATAGCCTGCACCCAGCTTTGTTGGTTGCCACTGTTGGATCCCACTCAGTAAAGGGACATCTTCTGGCATAGTTGTCATGTATCAATGGACAAGATTGATTGATTGATGTTTCACAAGATTTTATTAATTATTATATATGGCAGCGTTGTCAAAGCTAGATAGAATGTGCAACCCTACACAAGTTGATAAGGATTGCATACTTACAGGAGTTTTTCAACCCTACACAAGTTGATAAGGATTGCATACTTACAGGAGTTTTTCAACCCTACACAAGTTGATAAGGATTGCATACTTACAGGAGTTTTTCAACCCTACACAAGTTGATAAGGATTGCATACTTACAGGAGTTTTTCAACCCTACACAAGTTGATAAGGATTGCATACTTACAGGAGTTTTTCAACCCTACACAAGTTGATAAGGATTGCATACTTACAGGAGTTTTTCAATCCTACACAAGTTGCTAAGGATCACATACTTACAGGAGTTTTTCAACCCTACACAAGTTGCTAAGGATAGCATACTTACAGGAGTTTTTCAAGAAACTGATTGAATATAGCCTCCTCTCTATCTGTACGGGCAATCTGAATGAAAAATGACCCATCTGAGAGCAAAGGACTTGTTATATTTACATCAAAACTACTACCTGAAAAAAAAAACAAAAAAAACAAACAATAAGTTTCAGTATAGGAGAGAATAAAAAAAAAGGTAGAAGGTTTACATACAAAAGTATATATCTCCCCGCATCCACAAAGACAAATGCATGATGTCAATATTATAATATTAATTTGACGAACAACAATAAGCTATACAAAATATATACGAATATATGCTTTAGACAAACAGCCACCAAACACGAACCAATGAAAATAACCAAAAGGGAAGCTGATACAAGAATGAAAAGGCCTACAGAAGGCAAAACTTGCTGAACTACAAAGGACACCGCCAATATTAAGCTATATAATAATTTCCTAAATTATGCCTAACCATGGAGATATCCCGCAGTCTTACAGAAAACCAATAAAAATATCCAAATTTGAGGATAATTGAAGACTTGATGAATGTAGAGAGACCAAAACTAGACTAATTACAATGGTGCCTACTAAAAATAGAATATCTTTAAGTTTCGACCAGCCATTCAGGAGATGTTTTGCAGACAAGCAGCAACCAATGAAAATATCTAAATTGGATGAAGAACAGACGGACAGGCAGACATGAAAACTTGAAGGTTTGGGAGTAATTCCCCCCCCCCCCCCCACCACACACAAAGAAAATTGCACAATGTGATTATCAAAATATGAATTAGACAATAGTCATATGAAACTTGATGACGTACAGAAAATGGTCACAAGTAGTTCTGCCAAAAAGCAGCAAATGAAAATAACTGGACTGGAGGTATACGGGAAGTGAACCGAACAAGATGGCAAACTTGATCAACAAAAGACCTAGAATAAATCTTAATGTTTTTTGCGAAAAATATCCTACTGACAAGCCCCAACCAAAGAAAATACTCAAATTGAAGGCTAACAGATGAACGAACGAACCCCAAAACTTGATAAGTAACAAATGCTCCCATGAATAAGCAATGAATGAGATTTGATAAAATTCTGACGAGAGGTTCAGGAGATATCTTGCAGAAAAGCAACAACGATGAAAAAACGATCGTTCGCGTGAAAAAATAAGGCCTGTATGTCCCCTTATCTTACGTACCTGGGATGAGCATTATTCTTGGAAGACGTGCAAAGAGGGAGATGTCATCCATTTCTGAGGGATCACACGTTTGTACGTGTTCTAAATCTTCCTCTGGGCGGACACTGACAACACTACTCTGGGAGCCATACTTCTCCAGGCTGTATGTAGGGTCGAGACTATCAGGGGGGTTATTCATGGAAAGAGATAAGGGGTTCTGAGGGTCAGACTCGCTTACTTCTTCATAATCAACGATACGTTTAACACTCGTCTCTTCAGGATCATCCCGGCACAGATTGCCAAGGGACTTATCCTGAATCTCTGGTTTCAGCATAGAGTCTTTGACATTAATATCATCATTGGAGTTGCTCAGTGACTTGGTTAGTTTAGGGTAAGGTTTAAGTGAGACGATAACTTGAGTTTCAGTTTCTTGTGTCAGAATTGATTTCACATGAGTATTTTCTTTATCTTCGATTAAACCTTCAAGTGGTGTGATAGTGGATGTTTCGGACAGTGGTTCGTCTGATCCCCGAGATTGAAGGTCCGAGCCCAGATCTTGGAGAAAGTTCATTTCTGAGTGCAAAGGGGCCTCAGTTTCCTCCTCCGTCTCAATGGAAGTGCCGTTAACACAAAAACGAGAGACCACGTCTTGAATAATATTTGCAACAACAGCGTGGGCTTCTTGTTCCAATGACCTTGTGGTCGCTTTGGTTTTTTTGATAGAAGGTGGCTTACCAGCGGGCTGTTTAGCAGCACTGGCATAACTTGAGCCGCTAGGTATCCAGGTACCGTGTCTTTCTTCTCGATCGGATATCTGGACAGTGGACATGCCGCTGAAACTTTCTATCTCGGTGACCGTGGGAATATTGACCATCTCTGAAACGTCTGGGCGACAACTTTCCAAAACCATTTCCGAATGTAAATCGTTCTGATGTAATGAAAATAAATCATTAAGAATGTTTTGACTGGAGCTGACCACCTCTCCCTCAGATTGGTCATCGTCTGTAGGTTCACCTAAACCAATACTACTGAGAAATGCTGTGGCTTCATCCATGGGGTCTTGGTTAGCAGGAGGGGGTGTGTCTTTGGGCTGGGAGGAAGGGGTCTTTCGCACATCCTGTGAAGTATGACGAATATCCTGTGAAGGGGAGGCAGACTGATGGCCATCTTGTGTTCGGGGAAGGACACTCCGTATATCCTGCGATTTGTAGACAACATTTCTAACATCCTGATTAGTGGCTCCACAAGGTGTTTGATCCTTGCTCGTTTTCTTTCCGTCGGAGTTATCAGATTGTACCTGGTCTCCTTCAGTCACATGGCCAACCATAGCACCTGGGTCACCGCCAGCCAGATTTTCTCCAGGATTCTCATCATTAGCTTTTACAGTAGATGAAATGATCTTGAAAGAACTGGGCAAATTTTCATCTGCAAGTCTTATATCTCTACAGGTTATAGCCTCTTTCGAGGTTTTACTCTCGGCTGAAATGAAAATGATATTTAGATATAAACAATCTTATAGTTGCATATTCCAAGTAAAGAATGACAGTTCAAATGCAGACTGTGTGGCTATTGAAGTAACTTGAAGAAAAGGAAGAAATTTGCCTCTTTCTCTGCAAGAAACCTTTGGCCGGAAGTTGGCGATTCTTCCATATTGGGTAATTAAGTTGATTGATGTTTTACGCTGCACTCAAGATAATTTCACTTATATGGTGGCGTTGTCTGGTTTAGTTGAGGAGGAAGAAAAGCTTATTGCCAGGAGAAAAAAACCCGACCTTTGGCGAGTACATGGCAATTCTTCCACATACGGCGATCAAGTGAAAATCCACCCGGAAATTTTTATTTGGTCAGAGTGGGATTCCAACAGACACCGCATCAAAGGAAGGTCTGTGTCAGACTGAGGGACTATCACCCCCAGCTGAGCCATAGAGGCCCCAGTGATTGAGTTGAAGGTATGGCTTAAATCCAAGGAAACAAATACAAGCATTAACTATCTAGTCTTTAGGCTACATCTGTCTTAGCTGACCTTTTTCTTTCACAGTGCCATTGATATTTAGTACAGTTCCATCATCTTGGGTTAACTTTAGTTCCACAGTCCAAATACTGTGTGTTTCACTTACAGGCACCTGTCAAAACAAGGGAGGTAACTATAAAAGAGAGTAACAAATCAGATGCAGTTCTAACACATAATCCCAGATAATTTACACATACTAGAACCAATAATGTTACAAGATTGTTTGAAATTTACGAAGCCAAAGGATCAAAATAATCCAAGTTGTCCCACTTAATGGTATTGTCAGTACTACTGCGCAAGTTGAACTTCTAAATAACAGGATTGTCCTCACTCCTTCCCAAGGACATCCTTGAACCTGCTTTATGACTGGGTTTTCCCTCGCACGACCTATGTGGGATGGTTGCCAGTTGCCACTGGAACGTTGTGGGTTTCCTCCGGGCATAGAGCCCGGTTTCCGGCTCCCACAATAAAACTGGCAAAGACCCCATACAAGTGAAATAATTTTGAGCGTGGCGTAAAACCCCAAACAATCAATCAATCAATCAATTAACCTGCTTTATACTGGACTGAATGGTAAACCCCAATACTTTAGATCTACTGTTATTGTAATGATAAAAGTAGATTCTGATCTGACCTTTTGTAGGAATTTACAATCTAGCAGTTTGTCCCGGACCATGTCATTGAACATCCATTTGGCCTCATGGGATAGTTCTTCTGTCAGCCCAGACAGGCGACATTCAAATGCCTGGAAAAAATGGATGATCATGTTCATTAAGTAAAAAGGTTGATACCAGTATTTAAGCCATTAATCCTGATTTGTGCCTGAAACAAATATCCAAATATGCCCAGCTTTAGTTATACTGAATCAATAATAATTGAAAACAGACACAATTCAAATATTCAACAAGATCTTAAAAACCATTTGCCAGCTACTTTTCAGTCGAAGCCGTTTGATTTCAATAGAACAGAACACAACACTTTCTTTAAAGTAACAGTATTGATGGTATATAAATACAGTTTTTATATGTATGAAAGTCAATTAGTAGTGATAATTTTGAAATTACATGAAAACTTTATTTCTGTAGAAGTCAATTTATAGGTTTCAGTGGCAAACTTCTCGCAAGGTAACTGATCCAACTTCTACATGCCAATGGGTCAACAAAAACATTTTAACTAACTCATCCGGCCCTCGTCCAAAAACAATGGACACTTCCTTTTTTCTTGCAGTTATCACAGCGTATCGCAGAGAATCAATCCATTATTTCTATTCTAACACATTAACTTTAATTTAAAGAAAAACAGAAATTAAGTAGTTTGCTTTATTTTCTACTTCAAACTTAAAATTGGCAACCCCTACATTATAGGTCAATGTGTTTCCCCTGATTACCCCGTGGATGAATCTATATATCAACAAGAGTTTCGGGAAACCCAAAATACGCCCGGAAAGGCACAGTCACTGCAGCCATACCAAAACAAATCCTTTCATATATATATTTTTGAATATATGCAACGGGTCCTTCAAATATTAAATCTCATCTGGTGTTAAATGTCCAGGTCTTCAGCTTGGAGTCCAGCTAATTCTGACTGGTCAGTGGGTTCAATCACTTGCTCAAGACATCACTGGTCAGGATGTTTGCTACATTTTATATAGGTATATTTGAACAGAGCCTAATCTCTGAGATGGTCAATGGTGTGTAAATATACAAGTCTTATCTGTTTACACTTACAACCAGGTTTATGAATATTGTCAAAGCAGCTATATTTGCTTTACCATATGGGTAATAAAACTGAATTGAAGAGCCTTTAAAACAGAGAAATAATTATAATTCTTAACTTTTTAGGTTTTGGCCACCATACATGTAGCTATCACTAAATTATCCAAGGACACACCTTCTGCCCATAAGCTATATCCTCAGAAAAAATTGTCCAGATGGAATCAAAACTTTGAAAGTTATGGAGCGGAAGGGAATATTACATAATCCAATATAACTCCCATATTATGTAACCAGTGATGTTAAAAATAGTTCGCGACACACCTTGTACCCATAAGGTATATACTCAGAAAAAATTGTGCAGATGGAATCAGAACTTTAGAAGTTATGGAGCAGAAGGGAATATTACATAATCCAATATAACTCCCATATTATGTAACCAGTGATGTTAAAAATAGTTCGCGACACACCTTCTACCCATAAGGTATATCCTCAGAAAAAATTGTCCAGATGGAATCAAAACTTTGAAAAGGAAGGGAATATTACATAATCCAATATAACTCCCATATTATGTAACCAGTGATGTTAAAAATAGTTTGCGACACACCTTCTACCCATAAGGTATATACTCAGAAAAAATTGTGCAGATGGAATCAAAACTTTAGAAGTTATGGAGCGGAAGGGAATATTACATAATCCAATATAACTCCCATATTATGTAACCAGTGATGTTAAAAATAGTTCGCGACACACCTTCTACCCATAAGGTATATACTCAGAAACAATTGTGCAGATGGAATGAAAACTTTGAAAGTTATGGAGCGGAAGGGAAAGCGGACGCCGGACAGCCGGAGATGATACCATAATACAGCCCGCTTTTCAAGCCGGGCGTATAAAAACGATAGGGGTGCTAGCTTCAAACAACTGTTTTATTGGTTACCATTTTTTTGTTTACTAACAGACCTGGTAACTTTTTAAAGATATATTTATACTTTTAGCTTATGTAAGTTCCCTTGCCATCACTTATTAGCATCATCCGGCGTTTATGAGTTAGTTTTAAAGGCGAAATGCCTGACATACACAACAGTTTAACATCCCCACTCGTTTATCGTTTAGGTGATTATGTCAAATAGTGACGTCATGTTCCATCATGTCACCAAAATTTAAGAAACTCATAATACACCCAAGGGTAAATTCATTATAGCACACTATCTTCATATTCAATATTAAAGACATGCTTTAAACAGAATTTTGGCTGGTAGAATCTTTCAGTCACCTAAAAAAGACTGAGACTTGGTGAATTTTAGTATTTGAAACATCGCCTACCTATCAGCTGCTATCTGAAAACTGTATCAAAGCTACTAGCAAAAGTGTCTACACTACATATAGGCATACAACAGCAATTTCATTTAATTACGGATAAAACAATAGAAAGAAGAAGCTCTGCAACTCATTTGGTCCCCATGGTTATCAAAAAGTTGTTTGGATACAATTAAGCTCTACTGTGAAACCCTAGACAGATTAACATCCATTTCCTCAATTACTGAATGCCAAAAGGCTGGGTGTTTTTGGTCAACACATAAACCGAGACCCCAATTTACTTTTAGTACGGGACATAGTCTATTTGTAAGCTAGTTATAACTGAAAAAAATGTTAAATCCATGCAATAATTCGTGAGTTACTGAATGCCAAAAGGCTAGGGGACTTGAAGAGATCTGGCGAGAAAGATCCGGGAATGGAAAAATGATATGATATAAATACTGTCCTTATTAACCAGTTGACAGACTGACTACACATGGACTTCCTCTGCCTCTCTTATAACAAATTATGGGACTTAATCTATAGACAGATCTATTCCACGTCAAGTAAATAACATGCTCAGGCATGCAAACAGATCTATTTCATACTGGTAAACCATTTTTGTTTTCAATATAAAATCTCTTATGAAAATTTACTCAAGCCTTTTCTTTTCTCACTATCAACACAACCAAATTAGCAAATATATACTGGTAAACCAAAAACTTCTGTTTGTAATAAGAAATCTCATATGGAAATTTCCTCTAGCGTTTGTTTTGCTCACTATCAACACGACCAAATTAACTAAAGAACAGAATTATGCAAAAAAGCAAACAATAGTACCAAATCCCTTTACTTCTGTGTCCTATTCTCATAACTTAGCCCGACCATAAATATAAGATAATTTAAAGATTGTGATAGTAAAATTATCCAAAACCTGTTTAGTGTTACAACTTTATACTGCGATACAACCTGAACGATACAATAAATCATGATCTGATTCTGGGGTAATGGTTTTCCTAACACGTTCTGTATTCAAATAATGTGAATATTTGGTATTCCTACAAATTACTTTTATCTTCATCACCTAAAAGAACAACTTTTGTGACAATTTTCTTGATTTTGCTTTATGTCCCATTGAGTGACTTGAAGAGAATAGTAAATAAAATGGAAGACGTGTTCAGTTTTAAATATAAATCTTTTTTTTTTTTAAACAAACGTTTATATTATAATGGCTAGTGACCTAGAAAAATATATTTTCAAATTTTAGTCAATATATACTGCAATGCATATAGCAATACAGTCATGTGTATTGCAATGCAATTTTTCAGGCAATACCCACCCCTAACATGCACATAGGTTAATATTTAAAATGAAGTTTTATGTACTTCAGTTAAAGTGTTCACTTCAAGTATGGATTAACATTACGGAAAAAGGGGATATGATGTGTGTGTCACTGTATTAACTCTGGGGTCTTACAATATACAGTCAAACCTGGTTTAAGCGACCAACTAAGGGAAACATGAAAGGTGGTCTCTTAATCCAGGTTTTATGCAACCGACATCTCGATAACCTGTCATCTGTTATCATGATAAATGAGGGCTTTGCCAGTCTTAGGCGATTGCATTTTGACTAATTTCACTGATTTTTGTACATCTCTACGATTTGTATAGGATTAAAAAGGAACCCAACCACAATATATATATTGACAATTTTATTCGAGAGGAAAGGGATTAAGCATGTGCGGTAAAGTCGCGGTTTTTGTTTTTTTAAATTCACGTGGAGCGTTTTAGCGATTATAGAACCAAGTTTTGGTCGTTTAATACAGGGTTTGTGTATACTAGCTTTATCAGCTTCACAGCTGGTCGCAGTCGCGTTAGACAGGTGGTCGCTCTATACAGTGTCTTAAGCACGGGATTTCGTTCGGGGGCGTCGTGGGGTCGCCGCTTAAGACAGTTAGTCGCTGTTTACAGGTGGTTGCTTGTCCAGGTTTGACTGTATTTCTCAAAGGATCATGGGAAGTCTACAGGGAGTTACGATGAATAGTTGTTTGACATGGAGAGGTGTTAACATTAACCTATAACACAACATGATCTATTCCCAAGATATCACTACAGGGAGCGCAAGTCTCATAAGAATTATTACGAGATTTTGTGATATCCGGTGACAGATGACGCCATTAAGAACGTTATTGATGACGTTGCAATTCCATTTGACGTATGTTGTTCCATAACGTCATATTTAAACGTCATTTTGGAACGAAAAATGCTCAGTCACTTGCGCAATGCAGTGCCGATGACAGGAAATTTGTGGAATTCACACATGACTTGCGCTCCGTATGGAACAGCCATATGACCTCATTGACCTGCTTCTTAAGATTTTCCCCTTGGTTCTTACACTCAAGCCTTTTGTGCAAATTAACAAATTCAGTTTTTAGAAGATTTAAACCTAATCCTAATTTAGGAAATCTGATTAATTACTGATGTGCTTTTGGAAATCCCCCCCCCCAAAAAAAACTCTAAAAGATGTTCATTTCGGGATACATATCTCGTCATTTTTTAATTCTTTTGAATGATCAAAAATAGCTGTTGAATATAGTCAAATTTTCTGCACTAGCAGATTATGTATTTCAATATACAGTCATGAAAAAACAGTAAATTCTGGTTGGAAAGAGCTGGAGTTTACAGGAAGGTTTAAGGTGATTAATCATGACAAGCTGGGCTATAAAAGATTAAATATCGGTCGTTAAGGTGCATATTAAAGACCATCAATTGCACACCATAAGGCAAAGAGTAACAATTCAGCTCCATGCATTACAGCATCCACACATCCTTGGTAGAAAAAAAAAAAAAAGGACTGCCAAGTGAAACATATCAAGTGTTTCCTCGTAAGAAACAAAGCGTCGTAAAACAGCAGAGGAAGAAAATTGCTTTCTATATAATCAATAAACTACAATTCTATCTTAGTAACCATGGAAACAGAATAGAGTAGTTCACAAGCAGGTTATTCCCAGAATGCAAACTATGTACAGGTAAGAGTTATTTGCTCTTGAATGACCTATTTATTGCTTCACCTACCTTGGAGCCAATCACAGTGAAGGACTACTTCAACATGAGACAGAGGCTCTCCACTACTCAAACTCCTGCAGGTTATATTCTAGCTATAAATGGAGTTAAACTACATGAGTCCAGTTCATGTCAGGGGTTCAGATCTTAGTGCGATTGGTGACACAAGATGTTTGGTCAACTCGTTCTCTGGACATAAGAACAGGAAATAGAACGTAAAACGGTATGTATTGGGCAAAACTATGGGTGCATAGATATATATGTAGTGACCTGAATTTTCTACTACTGTTAAAACTCTTAAATTTAATGTGTGTATATGCAAAGTTGCAATGCATTATTCAGTAGACGATTTTATAACAGACAGAATATTTAACTACTTCTATTATAGTCATTCCCAAACTAAATTAGAATATGTACATATGCATTTTATAAAAGTAGAACTGTAGTGTGAATAATTCAGGAGATGAAGGGTGTGGCTTGGTTATATGGACATATCAATTCTACCAGGTCGTTCCCCATTGAAAAGAACAGAAAGAAACTAACTGTTTCAATCTGATGGATCGTTCGAGAGGCAGATAATGATTTTTTATGCAGCACTCAAGATTATTTCACTTTATTGCTCTTAGTCTGGGGAGAAACCTCTGGACAGTTGCTGACCAGGGCCCTGTTGTACTAAGCTGGCGTAAAGTTACGCATAGACTAACAGTATGGAGTTGTGCCTCGGAATTGCGACCATGCGTAAGATACTATCATTCGACATGCATTTGCGACAGACGTAACTTATGCCAGCTTAGTAGAACGAGCCCCTGAACATTTTCCCATTTTTGCACTGAGTGGGATTTGAACCATGTCATTTTGGTGGACGGATTTTATCATCCCAGGCTCTCTCGACTAAGCCTTTGAGTCTAACTCAGGTTAAATATATAGAAGCACTTCTTATGTAAGAGTGTAAGCCTCCCATAGATCCTACTCAATCCAAGAAAAATGTAAAATTTCTGGGTGGATTTTTCACTATTAGTACTTAGCAACTCTTCCACATATGGTGATAGAGTGAAAAATTAATTTAGAAATTTTTCTATTTTTATTTGAGTGGGATTTGAATTGGCGCAGCATCGATGGAGAATTCAATTTGGAAGCTAGTTTAGTTCTGGTTGTTTTAAATGGATTTGGACTTAAAGATTATATTATCAAATTTGTAAGATGAAAACAATAGTTACCGGTACTCAAATTTGTAAGATCTTTGCAAAAAAGCAAAAACTCTTCCATGCGTGGGTATTTAATTTTGGAGCAAGGCAGTATCAGTTGACAATATATTCCAATAGCCTGCACTTTAAACTAAATTGAGAGAAGTATATGATTAACTAATGGATGGTATAACTAGTGAAGGTGTGTTAATGTGAACTGAAAAGTGTTAATAGCTTTTAGTACGTTAACATGTATACATAGGTGATTTATTTGTGGACGAACATGATCCGAGACCGCAGTAATACAAGGGGCTGTTTCTCAACAAATTTACGCCCTACGTTCAATGTGAGGTCATCATCATGCAAATTATACCTTCAACATTACGTTATCGACCAGGCACAAAGTTACGACGGGTGTACATGTGTTGAGAAACAGCCCCCTGGTAACACTTTTACGTACACCAGAGCTTTCTAAAGAACTGAAAAAACGTGCCTTGTACTGTGACAATGTGAGATCGGACATGCAGCCATTGGTTTGACTTGGGGTGGCACTCCAAAAAAAATTCAGATGAAGATGTGCTGGTTGATTTTCCTTGGAAGATTGTACAATAAAAACTAATTAGAGCAAACCATTAATGCTGTTATAGTGAGTAACATATAAACTGAATCGTAACATTGAGGGAGGTTGGTTACATTGAATAACTGAGTGTGTTTTCACCCCTTCGTTTCAATGATACAGTGTGACTTGACATTCTTGTTCAGTTGTTTTGATAACTAATTAACAGGACAGAGGCAAGGCACAGGACCTTGGACTAAACGACATGCTGGATCACCTTAATAGATTGCTATGTAAACAAAGCTAAGGCAAATCTTTCAATGGCATTTAGAAGTTGAAATGTTACAATAATAAGGTGAAGAATTAAATATGGATAACAACTTCTTGGTTTATTGGGTGACGACGTTTCGATGTAGTTCTTTATACATCGCTATTAAAGTCAATGCTTATTTTTCTTTCATATTTCGATGCAATTTCCATAAATCTTTGCAGTGTGTATATATAGAATAAATTTTTAAAAATCATTTCAAACTCAAAATTACCACCAGCCTTATTCCATACAACATCAGATCAAAGGGCCTTATAAATAGCGTTAAATACTTTTTTTGCCCACCAGGGTAATATGACGTCAGTTTATAAATGCCAAAGCAATAAAAGACTGTAATTATTAATAATCCTTTGATCAACAAACTACCTGACTGCATACACTCTAGATGTTTGTATAAACAATCAGTATTGGTGGCTTTTACCCAGCAAGAAATGTCAACACCATGATTGTGAAGAGAGGACCTCGAGGAAAGCAATCAATAAATCCATCAACTATACCTAATGACAATATGATCTTTTGAAGGAGTCTTGAAATAGAGAAAATCATTGGGAACATTTGTGAAGGTTGAGAATGGGTTTCTTTAAGTAACATTCAGTAGTCCATCTGGCCTGACAATGTAGAAACTGCGACCATACGTGGATGGGCTGTTTTCAGCCTTTCTAACATGGGAGATGGTAAAAATTAAAAATCAGATGCACTTAGTCAGTGAACTAATGATTTTTTCCATAAAATTCCAGTTATCAGGAAAAATAAATTTATGAAATGCCTGTCAGCATTATTGTGCTCAGTAAGACTGTTTTCAGCTTCCACAATAGCTGATGGAATCCAACCTATACACACATATTTAACCGCTGATTGAAATTTGCTTTCACCATTTTGAGTAGCTGTACAATAGGCATGAGAAAGCATGGAAGATTTAATGACAATAACTAGATGATAATAAGAAGTGTGTTATACTGGCGAGCCTGTGTTAAACTTTGGCTAGCTTCCCCATAACTAAACTATGGTTTTCTTGAAAATATGAGGTCTGTTTAAATTGTGAATGCAGTTTGAAATATCCAAAAAATTAAACTGGGGAAAAGGGTTTATTTTTTCTTCTGGAAATTGGCCCTAAATCTACATTATTTTTGATAAGATAGAGAAAATTGAAAACCTGGAGATCCTTTTTGTAAAATTCTTTATAACGGATCAAGATGGACATCCAAATTCAATCTGGTAACCCGGGTGGTCACCAGGGACAACACAGAACTGTCTGTTCAATGGAGATAATCCTCAAACAGAATATAACTGTGTGTGTAGGGAAATGAGGAAAGCCAGAAACATGTAAATCAGCCCAGGATAAACAAACACTTAAACCAAACAACTTCTCTTAAAGTAAACACCCTGTTGTTAAGCAACTGGGAATAACACCAGCAGCCGAGATACCAAGACTACAAAGTGTTGCTGTTCCCAGGCTATGATTAACAAGGAATCAGAAATATTTCCGTAACCAATCAGAAATTGAAAATAAGTGGCTGTCGCCATCAGGACCCCTCGGGTCTGGGCCAAAGAAACCGAAGATATATTTATTTTCCAGACAATTTGTTGTGAGTGAAAAACTACTCCACATACATGCATCACATTTACAAGGAGGTTTTTGGCTGATAGTCATGTAAGGGGCATAACTCTTGAAAAACATGTCTGAACACATCGATTTTAAATAGGCTTCTTGTACTTGCTGTATTGAACAAATGTAGGAAGTTTCAAACTTGAAAGTTAAAGACTTTTTTAGATAATGTGTTTACAAGGCTTTTAATAGCAGCGGTAATAAAAGGGGCATAACTCTTGAAAAAAACATCTGAGAGCGTTGATTTTCAATAGGCTTCTTGTACTTGCTGTATTAAACAAATGTGTGAAGTTTTAAAGTTGTAAGTTAAAGACTTTTTTAGATAATGTGTTTACGAGGCTTTTTATAGCAGCGATAATAAAAGGGGCATAACTCTTGAAAAAAACATCCGAGCCCGTTGATTTTCAATAGGCTTCTTGTACTTGCTGTATTAAACAAATGTGTGAAGTTTTAAAGTTGTAAGTTAAAGACTTTTTTAGATAATGTGTTTACAAGGCTTTTTATAGCAGCGGTAATAAAAGGGGCATAACTCTTGAAAAAAACATCCGAGCGCGTTGATTTTAAATAGGCTTCTTGTACTTGCTGTATTGAACAAATGTGTGAAGTTTCAAAGTTATAAGTTAAAGACTTTTTTAGATAATGTGTTTACAAGGACCAATGGACAGACGGACGACGGAGGCAACGACAATACCCTTCGGGCAAAATTTGCCCGAGGGGTAAAAACACCGAGCATTTTGCAGCCGTTTTAAATATGGAAAGAGGAAGTAACAATAATAGATTACAGCTTGCCACAAATCGGACAGAAAGGTTTTAATATCGTGAAATATTATAGTGCTTTTTCCCCATGACCCTATAATATATAGTCTGACGATATTCTTACCATAGTTTAAGATGCGTATTAAAGCATTGTCAATGTAATACAAAGTGTTACAGAAAATACTACTGACTAAGGCCAAGCTCCGGTCAGTCGTCAACCTAATGAAATATTATAGGTTTACTGTATTAGAACAATTTATGATGGGGTATAAAGGTCTAAATGATATACCTCTTTTAAACACAATTAGAAACTTGTCTCCGTGGTTATTTTAGACAAGAAGATTTTCCCTGTGCCCGTGTGTTTTAGTGTTCATAAATATTATAGGGATCCCAGAGCAAACACGGTAGTGATGTAAGTGTGCCCAAAGAGAGGAACTAACTATTACTATTAGTTTCAATCTCAAATATAGGTCTGGGGTCAGGGTGTAGAATATAAGGAGAAATTCACCATCAACCAGTATTAACAACTAAAGGTGACAATAAAAGTAGACGAGGTCTTATAATAAACGTGAAACAATCTATCAAAGACAAAGTTATTTACATTTATTACTTTTTAAAATACTTTTCAACATTAACTTGTTGCTGTAAATATATTTTCCCCAGCATTTTACCTAGGGCTATTTTAAATACATTCCGGCAAAAATATACATAACTGAATGCAGATAAATTAATTGTAATTGATATACTCAAGGTTAATTCAGAATCAGAAATAACACATAGGTTAATTGAGGCCGAGATTATATCAACAAAATACCAGGTATATATACACATTGGCAATGGTCCAGAAACACATTCATATATATAAAACTGTTAAAACAATGTCTAATAACAATTTGATTCACTGTATGTAGAAGTAGAAGAATTTCAAGGTATTTTCATTTGCTGGAAGTAAGGTAGGTTTTACGGGTGAACAAACATTATTTCTGTATTAAATAGGTCTGAAGCTTAATGAAGTTGCTAAAAATTGTGGGATATTTGAGGGATCTTCTTTGAAGTGACCGCTTCCCCATAAGCCCCTATGTAGTGTAGACCAGTTTGTGGCTGAGTGCGATGAGCTGACAAAATATTGAATTTTGTTTTGAAGTCTTATTGTCAAGAGAAGGGGACCTTTTACTAAAAAAAACTAAATGTTTATTACTGAAGTAAAAAATCTTGCTTAAACCTAAAAACTGCCCAAACAGAAAAGGTGTGTGAATTGTCAACTTCAATAAAGAGGTTTATGCAAACTGGAGAGTCACCATGACCAGCATTGTACTCATTTTTACAGACAGTACAATAAAATGCTGCACTGAATACAATTTCTTTTTTGTTTCTTTTTGTCAGATGGGTAACAGCCAGCAGAGAGTGAAGAAGTTACGTCATGCCATAGACTGTAATGACCAGAGAGCTTTGGAAAAACTTGTGGCAAAAGGCATTGATATTAACATGGCTATTGACGACACTGGCAACACGCCGCTAACTCTAGCCATTCAACTAAGTCGATGTGACACAGTACGTTACCTAGTGACAGCTAACTGTGACATGGAGAGACGAAGCAGACAACAGTTCTCGGCTTTAGAAATTGTTCTGCTAAACTTGGCCCATACAGAAAATAGGACATTTTTGGATATCTTAAGCATTTTGCTAAAGGCAGGTGCCGAATCCATTTCTGATGCCGTCATGGAAACAGCATTTCCCATGATTCATCACAACCAGGAGTTGGTATTAAAATTGTCACAGACAGTAGCTGAGCATGCTCAGACCCCACATGATATCATCGGTATGCTCTCACATGTTATTGTACAGTACAATAACACAGAAGGCTTTTGGACATTATTAGAGAACGGAGCAGACTTACGAGATATCTGGCCAAACAGTTGCGACCAACGCTTTTTTCTCCCACCAAGTGACCTTGAAGAAGGACCTATCAGCACATATTTTACGACAATCTGCTGTACAAGTAACACAGAGTTTGCACAAATGTGTATCCAGGGAGCTAACTCACTTAAAATTCTGAAAAGCATCATCTACTTTATTTTGGTGTATCCGATTTCCTCGGCTGGAAATATCAAATCGTTATTGAAGACTTTGGTAATAGCTGGCTATAAGTTAAGCGACTTCCTGTTGGTGCATATGGCGCAGGAGGATAAAGATTTGGTTACCTGGTATAATGATTACAAACAACAACCAAAGTCATTAGCTCATCTAAGTCGTTTATGCATACGGTATCACCTGTCAACAAACGTGATACACGGTGCCAAAAAGTTGCCGATCCCGAGAACACTTCAGACGTATTTGTTTTTAGAAGATATCACAGGACCAAGAGTATGGGAGAGAAAAAAACCAAGTGAAAATAAATATAAAAAGAAATTAGCCTAAATTCATTGTACTTCATACATTTTTATTGTTTTCTATATTATTTTATCCCAGATCACAAAGTGAGAAAACTTGCAGACTATGATATCTACATGATGTATTCATTGAACTCATTAATTGTATAATAGAAAATGGCTGACAGATCAATAAGCTTCTCAATGGCTCATTATCACGCAGCTAAAACAGACAATTTCACATACGGTTTTCTCAGCTTTCAACTGCTAATACTAATGTTGTTTAACATGAACTGTAAAACGGGGAGAAAAATTTAAGCCAATCGTTCGATCAAAATATAACACATTTTTTGGATATATAGGTTATTTGTGTTTTTATGATTTTAATTAGATATTCAAATATTTTTTTTTTGCAAAGTTGTTATCACATCATCAAGTGGTGTCAGATTCAATAGTATTCAACAGTGCAAAGATACTGAACGCAACATTAATGGAAGCCATTATCTGATAAATTCAGAAAATGTTATCGCTGATGGACAGATATATTTATGATCACTAAAACACATGTACTTGAAGTTACAGCCCTGTTTTATATACAGCTTGTGCCAACTCCATAGAACGGAAGAATTGGCCAGCTCACAGCAAGATATAACAGACACTGAGATTGATTAATTAACTTACAATTTGTTTTAATTGGTTGATCGAAAAAATGGCACTTATTCACTTTAACAATCCAATTTCCCTGATGGCATTAATGGACAAATAATCCTTCTCGTTTTATTATCATTTAGCTATAAAACATCCAAGAATTTCATAATCGAATGGCATTATTTTCAGAATTAGTGAAAAATTTACTTTTTCAAATAAACAATATTGCACAAAATTCATTAGCAGATCTCTATAATTGGAGGTGCATTTAGTGGTGTGAGTGGGGCAGTCTAATTTTTGTTGTTATGCACAGGAATACAAATAATCAAAGAGATCTATTTACAGATAATTTGGTTTTAATGAATTAATTTAACACCTTTATTTTTACAATTTAATATAAGATCTACAGTTTTCTGCAGGCCTGAAAAAAAAAAACAGTTGATCACCTGATCGAAAACCAAATCAGGGGAATGTTATAACCATCAACCGGTGACTATCGGTTGTATTTTTCTTTCTTGACTTTAATTTACACTTTCCTGCTCAGTAGGTAGAGCATTGGACGCTCAATCCGAACAGCCTTCCACCAATGTGTCGCTGGTTCAAATCCCACTCTTTCCAAAAAAAAGGGAAAATTTTCTAACTGGGTTTTCATACGATCAAACCTATGTTGGATGGTTGCCAGTTACCACCGGAAGGCCGTGGGTTTCCTTCGGGCATAAAGCCCGGTTTTCTCCCACAATAAAACTGGCAACGTGGCCATATAAGTGAAACAATCTTGAGCGTGGCGTAAAACACCAAACAATCAATCAATTCTATATTCCTCCTTTGGTCCCAGTTGTTTGATTTTATTTTGCAAGATAATCCTTGAATTGTTTGTCGAAGACGACTTCAAACGCACATGTGCCTGTCACTGTCGAACAGAAAGTGGTACGTCCCCAAGATAGGAGAGTGTAGGAGAAAGTATGAAATCAATAAACCTCCTTTCTCATGGTGCAACAAGTACCAGGGAAGGAAGAGTCAAAATTTATGCTAATTAGGAGAAAAATTTAGTCTCCATAACAGTAATGTGGTAATAACAGAGTAGGTGTTTTAGCGATAATTTTTTGCTGTTGCTATTTTACCCACGGTTATAACGACCTTAGGCCTAAACGGTGTTCCCTGTTGTGAATAAACAATTCAAGCCGGTGTCAAACAAGTTAGTGATTTTAAAAAGCCTGCACATGCATGATAACGCTTTTTTGACATTCAACATGGATCAATTTGAAATGTTCTTAGCATCATGATCGAAAATAAGGTAATGTTTCTTTTTAATATAATATCATTTAACATTCAGGCTATCGTTGAGGTCGCCAGACATCAAAATCAAGAGAATAATTTACCGATCGCCTGAAAATCACTTATATCTAGGCCTATTTCTGTACCTATCTCCCATTCAATAAACATTTTCAATTTGACTGTCCCATAAATCTTGCGAGAGTAAGGCAATGTTTCCTATTTTCAGAGGGTTATGGGGGTTACTTTTCCTTGATGGAAATAGAGCCTATTTTTATAATTCCATCATAATACACGTACAAGTAAATACGTAGGGGGGACTCACCTGAAATGGCACACCCTTCACCATGCACTTGTATGGCAATATCTGGGAAACCATATGGATAGCTGTGTTTCCAAAATCTACATAACGCACAGTAGCAGATTTCTGAGGGTTAAAAGAACATAACAAAATTAACTAAACAATAAATGTTAAGATCAAAAACAAATCCATATAGTGAAGAAGTTGAATTTTTCTCACAAAAAGATTTTACTGTTTCTTGAAGGTGGTGGTTGTAAGCACTTATATATGAAATAAAACTTATATGTAAAATTGTCCTTTATTGGGTAAGAAACTGAAGGTAAACTTTTGTTTAACAAAATATTCTATTATGTAAGGTGTGTTACAAAGATAAGTTTTGTCATCAAAAGGGAAACTATAATATGGTATTAGATACTGAAGCTATGACTACAGCTAGATCTTTTGCAAAAATGTTAACGGCTAAGATGATAATAGATGAAAAGTTGTGAACAAAAGGGAGGTAATACCTTGTCTGAGCGGAGATCCTCGATACAGCCTCTGTACCATTTATTGTCACACTGATAGAGAACACAGCATAATGTGCCCACATTCAGCTCACGGTCTGTTGGTTCAAATGGCTTCCAATCAATATTACAGATATATTCTTGCCTTGAAAAAAAAAAAAAAAAACGTATTAAAGGTCAAATGATAAGCACTCCTCTGTATTAGTATTTAAAGTGGCAAAATTTTGCCGTTAAAAGAGAATGTTGAAATTATTGGCTATTTTTCTCAAGACGTAAAATTCAGAAGCTGTTTAGTGCTTCTACATGTAGTCTCGAAAATGTACGATAAAGCATTGCTTTGAACTAACTTTGGCTTAGAATGAATGAGTGGTCGGTTATTTAAATTTTGTTTACTTTTCAAACACGTTTTCGGTCCGTACAGGCCACTGTATGGATTTTCCTCATTCCAACGTCAATCATTTAGTTTTTCGATGGCCCTCAAAGCCTCTTACTGTTGTGCCGATCAATAATTATGAAAAAAAGTGTGAATTTTGGCAGCTCATGCCACTTTAAGGCTTCTAAATAAACTACGAGCTAAGATAGACCCAATCCTTTGTCTCATATTTGATTGTTAAACTATGTTTTAAAATAAAAACAAATCAAATACACAAAATGTTGAAATCTGAAATTGAACAATGTCTCAGTTTGCTCCCTTTAGTTTCATGGCGTAAAGGAAGACTAGTAACCAATCTAAACTACTACGTAAGGAATCAGAGTGATAAGATTGGTATCAAGTTTTATGCATCAGTCGCTTCATTTTTGTCAAAAAGACTGGTTTTGAAAGTCGTTAAACTGTGATTTTCTCTGAACTTCCAATATGTAAAAATGGATTTTCTTCACTTAATACGTTCTATTTCCATTAATAGAACTCTTCAAAGGAATGGTTTGATCTTATAGCCTGTCAACAGTTTTCTGTTATTTCCCCATTCATCTAACACAAGGACCATCACAGAAATCTCGCGAGAGTGGAGCAATGTTTCCTCCTTTCAATAGAGAACATAGCAAGGGGAGCAATTTTTCCTTGATGGATTGTGGGGAATGGATGACACGGTGTGAATGCAAGTTTCATAGCAATCTGACTGCACCTAATATATGTGCATAAATAGCAGGTTTAAATAGCAATTGTGTCTTAATAGGTCACAACACCCAGTTTGTGTTTTCTCAGCCAATGAAAATTGACTTCGGTTATACAGGAGCTAGAAGGTGGTTACATAGTGATAGTTTGGTATCTGGGTTATTTGAATATTGGATTGAAACTAACATGGGTCTACTGTACATACTTTAAGCTTTCAATCAATGCCTGATAACAGATTTTTGTGTGTGTTTTTTTAATGTTCACTCAATTTTGAAAATACCAAAGTTTGGCTAGAATAAGTAAGCCTAAAACTGTCAAAATGGCGGTACCCATGTTAAATTGTGTGTAGCTTGAAACCGGCATGCACTATGTCAACTTTATTTGGTTGTAAAGGATTTCTCATGTGTTGATCTATTTGAAAATGGTTAGGAAAAGTCTTAACGAGATTTAGGTAATTAGCCACAAATCAAAACGTTAACATTACCGCAAATGGGAAATGAAACTGTATCATGTAACCTATAGTGAAGTGTGAAAAGTAAGTATTTTGTTCTAAATTTTCAAACCACCACCATTTTTGGTGCCGTTGTATCTGGACTACATATTTGAAATATAAAATAAATGAATTCAGTAAAAAATTTTAAATATTCACCACTTTTTCTGAAAAACAGGCTTTTGTGGACCAGGGCTAGGTTTGAGCAACCACAAGACTCTTATTGTAGGGTGTAAAATACTTGTATATGCCTCAGTAGTGATCCATTTCCATCAATGAGGTCTAGGAATGACATTTCACTTCTTGGAATTATTAATGTTTTTCAAAGCAAATGATTATTTCAAGCTCATTAGCTATTGATGTAAAATAACCAGACCCCCCCCCCCCTCCCACCCCCTTCCCTGTGGGTCTGAAATGATATAATCTGTACAAATTGCCCTTTTTATATCTTAACAGGTAAGCTGACATGACTGTGGCCCTGAATTGGACAGTTTTTAAATCACTGGAGAAGTTTTATTAGCTTTCAAACAGTCCAAATGTTAAGAAATCAGACATTTTTTGGACGGGTGGGGTGGGTTATCTCCCCTGGCTCTGCCCTTATGGCAGTCTCTAACCCGGACAGATGCTAACAGTAAACTACAACCAACAACCCATCATTTCCAGCAAATTTGAAGGGTATTTGATGATTCACCTTTTTATAGCGAGGAATAACATTTTGAATTGGTCCTCAGAAAAACTTTAAAATATAAGCCTGGAAACATGAAGGGGGTGGGTGTGTAAATTACCTCGCAAATTCAAAACGACTGGCCGAAAAGCTTTGATCTTTTGAAATTCAATTTGATATTGGTTAATAAAAGCAAAGTTATTAAACTTGACAAATTTCGAGGAATTATATCCTTGTTATAGGTCACAACACCCAGTTTGTGTTTTCTCAGCCAATGAAAATTGACTTCGGTTATACAGGAGCTAGAAGGTGGTTACATAGTGATAGTTTGGTATCTGGGTTATTTGAATATTGGATTGAAACTAACATGGGTCTACTGTACATACTTTAAGCTTTCAATCAATGCCTGATAACAGATTTTTGTGTGTGTTTTTTTAATGTTCACTCAATTTTGAAAATACCAAAGTTTGGCTAGAATAAGTAAGCCTAAAACTGTCAAAATGGCGGTACCCATGTTAAATTGTGTGTAGCTTGAAACCGGCATGCACTATGTCAACTTTATTTGGTTGTAAAGGATTTCTCATGTGTTGATCTATTTGAAAATGGTTAGGAAAAGTCTTAACGAGATTTAGGTAATTAGCCACAAATCAAAACGTTAACATTACCGCAAATGGGAAATGAAACTGTATCATGTAACCTTAACTTACAATGATCAGGTCAAACTTCTACATAGCGGAAACAGATTCCTTCAGATTACCTGAGTGGGCCCCCAGAACTAGGTTCACTTACCGGATTTTGTGACTGATGTCTAGTAATTTGTCATAAACTTCTGTAGGAAAGTCTGGCTGTAGCCAAAACTCGCCTGTCTTGTTCACAGCAGTCTGTATACAGATTTTTAATTCCATACCTGCAATGAAATTTACAGAAATCATGATTTACATTTTAAATTTTAGGCGTATTTGGAAAATTAATTGATTGTTTGGTGTTTTACGCCGCGCTCAAGATTATTTCACTTATATGGCGGCGTTGCCAGTATTATTATGGGAGGAAACCAGGCTCTATGCCCGGAGGAAACCCACGACCTTCCAGTGGTAAGTGACAACCATCCCATATAAGTCGTTCAAGTGAAAACCCAGTCAGAAAACGTATTTGGAGAAATAATGAAAACCTGCAGAGCTGACAGGTCCCCCACCATGGAAATGTGCAGATAAAAAAAATAGATGGAGATAAAGTAGTCAAAAAGTGCTGGTAAAAAATTATTCGTATTTGTCCTCTCCATGGTTACGAAGCTATTGTGGAAGATTGTGATCGGATAAAGGAAAAGTAAAAAGCCTGTCAAGCCTCAATGACATTAAATAGCTAATTAAGTTTTTTATTAATTACTTAGATGGTACAAAATCAATACTACCCATCTTCTCAATGGCATGAAGCCTTTGTGCAAGTTTGAACATGATCAGGGAAAAACTATGATAGCGTGTCCACCAGATGCGAGACAGACAGACGAAAGTAAAGACGTAGGGCATTCCCATGTCCCTTCTCCGTTTATGAGGGAGGGGGACTAAAATCAATTGAAAAAATATCTTGATGATAAATATTTGAAGGCAAAAAAGCAGAAGTAACCCCATGGCCATGTCTACCTATGTATTTAGAACAAATTACCACTTATATCCTCTATTTACCAGTCCTTTCCCTCAAGTTGCAATCTTCAACTAAGATTACAAGGTATAGGTGATGCGGCCATAAAGCGCTATAGATTACTTGTACCAACGTTGTGGACTGGGAATTTTGGGGTAAAATATCTGCTATTCTAAAGATCAACTTAATGCTGTGTGCATACCAACTACTCCCACTGCTTGCCTGTGTTTAGTTGTGGCATATAGAAACTTAAAATGGTGGACTTGGACCGAAAAGCACGTCAAGCGCTAGTGATTTATGTGGGGCATATATTATGACATGAGCCTAGGTAGACACTGGTCAATAAGATGCTAGGTTAAAAAAATCTACTAAAAATCTTGATAAACTGATTGCCTAATGGCGCTGTGAATATTTCTTTAAAGCAGAGGCTTTCCAGATTCATAAGGAGAGGCAACCATGTCATTATGAATTAATTTAACTCCTATATTCATAAGGGGAGACAACCATGTCGTTACAAATTAATTTAACTCCCCTATTCATAAGGGGAGACAACCATGTCGCAGGGATTCATAGAAGTCCAAAATTTACAAACAGAAATTGAAAAATTCAGTTTCTTAGAAGGCGAAATTCAGTTTTTTTTAAATTTACCGACCATTTTAGGATTAAAATTGAGTTAAAATCTATGTTACAAACCAGTTCCAATGTAATATTTTTTTTTTCCTGAAAGTATGAATTCCAAGAAAAAAATCTGATTTGACAAAAACTAATGATAATAATATATCTGTAATGTCAAACCTAGATCAAAGTTATCCCTAATCTCTTCTTCATGTGCAACAATAAAAAAATACACATTGATTTAATAGTTACAAATGAATTGAACTATTTGAGAACTATGGTTCAGGGGAGGTAACTAACTTATTATCGTAATTTCATGTTGTAAGAGTTGTCTCCCCTTTTTTTCTATACGACCAAAAACAACTGAATAAATATAACAAGTCGCGAATTATTACGATTATTGTGGGTAATACTCCCCAAAATTTCTCAATTCATCAAAATCAGCTTATTTTAGAAAAGTTTAGGTAATTAAAAAGACTTCCAAAGTGCAAAGTAAGCCATGTTGTGAAGACACTGAAAACGAGTATCTAAACAACAACAACAAGAGAATGACGGCCATGGTCGTTTGACGGCGGTTTCTAAATAAACTTTTCCCTTGAACTTAGATTTTTTCATCATAAACAGTGGATATCAATCAAACAATATTCAGTTTTTCACGCCCAAATTGAGTTTGGAAATTTTAGTTTTCAAAAGGAAATTTTAAACTGAAAATATTGAGTTTTTCAACACCAAATTCAGTTTTAAACTAAATTTTACGAACCGAATATTGGTAAGTAAATTGGACGTGTATGAATCCCTGTGTCGTTACAAATAATTTAACTCCTATATTCATAAGGAGAGGCTACCATGTCGTTACAAATTAATTAAACTCCTCTATTCATAAGGGGAGACAACCATGTCGTTACAAATCAATTTAACTCCTATATTCACAAGGAGAGGAAACCAGGTCGTTACAAATTATTTAAACTCCTAAATTCATAAGGGGAGACAACCATGTAGTTTCAAATTAATTTAATTCCTATATTCATAAGGAGTGGCAACCATATCATTACAAATTAGTTTATAAGGCAACCATCCGGTTATGTTCCAGGAATAATTCACGTTGATATTCATATATACAATATAACACATTTATTACGCTGTACTTTCAATTAGCTGGTGTTTTGTGCCATCACCAAAATTTTGGGCTCTATTTTCCGATGGGCAATACATTTTATTTCTATTGGTAGACCACTTCGAATTGAAGGTGCATTTAGTTGTGAGTGTGGAATTTATTCATAAGGGGAGGCAACCATAGTGTTATGCTCCAGGAAATCCACCCATTAACTCAGTACATGGCAGGCATATAACAAAAGAAGAACATACCCTCCTCAATGGTAGAGTTGAAATATGTTGGTGTCTCAGTAACCACTAAAGATTCTCCAGCTTCTACAATATCTAAAAAAAAAAACAAAAAAAAGATTTGTTGAGGTTCTAATTATTGGCGGGTTTTTAAAAATATTATTATTATGATTAAAAGTGTCAAGAATTTTAATGATAAAATAGAAAGTTGTATGCACAGAATTGCGAAAATTATTTAGATATTCAACTCTGAACTATGATTTTTTATATGGCTCTGAAGGAAAGGCTTACCAGGGGAAGCAACTGGCTTTGGCTCTACCAGTTGGAAATCTAAGGCTTTAATGCCATCCTGAAGTCCAGCAAAGTCTATGTTATACTCCAGACATGAGGAGGGCAAGTGAGTTTTCAGACAACTAAAATCCAGCTCATCTATCTGTAAGAAAAGATTGATTGTTATATATTTACAATTCATGAAAGGTAGCTTCATTATGGAATCTTTAGTAATTAATGGAAACTCCTCAGCATTCATATTGGTTGCTTTGTGGATATCAATAAAGTTTCCGTACTACCTTATTTTTTGACTGAATGATTTTCAAAACCATAGTCTTTCGTCCAAAAGAATATTTTAGATTGATGAACCAATTTTTTTAAAACATGTAAAAAACAGGTATAAATTTTATAATAATCCAAAAGTCAAGAGTGTATGTGTAATTGATGAAAATCAATGACATTTATAGCATCATCTGAAACAATTTACCCCCCCCCCCCCCCCATCCCACCCCACACACAAGCATAAGCGCCTCCCACCCCGTCCCCATAGAGCGGATGCCCATTTCAATGAGCTTTAGACTAGTCTTCTTCCTATACTAACCTGTTCCTCAATGGCTTTAATCTTTGCTGGGAACTCTTCTACAGGTTGGGAGTCCAGATTGTTCAGCTCTTTTCTAATCTATATCAAAACAAACAAAGACATATTTGGGTAAATAACTGATGGATAATCAAGTCTGATTGTTCAGTTTTATGTAAATAAAAAGAAACTTAAAACAATATGAGAGAAAAGAGTGTTGAAAGGTTTATTGGAAGTGGGTGGGGATGAGTCCAGGGTTTTAGTCAGGGATTCATCGAAGGGTGTCCCACCATGGGATCAAGTCAGGTTGTCGAGACAGAATGTGATGTATTAGGGGCCTAGTCCAGAATGATCGAAAAGTTCTGGCTATTCACAGAGAAGATAGATTTTCAAATTGAATTTATTAATAGCGTGATCATATATACAACTTTCTCAGTTCAAGATGATTGTACTTTACAAGCAGTGACAAATTGAGATAAACAGTCTTCAGCCACATGTAAACATTTTCTAAAAAAATGGGAGACTTTTCACACTGAGAGGGGTCTGTTGACAATGTGTGCAGGAAATAGTACTTACTATTTAATGAAACAAAGGGTTGGTTGGTTCAAATGACTCCCCTGGGGTATACTAATACAAACCTGAGAAAAGGCTGGAAAGAAATGACTGTTGAGGTATTTTTCAAAACCGTCCAACTCCTTGGCTCTGTTAGATGCAGCATCCTTCATTTTTTTAATGAGAGTTAAGGCCCTTTGTTTGATCTTCTTGCACAGGTTCATTGTGGTTTCTCGAATCTGTCTCTCATACACCCGCACCCTGTAAATACATTCAGGTAGCTGGTATAAATCTACAGGTTACATCGATAGATACATGAGGGCATATAATTTCGGTGTCAGCCACTAACTTTGAAGCGGTTTCGTATATTCAAACGCTGAAAACCAATTGATACCGATGCTAGTTTTGTGATACATCAATGGCCATACCATACATGTATACTGGGTTTTATAACAGTTTTCCGTTTCTGTAGTCTTAGAACCACAGTAACAACAGGCTACCAGAACTGATCATTACCGTGAAATCCTATGGCCTGTACATGCATGTTTGACAATTATCATTACAAACAGTAAGACTGCACCAGTTTTGTAAAACTGAACAGGTGTCAATTAACATTTCATAGTAAAAAGTTACACTTATATTACCTTTCATCAATATCTTCTTTACAGCTATGAACCTGAATCTTACGTTTCTTAACTTCTGTGATTTTACTACAGCAAAAAAAGGAAAAAAAAAATACATTAAAAAGAAAAGAAAAAGTTAAAGTGCATTTGTCTTGTTCTTTCTTTCAATATTCAATAGTTTTGCATAAAGATTTGTAATCAGTCAGCAATAAGGGATTGTCAAATTGGGAAGCATTAATAATATGTGCTGAAACTGGGTCACTTTAGAAGTCAAGTGCACTGCTGATATTCTGTGTTTAAAGAAAAAAAAACTCATACCTATTTGCAGAGCAATTTTTTTTCGTTTTGCCTATCAGCTCACCATGAAGAAAGATGTAAGCAGAAAAAAAACCCTGCAATTTAACATTTTGTACAACTTACTCCTGGCATCTTTCAAACTTGGCTTTCAATTCCAACTGTTGTTTCTGAAAAATTAAAAATAAAAACTAGAAACTTGAAATAATTGTATTCCAATGAGTTAATGCGGAAATTAAAAAAAAAACGAAACAAGAATAAAAATCAGTTTTATCAAAATCTTCTCTCCTGTATATGCTAAGTGAGGTGTTAGGAAAGAAGCACAAACAATACACAAATCTGGCTTTAACATTCTAAAGTTACTTTCTCTTTCGCAGTGCAAGAGTAGTGGCATTTATTTTCTCCTTTCAAGAAAACTTTGCGATCATTATTCTTCTTCGAATATTAATCTACTGTCAGTATAAATGTCAATTTCTTACCCGAAATGTAAGTTCGACAACTCTGTGTTTACTGAGTCTTCCATGTCCTATATGTACTCGAGCACAACACTCCTTACAGAGAGGCAGGGGGTCACAATCTGTGATTGAAACAAACATGTTCATAAGATTAAAACAGAAAATATCATCAACTGCAAAAATGATTTCTAAAAGAGGTTAAACCGTTTACAGGGATGACCAAGGCTATGTTGACATGTATTGAGCTTTTGTTGTAAGTCAGTACCGGGTATTGTAGTGCTGGGATCGGTCTACTAAGCTCTACTTACGCTTGGTGGCAAAGTTGGAAGTGCAACTCCATACTGTGGACCTATGCGAGACTTTTAGCCAGCTAAGTAGAGCAGCCCCCAAGAAAATAACTTGGGAGTGGTTGCAATAATGACAGGCTAAAGTAGATAGCAAAACTGGCTGCTTTTATCACTTAACATCTTTAACTGCATACTTAATTGTCATTATGGCAGTATTTCACTATGCCAATCATTACAAATATATGTTTTGCAATTGTATTACAAATCTTTGCTTAAAGTTAAAAGTCCACCTGTCATTGGTTGATTGATTGTTTGGTGTTTTACGCCGCGCTCAAGATTATTTCACTTATATGGCGGCGTTGCCAGTTTTATTGTGGGAGGAAACCGGGCTCTTTGCCCGGAGGAAACCCACGACCATCCGTTGGTAATTGGCAACCATCCCACATAGGTCGTTCGAGTGAAAACCCAGTCAGAAAATTTTCCAATTTTTTTGGACTGAGTGGGATTCGAACTCCAGTCATTGAAGGCAAGCTATCTTAATAGTACTTCGCAAGTCAAATCACTTGCAAAATGCAATAAGAAAGTGGGAAGTTCAAGCACTGTATTGCATGAATTTGCATAATATTTCGTAATGTTTTAGTTCCTCAGCATGTACATGCCGTGGTCAAACATAGTTCTATGTCGACGCAAGCTACATCATACATGTACATCCGCCAAGCCAAAACAACAGGAGTTGTCAGCCTGCAGTTACATCTATTATATTTATGAACAAGAAAAAACAAATATACAGAGAAAATCTTCTTGATTAAAATAACCACCATTGTACAGTATTTAGCTTTAGTTTATCATTTCAAATTCCTAGATCTTCATGTCACAAAGTGAGAGGCATCTCACACCCTGGTCGCACACTATGTCTCTAGTCCTGACAAACTTTATCCCTTAACTTCTGGTCTATATAAGGATGTGTTCGGAGAATCATTAATTAGACCCCCAGCCGATGGTTGCGGATATGGGGATATTTTTGAACCAGCTTTATTTAGGCTGAGGTTCCAGAAAGAAGTTAATAAACTCGATTAAACCGTTGTTCAGTTCCAAGTTTGGTTGTTTCACAGTTTGCTTATTCTCATGACACAAATTTAAAGGAACGACCGTTTTACCAACATACATGTGCAAGCGTAGATACTAGCAGAGGTTTACGCAGCAATTGGTCGAGAACACATCAATCAGACTTTCCCAAAACATGCATTTTACACTTTCCAAATTCCACATTAAATAAGGGCTGAACATTACAAATTCCTCTTTATTATCCATGATATGCTTTGGTCATTGGGTTTGGATATTTCCGACAAACAGATTTAGGGTTAGCAGGGATTTACCCAACCCTTAAAACCTGCAACTCTGACCCTCATTTTCTCACTTGGATCCCAAAATTGCAATGAGAAGGGTACCATGGGATGCAAATAAATAGCAAAATATTATATATTACAAATGCATATTTAAACACTAATTGGACCCCACCTAATGTATATGGGACCCTACCTTTTATCTGATGGGGGGGGGGGGGGGGGGGGGGGCAATGAACTCCAACATTTTGGGAGCCGGGGAAACCTGTGGGTTAGAAAGTCAATCAACCTTGGATTAAGATTGGAGGGAAACAACTTTGATGCTGACTGCCATTTATTAAACTCGCTATTGTTTGCCTCAGACACCTACTGGGGATAATCAGATTACCCCTTTAAATAGCCCAGCATTGCAAGATGTATTTCAATTCACTACAAACTTTATCAATATCGAGAATATGTGGACTGCTCATGCATTTGATTTCTTTTGTTCTTTCTATCAATGCACAGTCCACATACAGTACACCAAAAAAGTTACCACTATTGCACACGCGTGTGAAGTGCAGGCGACACACGTTTTTTTAGTGGTAAATTTTTTGGTGTACTGTATTTGAGATATTGGTAAGATTTGGAGTGATTTGGAATACACAACACAGGATTTGGCTTTTCACTGGGGTTATCAGATTAGCCTCACTTGGTGTCTAAGACAAACAATAGTGAGGTAAAAGGAGCAGACTGGCTGTTTTACAAAGGCGTTTCTTATCCTTCCTATCTTAATCCTAGTTGGAGATCTCCAAACTCTGTGGCCAAAGTATATGATGATGGGTGACCAACAGAGTTGAGTATCTGCCATCTTGAAACATGTCCAGTTAGAGAAACCACACAATTTCTACTACTTTAAGCAACGCAACCGGCCCAAACTTTACACACATCCAATTCAGTCTTTTAGTTTGCCGTTTCACTGAAAAAAAAAAGCGTTCAAACACTAACATAAATTTGTGTTGCATTCTCATCGGTTTTTCCAAGGACAACCCAAATCTCCCGCTAGCCTCTTCGTTTTCTTCAAAATTAACTTGGGAAATGTACGAACACAAGTTGACCTATGAGAGCCGCGTTTTCGTATTTTCTTGATAAACATACCACTCCGAGTGAAGTGTTATTTCCAATGCATACAACTACATCAAGAAAATCTGAAAGCGCAGCTCTCATAGGTCAACTTGTGTTCGTACATTTCCCAAGTTAATTTTGAAGGAAATGAGGAGCCTAGCGGGAGATTCGGCCACAGAGTTTGGAGATCTCCAACTATCTTAATCGCAGATCAACAAGCTCATCTAGTATCTACATCTACCTGCTTAGTCCCAGGTGACTATCCAGCCAGCCTGATTTCAGTTGTACTACCGGTATAGCCTTAGGTAGTAAGAAATGTCAAAAATCTATGGCCGATACAAAGTATATTGACGTTGTGCTGGCCAATAGAGTTGGAAAATGTAACGGGTTGTAAAAAGTAACTTGAGCTTATTCTCCTTTTCTCCTAATTGACGAAATACAGCCAGTTGAAATTTGCGGTGATTCTCTACACAAAATTTTATAACGCGTTACATTAACCAACTACTGGCGGGCACAAAATCTTGAACATAATTTCATAAATCCCTATACTTCAGCCATAGAGTTTTGATATTTTCAACCAGCCTGTAGAACGTTCACCTGGGGCTAGTATGTAGTACTACCCACTGAACTTCATTCTTCCAGGTTTACTGCCATATATATTATCAGAAGTCTATACATAGACTTCTGATAATATATCATTAGGCCTAGTCATTATTGGTTATGTGAAACTGCACAACCTAAAAACCAAAATGACATTCGTGACATTCACCTGCTCCTTTCGGGGCACAATCTGCACATTCCACTTCGGCCTCCTTTTCCCCACACCCCTCACAGTTTATAGTGCTACCCGTCAACATTTCATTACGCTAGTCTTTATCACAAATTCAATTGCTGCACGCAGAATATGCAGAGGAAACTGCAATAAATGATGTCAAAACAGACACACGTGTGTTGTTGCCACTGCCGCCAAAACCTCGTTTTCGCAATGTGCCCTCCTTCGCAGACTGGATGTTAGACTGTTTCACTTTGATTTTCATGGCCATCAATAGGGACTCTTTAACGCTATCAAAATACATTTATTGGAGAAAAAAAATGTTAAGATAGAATAAGTCAGATGTCTATTTGAGCAATATGAAATTTATAATATTACTGGTTATGAAAAATGGATAATCAGCAAGAAGCGAACATATGCAGGTTAATCGGGCCTCGTTTTGAGTTAGTTAGGTTGAAACATTAAGTCTTTGGCGTAAACAGGATCTGCAGTTTTGACAAGCATTCTCTTCGAAGGAAATATTTCTGTCAGATGACCCAGCATGGCGGACAGTGATGACGGAAGTACGCCCTCCTCTCCGGAGAAAAACGGCGATCCGTTTTCTCCCAGGGTCGTAACCGTAACAAAAACAGAGACAGGTTTTGGATTTAACGTCAGAGGACAAGTGAGCGAAGGTGGAGTTCTGAAATCCATTAACGGAACCTTGTACGCACCTCTACAACATGTCAGTGCTGTTTTAGAAGGAGGGGCAGCACAGCGAGCCGGGATTGTGAAAGGTGACCGAATTCTGGAGGTGTAAGTTAACATATTATCAGTTTTTATCAAGTTATGTTTTGGTATATTATCGTCATAATACCAGGTAACTTTGACACCAGCTGTCACTCATATATTCATTTATGTTTTGCCAATAGCAGTCAATGACGAAATGCTTGTAAAATAAAATGTTTAGCTAGTAGTAGGCCTACGTGTATGCGATCAGTTATCATACAGAACCAATTATCATACAGCCAACTCTTAACCCAAGCCTGACTGGGTTTTCACTCGAACGACCTATGTGGGATGGTTGCCAGTTACCAGCGGAAGGTCGTGGGTTTCCTACGGGCACAGAGCCCGGTTTCCTCCCACAATAAAACTGGCAACGCCGACATATTAGTGAAAAACATCTTAAGCGCGTATTAAAACACCAAACAATCAATCAACTTAACCCAAGCGATTACCGCTTTGCCGCCGCTGGCTGTCGGCTTACTTATCGAAGCATCTTCTTAAAAAAAAAAAACCCAAAACTTCCAAATAGAAATAGAACTTATTATGGAGTTACATTTGTCAGGCGTGTCGGGGAGTTTTCGAACACAAAAGAGGCCGCCACAACAGCTTCAACGTCACTCCACAGAAAACGCAGACGAGCGGGTAAATGACCGGTTCCTAAAACTTTATTTTAAAGTCTTGGAGAAATTAAACTATATTAACAAAAGTCGGCTGAGCTCAGCTTCACTTAGTTCTATGAAATTTCTTGTCAATGCAAACACTGATGTAAATTATACTCCTCTCTGATCTGCCTTATTTTCGGTTTTCGCCGAACTATCGATTTCTAATTTTCTAGTAGAACAACAGTGCGTGTTCCACGCTTCCTGCGAATGGCTAGCTCTACCTTCAAAGTCAACTCGCTGCATACTCCGATGCAGATAAAATAGGCGTCTATTCTCCGTTTTTCGTCAGTTCGCCCAGCGAGACTTTCCCCAACCTGAGTAGTGTCACTCAAATCTTTATATAGTGTCACTCAGACTGTGGGACATATGAGGCCCGAAGCCTCAAAACGTTTTATTTCCATTAGTAGAAGTGGAGGTGCATTTGGTGGTAAGAGTGGGACAGCCTCGTTCAGATAATTTCGTTAGGTTTTAAGGAATGAATTAAACCCGTATGCTTTTATTTTAACTATGTTGGGTAAAATCCAAAGAAACCTGTTGATCTTATGACCTGTCTACAGTTTTCTGTATAATTTCTTATTTATTCTCGCGAGAGTGGGTAAATGCAAAGCTTGTTCCATTTAATAGAGAGCGCGACAAGGGAGGTAACCTTTCCTTGATGGAAATAAAAGGTATTACTTATTACACAGGCCAGATCTTCCACTGTCTGTCAAAAACATTGATTGGGTTCATTGAAATTCTGGGAACCAATCGGTACTGATGCTAGTTTTGTTATACATCATACCATATCCTAGCTTTCATGATGGGTAACAGAGTTTCGTTTGCATAGTTTTAGAACTATAGGCTACCTGAACAGATGGCTACGGTGAAATTCTCTTTCCATTTTTTGAAGACCTGCACATGGAACACTCTGTATCAGCGCAGTCTATGTTTGTCTAGAAAAATGATAACAGCTAGAAAAAGATGAAATATTTGAATTTCAACACTTTTATTTTATTTAAGAAAATATTCAGCAACTTGGATTTGATGGAGGCCCATGGGAATTTTTGGATGGGAACTTTTCTACTTTTGTTATACAATCAGTAACATGTCTAAGCTCTACAGTATAATAAGTAATAAAGTAATATTACTGTCCTTCTATAGCCCATGATTTAAAAATTTCTCAGTGGATTTTGCACTTGGTTGCCGTATTTGGAAGAGTTGCCAGGTACTCGCCGAAGGTCGGGGGCTTCCTCCGGGCAATGAGCCCGGCCCCCCCCCCACTAAACCTGGCAAACCCGCCATATAAGTGAAATAATCTTGAGTACAGTGTAAATGTTTACATCTGATGCTGTGGAGCAAAATATGTTAAGACAAAAACCCGTCCCTTTACAGGCGTCACTGTATATTTTAATGACGCCTGTAAAGTGATGGGTTTATCAATTACATGTATACGTGTCATTTCCAAGTGGATGGATTTTCAACAGGCTGATTTTTACAAACCTGGAAAAATATCAATAGATTGAACGCAAGAAAGTTATTAACATTTTTTTGGGGAGTTCATTTATGCGTCGGTATAATTTATAGTTTTGGTGGGGTTGCATCTGAAACCTGACTACTCTCGCTGGAACACAGGTACTTACTGTACTTGTAACTTATACTTTTTGATACAAAAATCTTATAATTAAAGTAGGGCTTGCCCAGTTAAACAAAAGATTCAATTCTTCATGGTTGCTTCTCGTTCTGAAGTCTGAATATTACAACTACAACTGCTTGTTTTCATACAAAGTAAATTTCAGACCTGGACCATGTGTATTTGCAGTACTGTCAAGGTATATTTTATCCAAGACGACTTACCAATGACTGCTTATCATATTCTTTGTGGTTTTTTCGTTGCCACCAAACAATATCTCATTTTGTGAACAATCATACTGAACGAATAGATTATATTAACCAAGATTTAACTTTCTACATTTGGGTATCAACCTTTCAAGACCAGCCCCGATAGCTCAGTCGGTAGAGCGTCCGCTTCAGGCCTGGGAGATCCGGGTTCAAGCCCGGGTCGAGTCAGACCAAAGACTTTAACAGTGGTAGCTGTTACTGCTTCGCTTGGCGCTCAGCAATAGGAGTTAGAGCAGCGACTGGTTGGCCCGGTGTCAGTATACTGTGACTGGGTGAGGGGGCTTGCTGGTTGTCTTCGGCAAGTCGTCTCGGTGAGACAGCACCTAAAAGAGCGGTGGAAATCCGCCCTGTCACAAGGAGACAACGTCTTCATATAACCGAAATACTGTTGAGCAGGACGTAAAACCCCAATCACTCACTCACTCACTCAACCTTTCAAATTACTTCTTTTGACCTGTATGAACTATGACCCAAAGTTGTTTTTTAAAAGTCAACAAAATGGAATTAACTTGGACTAACAATCTTACATGTTTAGTTGCTACACTAAACACTGCTATTAAAGAGATATTCAGATGTCGACTGATATCCCCAAACATTTTCTGATTTGCAGTTTTTTGCTCATGTAAATGCATGCAAAGTTAAGCAATAACATATTCATTCCAGAGACATTAATCATGCTGCATGCAAATAGTAAAATAAGAACCTAAATCTGAATGCATATTATTAGTCTGTTCTATATCAGTATTATACTGTAGGCTCATTCATAATAAATATATTGGCCAATAATTACTCATATTTCATTGTAATGGATTCCCATAACTAATATTCCTATAACAAGAATCCAATTGGAATCCTACAATTTGATGAAAACTGAGCCCTGCCAGGTCGGTCTGACCTTGATTAGTCTATTTAACATCATGATGTTTTTGGCAAAATCTATTTTTAGAGATGTTCAGAATATGCTTTTGGGGGTATTCATAAACTACACACCCAACCAATACTCATCCTTCTTGGTATTTGAATAGTAATTTTAGTTATCGCACACTTCGACTGTTTTTTCACTGCTATCATTTTCATCAGTATTTGTATTTACATAAATTTCACAGCTATATAGTTGAGCTAGCCGGCTTTCATTAAAAATAATTTAATTCCCCACAACCCTCTTCTTGAAATGAAGTTTGAGAGACCGGCCATTGAAGCGCTTGTCGGGTGAAGGGAACCAGTTATTGTACAGTCAACATTGAAGCTGATGTGACGTCATTTTCAGTCTTCAAAAATTTCTCAACCAATTGTTCTAGGATGGCCTGGCAAATTTAACAATGGAATAAATTTGTTGTCTCTCTGGATGGTGAGATTTTGCAGGACCCTGTATCCGTTAGTAAAGTGACACATACGCAAGTTGGGTGTACGCAAACCTGTTCTGTATGATAACTGATCGGATACCTGTAAGACAATGAATTACACTGATTCCATCAATTGATATATAAACTGATTTAAAACCAAGTTGAATGTGCCAATATATCAATTAATTAATCTTTATAGAAGATTGTCCATACTTTTTCAAACAGTTACGTCTTATCATGTTTTATGTTCAATGTATACAGTGTATCAGTCCCAGGCTCCCAAAATGTTGGGGTCCATTGGACCCCCATCAGAAAAAAATAGGGTCCCATATACATTAGGTGGGCCCACTTAATGTTTAAATATGCATTATTGTATAATATTTTGCTATTTATTTACATCACATGGGATCTTTTTTATTGCAATTTTGGGGTCCAAGTGAGAAAATGAGGATCAGAGATGCAGGTTTTAAGGGTCTGGTAAACCAATTTTTTTTGCCCTGTAATTAATATTCTATGTATATCAGTCAGTGAACTGCTATTAACCTATATCATGATGATGAACATGTGATTTATGAACACACAGGGAGAATGTTCTTGTCTAAAATAACCATGGAGACAAGTTTCTAATTGTGTTAATAAGGGGTATATCATTCAGACATTTATACCCAATCATATCATAAGTTGTTGTAATAAACTAAAAACCATATTTCATTAGATTGATGACTGACAGGAGTTCGGTTTTAGAAAGAAGATTTGACAAAGGTGTATGGATCTTCACCTATGGCAAGAGTATCGGTAAACTGAGATTTAACTCCATAGGATCATGGGAAAAGAAAGCGAAAATTTGTATTCCCCCAGAAAATAAATACTTAGGTAGAAGACAGGAAAGGGAGTTTAACCTTGACTAGCAGATCTTTCAAACATAAGCAATGACTGGCCTTTAAGTCGAAGGTCGAGCCATTTTACTTGAAGTAGTTTGTATTCTTCTACTATCATATTGGTCATATTGATGCTGGTCTTGTTATACTGAAACACAAAATAATACCAGATAAATGGCTGGAGGTTCTTTGACAGAGAGAGTCCCGAGTTTCTCCTATGTATTGCTTGCAACATGGCATTTATATTTTTGAACATTTATAGTTAGTAATAAACTATAACCCACCTAAATGGACATGCATTTGAGAAATTTGAACTTATGTGGAGGTTGTATTTTTTTTAGGGGGCTGGGTGTTTTTTTTATTCGTTTTGTTTCTCTCAACATATATAATGAAACCTGATTTTTTAAGTGTGACCTGTATTAGTTTATTAAAACCACAATAAGTCAATCAATAACCCATGATCATTTAAGTTTTGAAATTACATGTTAATTGTTTTAAGTTAATTTTGCTCATTCAATGTTCAAATTTGAAAACAATCCTTAAATATCTTTAAAAAAAAATTCTTATACATTTACAACTGACACTGAAATTGTGTCGGTTACTATTATAATATGGGCATATTTTATCCCCACAGAAAAAAAGACTATACCATATTTTGATTTTCGCTAGTCAAACTGTAAGTAGACATATGATTTGAAGATTTTTGTAGAAAGCTTGTGTTTTGTTAAAAGTTAGACAATGGAAGCTGCTTATATAACAAACTGCTCCACAAACTATTACCTGTCCATTGTGCCGTCAAATGTTTTCTTAAGCAGGTATTTACCTCACTCTCAGTTTTCCTACTCATGTCCCATTGTTTACTTTCTCAGACAAAGGATTTATTTACCTTATCCATTTAGAGAGCATGCTTTCACTAGCATTTCAGCTCACATATATAACCTTAAAGACATTTCTTCACTTACCAGAGAGATCCTCTTGGTTTTCAGGGAGGTTTAGGCTCTGTTTTGGAAGGCAATTTATTTTTAATGGCAACATGTTGACTTTTTTAATGGGGACAAACTTTCATACATATCCGACATCTTCTGGGATTGCACCAACAATTCATCATTTTTTACTCTCTGTGACTTTGTAACAACTTAACAGTCAGCATGAATATCCATTCGTTTGTAACTGTGTTGTTATTTTCTGAGTTTGTCCATGGCGCCTGGTAACTGGAGCAAATTTTTAGCTGACTGGTAACCTCTTTAAACTGCTCACTCCATGTCTGAAGGTAGATTTAAGCATCGGAAAACCGTGACAAATAAGAAAGAAAAGCTAGTTTACAATACATAGACTCGCGGATTCGACCTCATATCATTTCTTGGCAAAACCATTGGCTTAGTTGCAGCATGTGACTGACTTTCGCATTATTCATCATTTATTAGCTCTAAAGAATAGGAAAATAGAAGACACCTTGTGATTGGATAATAAGACTTCATCCTCTATTATTACATCACATTAGAATTATTATTTGTTTTATTTATTCGTTTACATGATGATAAAAATAAACTAATAAACCATTATTCGGAATTAATGAACATGGTACTTTCTATCGACTTGTTTAACATTAAAATGTCCCCGGCCGTTTAAGAAGTCAGAAGTTACGCATGCATTTCCTAGATTTACTTGGTGTCAGTTTTCGAGTGCTTCTTTTTTCAGGATTGTCTAAATGAAATGAATTTCAGTGGATTTTATAAAATCCATATGCTGGACAGCTAGATCAGTCTGTATGTTGTAGCATCCATGTTTTAATCACAATGATTATTGGTGACATGGGAGATGAGAGACACACACCAGCCGACTAAATGGCTTTTAACTAGATTACAGAAACCATGGGATATTGCTTGACAAGATGAATATAAATCACAGATATGTAGGTTCCCTGTAACATAACTGGCCAATCTCAACAGTAGCATCACCATAATTTATCTAATGATAACTGGAATGTGCTCTAAAGTCAATTGTAATCTAGAACTAATTTTACTTACTTTCCTGGACCCTGTTTCACAAAGCGCGGTAGCGTAAGTTTTCACGTAACTGCCATAGCAACCCATATACTGTAGAGATACGTTAGTATGAAAGTTACGCAAAAAATACATCTACGCCGCTTTGTGAAACAGGGTCCTGGACTTATCTTTCATGTTAGTTTAATACTAGGTATAAAGCTTTTTCCATGCCCAAATAACACCGGTGCCCAAATAAGTAAAGTTGTAAACTATTTTTTTGAACTGTTTCAATTGAAATGTGTGTTCATGTACACATAAAAACCAAAACTAGATAATATTTGTTGCCTATCAGAAGGGTGGTTAATTTTGTTACAAATTGAAACAATGCTGCAAATGAATTTCACTGCTAGATTATGTTATTTTTAATACTAAACTACTGATCATCACAAACTATCAATTCCAAAAGCATTAAGAAACGACAGGTAAATCAGAAAAGAACTGAACTGTTAGCTTGTCTCACAGGGCTTGTAAAGTGGCTAAATAATTAATAACTTTTTTTAAATAATGCATGAAATACAGATTTAGCATTTTTGGAGAACGGTCTGATTATTAGATAATATTTTGTTTCATACTAACTTGCATAGTTTGTTTTGACAACTAACAAACTATTCATGCTGAACTGCAGAGATCACTGCTGCATATATGTATTATCATGCCAGTAAAGCTTTATTCAACTTAGCTTGGTGATCTTGTGTATAATTTTGAAATAGTTTACATTGACAAATCTTCTGTAGATTTTTTTTATATTCCCTGAAATTCAGACTAAATTATGAGATAAGACAGGAGTGATAAAAGATGGAAGATTTTCAGCGAAATTCATGGACAGAGCTTTTGACCAAAGCCCGATAGGGTAAATGTCTGAAAAGCCTTTTAAGCAAATGTCAGTCAGTGGGACTAAAATGGGCTAGGGCAAATGCTGTTACATGTACTAGTGACTGGATTCCAGTTGAAATATGGTCCAGGTAAAAGGCGACCATGAGAGTGGTAAAGCCTGAAATTGGTTGTGATGGGTGTTGTGTTTGGTTAGCCATCCATACCATCTCCACCAATACTCTCCCCATTTCATCCCTCTCTCTCACACGGCTTCAAAGTTGACTTATTCTATTAGGTTTATGTCAGAAGGTCTGACTTCAGTCATGCCAAATAATGTGCCAGACTCGTATTGAACCTGTTGGACTTGCACTCAGAATCTTGTGGTTTTCCTCTAGCTCTTAGAGCCGAGTCCACAAATTCCATTCAGGCCTATAACATTAGATAATGACGAGAGCACTCATATTGATAAATAGATTTCCTCCAGAAATAACAAAACTTTAAGAATATCAAACTGGTTTCCTTGAAATCAATCCATTTTAGAGTAATACATGTAGAACAAAAATTGCTAGTACATGAATGTTAATCTTGCAAAAAGAAACCTTGGCTTTGTTTTGAGTAAAGAGAGGAGATAGGCTGGTTCACCTCTCCTTTGTTTTGAGTAAAGCCTAGACAGCAGGTTCTCCTCAAAGTACATGCACACCACAAGTGCAGTCGTAAAGCTTACATATTATATGATTTTTGTAAGCTTCGGTCTGAAATAGTTTATCCATCCCCCCCTCTCCCCTTAGAATGTTTTTCATATCTGGTTTATATAGACACACATAAAAAATAAACATTTCATTATATATTGTCTAAGCTACATCCATGGTGTACAGTGTAGTATTGGTAACATTATCATAACGGTCAGTGCCCCATTAAACTCTACACCAACTATATATGTGAGATTTCCTGAATGTATGTATCCATTTCAGTGTAGTATTTCCCCAAGTAGCAATAAACTGAATTCTATTGATGTGTTCAATATGGATGTAGGTGATAAAACCTGACACGGCGGCTGGACTGCTGATTTACCTCGGCTTTCTTCTGATCGACTCTCTCATTCAAATACAGTCAGACTTAATTGAGGAATATTGTGCTGTTATTTCTAAACTCCGTCCAATTGAATAAGGAAGTGGTAAGCCTCTTTATATTGGAGCCAGTCTGTTAAAAATACATGAAGCTTTGTGACAAGTGTCAGCCAGAGAAGGTCATTTTTACATGTTTGGACAGAAATTAACATTGCCTTCAGATGTATACATGTGACCGTAAGCATCCAAGATACGCTCAGTCGACATCAACATTTTTTTTTATCTATTGTTTTCAAACTAGTTAATAATGAATAAATTTCCAATTAATTTTATCTTTATGTATTAAAAAAATGTGTTGTATTTGAATATAACCTTAGCATCAATTTTTCATTAAACCTTTTGGTTTATTTACATAATGGTGTTTGAATCTTGATTCTCAAATTGATTGATGGATAGATGAATGATTTAAGGCTCACTCAAGATTGTTTTGTCTTCCTGGTCAAAGTGTTTGTTTAGGGGGTATTGGGGAGGTGGGGGGGGGGGGGGGAGGTGGGGGGGGGGGGAGGAGGTGAGGGTTGGGGGGTGAGGGTTGGTGGCGAGGGGCCTGTGGGCCACTCCTGATAATTGCATAAAAGTCAAAATACTGAGTGACAGTATGATGATTTCATGATTTTGTTTTTGGGGTAAAACCCTACTTGTGTTGTTTCACTTATCAGTGGATACTATGGCAAATAAGTGTATATGCAAACCCAAACAAAATTAAAATAACTGGAATACGTACAATGTAAGAATAAATGTGGTCTGCATAGAAGGCTACTTACTTGTACTTGATGATAGTAGCACAAATTAAACAAGTAACTAGTTTGTTAGGTCTAGGTAAAAGCCAGGAGAGAAGAGAAGAAAAGGAGAGGGTATAGTATAAAGGACTGCAGATGGATACTGTTATTTGATTACCTTGCTGTTAAATTATGATCTTATTCAGGTAGACTATGTGGGATGGTTGCCAGTTACCAGCGGAAGGTCGTGGGTTTCCTCCGGGCACTGAGCCCGGTTTTCTCCCATAATAAAACTGGCAACGCCGCCATATAAGTGAAATAATCTTGAGCGCGGCGTAAAACACTAAACAATCAATCAATCAATCTTATTCGGGTAGAGAGTAATCATTTATCAATCAATCAATGATAATTCACATGTTATATTTTCCTTGACAGAAATGGTGTGAGTGTTGAAGGTTCCACCCACAAACAGGTAGTTGATCTCATTAAGTCTGGAGGAGATACACTCACCCTTACTGGTAAGTTAACCAGCAGAAATAACATCTTTTTTAACTGTTACTCCAAGGACAAATTGTCTATTCTTCACATTTTGGACTTACATGTAACTGTTACTCCCAGGGCACATTGTCTATTCTGCACATTTTGGACTTACATGTAACTGTTACTCCCAGGGCACATTGTCTATTCTGCACATTTTGGACTTACATGTAACTGTTACTCCCAGGGCACATTGTCTATTCTGCACATTTTGGACTTACATGTAACTGTTACTCCCAGGGCACATTGTCTATTCTGCACATTTTGGACTTACATGTAACTGTTACTCCCAGGGCACATTGTCTATTCTGCACATTTTGGACTTACATGTAACTGTTACTCCCAGGGCACATTGTCTATTCTGCACATTTTGGACTTACATGTAACTGTTACTCCCAGGGCACATTGTCTATTCTGCACATTTTGGACTTACATGTAACTGTTACTCCCAGGGCACATTGTCTATTCTGCACATTTTGGACTTACATGTAACTGTTACTCCCAGGGCACATTGTCTATTCTGCACATTTTGGACTTACATGTAACTGTTACTCCCAGGGCACATTGTCTATTCTGCACATTTTGGACTTACATGTAACTGTTACTCCCAGGGCACATTGTCTATTCTACACAATTTGGACTTTTTGCCCCTGGCTCTCAAATAGTGGTATCTTGGGCCACATATAATCTATCTAACAACTCACCAGGACGTCAGTCAATCAATCAATCTATTCTAATATACAGCATATACATCAATAGCGTTACCTGGGCCATAATTTCACACATTGATTATGATAAGAATCACACACTGCCTGGTTGTGGAAATATCGGGGGTGTAGTGTGAGAAACTGGGATATTTACACATTTATTATGTTTCTTTATCTCTCAACTTTGTGTAGTGCTAGCGTCAGACCCTCATCAATTAGAAATGATACTGAGACAATCTTCAGTGTGTCTACATTGTATGTGGAACGGCCATTAATCAGTCTGAATACATATATGTTGAACCATTTCAACCATTTGTCACAAAGAAAAATCACAATGCGAACCAAGATTCTGATTTATTTATATATTTAACTTTTTATGATAATTTTACTCAAACCAGTTATATTTTTAAAGAATTTGTTTCCTTGAAACAAAGGTACTACCCATATAGGCCTTGGTATAAGAGATTATCAGGTGTCTCTTTGCTGCTTTTAGATTCGGGTCATATGACATCAGGTGGTCAACACTTGTTCCCCTCAACCGATCACCAGAACATTAAAGTTCATTACACTAAAAATACATATGTATGTAGTTGTTGTACATGATACTTTGAACATTTTTCAAACTGGTCTAAGTTATCCATGTGTTATGTATCATTTGTGTATATATACATGTATAATGTATCGGACAAGAAGATTTTCCCTGTGCACGTGTGTTTTAGTGTTTATAAATATATACTAGGTAGACATTTTGAAAACTCATATGGACACCAGGTGTTGTTTGGAAGAAGAGAAATTTCACGCTGTTTGGTATTTAGAAAATGATAGACCTGCCTTAACGAGATTTTGAAGACCTCTACCTGTTAATATTAGCCATGACATTTACACTGTCCTCTTTATATTTCAATGGTTTACTTTCTGGTTGACAAACGTGACATGATGCAGTTTATGTTAGTTATGATGTAACTGGATGTGATAATACTAGTAAAAAATGACGACAATAAAAACAGTTGTGTGATAATGTCCATCTGCCCATTAACATTTTAACAGCAGGGATTATATGTTTTGACAAGAACAAGGGATTTGGTTGCTTAGGTGATCTGTGAGGTGTAGTTATGCATTCTCAAGATGACCCATACTGCACCTTGATATATGACGCTTTTACCAAGATTTATTGATACATAAAGGTTTTTAAAGTGGCATGAGCTGCTAAATTTCCCACTTTTTGCATTAACACTGTTTGTCAAGACAATAAGAGAGTTTAAGGTTCCTAAAAACAACTGAATGATTGGTGTTGGAATAAGGAATATCCATTTAGAATATGGCATGTACAAGTCAAAATAGTGTTTTAAAATGTCAACATAAATGTTTTTTCTTCTAATGATTCACTGTAAATAACAGTATTAAGTTTGTCCAATATTAAATTATTTGAGCCCATGGCCTAGTTTCACAAAGCGATCTTAGCTTAAGGTGATTTTTAATTACCTATGGCAACGCCATGGTAGTTAAGATCACACTTAGCTAAGATCGCTTTGTGAAACTAGGCCCAAGAATCAGTAGGTACATGTAGAACAGAGACACAATCAGAAATATTTTTCTACCACTGTCACTGTGTTACGCCTTTTTGAATTCAGTTGCAATGTACCAGGGAAATGTCAAAAGGGTTCTCCCCAATTAATCTACTGTTTAAGGAAAACCGTCTTCAGTATGACCTAAAACCAACACCATAGACCGGTATCCAGACATTTCGGCCTGGGACATTTCGGTACAGTACATTTCGGCCTGGGACAGTTCGGCCTGGGACATTTCGGTCCAAAGTGAAAAAGGGGACATTTCGGCCTACCTTGGTTTTAATTATATTTGATTAAAGATTTTCTCATTTCTTTCTCTTATTCTATGTGAATATATATATGCTCATTAAGTTGAGCTCAAGTTGATAAATTATAACCACAATAGGTATAGCCCACCACTACATACATGTAACGCCAGGCATCATGGGCAGGCTTCCATCTGATAAGGTGACCAGTACCATTCTGAAGCTGGCCACATACTGAGTGTTTAGGAAGTCACAACAGAGATAATCTTTCCCTTAATATGCTTAATATTGCTCATCTTATTGTTACAGGTTTATTTTTGTGGATAAAGCTAGGAAGTTTACATGACTATACAATATGTTTGCGGAGCCAAACTGCCAAGATAGACAAATTTATCTATATTTTCTTGTTAAAAGTTGACAATTTTGCAAATTCGCACATCAATTTAAATTATTAAAACAATTTCATTTATTTGAGTAAACAAATATACCTCGACAAGTTGGACTGTCTGGTATTTGTTTAAAACCTAAATTTCAGTGGGGCTGACATCAGAATGGTTAACATAAAGTTCTGAAATCGATTTCTTGGTGTATTTAAATAACTAACATCAAGTGTTTACAGAGAGAACCCATAACTTGAACGCTTAACAATTTTAGAACTTAAGTTTCTGATAGACTGTCTAATTAGTTGAGGTAATACAGTATATAAAAAATGCATTCATTAGAATTATTTATAATTTTCGCAGAAGGCCTTTAGTTTCTACAGCAGACAAAATTTCACTATTTCTCTGACTAATACCTGTAACATATGTATCATGAAAGTTGGACAGATTGTCCAGAAGCCGACTAGTATCACTGTTATAGCTGAAAAATTGCTGATTATTAAGAAAGAAATGAGAAAATATACAATTAAATAGAATAAAAACCAAGGTGGGCCGAAATGTCCCCTTTATCACTTTAGGCCGAAATGTCCCAAGCCGAAATGTCCCAGGCCGAAATGTACCGTACCGAAATGTCCCAGGCCAAAATGTCCCAGGCCGAAATGTCCCGGATCCCCATAGACCATAGATATTGGTCCAATTTGGGTTTTGTTGCTTCTATCCAGTCTCCAGGATTTTCTTATGAAAACAATATGGTGTAAAGGCTGTCATGAAATCTCCACTGTGTCAATAATGACATTTCTGAAAAGCAATAGCCTATGTGTGATTCTAAAGATTACATTCATAGGAGAAGAGCATTCAGCCCAAAAATATTGATAGTGAGTATTCTGCAAATGCTGTTTAGGAAACTCGAGATCTTTGGCGAGTACCTGGCAACTCTTCCACATAAGGCGATCAATTGAAAAATCCACTCAGATATTTTTCAATTTTTATTTGGTCTGAGTGGTATTCAAACCCGCGCCACATCAGTGGAATGTCTGTGTCGGCTTTAGGGACTATCACTCTACAGACTGAGCCACCGAGGCCCCTGTATAAGTCAAACAGGCACGTTCTGTATTGAATGTTAGGATATGTAATAGGGAGCGAGAGCAACGTGATAATTCCACAAATTTCCTGTCACCGGCGTTGTCATTACGCATGTGGGGAGCCTTTATCGTTTGAATTTGACGCTCAATTCTGACGTGGTAGAACAAAAAATGTCAAGCGAACTGAGAACGTCATCAAAAAATGTCATCTGTCAACGGATATCGCGAAATCTCTCGGTATACTCCCAGGCCCTATTGTCACAAGAACAACCCCACGCGGAATTAGACGGCCCACCAACCATTTACTTTATATATTATCCCTTTGGTAATACAAGTCCAAACTGACTTCAGTCTTCAGCAGTTACTTGTGCAATATGCTTTATGAAACCCATTTTCTTTCGTGGTAATAGTTCCTTAGAAAGCCCCTTAAGAAAATTCTTTGTTTGTGGATAATGGCTTTTTTCTGAAACCATCTGATCTTAACTCTACAGACTGATACCTTTGATTGCTGGCGTCAAAGGACCTCAAATGAACTTCTTTTCTACAGTAGAAGACAATGATTCACTTCCAAGATCTTTTGTTAAAGCCCTGGCACATGTCAGGAATATCTTATTTTGGACAGAAGTTTTGAGAAGCTTTGTTCTGAATTGTATATGTTTTTTTTTAAAGTTTAAATGAACGTGAAAAAGAATAATCAGGAATAATTGCAATCAGACATTGCTTACCGGTATATTCAAATTCTGTGTTTTGCGTTTTCGTCCAATGACAGTTTTAAAAAAAAATTTGTGTTAGTCAAACAGTTGTTATTATAGAGTTGATTTTGTGGCAGAACCTGGTTTATTTCCAAACTGCCGGTACATTCACAGTGTTGGCTTGACTACAATTCTCATTACACAGTGTAAGGATAGATTGCTTTAGATTGATTTATATCTGGTCAGCTGTCATTAAGTCGTTGTTGTTCTATAGGCCTGTCATTGGAGAGAAAATACCAATTAATCTCGGTATTTTGTGCCCAGTGGTCATCAAAGAAATAGAGAGGGAAGATAACCTCCTAAACACCCAAAGATGAACTTTTCATCATTTACTTCAGTACAAACCCTCCTTCTTATTTGATACAATTTACTAGTCCCTTGGCTTTTACTGGAAAAGCCATTGGGGCTAATGAAAGTGTATCATTGGGGCTATTTTTTCAAAGTGTATCTTAGTCCCCTCTCAATTGCTTATGTCATTGAAGCCATTGACTCAATAGGAAAGAATGAATAACCCTGTCATTGCATGTCACCAGACTCGGAACCTCAAGTTTTGTCTATCTTCAATTCTGGCTGAAATTACTTAGAACTAATAGCTTGGTTTATTGTCTATTGGGACCTCGTGGATATCAATTGTACAATCTTCATGTATAAGGACAAAGGCGGTAGAAAGTTACCGTGACAAGTGCCGAATGGGCCACGCTCAATGCAGAACCTTTGAAGAATGGGCCATGCTCAATGCAGAACCTTTGAAGAATGGGCCATGCTCAATGCAGAACCTTTGAAGAATGGCCCATGCTCAATGCAGAACCTTTGAAGAATGGCCCATGCTCAATGTAGAACCTATGAAGAATGGCCCATGCTCAATGCAGAACCTTTGAAGAATGGCCCATGCTCAATGCAGAACCTTTGAAGAATGGCCCATGCTCAATGCAGAACCTATGAAGAATGGGCCGTGCTCAATGCAGAACGTTTGAAGAATGGGCCGTGCTTAATGCAGAACGTTTGAAGAATGGGCCATGCTCAATGCAGAACCTATGAAGAATGGGCCATGCTCAATGCAGAACCTTTAAAGAATGGGCCATGCTCAATGTAGAACCTTTGGAGAATGGGCCATGCTCAATGCAAAACCTATGAAGAATGGGCCATGCTCAATGCAGAACCTTTGAAGTTTACTGCAATTTTCTTTACATTGCGGTTCAATGTAATACAAAGAGTTTTATGTCCACATTTTGGTTATATTGCCTCTGTTACGCCAAAATACCCAAATATACTTTTATGTCATCAGGGAGAAACATTCATACAGTGGAGCAACACTTAGCCTATGTTGGCCAATTCTTCTTATGTTAATCTTTCGTGGGAAATCAATATGAATTTCCTACTCGCAAGTTTTATCCATGAACAAACTTTTCCATAACACCCGCTTCCGATCGCTCAGGATAAGTGACTTCGGCCACCTGGGGTTACGATGCCGTGAGTTTTGCAGGGTGCAACGTTAGGTGCACTGCATGAACCCATTTTTACTCTTTTTTAAGTGTTTTGTTATATCTCACTTTTACGTTAAGACTAGAAATTATCACCATCCAGATTACCATCCAGATTACCACCCAACAAGTGTGGATCACCAATTAGACACTTTATTGTCTTCCAGCATTTATCTAAGTTCTTCCAGTTGTGGGAAGCCCTCTATTTATTGGTCTCAGTTAAAACCTTTGCAAGTCGTCATATCAGTATAGTATTGAGTTTGGCGTGTAACAATGGATGAGACAATTCTCCAGTGTTTAATATATCCATTCCATACCCATTGTTTGGTCACTTTGGCTGGTCCATATTCCAGACAAAATAAGGTTATGAAAATGTTGACATAATTTTAACATGTTCTGGAATACCCTGGCTTTGCCTCCTTGCAATAGTTTTGCTGAGACTACATACATGTACATGTGCATCATAACGTTTGCAGTTTAGAAAGTAAAAAAAAACTGTGACTTTCGTACAGACATTGGACAGTATTTCATTGTATACAAACCAGACCACATGACCAGGTTTCTTACCATTTTCTTTGTTTCCAATCTGTTGTCAAGAAACCTTTATGGCCAGAGGAGATCTTTAAAATAGTTCCAAAGATATGTATTCCATGTCAGTAATGATTCTGTGCAGCGAGTGTTGTAGACTCCTATCTTTGATAACCAGCACAAAAGTTCAATGGATTCCACTCCATGAGAAGAACATTCAGCACTAATGAATCTCAAAATCTTAAACTGAATGAAGAGACATATTTTTAGATCCTAATATTAATTGTGAGTGTTTTGCAAATGGAGATCTTAAGTTTTCTGGCATGTTTTATTTTTATTGAAAATTCTTCCAGAAAATACCCTCCGCTTTTACTTCCAGAGACCCTTTCACCAAACACTAAATCCTGCCTTGTAGAATTATAGATTTTTCGTTGTCAGAATGATTATAAATGTCTGTTTTATCCCTAACTTTCTTCAGATTTGATACACAGATTTTCATACTTTCAGTATTACCTATTTTTTTCCTAAAATCCTTTTCAGCAGGTTGCGGATAATGTTGTCAGACCATCCTAAATTATTATTACGTTAAATTGATGTTTTACGTCACACTTGAGGCTATTTCACTTTAGCTTTAGCCTGGACGGAACCCCCTGACCTTAGGCGAGTACCTGGCAACTGTTCAAATTTAGCAAGAAATCGTCTCATTTCTGAGCCAGTGGCTGAAAAATCTATTATCGTAGGAAACCATAGTCTTATAAAGAAATGGTATTAGTGAACAGGTATTTAATGTTGTAATAAGATAATTTAATTAGTAGATCCACCAGATATATATTTAAGAACACTAAAACACATGGGCAAAGGGGAAATCTATACATGTATGTATTGCCACAATTTCATACAGAAGTGAACAGCCCTCGACCGATTTATTATATATTGTCCTTGTGGTAATAATAGTCCAAATTGATTTCAGTCTTCAAGGAAAGGAATGTCTTTACTTCTGCTTTATGAATCTCAGTTTTTATAGTGGGAATAGATCTTCAGAAAGCCCCTTAAGAAAATTCTTTGTTTGTGGATAATGACTTTCTTCTTAAACCATCTGATATTAATTCTACAAACTCATATCTTTGATTGCTGGCGGCAAAGGACCTGCAATGAACTTCTACTACAGAACAATTTTAAAATAAATGTTTTTTTAGGAATAATTACTATCAGACATTGCTTATATACTAGTACAACAATGTCTTGACAATTTTCATTAATTTCACAATTCAAATTGTGACTGTTGAATAGTCCTTCACTGACAGAATTGAGAAAAAAACATTTTTTCGGGGAATCAAACAGTTTCTATAATGGAGATCATTCTGTGGTAGAGCCTGGTTTGTTTCCAAACTGACAGTACAGTATTCACAGCGTTACAGTTAGAATCAAGTCAGGTTACAAGGTGTAATGATAGACGGGGTTCAATTGATTTATTTCTTTTTCAGCTGTCTTTAAGTCATTGGTGTTCTATAGGTCTGTCAATGGAAGAGAAATAACTAATTTATCTTTAAGAGTCCAGATATTTTTGTTCCCAGTAGTCCTCAAAGAAATAGAGTGGAGAAAAACTCAAGCACATTCAGTCATCCACAAGACAAATTTTCCATCATTTACTTCAATGTAAACTACCCTATGAATTTGGGGAAATATACTAGTTCCTTGGATTTTAGTGGGATAGCAGTAGGGGCTGATGAAAAACACAGTTTCTCTCAAAGTGTCTCTCAACTACACCTTTAAAATGAAATAATTTTGGTTTTAAAAAAAAGAATGACACAATGAATTTTGTCGTCAGTAAAACTTTATTGTTTTATTTCTTGGTAACCATCTTGTCAAAGTTGTAAAACAGAAAATTCAATCTCCATCCACAAAATTGCCACAATAAACACAGAATTAAAAGCAGCTTGTTCCATTTTCTGCTCATAATACATGCTTTTTTAATACATTTCTGCTCATAATACACGGTAATGAAAATCACTCAGTCTGACCAGTCATTGAGTATCTACCTGTATATGATTTTATACAATTCAGCTCTGTGGAGTTTATAGACAATTCAACTTGCAATGTATGAAGCTTTCATATTGGTTGTGTGAAGATGTTTTTGAAGTATCCAGTGGTCAGACGAGCTGTCTTGTTTGTGTCTGTCTTTATTTCCTTGGTAGAAATCCTTTAATAGCATTTAGCTGTAAGATCTTTCTCCTGGATCAATGTCACAGTCTACTGAGCTATAGATTGGTATGATCATGCTGATGATTAGACCATGCTATCAGCTTAACTATCCCACCCTGACGTTAACGCTAGAAATTATCACCATACAGATTACCATCCTACAAGTGTGGATCACCAATTAGACATTTTATTGTCTTCTAGCAGTTGACTTTAACCATTTATCTAAGTTCTTCTATTTGTGGGAAGCCCTCTATTTATAGGTCTCCGTTAAAACCTTTGCAAGCCGTCATATCAACTAATGATAAATATAGTATTGGGTTTGGTGTATATCAATGAATGAGAAAATACTTTATTTAATTTTCTTCAATTACAGTTAGCAGATTTCTGGCTGAAGAAAAATATCGCCTAGAAATGTAATTATTGAATACGAAATTCTTTCATGTTAATCTAAAAAATATTGGTCAGAGGTATCTTTTTAAATTTTTCAATCTCATTAAAATTCTACAAATTTAATTTCTGACCAGATGTCACATAATCTCGAAGATAACTTGCAAGCCCTACTAATTATTTGTAGTTTTTGTTCTTCAAATTGTATTAAGAATAAGTTTGGCTTACATGTACAGATAGGTCTGATTATTTCACATTAGGTATTCCAGCTCTTTGGAATATGCCTTTTGGCTCTAAATGAGACCAGACATGGAAGTTTCTCTAAAAGCCTGGATTGTGATTTAGGTTGAAATCAGTCTGTGGTCAACACAATAGATTAACTTCCAGTACTGTTTTGGGGGAAAGCTCTTGTAGAAGTCAAGTGCTGTGGCTGTAGGGAAGTCTGAACTAATCTTAATTGCCTTACCGCAGGAGTCCATCATCCTACAAGACTGTATTAAGGTGATGTTTTTAGGACCTCATAAAAGACAGTCATGTCTGAAACCTGTGGGTTTAAGAGATATTTTTCATCAAAGTTTATATTGGGTAGCTGACATAAAACCAAGATTTCCAATAGACGTTTCTCTATGTCTCATTTTTATCAATCATAAGGAAAAAATGTCTGCAAGGTAATGGTGGAAGTGGCAGGTACAGTTTGGTTCAGTGAGGTTTATAGAGATTGGTAGTATGGCTATGTGGCTCATTTTTCATGAGTCGCGTCAATGAAATGAAAGAAATAATAAGCAGGGCTTAAGTCCTAGAAATGTCATATGATATCTTATATTGGATTTATTACACATTTACCATTTATAATATCTTTCCGTCCATATTAAAAGTCCAGATAGACTGAAAAAAGATCAATAAAATGTGTGCTTTTCGACTTCTGTTTATATAAATTTATGAACACTTAAACACACGGGCACAGGGAAAATCTTGTCTTAAATAATCACGGAGACAAGTAGAATTTTCTCGATGACCATTGGTAGCTTGCCTCAGCCCCAATGGACTGCTGAATGGAGGCTGTGCAACGCGTTTTGTTTGGGAATTCATTTCGTCTTTGTTTAGGTTATGAGATCCGTGTGGGCTTGCCTCCTTAGCTGCATGTGTGGTGCATTCTCAACTATTGGTTCACTGACAACAACAATAGCAGCAGGGAATTCCTTAAATAACTTTAATAATTTAAAATTTATTTGTATAGAGGAAAATGTACGTCATCTGACATTGATTACTTACTTATATTTCTACTAATTTGAGCATCAATGAAAAATAAAAATAAACTTAGATGATGTGTCTTTTAAATACTGGTAAGCCTTTCTGGGACTATTTTCTCCGGAAAATAAAGGACACCGTTTTCTGCAATACGAGAAGTAAATGATACAGATCCACATTTAAGATCTACAAGTACATGTATGTACAATTTCAGGTAGAAGTTAAATTTGCTCTAACTAATGTGGTAGATCTTTCAAAATTATGCTCTTCTGAAAGGCAATGACTGCCCACTGCATTAGTGAGGAGACATCTTCAGTACATTGTATTTGACTACTACAATACACACTATATCCGCACCAGCTTTATATTCATTGTTTTAGTGGCATTTAGAAGTTGAATTGTCAATAAACACGGGGTTGGTATGGATAACAAACTTCTTCGTTTATTTTTCTGACGACGTTTCGGTGTAGATACTAACACCTTTTTCATAAAAAATGAATGTTGAAACTTAAACAAAAAGTGGGTTCCCTCAGTATGGGTTACCCAGCTACCCTCACCTATCCAAGTGGAAGGGTTATCAGAATTTATAACATTTGAGAGATTAGAAAATTGATAATTTGGACACCCTGATCAATAAAAATCGATTTTTAAAAAATGTAAATTTGGACTAGCTGGTACAAATTTCTGGCTAACTGCCTGTACGTTGGAGAATTTATCCTGGTACAAATTCTTTGGGAATATTGTTTTTTATTTAGAAATTTGAATATAATGTTTGTTGGTATTTTGCAGTGATATCTGTACCTCAGCAGGTAGCTGAGAGGCTGGAACCAAGTGATGATTCCTCTGGACCATCTCTTATAGATTACTCTGAAAGACGTCCCCTCCCCATCTCTATTCCAGATTATCAAACCATTGAAAATGGCGGAGAGAAATTTGTGGTGAGATATTTTTACCTCCATTATTGTATCCTGTTAATTTTTTCTCGCTTTTATTATTTATTTATTTTTTGGTAAAGATAGAAGTGTTCAGGTTTCCTTGTGTATCTTTTTTTTAGAGAAAATTTGATGTATTCTGGAGCGTATTTCACAAAGCATGATCTAAACATAAGTTTTTAACAGAACACTCCTAGCCATTTTCATCTATAGTATATTTATGATCACTTAAACACACGGGCACAGGGAAAATCTTCTTGTCTAAACAGAGCTACAATGTATAGCCATTAATATATTTGTATTTAGCATGGGTTAACTAGCCATTACAGTGATGTTGTCAACATAGCTTTGTTTCTGACTGTGGCTTTTCCGAAAAGAATCGTCTCATAAGATGGAAGTCTTTGAAACACCTTATTTAAAGAGAGTGCTAGTATTTTCAAACACAACGGCCAAAATTATGGTGCTTAACTTAGCTTTCTCTGTAATTCTAAAGTTGTTATTTGCAAACTATGGCATATCCAACACTGACAGCCAATTGATCTTTCAGCAATCAATGGCTGGTATGTTGTGGCAAGCTGAGAAGGTCTGCAAAAACAGAAAACATAATCAGGCAAATTACACAGATTTTAGAACAGTCATTTGTCAGAACCTAAACACCTGTTGGAGAAAATTGGAGTCAGCGGAAAGTGACACCCGAAAATTACCACTGTATAAGGCACTTACGTGTGAAATTAGCTTCTTGTCTTGCTGTAGTAGCTTGTTATCCCAAATATAGGCCGGGTGTGTTACCATTATGTTTATATTGATATATGTGTTATGCTTCGCTTAAGATTACTTCTCTTCTAAGTTCAAGTGACCAGGTTCAGTGGAGGAGGAAACCATGTTCTTTTTTCTGGAGGAAAGCCCAACCTAAAATATGGCTTCAATATCCTTCTGCCTCGTGTTGATTGCCAACCCGAAAATTATTGAAGGAAATTTTCTCTTGGACTAAGTTACTTCCTGAATAACATACATTCTCAATACCGACTTTTGTTTTAGTTTGACTGGTCTTTTAAATTAAATAGATTATAAACAAATTACAACGTTATTGAGATTAGTGTCTGGGAAAAGAAAAGCCATACTTATTTATCATAAGAGACTATAATCATCATATGGTAAAAACTTCCAGGATAACTGGGGGAAAAGGGCAAGCAGTTTATACTGGTTGTAACCTACTGCTAGGACATGCAAAGCTATGTATATGGAGAATTTCTATAAAAATCTAGAATGTATATCTTAAGCATACAAAAAGTTAAGAAATATTTCCATAATTGGTATAAAAGAAATGGTGAAACAGATCAGAAGGCAAAAAATAATATATCTAAAAATCCATCCAAACACTTTACGTTATGAGTTTGTAAATTTGTTGTTATATAATAAATTGATGGAAATTAGTTGGGATTGACAATTCTTGGCCCAGTTCCCAGTATTCATAGATCAATGTTCGGTAATAACACTGAACATAACATGGTAGGCATTGAAACGGTTATTCATGCAACAAAAAGAAGGAAAATGTTATTCTGCTGATGTGCTTGGTTTTGAAGAATCAAGCTATGTCGAGAGGCAGTAAGGCAACTTTTACTCAAGTGATTTGCACTTCTGTATCATTTCTGACAACTCAATAGTTACCATAATTATATACCAGGAATCTCTGTTTTCTGAATTGATAGACAAATTAATGAGCGTGTACTTTTATAATGTCATACTCTATTACAGATATTTTCTGTCAGTATAAGAGACATATGTATAGTAGTGTGCAAATATTGTCTCATATATTTAATATGTCTTTGATATTTTAATCTTACGATTATCTTTTTAATTTAGAAATGGACAATTTTGTCCACATTTGATTTGTTTTAATTTACTACCATAGCCATATAAGATGTATTTCATATTATCTGCATGTCTAGTATAGAGGGTGAATATCTATGTACCTAAAAATGGGGATAAGAGAGCATTTCATATCTTAAAAAACTGAATTACAACTAATGTTTTAGGGAAATATTCTATTTTTGAAAAACAGGATAATTGTTCCAATTGACCGATTGCTTGATGACGTCACTTGGAATTTACGCGCAAAGCATTCCGGGGGATTGAGGGATGTTAAAATAATTTTAACATATGGCGGAAGAAATAATACTGTATCAAGGAGAAGAAAACGTAAAGGGCGTAAAATTACCAGAAAACTGTGTGGATAAAAACAGGTTATGTCATCAATGTTTTCCAAAAAGTGACATCTTGCTAAGTACCAATAAACAAAATGGCGAACTGAGGTATATTTTACCCAGAAAGCTTTGCGTAAATCTATGTGACGTCATCAGGCTCAGCGGTAATTAATAGAAAGGTCATTACATGTGTTTTTAAATTTATAGCCCCAGAAATGTTTAATTCTAGATTGTTAGCCAAAGGGATAGAATCTATCCCTTTCTATCCCCCCCCCCCCCTTCTTAAACTGGAAACATTGCCATGGAAGTGAAGCAATCTTCAGTGTAAGATAGCACTTCAATCAATCAATCAATCAATCATGAAATGAGTTTAATGGTTTAATTTGTTTTGAATAACACTAACAGCTGGAATGCCCTTCTGACACAATGTTTGACACATGTACAAGATAGCATGGTTCGATTTCTAGATTCTTAATTTCCATCCGTGTGCTATTTTTGACTTCTTCCCTGATATATCTGAATAATTACTCTGCATACATGTATATGAAATGGGACAGAATATCCCGGTCCATTGTGTAAGGCTAGGACAGAAATTATTTGGTGAAATGAAAGGAATTTATGAGAACAATCTCTCTTCCCACTACAGACTTGTCAAAATCAGTGATAAAATACCCCCATAGCATTGATTTATTTGGAATTATATTTAACCTGTGTAATGTCTCCAGATACAAGCGGAGCCGCTAAGCATTCAACTTTTAAGAAGAAACCATCATTTATGTGAGCTAAATCTTTTCAAAGCCGAGGCATAGTCTCTCAAGCTGACACAAGCCTTTCATCCAGGTTGAAAATTCCACTCGGTCAAAAAAAAACAAAAATCAGAGTTTGTTTTTCAATTATTTCTAAGTTGCCATATGCGTAAAGGTCTATTTGTAATTTTGTAAGCATTGCTATCTACTTGTTTGCCCTGTCATTGCATCCAAGTGACAAGGAGGGCTTTCATTTTCTGCCAATATGTTGATAGTTCTTCTTTTAAAGTGGCCTGAGCTGCCAAAATGTTGATATTTTGACGTTAAAACAGAATGTTGAAATTATTGGCTATTTTTCTAAAGACATATAATTCAGAAGCTTTTTAGTGCTTCTAGTCTCGAAAATGTACGATAAAGTGTTGATGTAAACTAACTTTGGCTTAGAATGATTGAATGGTCGTCTCGGTTATTTAAATTTTCTTTACTTTTCGAACACGTTTTCGGTTCGTACAGGTCACACACTGTAAGGATTTTCCTCGTTGCAATGCCAATCATTTAGTTTTTCGATGGCCTTTAAAGCCTCTTCCTGTCGTGACGATCAGAAATTATGAATAAAATGTGAATTTTTGGCAGCTCATGCCACTTTAAAGAAATGCAAATATGAAGCTTTCTGGTGACATCAGGCTGTATGTTACGGTAGAGCTTGGATTCATTGAATGATTGATTGGTGTTTTACGCTGCGCTCAAGATTATTTCACTTATATAGCGTAATTTCCAGATCTAGTGGCGAAGGAAACACATCCTATAATTAACAACAGCTCTCCTTCCCCAAAACATGTCAAAATTGTGTATAATTAGATTAGGCATTTAGAAGTTTTTCTTATACGTAAAAATGTCTAGATGAAAAAGTTGGTTATTATTAAATCAACAAGTTGTTATCAACAAAAAGCTTCTCTAGTTTTTCCTTGACTTGGTTATGTCCATATTAAATCTGTACATTGTTAGACTGGGGGGAGACGTGGAAGCCTTACAGCATTCCCCATTATACTATCTCATTCAGGTTTTAGTCTTTTCTAAGCCGCTGCCGTATCTTAATTTCCCCGAGGGTATTGACATATTTCTGAGCACAGATGAAAGTAAACAGAAAGATGATCACTTGCCTAAGTGAAACCATAGTACTGTAGTTTCATTCAGGGCATATTCCACAAGTCTTCTGTATCATTACATGAAGGTGATCCAATGATAAGCCAAGATAAACTGAAATTCCCATAGATGAAGCTAGAACTGCTATTACTACGTTGTTCTGGCTTGTATTGGAATAAAGCATGTATTACATGTAAATAGGCAGTCGTAGAACATTATATTTTACTGTCCTGTTATATTAAAGTGGCATGAGCTGCCAAAATGTTCATATTTTGACGTTAAAGCAGAATGTTGGAATTATTGGCTATTTTCATCAAGACGTATAATTCAGAAGCTTTTTTTGTTCTTCTAGTCTCGAGAATGAACGATGAAGTATTGTTATGAACTAACTTTGGCTCAGAATGAATGAATGGTCGTCCCGGTTATTTAAATTTGTTTAGGCAAGATACTTGATAGATTTTCCTCATTCCAACGCCAATCATTTAGTTTTTCGATGACCTTCAAAGCCTCTTTAATACTGTCGTGCCGATCAGACGTTATGAAAAAAGAGTGAATTTTGGCAGCTCATGTCACTTTAACAAGCAGTTTTCAGGTACATCATACTACACAGACATCACAAAAATAAAACTTTAAATTTATAAAATTATAACTAAGCCCTAGCATTTAGATTGATTTGTTGATGCATGGTTTTCATCTGGCTGTGTTTCCAGGTTACGTGTAGGAGAAACCGGGTAACGGCTTAGAGACAGTCTCACCGGATAATGCAAATATATAACCTAGATTTTAACTGCTTTACTTCGCCCTTTAGGTGTTGCACATATATTGTTTGTTCTGATTGTTTTATTTTAAAAATTACATGTAATCGTGTTGTGTCTTTTAAAAGTGAATTTCTCTGTTTTTAGGTGTATAATATATATTTGGCTGGACGACACTTATGTTCAAGGCGATATCGAGAATTTGCAGTGATTCATACTCAGCTCAAACGGGAATTCCCCGATTTTAATTTTCCCAAAATGCCGGGCAAGAAGCTCTTTACCCTCTCAGAACAGCAGTTGGATGCCAGGAGGAGAGGGCTAGAACAGTATTTAGAAAAAAGTAAGTGATACAAAATTTAAAAAACAAAGTGATACAAAATTTTGAAAAAACAAAAAAAAAAAAAAAATGTAAATGCTACAAAATTAAGACAAAAAGTAAGGGATACAAAATTTGTAATAAGTAACTAATACAAAAATGTAGACAACATTAAGCGTTGCAAAAAAGTGATACAAAATTTATAAAAAGTAAGTGATTCAAAATTTATAAAAAGTAAGTGATTCAAAATTTATAAAAAGTAAGTGATTCAAAATTTATAAAAAGTAAGTGATACAAAATTTATAAAAAGTAAGTGATACAAAATTTAGAAAGTAGTAAGTGACAACAAATTTAGGAAAGAATTAAGCGATACAAAATTTACAAAACAATAAGGGATTTCAAATTTAGAAAAAAGTAAGTGACTGTGCATAGTGCCTTGAATGCTGATACTGATACAAACCTCCCATCGAAACTGAAATAATCTTGAGGGTGTTATAACACATGGTATTCCAAACCTTAATTTGAACTGAGGTTGATTTATTTACTTGTAATTGGTCCTAATCAATACCTGAGGACGCCATTTTGGATCAACTTATTTCTAGACATCATATACCATGCTCTTGAAGTCTTAACAGGGTTTTTACTAGCTTTTTTGCCTAAGGCATACATGTACATTGTACAATGTATCTTGTGTGTTTTTTGGGCTAACTTGTTTAGATATACTTTCTCAATGGCAACCCATATTTCTTCCCTCAAACAAATCCCAATAATAAACAAAAAATTAACCGAAAGGATGTTCAATGTGATCTGAACAATAACAAACAAACATAAGAGAAAATTATTTTATCATTTTGCTGTCTTGATGTTATTTCATTAAGGGAAGGGTTAGGTGGTGATAAAGTGAGTGAATGAGGGAAGATTTAACATTTCTTTCAACATTCCCTTCACTGCGTTACTGTTGATGTTGTACTTGTTATTTCATTTGGTAGATGTTATTTCAGTATGTTGTACTTGTTATTTCATTTGGTAGATGTTATTTCAGTATGTTGATATTTCATTTGGTAGGTGTTATTACAGTATGTTGTACTTGATATTTCATTTGGTAGATGTTATTTCAGTATGTTGATATTTCATTTGGTAGATGTTATTTCAGAATGTTGATATTTCATTTGGTAGATGTTAATTCAGTATGTTGATATTTCATTTGGTAGATGTTATTTCAGTATGTTGATATTTCACTTGGTAGATGTTATTTCAGTATGTTGATATTTCTTTTGGTAGATGTTATTTCAGTTTGTTGATATTTCATTTGGTAGATGTCATTTCAGTATGTTGATATTTCATTTGGTAGAGGTTATTTCAGTATGTTGATATTTCATTTGATAGATGTTATTTCAGTATGTTGATATTTCATTTGGTAGATGTTATTTCAGTATGTTGATATTTCATTTGGTAGATGTTACTTCAGTATGTTGATATTTCATTTGGTAGATGTTATTTCAGTATGTTGACATTTCATTTGGTAGAGGTTATTTCAGTATGTTGATATTTCATTTGATAGATGTTATTTCAGTAACTGTATGTTGATATTTCATTTGATAGATGTTATTTCAGTATGTTGATATTTCATTGATATATGTTATTTCAGTATGTTGATATTTCATTTGGTAGATGTTATTTCAGTATGTTGATATTTCATTTGGTAGAGGTTATTTCAGTATGTTGATATTTCATTTGATAGATGTTTTTTCAGTATGTTGATATTTCATTTGATAGATGTTATTTCAGTATGTTGATATTTCATTTGATAGATGTTATTTCAGTATGTTTATATTTCATTTTGTAGATGTTATTTTGGTATGTTGATATTTCATTTGGTAGATGTTATTTCGGTATGTTTATATTTTATTTGGTAGATGTTATTTCGGTATGTTGATATTTCATTTGGTAGATGTTATTTCGGTATGTTGATATTTCATTTGGTAGATGTTATTTCGGTATGTTGATGCTTCATTTGGTAGATGTTATTTCGGTATGTTGATGCTTCATTTGGTAGATGTTATTTCGGTATGTTGATGCTTCATTTGGTAGATGTTATTTCGGTATGTTGATGCTTCATTTGGTAGATGTTATTTCGGTATGTTGATGCTTCATTTGGTAGATGTTATTTCGGTATGTTGATATTTTATTTGGTAGATGTTATTTCAGTACATTCTTGTTTTTATGTTATTTTAGTATGTTTATTTTATTTTCAATATGTTGATGTTATTATACCCCTCAGTACATGAAGTGTAAATGATGGGGGTATACTGGTTTCAGCTTGGCTGTCCATAGTACAACACTCCATTTCAGAGCATAACTCGACAACTCATCATTCAATTTTCTCCAAATTTTATTTATAGCTTCTACACCATGAGACCTCGTTAGGATTGTTTTTGGGTCATGTGCAGCTACAGGTGGTGCCACCTATGAATGTAACTCGTAGAAAAAAGATCACATTCTTTATTTCTGGAGCATAACTTGAAACCGTCTTGTTAATTTTTCTCCAAATTGTATATAAATGTATAGCTTTGCCTTCTGTGCCAAGAGACCTTACTTGGGATTGTTTTTGACTCATGTTGGACTACATACAGGTGGCACCACCTATGACCGTCCGTCCATAACACAATCGTTTCCAGAGCATAACTTGAATACGCAACCTTCAATTTTTGTTGATGTGATTTCAGTATGTTGATGTTATTTCAGTATGTTGATGTTATTTCAGTATGTTGATGTTATTTCAGTATGTTGATATTTCAATAGCTAGATCACTATGTTGATGTTTTCAGTATGTTGATGTTCAGTATGTTGATGTTATTTCAGTATGTTGATGTTATTTCAGTATGTTGATGTTATTTCAGTATGTTAATGTTATTTCAGTATGTTGATGTTATTTCAGTATGTTGATGTTATTTCAGTATGTTGATGTTATTTCAGTATGTTGATGTTATTTCAGTATGTTGATGTTCAGTATGTTGATGTTATTTCAGTATGTTGATGTTATTTCAGTATGTTGATGTTATTTCAGTATGTTGATGTTCAGTATGTTGATGTTATTTCAGTATGTTGATGTTATTTCAGTATGTTGATGTTATTTCAGTATGTGCAGTACGAGTGATAGGAGACTGTGACATGATGCAGGATTTCCTAGCATCAGGAGAAAATGATACAGTGAGTTGACTTGTTTCAGTATGGTGTAAAACTCCTATGAGATCATTAAATATCTGCACTTACCCTGTACTTTGTGACTTCTAATGCTGCTCTTTAATCACCCTACTGTGTGTTGAATGAAAGGTTGATCACCCTATGTGCATTGGTCGATCACCCTATATGCATTGGTCGATCACCCTATATGCATTGGTCGATCACCCTATACGCATTGGTTGATCACCCTATACGCATTGGTCGATCACCCTATATGCATTGGTCGATCACCCTATACGCATTGGTCCATCACCCTATGTGCATTGGTCGATCACCCTATATGCATTGGTCGATCACCCTATATGCATTGGTCGATCACCCTATACGCATTGGTTGATCACCATATACGCATTGGTCGATCACCCTATATGCATTGGTCGATCACCCTATACGCATTGGTCGATCACCCTATATGCATTGGTCGATCACCCTATACGCATTGGTCGATCACCCTATACGCATTGGTCAATCACCCTATACGCATTGGTCGATCACCCTATATGCATTGGTCGATCACCCTATATGCATTGGTCGATCACCCTATACGCATTGGTCGATCACCCTATATGCATTGGTTGATCACCCTATATGCATTGGTCGATCACCCTATATGCATTGGTCGATCACTCTATATGCATTGGTCGATCACCCTATACGCATTGGTCAATCACCCTATATGCATTGGTCGATCACCCTATATGCATTGGTCGATCACCCTATATGCATTGGTCGATCACCCTATATGCATTGGTCGATCACCCTACATGCATTGGTCGATCACCCTATATGCATTGGTTAATCACCCTTTTGTTGAATTATCAATCACCCTATGTTGAATTGTCGATCACTCTACGTTGAATGGTCGATCACCGTGTGTGGAAGGTCAAACCTGTCAATACCACCACACAAGTAAAATAATTTTTTGTGCAATGTTAACCTTATTTCCTCCATTCTAAATTTTGTGATCCCCATAAAAGCCCGATACCTACAGTTGGAATGATCTTGGATGAGATTAAGAACACAAAGCAAACAATATTTACCCCCGAACTAAGTTTACATCTTTCTTTTAAATTCAAAATTTTTTGTATTGTTATTTTTTTTCAGGATAATGGTAGTAATGATGTTGAATTGAAAGTGTTATTACCTGACCGAGGTCTCTGTGTAGTGACAATAAAAAGGAATGACAATACTGATATGGTTTATAAGGTAACTAAAGATCTTCTCATACAGGAGTTGGTTAAAGTGATCGAGCTATGATAAAAATAAAAAAATAAAAAGTATATAACCCATGAATTACAGTCATCAAATAGTTAATTTGTCAAACCATTTTGGTTGAAAATTCTTTTAGTGATATCTTCAAAGGCCTTCAGTGATGTGCAAATAGCTTCTGTATGTGGAAGACTTGCCAGGTGCTCGTTTAAGGTTAGGGATTTCCTCCCCCACTAAACCTGGCAATGCCACCATATAAGTGAAATAATCTTGGGTGCGGCGTAATGCATCAGTCAATCAACCAAATGGCCCCTGTAATATAGCATTGTGAAATCTCCTTTATTGATACAGATTTGTCTCCCTTTAAACACAGTTTCTACTGCAGAAACCAGACAAGATCTCAATTATAGGCATAGAGGCAAACATACAGTTATTGTATTTCATCACAGAAAACAGCCATGAACCATAAATAAAACGTCTGTTCTTTTCTAGGCTGTCGTATTGAAGTTGAAGTTAGATGAAGCAACCGCTCATTATTTTTATTTGTTTGAAACTGTCGAGTATAATTTCGGTATGTACCAAATTTATTAAGATCTCGTGGACATCAAAACATTTGAATTCTTTCTGCATTGAACACTTTCAGTCTCTACACTTACTGAAATTTAACTTAATATACCTCTATCAAAAGCTGAACATTCCATATATTTAGACCTTCAGGTATTATGAATTTAGAATTTTAATTTAACTTTCAAAATGCTTGTCTACTTATATTAAAATGTTAAATATTGTAAAAAACTTTCTTAGACTATTCAACATAGATAAATTCATGTAGATATTGTTGATATCTTTTATTTTTTCAGAGCGGAAATTACAGACCATGGAGCTCCCCCATAATATTTATATCCAAAACTATAGTACGGCCACTCCCACATGTATAGCCCTTAGGAAGTGGGTATTCACACTTACAAAAGAATTAACATTAAATTCCTGTGAAACAGCCGTCAACTTTCTTTTCTGGCAGGTACAAATCTACAACTTATATCTTGCTTACTTTCTATGATTTTTAAGGATGCTTGAATTTATTATTCTGTAAATATTTAATACTAAATATTTATTACTTTGGTTGCTTGGAATGATGAAGGTAATCTTCATCTTGGTTTAAGATGAATCCTATATACAGTATGTGAATTAGAATGTGTGAAGAATTTTACTATGTGACAAAGCCTTTGTTTCAAAATAAAAACCAATTTCTTGAAGCATCAAACATAAGATTATATATTAGAATGAAATGTAATCAGTTATGACTCTTTTGAATGATGATGATGTTGATATGGGTTTACAGGCTGTGGATGAAGTTAACAGAGGTCACATCTTGGCAGGAGACAAACTTTATGAATTAAAGGCTTTACAAGAAGCAAATAAACCATTAGAGGTCAGTTTGAGAGACTCCTTGTTGTGTATAGTTACCCTGGTTAATTTAAAGTATAAATCTGTGGCGGGTTGTTTGTGTGAATAACTGGTTGTTAAGACGTTACTGGTTTGTTAACACTTGAAGATAACAGTGAAGATAACAGTACTTTCAAGAAGCAGCCCCTCAACCATAACCATTATGCCACGTTTCACTTAAAAGAACATTTCACATAGTTTTTGGCTTTTATTTTAAACAAAGACCTCTTTTTGGATAAAAAACTACCTTCAAAAACCACTAATAGCCAAAAGTATAGAATTAATAATTTTGAAGTGGTTACTTTGTGAAATTTTGGGCCACAATTATCTTTATCTGACATATATTGTAGTTTTTGTTTCTTCTTGAATTTCAGTATTTGAAAATAGCCCATCGACTGGAAGGTTACGGTGAAGTTACATTCCCTCATTGTGCATGTGACTCACGTAAAGATGGTCACGTGATCGCAACATTAGGTCTAGAAAATTTTAAATTACAAGCATGTAAAGAAGATGGAACAGCTGAGGTAAGTGGACAGATCTGAAAATCAGGAAGGAAAATATTTCCCCAATTTGAGATTTTAAAACTTGAAAAGTTTGAGTTTAAACTTTTTTTGAGACTTAAAAAGTTTAAACCTCAACATTCATCCTATTAATCTTCAACGATCTTCACCGGTCTGTCTGCTATTAAACCATTTCACTGGGCCGCCGTATGTGGATGCCAGGTACTCACCAAAGGTCGGGGGTTTCCTCTGGGCAATGAGCCCGGTTTCCTCCCCCGTTAAACCTTGCAACGCCGCCATATAAGCGAAATGATCTTGAGTGCGGCGTAAAACACTAATCTATCTACCTATTAAACCAGACAGCTTTGTCATACGAGATAGGCTTCCTAAAAAAACAATGAACTAAAGAATGTTTTTATTGTGATAGCAATGAACTAGGGGAAGGTTGTATTGTTTCCTTTAGACAAATGGTTTTTTAATGTGTATCTCCGTTTAAAACAGCAACTCTGAAGAGCAAGAGGGAAAATAATATTAAGTGTGGACTAAACCCTTACATAATGATCAAGATAACACTATATACATGTAGCTGGCATCTGAGTAAGTTTTCCCCACTCAATTGCTGTATGTGGAAGAGTTGCTGGGTACTCTCCTAAGGTCAGGGTTTTCTCCCAAAGTTAACTTGGCAACACTGCCATATACATACAAGTGAAATAGTTTTGAGTATGGTGTAATCAACCCATGAATCAGTCATAGATAGCTGACCCTGACTTATCACTGGCATTTGTAGTCCCCCTTGAAAGACAGATAGGGTGAAAAAGAAACTGACAATCTTCTTATGTTACAGTCACAAGTAATAGAATTTCAATGGAAGGATGTGGTACGATATGACGTTGATGAGGAGGGCGTGTCATTTAATTTTGAATATAACCGACCAGGGAAGAAACCTAGGCTGGTGAAAATCTTCTCACCATATGTAAGTTCATACAGTCTCATAATAATTTCCTTTCTTTCATTTTACTTCCCAATAAAACATGGTGCTTAACTTTTTGTGTTTTTTTTGACAGTCTTTCGTTTTGTTGAAATTTGGTTGTTCCCCAACCGTGAGCGATGGCAGCAATTCAAAATGATATACAATGATTTTTTTATTCTGTGAAAGATAATGTATTATTTGAAATATTGAGCAATCTGTGTCAGTTTGTACATAAATGTAACAAGGTTAAAATTCATCAGAAGTCTAATCATGATAAACTCCTTCTTCCAGTTTAACTATTTACATGACTGTTTTGAGAGAATTTATGAAGAAATGGAAGGTGAAAGTGAGGTAAGGTCTTAATTCCCTGATATTCTTATTGATGTATAGTACCTTTTTAATTGATTGGTTGATTGATTGATGTTTTAAGCAGTACTCAAGATTATTTCACTTATTTTGTGATGCTGTCAGGTATATTGCGGGAGGGATCCGGGCTCTTGGCCCAAAGGAAATCCCCCCTGTCCATCTGGGACTGAGGGACGATCACTCTAACCCACTAGACCACCAAGGCCCTAGTACCTTTTTAAGGCTGCCAACTTCTGATCTTTCTCATGAATTGTCAAAAAAGGGAGTGAGCATTTGAAAATCATTGATGCTGAAATAAAATAAAAAAATAAAAAATAGACTGGCATCTTTAAAGGGATCTTTTTTTATATCTCTTCAGATGATATTTCTGACTCTCAACGTTTATGATTTTGTTAAGTGTTCAGTTTCCCCAGTGTTTTAAATGACATTATTTTTCCCTTGCAGTGTTCCTGATAGGAGCTTTCTACCCATGTATTATAATTGTTTATATTAAGTAGGTAAGTACAGGAAAAATAATATGTTATATATATATATGTTTTTATTTTGTTTTGCCCCTATGTGGAAGAAATGTCAGGTCAGCGAGAGTTTCCTTTTGGCCAAGAGCTTGGTTTCCTCCCCCACTAAACCAGGCAAGGTCACCAAATAAATGAAATAATCTTGAATGTGACGTTAAACATTTATCAATCAATTCATTTTGTTTGTGTAATGTGATTCTTCTGCAGTTTGAATTGCATTGCCTTGAAAAATAATTAAGGCATCACCACTAAGTCAGTTTTTGTGAACAACACAAGCTTTTGACACCTGTGGCGGTGTCTCAATCAGGTGCAATTTCCAAACATGGATATAAATACTAAATAAAAGAAAAAGTAATGTTGCAAATCAATGAAACTGTTAAAAAGAGTAACTACGTGTATGCAGCACAGTATTAATAATATTCCGGCATCCAAATCCAGAAATCAGCTGCACCAAAGCTTGATGTTCTGACTCCTTTAAAATCTTTTTTTCCCACTTACAATGTTACAGATATCATTCAGTGACTGATAATTGTAAAAAAAAAAAACTATTTCATTTTATGTTACCTGATGTGATAGTTTAATTTCATTGTTTTCAGGTCCTCTGACACAGTGGCTTTCCTCGATGCGGTGTGCTGTAATAGATGTGATTTGCCAGTCTGTGTCTTTTGTACAGTGTACATATATACCGGAGAGTCAACCAAAAGGCAACCAAACGTAGATGTGCTTGTGTGCCAACAATACCTAATATGGCTGCCAAATTTAGAATTTGTTCGGAGTCTCTAAATATTTTTATAATTGTGATAAAGTTACCCATAATTCCTAGTCACAACTTGGGCAATTCATGGCTTATACGGACAAGTTACAATGTAGGCATATCTTAGCTACGATTTTAAATCAAAATGTATATATTTATATAATCCAGTGTGTATTTAGCAGGGTGTAAAAAACTGGTGGAGTGATAGTTTAGAATCTGATTTTAATACTAACAAACTCACAACATCTGTATAAAGAGGAACAATCTTACATGTTTGTGCTGCGGTTCAACTCAAATTTTCCTTCTAATTCTGCTATTTTTTCTCAAACTTTTGACTAATTGTTAAGATATATTTTATGGTACTTTCTCTGGGCATATCTACAGATAACAAATGCCTGCCAAACCAAAATGAAGCCCATGTATTGTCTCCCCTTAGTTGAGCCATCAGCACACCAGTTGTATCTTCTCTCTCTCATGTATTGTCTCCCCTTAGTTGGGCCATTCGCATACCAATTGTATCCTCTCTCTCATGTGTTGTCTCCCCTTAGTTGGGCCATTCGCATACCAATTGTATCTTCTCTCTCATGTGTTGTCTCCCCTTAGTTGAGTCATCAGCACACCAGTTGTATCCTCTCTCTCATGTATTGTCTCCCCTTAGCTGAGTCATCAGCACACCAGTTGTATCTTCTCTCTCATGTATTGTCTCCCCTTAGCTGAGCCATCAACACACCAGTTGTATCTTCTCTCTCATGTATTGTCTCCCCTTAGTTGAGCCATCAGCACACCAATTGTATCTTCTCTCTCATGTATTGTCTCCCCTTAGTTGAGTCATCAGCACACCAGTTGTATCCTCTCTCTCATGTATTGTCTCCCCTTAGCTGAGTCATCAGCACACCAGTTGTATCTTCTCTCTCATGTATTGTCTCCCCTTAGCTGAGCCATCAACACACCAGTTGTATCTTCTCTCTCATGTATTGTCTCCCCTTAGCTGGGCCATCAACATACCAATTGTATCCTCTCTCTCATCTATTGTCTCCCCTTAGCTGGGCCATCAACATACCAATTGTATCCTCTCTCTCACTTATTGTCTCCCCTTAGTTGAGCCATCAACACACCAGTTGTATCCTCTCTCTCATGTATTGTCTCCCCTTAGCTGAACCATCAACACACCAGTTGTATCCTCTCTCTCATGTATTGTCTCCCCTTAGTTGAGCCATCAACACACCAGTTGTATCTTCTCTCTCATGTATTGTCTCCCCTTAGCTGAACCATCAACACACCAGTTGTATCCTCTCTCTCATGTATTGTCTCCCCTTAGCTGAACCATCAGCACACCAGTTGTATCTTCTCTCTCATGTATTGTCTCCCCTTAGCTGAACCATCAGCACACCAGTTGTATCTTCTCACTCATGTATTGTCTCCCCTTAGCTGAACCATCAGCACACCAGTTGTATCTTCTCTCTCATGTATTGTCTCCCCTTAGCTGAACCATCAGCACACCAGTTGTATCTTCTCACTCATGTATTGTCTCCCCTTAGCTGAGCCATCAACACACCAGTTGTATCCTCTCTCTCATGTATTGTCTCCCCTTAGCTGAGCCATCAACACACCAGTTGTATCTTCTCTCTCATGTATTGTCTCCCCTTAGCTGAGCCATCAACACACCAGTTGTATCTTCTCACTCATGTATTGTCTCCCCTTAGCTGAGCCTTTCACTCTTCAATCGTTTCTCTCATCATTTTGGCAGCTTGTGCATTTAAGTATTATAATAAAAAAAGCCTGGAAAAAAGATAATTGAAGTTGACATAATATGGTTTTGTTTTTCTATCACATTGGTAGGATGTTTCTAGATATTTGAATGAAGCTTCACATAATTTTCGTTCTGTTGATATCGGTTTGAATTTGACCGATTAAATCTGGAAATAAAATGGTGTAAGAAAGGACGATATCAAAGAATGATCAACCTTTCTAGTACACAATGATATCATTTTCATTCAAGATGGTCATTCATTCATGCCTTTTTTATGGATTATTTTTAAGTGCTGAACTTTATTTAAATATTGTTTTTGTCAAGTTGTATTTATTGCATGGTATTACTTCTCCCTTTTCAGTTCAACTGTATTCAAATCTTGCCCTGCTTTTTAATTAAGAATGTGTTCATTTTTTTATTCACATGTAAATGTATCTCTTTAATTTGACATCATAGTATTGTTATTATTGTTATATTTTGTCTAACATTCCTTAGAGTAGGGATAATTCTAGAAGTTGTAAAAATAATTATTTTGGTCGTAAATTATTTCCCTCCCAATGTGCGTTTCGTTAATATAGCCTTTACCTAATGGGCAAGAAAATGTCATATAATATCTAATTTACAAAGCTGGCGTAAAAATACCCATGGGCCTACAACACGGATTTAGGTTATGGTGACGTAAAACTGTAAGAACTTACACCCTGTTCACAACCAGATTCTGTTCGTAAGACATGCTCTAATATTTTCTTATTGTAGACCATAACACTACAAACTTGACATACACCATTTATTATAAACTCTATCAGCTCAATGTATGCATAACCTAATTTCAAAGTTCCTAAAAACGAATTAATTTTATGTATTGTAATTTTAATTGAACTGGATTAAAGTGGCATGAGCTGCCGAAATTCACACTTTTTTCATAATTTCTGATCATCACGAAAGTAAGAGGCTTTGAAGCCCATCGAAAAACTAAATGATTGTCGTTGGAATGAGGGAAATCAATACAATATGTGGCCTGTACGAACCGAAAACGTGTTCGAAAAGTAAACAAAATTTAAATAACCGAGACGACCATTCATTCATTCTAAGCCAAAGTTAGTTTAAATCAACACTTTATCGTTCATTTTTGAGATTATAAGAACTAAAAAGTCTCTGAATAATACGTAATGAGAAAAATAGCCAACAATTTCAACATTCTGCTTTAACATCAAAATATCAACATTTTGGTAGCTCATGCCACTTTAAAATTAACCCATAAAATCCACCCAGCTTTTCGAGATTCCAGTCAGACTGCCAACTCTGAGTTTAAAGAGTCTAACTTCACCAAACCATTTGATGAAAGATATTATAGAGATTTATTCTTGCATACATTTGCAATCACCCAGGAATTGATCCAATCTACATTATTTAATAAACCTCCAAAAATATCTCTGATGATGCCGATTTCATGCCATTCTACTCCAGAGTTAACCCTTGGGCTCTAGCAGATGTCTAATCAAGAAATGTTTGAAACTCTCTGTAAACGTGGGTTCCATACTAATGAGAAATCATTAAGACATACTTCATGGTGATGCCATAATCATTTCACGTTAGAATTCTAACTGTTGTTATCATTCAACATTATTACTATTTGTTAGCTTTACTCTCCAAATCACCCTATCTATTGTTTGTACTTACGCTTCAATAAGAAAATCTACTCAGATGTATTTTACGTGCCCTAGAAAATATTTGATCTTTATACTAAAACCACTTTGAGCATTTGACCATTATACATATTACTTTCAGTATTCACAAAGCAATAAACTTTTAAATTGGATACTTTTTAAGTCAAAAGTTGTGCACAAAGTTAATGGGATCTATCTTTTCTTTGCTTGGTGGCGCGTGTAACCAAAAAAAAAACATGCGAAAATTAAAGTAACTAAAAGTGGCATGGATGTAGTGGCATTCATACTTGTCATTAACTCTGATTGTTACAACTGTAAAAGGATTTGGAAGATTTTGTAAATTTATAAAAACTACATGTAAATGATTGATGTTGGAATGAGGAAAATCCATGCAATCTGTGTGCTGTACCAGTCGAAATATTGCCTACAAAGTAAACAAAATTCACACATTCTTTATACAGTCTGATTATCAAGACTGTAAGAGGATTTGAAGTGCAACGAAAAACTGAATGATTGATGTTTGAGGAAAATAGCGCTGGAGAAATAAACAAAATGTAAACCAATGGGATGAACATTCATTAGTTCAAAACACCAACTAATTTAACATACATCCTCAAGACCAGTGGCATTACCCTATACCCTAGAGTATCAACATTTTGGCAGCTTATGCCCATTTAATAAGTTGAAAATGTTTGTGCTATTAATATCATGAAATCTATGTTTTGGAATAAAACCAATATTTGCTCACTAGTGACATTCTGTTCAATCATCTATGTACAGTTCCTTGCCTTGAGTTTTGATGTACTGTAAACCTATATATGTACATGTAAATATTTACTATTGCAAACGTCCATTACCCCTGGTATATCTGGTCATTAAAGGATTTATGAACAGGGCTTAAAGCTTGTATATGGACTAAATATATATATTTGAAAAGATAAGTTGAAAGGAAACAAACTCTGTGTTAGTTGCCTGGTAGTCAAAAGAAGACTGAGGAAGAAATATGTATATTTTCCGTAATTAGTTGGAAAAACTGTTTCGAAGATGTACTGACACAGCAGAAGTCGTTTATTGTCACCATTCTGGCGGTACGTAAACAACAGAGTTCACGTTTGTCGTCATATGTCATTGAGCTAATTAACTTTCATAACAATCATAGAGCTCTAAATGTAGCAATGAATTTGGTATGTGCCACGACCGAAGTTCTTGTTCATACTTGTAATGAAAATGATCAACACAAATTGGAAAAGATTGCCCGGGGTTGTTTATAAATACTTTACCTTACAGGCATTGCAGTCTAAATGACAATTTTGTTTGAAAAGTCCAGATCATTGTGGCTATTGGGCACTACATGTACTTCTATTGTTATTGTTTTGGTGTGTAGCCTATCTTGTTAGCTGTTTTTTCTGCAAGATCCCCTGGGGCATGTTTCACAAAGCGGCGTAGAAGTATTTTTTGCGTAACTTGCATACTAACGTATCTCTACAGTATGGGTTGCTATGGCAGTTACATAAAAACTTCTGCTACGCAGCTTTGTGAAACAGGCTCCAGGAATATTCAAGGGAGATAACTCCTATGTCCATGTTAAGAAGCTGTGCTTATTTTCACACAGGTGTGTCTGATATTGTGAATGGGACTGTTTTTTTGCAGTACCAACCTCAATCAATATGAGCAACTAATTAGCATACATGTAGTTTCTCCTTGCCAATCTTAGGTAAAAAAAGTGAAAAATTCAATTTTCAATAATTGATCTATTTTGTATTGTGAATAGAAACTCAATTACTTATGCTGCTGTTTATGTTTTTAAGTGTTTTCCTGCCAATGTTGTTGTGAAAACTTTCAAATGAGTGTCATGCATGTTCCACTTTAATTTACCTGTTGAGCTTGAAGATATATGTGTTGGGTATCATTCATAAAGGGGCAGTAAGTCTCCCGATAATTCAACAATTTTCCAGTTACTACCATTGGGCATTTGCTCGGCCTTTTTAGTTCAAATCGCATTTTCAGTTCTAATTTTGTGTATTTTTTGCTCTGAAGCAAGGTTCTTAATGGCATTATTAAGGGGGTAAAATAGAAATTACTCTATCAGAATCAATGCTTAAAATAAACCCATCAAAGGGTATTGTGAAATTGCGGAGACTTCAATGCATTGCCTGGTTTAGGATATGTGGTCGTTGATAAATTTCGTCAACTGTGTTTGTGGGCTGTTAATCAGCCTTCCATATTAAAAATAAAAAATATGAAACCAAGCCCCTTGTTCATTGTGTTTATTTGTCATCTGTTACATTAAAGTGGCATGCCAAAATTCAAACTTTTTTCATAATTTCTGATCCTCCCCGACAGTAAGAGGCTTTGAAGGCCATAGAAAAACTAAATCATTGACGTTGGATTGAGGAAAATCCATACAGTATGTGGCCTATACAAACTGAAATAGTGTTCGAAAAGTAAACAAAATTTAAATAGCTGGGACGACCATTCATTCATTCTAAGTAAAAGTTCAAAACAATATTTGATCGTACATTTTCGATACTAGAAGCACTAAAAAGCTTCTGAATTATTCGTCTTGAGAAAAATAGCCAATAATTTCAACATTCTGTTTTAACATCAAAATATCAACATTTTGGCAGCTCATGCAACTTTAATAATAACATTTAAGAACAAATAGGCAGACAATCAGCTTTCTCATGGTATCTAGCGACAGTCACTTTCATATTAATGACATCACCTGTGTAATCATATGATCGTAGCTTCTGATTCACTGACAATCCTTTTTTAAAGAATGTTTGATAATGTCTCTTTAAACTGTGGTGTTGTCTCTTCAGTTAACAGTTGTTTCAAACAGTTTTCTACTTCAGTTCGGCAGACTGTCTTAAGCAAAAGGATACATTCCTTTGTTTCGTTCAACAGACTGTTTTTCACAGAGTCTGAAGTAAGACTTCTATCATTCAATATGTCATAAATCAATCGCAGAAGACATTTCATGATGGCCGGCCAATGCTGTGTAATTCTTGGCCATGCTTGGTGAATATAAGCTCGGAGAATTTGAAGGGTATAAAAACGAGCTGTTTCCGAAGGCCCATCAGCCACTTCTAAGTATGATGATATCAAGTTTAAAATACGTTTACTGTGCTTCACCACATTTATACCCATTTTATTAATAAATCTGTCTAGATATTTGGTATAAACACGTCTCAAAACCAACAAAGATTCAGTCTCAGCATTGAACAGAATCATGGTGAATATTTCATCATATTTTCTTGGTCTATTATCCATCAAAAAATTACTTTTCCATGATTCAATTGAAATCATTGATGGTTCAAGAACATTTAGAATTCCAAGCATGCTGGGTAAAGCAATATCTAAGAGGTCCACTTCCTTTGAATATAACTGAAGTTTTAAGGCCTCGTAGATAACTTCCGCTCTTTCTTGCCAAACAAGTTCTGTCCTGGAACTATTTTCTATGATATGTGACAGACACTTTATACCAGAGATTTTATTACCCGTCATGTGATCATCAACCATTAATAAAGCAACAGGTACGAACTCATCCAGGTACTCTCCCAGGTAAAAATGCTCCGTTGAAAATAAACAAATACAAAACGAATGTGTATATGACGGATTTCGTTTCCAAATCCCTCTCCTTAATCGTGGTAACAGATACAGGAGGGTAAGTTTTAAGATGGAATTGTTAGCATCAAACGTTTCGAGGTTAGCTTGGGAACAGGAAGGACTGGATTGCAAAAGTTTGCTAAAACTTTCAACTTCAAAGACTTTCAACAAAACCTGTTTAACGTCTTGGGAAATTTCAACAGACTTCAGATTGGTCCAAGGGAGATCTTCACTGTTATTAGCAATTAAAGTCACAACAAAATGTATGATCTCCTTCATAATGCAATCTAGCAATTCATCTTCTTTCATATCTTTTAAGAGGAGAAGAAATGTCTTACAGAACTGTAAAGTACAAAGGGATTGTTCAGCACAGCATGGGAAATCAGCTTTAGTATATTCATAAATTTCAGAATCTGGAAGCTCTGGGATTTCTGACAGCACTGACACGTCCCTGCACATCTTTATCAGTAAGTCCTTAAAACTGTCTGAGTCTTTGCATTTTTTAAACACTGGCTGAAACCACTGACTTGTACACACTTGGAGGCAAAAGCTTGTTGATTTTGTATGGTTGATTGTCCAACTCGGGCCGGTTTTCCCAACAAGATGCTCGATGAAATCTGAACTGTTCAAATTGTTTAGTTGCTGTGCAAAGTCTCTATTAGATGATTGTGTCCAACTCTGAACAAGATCTTGAACTAAATCACCTGCCATTCTGCTTGTTGATATTACTTCAGCCAAATACTATCATACATATTGGCATTTCACAAGTGTCTGAAAAATAAAATGATAGTACATCTGAAAGACCGGAATATTTGTTATCGATATGCTATATAATAATTTAATTTTTATATTTAAAAACTATAGCCTCTTTGAGAAGAGAAAATGAAACTCATTTCTCAATAATTTTGTCAATAGAACAATGTTTAAGGGGTCCGACAGATGTTTAAGTACTACAGGTATAAAGTGAATGATTTACTGAATTGGAACCTCTCCTTACACTACAGCAAGGCATAGAAGTATGTTTTATGAGACCAATCAGTATGCACATAAACAACAATGATTGGTTTTGGTTGGTTGATTGGATTTTTAAACCGCATTGTTTCACTTATATGCTTTGGTGAGAAATGTACTATAACATATTCATTCAATCCGTATAAATTTATATTTTAAGTTCTCCAAGAGTGCATCTTACCTGTTTAACAGCATAAAGGCATTAAAGGTCTAGCCCAATATGTGAAATGGAAACTGTGCCTAGTTCTAGTACTCAGGTACTAGCTTAGCCCCAGGTTGTATACAACAGAATGGCAGGATAGTCACCTGGGGCTAGTACTAGCTGTAGTAGTAGTAGTTGAACAGGTCAGGGAAAGTACTTTTATGTGAGTTAAATGATACGTTTTGTGAGAGGAGTAGTGTAACAGACCTTTTATTTACTCGCATCGTTACAATGCCACCGATAATCTAACACATGAAAGGACGTGATATGACTTTTTAAGACTGTGATTTGAAAGTTAAACAACTGTCATGCTGTTGTTGTTGTTCAAAACCGAAGAGCTTCTACAAGGGGAGATAATTTTGTATTAATTGTAAGTCAGCTCTTTTGTGTCGCTTTGGACGGCGTCGGCGTCACCCGGATTGGAACTACTAACTCAATTAAAAAAAAAATTACACCAGGAATAAATTACCTTAATATCCCGCTCAAGTTCGACTTTCGCTAAAATCCCCGTACGTTTAATTAATTAACGGATTGGCTGATAATAGGCCTACATAAATTGGTTTTCGTGCAATATCTTGAAAACTACTAAGCCTACTTGATTTGAAAAAAAAAAATTACTTGAGGAATTAATTACCTTTTTTTTCTGGTAGTGTTTATTGGCAATTAATTAGTCACGATTTTACAGAGTAACAAACCCTACAATGCCCACGTGACTAAGGGGTTCTGGGTTTGGAGATATAGGACAATGTATACATAGTTTTACAAACCTATTAAGGCTTATAGGGGCCTATGTAGACAAACTATCTGGTATCAATGGTGATGAAGCTATATTTCTTAACAATGACACTTCTTCTTTCAAAAATGTTTGAAATATATTCATGCTAATTGTTTCCTTGGTGTATTAGCAGGGGGAGAAAACAAAAAAATCACTTTAGGGTTCTGAAGAAGCGCGTTAATGTTTCCTTTGCGATTTCTGTACACCTGACAGTGAAGTTAATAAAAGATCACAATAAGCAGAACAAATTGGTCAACTTTCAAAATCTGCCATTTAAGCCTAGGTTAAATTCATCCTCTTCAAGGCTTTCGTAACTCTCCGATATGCCACACATACCATTTTTGTGTTAGCCACATATTCCTCAAAGCTTCCTTTTTAATTTAATGTAAGTTTTGAGAAACTGAAAACAATTTTCTGGAGATAGGAATGCTTTGAAGACAGTGAAATTAACCTGGGTTTAAATGGGAGATTTTGAAAGTTGATCAATTTCTTTTGTGTATGTAACATAGCCTAATAGGCCTACGGTATTTTATAAACTGCATCATGTCCCATGAAAAAATAGCAAAAATATGTGTTTAGTACCAATGGAAAGGAAAAATAAGCGTGCTTTTTCTGAACCATAAAGTATTTTTTGGTTTTCTTCTCCTTTAAGGTCTAGAGTAACTTGTAATTTTAGATTGGGTATAGGTTTTGCGGTTGCACGACAATGGCGTCTAGCAAAGCTCTACGTGACCCGCTGAATCTTGAAGGGAGTTTGATCGATGTTGACGAACAGAAAATGATCGAATACCGGTAGGCTATCTTACTCGGACCGGGAGGTATCGTATTTCGTCCACGTTTAGTGACGAAACGCCTCGTATCCGTAAGTAATTCTTTACCTTATTGTAAATTCATCTTTACTGCCCCTCTCAGATTTCCAGGTTGATATTCGCTCGGCTGGTGGAGAAAGATTATTATTCGTTATTCTGAATTCAATCTAAAGCTCCCTACTTCAAAAAGAAATGTTGTTGGTCTGGTACTAACTGATTATAATAGCAATGTTCCTATGATTGTTGGCACCAACGTAGTTAAACTTTGCTGACTAGAAAGAAAAGTGGATCAAAGGCATGGAGCCGTGCAAACAAGTTAATGCTCTCAAATGGGCACATAGGTGAGTTACAAATGGTAAAAAAATGAACCAAGTAGTCTATAATACGGCACTGATAATGATAACTCTATTGAGCAGGCTTTTTAACTGGGGAAGGCGGGGTTAAATTCTGATCAAAGACATAACACATGATCATTTATGCAAAAGAAAAGAGGCTTTATATCCAAAGATTTCTTAGATTTAGGTCATACGTCTTCGATGGTCCACGAGATAAATCTTGCAGATAGTCGCACCTTCGAGCTACCACACTGGAGGATCCCACCAGGAGTATTAAATGAGGTAAGACATCTACAGGAAATGCTTAATCTTGGTGTGATTGGGAAATTCTCTAGTCTCTGCGACTTTACATTGACTATTGCTAGCTTAACAATAGAACCGTTGGAGATGCATATGCCCTTAGACAGGGGATCAGAACTGAGCAAAAAAAAAAAAAAAAAAAAGAGAGAGAAAAAAAAAAAAAAAGAAAAAAGAAAGAAAGAGGGAGTAGAAAGGAATTAGCACAGAATGAAAAAGTGCCATTGTATATGAATCTAATGCAAGGTCTGCCAGTTTCGTGTCATCTTTTGTTTGACGGTAACCACGGTAACTATGGTGATATGTTTCTTTTTGAATATTTTTGCTTATCATAGTCCGTGTTGCAATGTTAAGCAACGTGTTGCATGGCTCTAACATTGAACAAGCTAAATTTCGAAAAATGCAATTTCTGGATGTGAAGACTCACACAAAATTCAGTGATCATCTCGTCCCACAAACGAATTTCATACCAGATAAACCTATATTCGATTATAAACACTGGAATGATGGCCTTGACTGCATTGGCAGTATAAATGAGCCACAGCTAAAATATGGCACTCAAAAATAGAGAACAGAACTATATACACCGTTCTTTGTTTAGACATATCTTCTGTCATGAAGAGGCTCGGAGCTTCATCAAATTTGGCGGATCGTTGATGATTTATATGCACGATATCTCTGAGAAAGTGTCTGCAGTACTGCAACTTTAAAGAAAAAATAACGATAGTTTTTGTAGGATGATTTTAAGAGCCTAGGTGGTCTGTGGACCCACGCCTGTATATAGGCTTACTGGGTTTGGGTAGTCTGCCACCTTCCCACTTTCAATAAAGAAAACTATCCACCGACCCTTTTATGTAGCACCAGTATGTAGTTTTCCCATATAATTGCCCAAATCAGTATAAAACAAACCGGGGCGCTTGTCTTGCTTGTCTTATTTTTAAGAATTAGGGAAAGCAAAATCCAGAAGTTATTTACTTGCAGAACAGCTCAGTATGTTTCTCAGGCAATTTTGAACGCCCGAACTTACGGGGCATAGGCGGCCCCTGGACCCTCGCCTAATGCGTTGGGATAGTCATCCCCTTCTCCATGCTTCAAAAACGTTACAAGGCTGCATATATAACTTTGGAACATACCGATTATACTGTTATTTTTTTAAGAATTAAGAAAAGCAAAATCCGGAAATTATTAGCATTTTTAGTTGCAGAAAACCCCCAGAACACTTCTCGGGCAATCTAGAGTCCCTATGCGGCCCCTGAACCCTCACCTAATGCATACGTTACAGGCCCCTTTAAAATTTGTTTTGTTTCTGTAATCAATGGGGCCTGGGTCCCCAACTTTCGTAAAAAGCTGGATCCGCCCCTGAAAGTGTGATTTCTTTTGTAGACGTGTGAAGTACCTCGGACATAGTCTCCGACCAGGGCATTCAAACTGATCCAGACAAATTGGAGGTAATAACATCCTGGCCAACCCCTAAAAAAGAAAAGAAGTTACGTAAGTTCTTCGGATTTTCGGCGCTTTGTCAAGAACTATTCAAAAATTGTTCAACCTCTGAATTCTTTGCTTTCAGATCCTAAGAAACATCCCGGCCGAGACATATAGTGGTACGGGAGCTCACCAAGATGCGCTTGGACAGGTCATTGTTTTATTAACGACAGATTATACCCTCTCATTCTTGCTCCATGTTGTCACCTTCAAGCGCACCAGCCAATGGAGCTAGTTTGCATTGGTTATCTTAGAGTCTAGCAAAGGTGTTTATGATAGTAATTTGGTAGTTACCGACCTTTGACTAGTTGAAGCATTTCCTACCAGGAACCAAACGACAAGGGTAACTGCTCGGACATTGTTCGATAATTTGTTTTGTTCACTAGGCCCTTTGGCTTTCCACGGCGTCTTCATAGCGACCTAGGAAGAAATTGAATCTCAAGTTCCAAGAGAATTGTGTAACATGACAGGAGTGGTTAAATCCAGAACTACTCCATATCACCCAGAGGGCAATGGTATGTGCGAGCGCTTCAACCAGACTCTGTTGAATATGCTTGAAACGCTCGCAGAACAACAAAATTGGGAAGAAGTGTACTATCTCTGGTTCAATGCCTCTAAACGCGACACTTCATAGGCACCGTTTTTCCTTATGTTTTGCAGGCACCCTAGACTTCCTGAAGATTCCTATCTAGATATTGCTCCAATAGCAACTAATTGCAGTCGATATAACGACCCGCTTGTCTGTCCGTAATCATTACTTATCCTGTCTCCCATGGCTTTCATCAATTTCTTTTCGAAATTCTGTAGATATGCAAGGTATATCATTCGAGAAAGTGCTCCTATTTTACTGCCCTTTTCGGACCTTATACGAGGATATAGATAATCCGTGGTTGTCATCGCATCTCTTTCCACTGATTTCATCATTTTTTCAAACTTCGTGGACATCATCTCCTATTTTGGTTGCACCCCTTTCCGACTGTCTATATAGACAATTAGTGCTTGTGGTCTCTTTTTTTATCGGATTTTTTTTCTAATTTCAAAGAGGATCCTGATTGCAAATGAGCTTTCGTCTGTTTTTTTTATATATGTTTCCACTTTACAATGATAAATCTTACATGGGGTAGGGGGATACGTCATCCTCTGACTTGTGTTTTAACAAACAAGGCAACTAGTGAGGAAATGTCCTAAGAAATTGGATTATCTTCTAATAAAACTTGATTAACAACTTAAGCTGAAAATTAATACAGGATTCCATCCATGTTCAAGCTTCAACTAAATGTTTAGTAAAATAGCCAAACACGACCCCAGACAGGATCTCAATGACTGGCAGTAGGATCAATCTCTATATATATTAGATTGCCGCTGAGCATCTTCGTGTCATTGTTAATTATTATATAAGTAACTTTTTATTATATATGAAACGGGGATTTGGAGCTTTACTCTTATAAAAATCATCGCAACATTAGACCGTAGATCTACCATGGAGACACATTTGTGAGGTGAGGATCAGCCTTATTTAGATTGAACACTAAAACACACAGGCACAGGGAAAAGAAGCCTTGGTACCTATCTTGGAAATGTAGGTTTATGAAGTTTGATAAACAATACAATTCTAAAAAGATGACCTTATACTGTCTATTTAAAGTTATTTGCACTTATCGGTTTAATCTACATACCAATGTTTTTTTTTTTATTTCAATGGCACTCCCGTAGCTTTTTCAGGTACTTCAAACGCTGAACATGTCTGGACAATCGGAATTTATGAGAAAAAAACCCCTACTTTTGGCATGACCCTTTAAGGTAACTACATGGAATATTAGATTGACCAAAGAGACTTTCTCAAAGTTGTTAATGATTTTTAGCCTGGTCCTTAAAATCTAACAAATAGAAGCCAAAATAAATTGTACACACATGTAGAGCGAATATCCCAAAGAATCGGTGAATCGCGTTGATGATTACATACAGCAATGGTACACAAAATACATATATATCTAGCACGCGGGAGATATATACATCTGGTAAAAGAAAACCTGGGACAGATGAGCTTGGTGAAACGAAGAGAAGGAAGGAAAATTCATGGTCAAAGTGAAATCTGTCAAAACAGCAATAGTGTTATGGAATTACCAAAACAAATCTTTAAATGTGGCAATTTAGGCCGGTGGCTGTAACTTGAAAAGTCGCTATAAATAGGGTTCCGTGGCCGATCTCTGGAATATACTTTTTGTATGTATTTTTATATTCCTTAGGACGTACGTTAGCCAGAAAAAAAGTTCGTCCACTGCAAACCCCGGCGTTTTCGCAAAAAAAACCATGTAAAAGGAACACTCTCTCGTGTACATTGTGGCCATAGGCACACGGAGTGCTCTCCCCTTACCTCTCTATCTGATACATTTGATATAGAGGTATTGAGGGGTTAGGAGAGAGCTCTCCGTATGCCTGGGGAATTTTTTATTAAGGGTTTTATTAAAGTGGCATGAGATGCCAAAATTCACACTTTTTTCATAATTTCTGATCGTCACGACAGTAAGAGCCTTTGAAGGCCATCGAAAAACTAACTGATTGGCGTTGGAATGAGGAAAATCCATACAGTATGTGGCCTGAACCGAAAACGTGTTCGAAAAGTAAACAAAATTTTAATAACCGGGACGACCATTCATTCATTCTAAGCCACAGTTAGTTGAAAACAATACTTTATCGTACTTTTTCGAGACTAGAAGCACTAAAAAGCTTCTGAATTATATGTCTTGAGAAAAATAGCCAATAATTTCAAGTAAACCGTTGTATCTTGATGTGCGGTTGTTGCACGATGTGTTTGTGTCGTAAGATGCTCCGTACGATGAAATTTCTTGTTGCGCCAACCTTGCGGCAGTCGTAAACCGTTGAACGATTCGCCGTCTCGGTCTTGCACCGCCTTGCGTTCACCGTGCGAAAAATACCCTCAGGTGTGCTAAAGGTATATATTTTTCTAACGGTTTTTTTGATCTCTGCGCCTTTTTATACTGCAATCACGTCTGCGGAGCCCAAAATCGCCGCACGATTTGACAAGACGCCGTAAGGGGCCCGCTCATTGGTGCGCGGCGAAAAACAATGACGCACGATGCATCTTGCGGCACGCCGCACGTTCCAACCAATCACGTAGCACCTCCGCGCAACTGTCTCACGGATCACGTGCGCTAGACGTGCGTTGATTGCGTCACTCCGCGCGGTTCGCCGCAAGAGATTCGTGGATTAAAACGTTCGGGAACCTTGCCACGCCCTTACGATGTCCCGACCAATCGTAAAATGGATTATTTTCTTGCGGTAATTTTTCCGATTCTACTGTGGCCCGAAGAATTTTATCTCCACCGTGCGATCGATTTCAGTATTTTGACGTGCGGCGAAAGTCTCAATTGTGAAAGCCCCTTTAAGCGTTTCCAAAGGAAAGTTTCTCGTCGCGGTGGAATGGTTCTCACCGCAGTAGAAATATTTACACCGCGGCGAAAAGTTTTCTCGATGATGGTTCTCGGTGCCTATGATTCGCCTTACCCGGAAATATATAGGTAATGGGAAACATGGGGTCCTTAATACACAGTAACATATTGTATACACCCGACTCAGTTATCAGGAGGTCAATTATTGTTGTTATTAGGCGGGAAAACGTGTGAAATAACAACTTTTCGTAATTTTAATGTAATGTTTCTTAAATCCGACTAACACGCCAAATCTTAGTCATATTCGACTAGATTCTACTTGTAAACGGGATGAAATAGACTGTTTGTTCATTTCATATTATTTCTCAGACACGAACAATCACTTCGGCCCAGACAGCTATTGGTCGGAAAACAATTAATAACCCAATTCTACAATTAATCAACTCTGGAAAAAATCTATTAACGTTTAACAATGGATTTTATTTGGAAAAGTTGTAAAATTGTTGATAGATTGGAAAAGAATTTAGACAGTATAATATGGAGCCTGTACTTCTTTTCTCAATTTTTCTGTCTGCACAGGAAAGTAATGATCACGATGTGCGCATGCCTGTCCGCAATATGGCGCCTGGAAGAAAGCATGGCGTCTTCTCACTCGTTTGGGTCTTTTGGAGTTACCTTTGAAATACGCCTCGGTGGCTAGATCTTTGAGAGTTGGAGGGTTATACCTCGGTCCTGGATCTTTGCTGATTTCGTCTCCTGTGACAATTGCAAGCCCGCAAGTAATGTCGACCAGATTAGGAGGAAACTCGTCCAGTGGATGATTCCCTAAAACTGATGACAAAACGTCTCCTTTGTCTGTCGTCTGTCCTTCCCAGACTAGAGGTTGATCCCCGATAACTGATGGAATAACACTATCGTTCTCTGTTTTCTGTCTTCCCCAGCATTTCAGGCGGTTGAGATAAGTAGTCCGTCTCCTGAACCACTGTGAAAATATAAAAATAAAACCTGATCAACACATCATCAACATAGGCCGATTTCACACTAAGGGTTTGAAATGGAGAAAAAGACGCAAAGTTTTGCCCAGATAGAAAGATGTTCAGCTACAGATACATGCAAGACCGGTGGTAAATATTATATTTTACCAGTGTGATACAGTTTCCACGTGTATGTTCATAACCTATCTGTTTCGTGAACTTTTCTCAAAGAACAACATTAACAGTTTGAGATTCAAGAAATGTTTGCAACTCTCTTTAAACGTGGGTTCCATACTAATGAGAAAATCTATTGTGTCCATACGGGCATATTGTTTCCACTTTTCCTGCATTTAGACAAGTATATATCTTGCTGAAAATCCTACTATTCGCCCAAAACAATTTTGATGGAACAGTTTGAGGTTGCTTCTTTGTCAGCCAAATCAATAGTAATGATAAAAATTAAGACATTACCACGTCGTCAGTTGTTTTTGAACAACACGAGATTTCGACACCTGTGCCGGTGTCTGCTCGTGTTGTTCAAAAACCACTGACGACGTGGTGATGTATTAATTTTTTATCATTAGTATGGAACCCACGTTTAAAGAGAGTTTCAAACATTTCTTAAATCAATAGTAGTTCTACATGCTGTAAAAGTACATGGACGTGCATTCATCTGAAATATATGAAACACTAGTCTATCCCTAATACAATAAGATTATTTAACATGTTAACTTACCTGATTTCGTCTGGCAATTTCTTTGTATTTTGCTTTCAAAGCTTTTGCTTTCATTGACTGATCCATTTTGTTGGTTGTAGTAACCGTACTGAATTTGGTTCTAAATCCAATGACGAAACAATCGCAAACGTCATATTTCAATTTTATTTTGTGACGTCAAAACGAAATGACGTTTATATTTACGTTATAAAGAGAACGTCATGCAAGACATTTCCGAGTGACGTCAACTGGGAGAGATAGCTCATCTTATTAATACGCTCTTTTGAGAAATGTTCAAGGAAAATGTCCCAAGATAACCGAACCACCGGTGCCCTGGCCCCTTGTCCCCAGCATTAATGTGCTGTGTCTACTTGATCAACGATCCTATGTACCCATTAGTGGATTCTTTATGATAATAAATTCATTAGGAATGGAAAGATTAGTTTGGTTATCAGGGGCCGGTTGTTCAAAAGTGTATTAGGCTTAATACCGGTATAACTTTGCGACGTCACAATTCAATTTCTTTGTTACGCAACGTCATTTAGACCGGTATTAAGCCTAATACACTTTTGAACAACTCAGCCCTGATTACTATGATTACATAACTGAATTCCACCTTCCACCCTCAACAAATCACTTTTGACAAATGCATGTCATTGGGACATAGAATTAAAAAAATTGATATACTAATTGGTATGTGTTAAAGTCAATACATCTAGATTAGAAAGTATTCTTCAAACCTACAAATATCAGCTGTTATATGTTCAGTCATATCATCCTCCTCACACTTTCAACCATCGTCGGAACCCACGATTAAAACTTACGCTCACGCTCACTTTACCCGTGGGACAAGTGGAAGCAGATCCGTCGTTTCTAATTTAATATGCATGTTGACTTTGATTGGTTCCGCCACAAAACTGTGGCGGAAATTTCACCAATCAGAATCCGCGTTTCGTAAACATCTATGCAGTGTTCAAAACAAAGATGGACGACGTTTCGGTTGACACTTCAATTCGATAAACGTGTCTCCAAACTGAAGAGTTACAACGTTTATAAGAGAACTTTTGATTGGTCCAACAGTAAATGGGCGTTCCCAGAAAACGAGGCTTTCAATCTCAGTTGTCCCAGGGGTAAAAGGTGAGCTTGTTGAGAATTTAACCCTGGGTATCCGAGGATGACTTTCAACGGAATCATTAAAGGCACACTTGCCGCCGTAGCCTGTTTAAATTTGCTAAGAAAACCAATTTACATGAGCTTACTACGACTAATACCACTAAACTTAAACATAGGACACATAAAACATGTCTAGTTAGCTTTAGACTGTAAAAATGGGGTGAAAAACAAACGAAGAATCGAAGCCTGATTACAACAACAACGATCAGTGTCGGTCAACTTTCGTGTTGGATTACCGTCCTCTCAGGCCTTTGTATCTGTGGTTTACACTCAAACAGGCTTTTCCAGTCGCTGTTAACCGATCGTCAGTCTGTATTTCTCAGATAAATAGGCCTACGTAAAATTACACTGTGCCGTTAGTTCACTCACTCGACTGAAACATAAAATCGCCAATAGGGGGCAGATCGGTTTGTTTACGTTCCGGGTACGTAACAATTCAAATTTTCAAATTCAAATTAAAAATACAAAGTGACGCCCAAACTTTTAAATTTTGGTAAAAATAGAAAGTTCCTAACTTATATTGTCTGGGAAAAATACAGAATACGGTCTTTCTTTTTTAATGTAAACAATATTCCTGATTTTCGCGGCAAGTGTGCCTTTAAGTCTTAGGTTTTTAAATTCTATAGAAACTGAAGTTCTTTAGACTTATTTAATCAGGCTTGTACTTTGCTTTTCAAGTCTCTTCTTCCCAGGGAATATTCTGTTTGATTACTCCGAAGGATCAAATCTGACACATTAAGAGAAATGGCCCTTCCCCTTTCAACTCCAGTCGCGCTTGTTCCCCCTCATGGATGTAGCATTACCGTTACAAACTATTCTTTATACCGGAAGTAGAAAATTCAGCGATCTGATTGGCTTGTTTAAAAATTATACCGCCAGAAACGGTAAATAGGTCACAAAGGTTAAAGATAGGTCAGAAACATAAATCGATATTCAGTTGAAGATATCTTATAAACGCCGGGGTTTTGCATGGACGAACTTTTATTATATATTCTTGAGTTAATCATTACTGTTTTAAAACTATCGGAACGTATATTCTTGAGATCGGCTACGGACTGAACGAATTGATGCTTCAGCCACCGGCCTAATTGTAGGACGATTACAGAAGCCTTTCTCAAAGTTCGATACGTTTTCAAATCTGGTACTCAATACCTTGGGTCTATTTCACAAAGCGGCGTAGCGTAAGTTTTGTTTCAGTATAATAACCATGCCAGCCCACACCGGATACGTTTCTATTTCACTTACGTAAAAACCTACATCTATACGCCCTTTTATGAAACAGACTACTCATCAAGAAAACCTTAGAATAACTATTGATTCTAATTTGTTACTTGGTTTTATAATAAATGTCCACTTTCATTGCAGCTATATTTTGAAACAACTGTCCTTTTATGACCCCCACTCCAAATAAAATAAATAAAATACAGATATATAGGCCTATACTTGGGACACTTTTACGGGATCGAAATAAGAGTTTCCTATGTTCCACGAGACAATGAGAACATAAGTATTGTTTCATGTTCACAGGAATATTTTTATTATTACCGTTATAATGTCTTCTGGTAAAGAATCTGCAATCTGCATACCAACTTGACCGTTCTGTAAGTGACTGGAAGCTAGATGTTAAATCAATAGTATCCGATAACATCCTTTCAGCTAAGAGCCCTGTCCTAATTTAATTATGCAATTTTAAGTTACGTATTCGGCCCAGGATAGATAAGGGGGCATTGGTTTGATGGTTGGTTGGTTGTTTTAGCTTATTGGCGCGTCCATTCGTATGAATGATGTACGCCATACTAGTGAGCAATTATTACCTTGAGCGATTAAGAAAACTGTGATGTTTGAACACAATATATTGAATCTCTCTGTGCAGGAGTATACGTTAGTACGTTTGAGATCTACTTAACCTCTTAAGATATAAAAACATTCAATACAATTGAGCTTACACCCGTATACGATTTACAGATAAGCAAATATACAGTGGTGAGGCATTGGTTTGAAAATGGAGACTGTCTAGTGATGTGCTAAGGTACTGACCATTTCTAACATGAACAATTGATTTTTCGTGGGTCATTTGGTTATATATTTAGCTTTACGGATTTCGTAAATATTTTTATGCTTTCATCGCCAGTAGGCGAACACCACCGACCATGTCCCCACCTATCAATTCATGAGCAAGAGACGTAACGTTTGCATTTTTCATCGGCACAGGACAAAGAAAAACCCAAAAATCTGATTTTATCACAATCCACAAAGAACGTGCAATCACATGTTACATACTGATGGCATTATTAAGTGTGTATGTTTTAGTGAACACCTATATAACCACCATGTGAAAGACACGTCTGATTCAAAGTTAAGCTCTGTGTTACCTAATGATTCTTTAAAAAATGTGACAAGACAATGAACATACAAAAATAATCTAAACTCTGCTCTCAAGCCAAACAAAGTCATAGGAACAGCCTTAATCTCACTGGTGTAGCAAAAAGCAAAACATTCCAGACTACATTATTTAATTGCGTCCATTGGGTGAAAAAATGAACTGAAGATAGGCTAACACTGTATTACAGAGATTGGTTCTGACCTTGTATGTAAATCGTAGCCATGTTGATTTGAGGATTGCAATTAGATCACCTGTTGTCACATGTAATGGGTAGATTAACCTTAAGGGGCCTGTAAATTAACCAGTTGATGCCAAAACACACAATGGCTGATCAAAGCGAAATTCACATCTGGCTTACAGAGAGTATAAGAAATTTGACAACACAGAGTCAATTAAGAAACGTTCTTTAAAATCGACATTTTTTACATTTGGTTGGCCAAGTCAATGGAAGGTCCTTGGCTTCTCTATTGCCCAATTACATGATGTGTATTAACTAACAATATAACGTTTTAGGCCTTACTCAATGTAGACCAAATTTAGCCTTCTTGATCTTGCCCACACAATGGGAATGGTGGTGCGAGGAAAGGAGATGGAAACGAACGTTCTCCACAGCAGCCCCGACGGTACCTGGAATCAAACTGTATTGGAAACAATTCTCAAAGATAAGTGGTTCTGACGATAGCTGCAACCTAGGGGAATTTTACTCCAAATGTCTTCCCGACATAACTAATTCAAGAATGTGCGAGTCGATGACATCCAAATAAAAGGAATCTATTGACCGTTTAAGTTGTATGAATTCGAATAAGCAAACTTTAGTTTCTCGATTCTTCAAAAGTACACCCCCAACATTGCTATCAACTGACATCTTCGTCAGTAATGCCTATTGCATGAGTAAATGTCAGAAACACAAGCGGCCTAAGTGGGCAACCCATGCAATGAGAAAACCACCCATCCCGATTAAACTATATGGATACCACAAGGTCAAGTCTATTACAATTATCAATAATTGCCAATTGGTTAGGAAATCCAGCGTGTCAAAATTATTGCAAAATACAATAAATAAAAAACAAACAATAAAATAAAGCAGGCTACAGTTGTCAAGCGATTTTAAAATCTAAAAATAAGGAACCTTTTGGGACATTTTTAGATTTTCATTAACGGTAGACGTGTAGTTCAAAAGAGGAAAATTCACATTTCGTATATTTATCAAAAACGAATGGCCAATATTGGCATGATATGGCCCAGCCATGGTATGATACTCGATATATATTGAGGATGATCAAATCTTTGTGCAGGTAACCTCATCTGTCCCGAAACGATTCGGACATCTCCCATGATATAACCCTGATAGGAGCACGTACAGTGCTGATGACTGTCTCTCACTAAATACCCTCACTGTTGTCATTCGGGTACGGATCAGGGACGTTGTATGGCATCCAAATGTTAGTCTTTAAGATAAAACATGCATGTTCCCGGTCAAAATAGAGATGGGATATTCATCCATTCTAACCCTACTTGATCTGAATCACAAATTTTATCAATTTAGAACAATTCAAATACTATTTATTTGGCCATCCATCAATGAATTCAAACTCGTGCAAAGCAAACCGGGTAGGACATAAAGTCTATTCATCCTTCTTCTCTTGTTTAAGATGTTAATCTAATATTTTGTTTATTGCATTTGCTACCTTATTCCTTCAGTGTCGCTCTAGTGTGGCTCTCGACAAGATTGAGATATAAACAAACCGCGACATAGATCTGGAGAACCAAGTACAGCATGTGATACGTCTGTAATCTTTCACCAAAACAATGCCCATGCAAGTATTACTAACGCTGAACATTAAGAGATCCAGTTACAGCATGTGATACGTCTGTAATCTTTCACCAACACAATATCCATGCAAGCAACGTTGAACATTAATTAGATTTATTTATCACTTTAGAAAAAATGAAAAGTTTCAAAATAGAACAGTGTGTGGCAAAGAATTTACTTTAGGGTTAACAAGTTTGAAGAACTCTTCAAGTCTAACAGAGGTTTTCAGTGTATGTATAACGTATACCAGTTAGAAATTCAACATCTGAAAAACAAAATGCAGCGGAAATTTTTTTATCGCACCAGCGAGAACTTTCTTGTACCTTGTAGTTCCATCCTACAGTTAAAAGGAACGGATTCTCAGTTGGATCTCAGGTAAACAGCACTGATATCTTAAAAGATATCCAAATCGTTATCATATTCTCTTTATTATGGCGGTTTTGGACTTTACTTTAGACATATCTTTAGGCTCAACGATTTGATCGGACTGACCGTTACTTAAAAGGATATTTTTTCTGCAAAGAGTGTCCATTCTTTCCCATGTTATGATCAGACCAACTGACCGCATATACAGATATCAACGGCTTACCAACGAGCAATGATTTCAAAGCAGCTACTTGCCTTTAAAACACCATTACAAAATGTTGTTAAGACTTTCCAGGCATTTCACAATGGCTTCAAATGAGAGCTTGTTTGTTGAGGGATTATAACGATGAGATCTGGAAGAGGTAGCGATTTATTGACGGCTTTGGTGAGATTCGGGAAGACACTTAGCTGATCTGCCATATTCTTTCGAGTTTAAGATTCTAAGTGCATCAGCAAATTGGTCCGAAAGAGACCCGTTGACCCCTTTGTTTTGTTTTGGCTAGTCCATCTTAAAATTTTCAGATTTTAAAATAAACTTATACAGGTATAACAACTGTAGAAGAGTACTTAATGAACAAGACAAGCCTTAATAGAACAAATAAATAACATGATATAATCGCACCTATAATAAGCTTACAATCTTATCACTACTATAAATGCATAAGGCATGAGCTTAATTAGATAGTGTCTTTTAGAAAGTGAGTATAACAGTATTCTCGTAATTTTTTGGGATTACACTTTCTTGAAAAATGGCAGAAATTCTTCTACCGATTTATGGGTGAAACCCGAAACGGGAATTGGTAGAAGAATTTCTGCCATTTTTCAAGAAAGTGTAATCCCCAAAAAATAACGAGAATAATGTACAAGGCATTCTAATCGATTGTTTTATATCTATAGAAAATGGACAGTGGCATTAAATAGCCGCGAAACGCATTTATTCAATTAAGCGACTAACTTAATGAAATTCCAAGAGTGGGATCACTAAAATTCCCCAAATGTTTACTTATCCCGAAAAATATGAATATTATCGAATAAAAAAATCCTTAACCTTTTGACAGCTCATGCCACTTTACTAATCCAATATTAGTAGCTCGAAATTTAGGCCTAAAATAAAACTATTACAGCTTATTTAAATTTGATCTACTTTTCCAACACTATTTCGGTTTGTACACTCCACAGATTATTTTCTTATTAAACCAATCAAACGCCAAATGATAGCAATCAAAGTTTACGATAGAAATGCACATTTGCCTTCCAACATGCCTTCTCATATCCCTTCCAACATGTCCATTCAGATAGAAATTTCGCCATTTAATTAAAGGGACAACTGACGAAGGGCCAAATCCTCGTCAGATATACTGCTTACTTTTCCAAATCTAATTTTTATAAAACAACGTGCGTGAAGAGGGTTCTATGTAAGTATATATATATATGGGCAGCAGTACAAGAACTAATCGGATAACCTAATTCATCTTAAACCACTATGACGTACAACTCTTTAAAAAAGATCATTTATATTTCTAATCGAATTTCGAAAAAATGTTTACTCAATAAAGTAAATATTAAATGAAAACAGATTCTTACATATATAGTACTGGGCTCTGGTTATTTATTTTCTTGACATTTTGTTAGTAGGCATATCCTGATGAAGTTAGGGCGAATCCAATTGGATGTAATAGCTGAGATAGGGATGGAGGGGTAAGTGAAACTGACTAAACTGTAACACACGGATCCACAAGAAGTTGGCAGCTATCCGCGCATGCCTAAAACAATAGACTCTGTCCTTCAAACAGTGACAATTTCTTCCAAATCCCCCCTATCCACAAACGAAGTTTTCTTTGGCTGGTCCGAACCAATCATTACTCTAGGGCTCGTTTAACAAATAAACAAGCCTCTTTAGGGTGTATGTTAAAACGTATCGACAGAGTTACTTGCATGTGGTAAGTTGTCTTACAAACACTTCATAACGGGATGACTTACCAGACATCAGTGAAACCTTCAACGACCATGTATCAGAGATAATTACCAATTGGAGTCTGCTTTATCGGTAAGTCTGTCTCAGGTCTAACATGTAGCCATTTTGTATTAATTCAGAAATCCAATCACAGGTATCGAAACACAGGTATCGAAACCTCGGGTACACCCTGTAACCAAATTGAGTGGAATACTTTCCTTCTCTCTCACCTGGTACCATAGATACCTTTACAAATATTGGGTTTTGGTGAGAGATCATTGAAGAAACTTTGAACAAATCCATATTCGCTAAGATTGGAAAATGTACAGCTTGGATAATGCATAAGGGCAACCTATCGAATTTTAGAATTAATTGTTGACGTCGTTCGGTAAATTGTTTGTAAGTTATTCACTATCTAAAGAAGCTTACATATATTGTATAAGTGTAGACGTGGAATTTAGGATGAGTTGACAAAATGCACATCCCAGTTTACGTGACCTGTCTGTTGCTAATGTGTGTAGCATTTAAACTCTCTCTCCACAAAGCGAATGTTTTGTTTGCATGTCATACAATTTACTGTGTGTTACATCTTCACTCCCCAACTTTACCGTTTACCACTTAGTGTCATTCTAGTTATATCTTTTCTTGTAGTTACAAACTACTACAGTTTTACACTTACATATTAAGTGTTTCGAAAACAACAGTATCCACCCAGATATATTTCAGTTTTATAACGCGTATATGCATGTATTTTCTAGTTATCTACGTTTATAAAGTACCCCACCCCAACCTGTTTTATTTCACTAATTAAGGTAGATACAGGCAATCATATTCTGTCATCGAAACCTGAAAGTTTGTTTTTAAAGGGTATAGTTACACCCAATCCGCTTTCTACATGTGTCATAACTAAAGCAGAGCAGCGAAAACTATTTAGTCTAGTTGTCTTAACTTTTACTAAAGGACCAATTTACACATTATTTATAAATATTGATAAAGTTTTAGACAACTGCGAATTAAATTTAAAGTGGTCTATTTACGAAACAACAACACATGAATAGAAATACTGTGTTACACTGCACCATGAAACAAAAAATGTCCGCCACCCAGTGATGTAGTTTGCATGCAAAGCCCAATGAAACAGCCATTGAACTCTTCAGCGAAAAGCAAAACCTGGCAAAAACTTTGTCCTGTATAAAAACACAGGAAGGGCTAAGCAAGCAAGACGGTCTAAAGCAAATGTCGGCGAATATCGATAAGTTTCTGGAAACGTAAATCAGGCTTTATAAATTAAGAAGAGGTTACTGGTACATTTAGGCTTTAAATAGTTCGTCAACTTTTTATATATAAATTAAATTTGATTATACACCGCCATTATATTGAACGCAGTTTTTCTGATATTTAAAAAATTGAAAAGTTTACACTTTACTTGTGAGCTTGGTTGGGTGGTAAACGGGGATGAAAGTTAATCTGTATAGCTTAAACCCGTCGTTAATACAAGGAGATATCTTTACAGCCATGTGAAAGAAAAAGGTTATGGTAAACAGCATTTAAACTTGGCGATTACGTTACTGCATGCGAAAGAACTGGCCTCTCTAATTAAAGTACTAATGATAAAAAATTAAGACATCACCACATAGTTAGTTGTTTTTGAACACTACGTGGTGATGTCTTAATTTTGTATCATTAGTATGAAACCCACGTTTAAAGAGAGTTTCAAACATTTCTTACATCTGTAAAGTAGACAATTACAATATAGCTTTACAAAAATCTGATGTGTTCTTGCAGTGTATTTTTGAAATATTCATTTATGTGCTGGGTCTTAAGTCATAGGCCAATTGATGTTTCCCCCAAGACACGTATATTAAGACCATTTTAACACCACTAGAAACTTGTCTCTATGGTTATTTTAGTCAAGAAGACACATGTATTTTATTGTCTATAAAGATATTACATACCACTTTTCTAAAAGTTAACAAAAAAAACCCCTAAATTATTTTAGGTAAAACCAAAGTCCATCATTTAGCTGCTAAATAAGGATGATGTTTTGACTCTTTGTAGTTACTTACCAAGTTTCGCCCCTCTTATTCTAATGAGCAGTTCCAGATTTGACGGGAATGTAAAGCAACCTTTGGAGTATAAGGTCGAATACTTCCTAAATACATCAGACGTCATGTAATATTGAAAATAGATCGAAATGTTATCGGCTATAGAACGTGACCATTGTTATCCACCATTCAGTTTCTGGCAAAAAAGACAAAATCCCATAGCACGGCTTACAATAGGCAGTATCTGTGCTTACATCCAGCACGTTTCTTTAGTCGGTCACTTTATTATTGTCATTTTGAAATATCATTCTTAAATTCAGCATTAGAAACAAAGCATATAACATTCACGGTATGCATTAAAGTGATCATTAGATGTACATACATCTCAAATCAGAAGTCATCAAGACTAAATTTATATTGGTAGATCCAAGGAAAAGGAGACAGGCCTTTTCATTTTGTTCTTCAAATACATAATTCGGACATGCCTCTCGTTGTCGACATTGACAGACACATAGATTACAACAAAGTTCACACAATCCCACCAGTTTATTGAAGGTGGTGGTCAAAAATTGGGCTTTACTGACAATAAACGCACATTGTTTCTCCTGTTTTGGCGATTTTAGAAAGTTATCTTTTGCAAATAAACCCTTTTCTGACAGTCATGGGGAATCAAAACACTATATTCAGAGGAATCAACAAAACAGACAGAATAGTTTTAGAAAGGATTTAACACCCTTCAATGGGTTTAATATCCTTCAAGACGATTCAATGGGTCCATATTGGAGATGAATGATAATGACCACATTTTTGTGTAAACAATTGGTAGTAAATGGAAGAGAAAGTTACGCATTCTATGTTTTTTTCCTTGGACATTCACAATGCAGATGTGCGTAAAACAAATCGACCGATGGCGTTTTTTTCATGGTCATCCTACATAACCCGGTTAGTCGACACGTGGGTTTAGCCTGTTTATCTATGGTTCATGTGTAAGATAACGTTATTTATCATCTTTCACTTATTGACATACCCATGTACGTACAAAAGTTATATAACACTGACTAAAGCTTTAAATATTAAAGTGGCGTGAGCTGTCAAAATGTTTTCTTTTTTAAAAATAAATCCTACTTGTCAAAACTTTTAAAGTGTAACTAAATGATTGACTTTGTAATATAGAAAATCTATACAGCATATAACCTATGAAAACCGAAAGGGCCATTTAACTGGGACGCATAAATATATAACTGGAATGAATGTTTAATCCTTTTGGGGTATAATTAGACCAAAGCACCCTATTACGTACTACACAAGTAGTGTTATTCCGAAAAACGAAAACTTCATATTGACTCAATATTTCGACTTTTATTCAGTCATCATCAGGAGTATTACGTACATTCGCATGACTTTTGTATCATTAAAATGCTTCTTATTTGTTCTTTTTCTAAAAAATAGCCGATAATAAAAAAAATTTGAAGCACAAATGTCACCCTTTTAACAGTTTATGTCACTTCGAGTTTCGTTGAAAAAAATACACTCATAGAAAGTTACTACCAAATATCAAGTCAGCAATTACCAGTCGCTAGATTTCAGAGTAAAACAGACTTATGGCATACTTTAAGGTGGTGTTTATCGACCAAAGACTGGCATGCTTGTTTAACCTGACAGCAGTGTGGCAGTCCGACTAATCTTTGTTAACTCACTAAGTTGCGATTTAGCGAGGATTAAACAAACTTAGGAAGCACTAGACAGCACCTTACGTAATCATTAGATGTTCCGAATTGACCTTTGTAGCGACTGACGGATACATTGGGCTTCTGTTTACCAAATCGACCGGGGTGAGATTAACAGGAAAGTGTTTCAACTCCTCTCCACTGACTGATCTACTATAATGATGTCATCTGAATCTCCCCGGAACCACGTGGGATGTGAAAGGGTACGCAGTTCACCACGTAATGAGGAGGTGAACTGACATATCATGGCCCGGAATCCCGCAGGTGTTATGGGATGGTGTTAACGATCTCAAAATAAAAAGTCTCCACCAAAGTTGGGTCCAAGTTGAATCATAACTTTAAAATGTCGATGAAACGCCTAAATGATGATACCACCACCCCCCCCCCCCCACCCCCCGCCGCCCTTTCTTGACGTAATCTGCCCACAACAATAACAACATATAAGCTAGGACTACAATATGCTAGTAACCTAGATTATTTTGTCAAATAGAAAAGGATGAAACAACCGATTTTGACGGGAATGTATTAGAATCACAGTGTTGTTACCACAAACCATGCTATTCTAGGAATTATTTGTTTCCATTGTATCGAACTAAATATAGAGACAAGTGTTTGTATCCAAGTGCCTGTTACGTCTCGTAGGAACACTTTACAGCAACTACGTATGTTTAAAACACACACGTCTTGTGTTACTTCGGATAAAGTAAGATTATCCCTTCTTCCTTTCAAAATTCTCACACTAAAGGAACACTTGTCATGTCGTGAAATCAGAGAACGGACATACGGGAAAGTTATATCTTGTCCCAATATATCGATGGATTCCCCACAAGGAGTCCACCCTCCCCCTCCCCCCAGCCCCCCAATCGATTCCCTTGTGACATAACACTTCATTCGATACTTCACACGTGCTTAAGAAATGGGTCTCTTTCAAAATAGAAAAACTCAAAGTTGTTTGTCTTTCGGGCTTATGATATTTATATCCGATGTGATATGTCAAGAATTGAGCAGATTTAATCATAAATCCAGCTTACAGTTGACTTTCTCCCCTCATACAATAATGTATTTTTTTAATATGGGAAGTTATACGTGAAGACAATATCATGCAGGTTTCTCTTGTCACATGCAAAAAGACAACAGTGTTTAACACGGTGTTTCGCATCGTGATTCTTTGCAGAATATATTCACGTTTTTCTTGGGTGCTCCAACACAATCAAAATATAAAACGCCATTGTTGAAATTCACATATACTGACAAGGCTCATTTGAACAAACAACATCAAGAAAACGGCAAAGAAATTGTCTAAATGTTTTGAAGGCCATTGTTGGGAGTTGGCTGGTATTTAACTTTAAATGATGAGAAATGGAGCTGAGCTATGATAATTATTGTACTCGGTTCCTGCTTAAAAGAAACCCCTGATGCTTAGAGAAGAAGAAGGTTAAATGAACCTTTTCAACAGTAACAATTTAACATCTGAGATTGTTTGGTCTCCCTGCAAGATGAAGTTGATAAATTACCATATTATACTACTACGCGCAAAACATCGCTTTTCGAATTTTTTCTATCTCAAGAAAGTTGCTGTAAGTTTTCATTGAATTACAAAAGCAACTTTGGGAGAAATTTTAACTTTGTGAAAAAGTGGTTTGCATGGCCTGAACTGAAAGTTTTCCTTGAAATGCAAAAAGAAAAAAAGTTGTTTATAAAGGGAAAGAGGCCTTGACAGTGAAAGTTGGTATATTGGCTTTGCTCGTTGTGATCTGTCATAAATTACCTTATCGATGTTTGGTAAAGTTTGAAATTTCTTCTGTGATAATTAATTTTATAGTTTTATGCAAGGAGTATTGCACGGTATTTTTAAACTTGTTCTTTAGACGAAGGCATAATTGGGATTAGAGTAGAAAATGGGGGGGGGGGGGGGGGATCTCCCGAAATTAAAGGTGATTGTCCAGCAGTCTGTAACAGCAAGTCAAATAGCGGCAAATAACTGCCGAAGGTCAGTCAGGTGTTTGCTTAACCTGTGAAATGAATCCAATATTGACAACCTGCTGGACTGTAGACGGACCGAGATCCAAAGAGTTGACTCCAATAAGAAAAAAACTAAGGTTATCACAAATGTTTAACTGAGGGGCCAAGGCAAAACCTGAGCACAAAGGCTGTACATGTTCACCACTGCTACAGGCATTCACAATAGAGCCCACTCAGTCGAACATTGACACATGAAATAGATTGAAGAATTTATTCAATCGTGACCCTTGAAATCAACTGGAAAAAATATAATAAAGCCAAACTCCTGTCTGTCTTCAACCTAATGAAATAAATATCACGGGTTTTGGTTTATTACAACAACTTATGATTGGGTGTAAATGTCTAAATGGCATACCCTCCTTTTAACAACTAGAAACTTGTCTCCATGGTTATTTAAGTCAAGAAGATTGTCCCTGTGCCCGTATGTATAGTGTCTATAAATTTAGGGGCCAATTAATGAAAACTAACCATTAGGTATTTGCTATATTTTACCATATTACAGAGAATGTATTTACAAAACTTTATTTCGTTAGATATACAGAGATATCCAAAATCGTAAGCTGAATGAATAGGTTACATCGTTTTAACCAAAAAAAAAAAAACCCCAAAGAAGCTTTTGTCAAAATGCAAAAAAGAAATAAATGAATGACAAGAAAAAAGCAAAATGGTGGCCCATGATATAAATCAAGCGCCAAAAACTTAAAAGCTATCATAACCAGTCACCAGAAAGAAAAAGAATCGACTCGATGTTCTACTCTTTTAGAAACCCATGTTTGAGAAGGACAGTCCACACTTGTAGTGCGTGAGAATTTATAGGTGTTTCTCGACTTAATTCGGCTATGTGTAAGTTCGATCAGATCAAAAGATTTTCACACGAGATCTCACAGGATTTGACGTGTTCTCCTCAAACTTCATCGGCAATACTATCTATACTTGTGTGAAAGGCAGACCGGAAGTTCCAGACGACCACGTACAAAACGTGCCAAAAAAAGAGAAGAATAAAAAATAATAGCCATGACGATTTACGTATATGATGCGTTCATTGCTTAAATAAACCACTCAACTGAAGAGTTTCATCCCAAGTATCTGGTGCCGTTCTATACGTGAACCACTAAACATTATTCTTAAGGACAGACACAGGACCGAGTCCAATATTGCCAGTTCCTAAAATGGTATAATGGTATATGGGATTTAAGAACTTTCTTGGAAAGGTAAACTTTTCGCTTCCCTAGTACATTATGCGTGCTCTAGGTCTAAAACACACCCAGTGAGGTACTTTGGCTTACAGGTGTATATGGAACCCTAATGGAATTCCCGGGTGCGATTTATGGGTATTTCGTTTACAAAGTTGTTCAAAGAGCCGTGGAACAAAGTTTTTCCACCATTCTTTTGTATATAATGTAATGTGCCCGATATTGAGGAAAACTAGTTTTAACTTCATGTCGGTAATTAAATGTTTATTTTGACTCCTGACATTGTGTCCATTCAGCACATGGTATACAGTACAGTTCCTACAAAATTACACATTATTATAATCAATCAAAGACAAGAAGATTTTCCCTGTGCCCGTGTGTTTTAGTGATCATAAATATAATCAATCAAAGGTGACCATAGAAAAAGTAAAACAAAACGCAGCAAAATTATTTACGTGTATTTCTTGTTTTGTTTTAGGTCAACACCTACTAGTTGGCTATAGCCTCGTCTCAAGATGACGAAGACAGTCGAGGATCTGTCCACATTGCCATATCTAGACGCCCGGACTATACTGGATCATCTCAGAAGCAGGCATACCAGTCACCAATTCTATGTAAGTTTTCTTAACAATTCATTATATTCTTAACAGGTCCCTGAAACCATCAGAGGATATTTCTTACCAGGTGGATTACAGATTCTGTTATTGAGACTGATTCCGATAAAAGTACTACATCGTACCTCAACATATACTACAAAATCGACTTTCCCAAGGGGGTCTCTTGTCACGAGCACTAAATACCATGAACTTTTATATGCCATGGAGACTTTTGTCAATGAATTTCAGACAATCTGCAACTTGTGGCCAAAGTCTTAAAAAGTTTCATTCGTATATACATTTACAAATTTATAAGAAAAGTATTTAAGTTCTACTGACTAAAGCCAATCTCATGTCTGTCTTCAACCTAATGAAATTTCATGTGTTTTGCTTTATTACAAGAACCTATGATTGGGTATAAAGGTCTAAATGACACACCCGCCTTGAAACTTGTCTCCATGATTATTTAGTCAACAAGATTTTCCTTGTGCCTTTGTGTTTTAGTGTTCATAAATATATATTACAGCACATGATTACTGGTGGTCAAAATGTATAAAACATGAGTATTCTTTGGTCAAAAACAACTGAATCTCTTTGATTAACCCTTTGTAAATAAACACTGATTTGGAGGGGATTTCCAATCTGAAAATCATATAGCAGTGCTAATCCAAGATGGCTACTACCAGACCCCGGATGTTTGTGTATCGACCTCAGGTCAACCCATTTGTCATCAGAGTTTGAAGTCAAATGTCCCGATCTGACCGGTCGATAAGCCCGAGGTGTTCGCCTATAGAGTACACAGCATGGCTGGCTTCAGAGAACTTCATTCTCAAGTAAAATACTTCATCAACAGGGCCAAAGAATTTCATCTCTTTTAGATGATACATTAAAGGCTAAAGAGATTCAAGCACCACACCTAATCGTATTAAAGAGATTAAACCGTACGACCTGTTCAAATATTAGCTCCACAGATCTAACTATATTAAAGCTTTTGCTAAATAATGTTTTCAAAGAGGGCGGTATTCTTCGATGTGTTCAACCAGGCTGCCAATGAATTATCTCGCCCTAAAAACTTCTAAGTTCAGATCTGTCCAAACTGCGATTCAGAAATATTCCTCTCATCGCCAAAGGTATGAATAGAAATGCTAAGTACGCAGTTCGAATTTTTGTCCTCACCTCGTTGAGCACAAATCACAGGTGATGTCTATGTATGGCCAGGATGGCCTTTTCCCAAAAGTCCCACCAATGTAAGGGATTAGTTTACTTGATACGGGGAGGGCAAGCATGTCTTTTTTTCTGACAAAGGGCATGGCTCATTTAGAGAAAATTAGAAACTTTTTATATGCCTCCATGGTTACTTTAGTCAAGAAGATTTTTAGGGTGCCCATGTGTTTCATAAATATACATAAAACTATTGAATTTTTCTGTAATAATTATTACAAAAGAAAATTCCTGACTTACTAATTGATCCACAAAAACCTCTAATTCATTACGATACTAAATTTTGGACCATATTCATATGTTTACACAACAACCAAAAATTCTCCCAAAATATGCCGTTGCATTTGGCAGAAAAATGGAATACAGATTAAGTCATTTTAACTCGCATTTTTGGCTTTCATTGGTTGACATATGCGCATGAAATGATCGCAATGATACGATTAAAAAGCTAACCCTGAATACAGAAAGACATGTATTCTGATCAGTATCACTTCATTCAAATAACCTTGTGAAAACCCATTCAATATTCAATATGAATAAGGGAATTGTGAATACGTGGGTTAAATTGTGAATAATAGGTTTATTGAAAGTGAAAACGTGGGTTAAATTGCCTATCGACAATAGGGTCGATATGCATCGTATACTATAACATGGACAACGGCCCTGCATAATAATTTAATAGCCCATTCGTGTTTTCAACCATTTTCTTTTCTATTGTTTTAGCTTATTGATGCGTCCGTTCGTTTGAATGATGTACACCACACTAGAGAGTATGGTGTATAAAGGTCTAAAGGATACACCTCTTTTTAACACAATTAGAAACTTGTCTACATGGTTATTTTAGACAATAAGATTTTCCATGTGCTCGTGTGTTTTATTATTCATAAATATACGAGAGTAAATATTACCTAGCGCGATTAAGAAATTGTCTTTATTGTGTATTGTCTTTAACTGAACTGTTAAGTCCTCACTATTGGGGAATAAAGAAAGAAAGAAACAAATAATAGAGTGAGTGATTTTACCATAATGCCAGACAATTTTCTTAAAGAATATATAACTAGTTCTTTCTGAAAACTTAAATGTAATAATAATGTTGAGACATTTTTAAAGTTCAAAATACAAAACTCTCTTTATATATCAATGGATTGCATTTGGAAATATAAACATATCGATGTAGGCAAGTTCATCAGATTGGTAAAATGGCAAGACAATGGCGAAAACAAATATGGGAGTTTTATATAATAAATACAGCGCAGTTTAATCTGTTCACTGTAAACCATGGAGAGGAGACTATTTGTGAATTAGTGAAAATGGTTATGATTATGAAAGATAATTAGATCTGTCTAAAAGCATAGTCTAGAAAAAAAGTCGACGGTTTTTGTCCAGGGCGTGAAAATGAAATATCAATCCGCTTGCTGTTTGTGTCTTGCTTTTGCTTGAATGAAAAACAAATCCATATCCCGATATTTAAACAAAAGGTCGAGATCATTTGTCTACACTCTGCTTTAAAATTCGAATTGGCATTGGAATTTCTCGTTTATTTCAGCCAGACTGACTTTTCAAGGTACTATTTTCAACACATCATAGTATATCGCGTCTCCATCGACTCCAACAAACGTTTCACACTTTATGTTGTGGTATAGAGGAGAGAAACGATGTTTGTTTATGAAATCTCAAGGATCTTTCGATAAAACAAGAATAATGAAATCGATGACTTGTACATGTGGAGAAAGCAACATTGATAGCTTTGCAAACATTCGTGAAGCCTTTGATAATCATTCAACAATCCCTTTGTCACACATTCTCGTGTTCTCGGACATATTCCCTTCGACAGGTGTGAAATGTGAAATAATAGAAGATAAGGGAAGGAATTTTCTTGTAGGGGGCGTAAAGCCGCCTCAAGGCTCAGGCTTAAAAAAAGAAGAAAAAGTGCCCCGGGTTATAGGTTTTTCTGTTGGCTATACAGAGCACTGGAAGTCCTTGGCATTGTGTACCGTAGTATAGCATGTAAACACGGATATTTATCGTAAACATGGAATGCTACATTAAGACAGAGAATATAAGTTGTAGTATATTTATGAACACTTAAACACACGGGCACAGGGAAAATCTTCTTGTCTAAAATAACCATGGAGACAAGTTTCTAATTGTGTTAAAAAGAGGTTTATCATTTAGACCTTTATACCCCTTCATAAATTGTTGTAATGAACTAAACCTATGATAATGTATTTCATTAGGTTGACGACTGACAGGAGCTTGGCCTTAGTCAGTAGAATTTGCAATATTTTATTATTATTATTATGAACTTTATTTACAGAGGGTTGAAAAACTCAGTCAACTAATACAGCTGATCTTCCCTGAGGCCCTCCTCTCATTCTCACTACATTCATTCACACACTATATATATATTACACAAGTAAGCAAAAACAAAAAAAAACAAAAAAAAACAAAACAAAAAACAATAACAATATATATAAAGCTTCGATACACAGTTAAATAACACAGGGAAGTTGGTATATGATATTATTAGATATAATAAAGAGAGTCTTAGAAAAACAATGGGAAAAGAAGCTGTTTTTACTAATAAGCTAAAGGACATGACAAAAACGTACTTATTTACTAAAACGAGGGAAGGGAGGGAAGGTGTATATATATATGATAGAATGTTTTCCACAGAAATGAGACTAAAATGTAATGTAATTATAAGGGGCCGGTTTCAATAGGTAGTTTAGACAGACAATACCTGCCTAGCCAACTAAACTTACTCTGCGTTAACATTACGACTTAGGCGAGTAAATGGATTTTATTAAATGGCCCCCAGGGCCTGGTTAATCGTACCGAGAAGCTAACCTTGAAGTGTTTCTCTCTCATCAACAATGACATGGTGGACCTGACACTTGACATGCATATACCAAATTTAAAAAGAGTTGGGTATTATTTAGGCCACAATCGGATGGATAAATTTATGTGACTTTAGAAACATAGAAACCTTTTCAGGAAGCCATCGCAAACAGCTATCAATCGCAATTGCTATGATGTCGTGAGCATTATCCTATCCGCCAACTGTAAGACAGAAAAAAACATCGTTGAAATCAAACGTATCCAAAACACCGTTCCGCCCAATCCCAGTGTGTTCTGTACAAACTTTGACAGCATTTTTCAACGACATTTTTACTGATTTCGCTTTGATGAAATTCCACGTCATGTACAGATAGCTGCATGTATTGATAGATGCAATCAGGAAGTGAGGCGGCGGAAAATCGCGTGATGTTACGTCATTTCACGCGGAATGTTTGTTATATGAGGAAACACGACGAACGACCGAGTTGTGGGAGTTGACCCACTCACAAAACACAGATCTATAGGATTTTTATTTTTAGACTTTTTCAATGTTTTTGCATTTTAACCTTTTCCTTGACAAAATCCCTCTTATTTGGATAATTTTATTTAGGTTGTACACTGTCGTAGTTTTCTAACACTGAAATTGTCCCAGCTGAAATGGTTCCGAGGCCTAGCCTACTGATCACATCACATTCCTTTGTGATAGTTGCACAGTTTGTGCGAAGTGAACTAAAATGAACTTCTTTTCAAATAAGTCTATAATCATTTTGTTCATACGCTTATATTTTATACCTTTTTTCTACTGATTAATTTAAAGCGAAATGATAGCCAAAATTTACATAACTTTGCCTTAAAGAATTTAGAAATTAAGGTCCTTGTCGCCAAACAACACAAATACTCCTCTCTGAATTTTATGTCCCTTCCCCTTCTAAGTTTCAAAACCAACAGTGACAAATTTGGTCAAATTCATATTCAAAAGGTACATTTTGATTCAGTGTGACTAATTAAGTTTTTACAGCGATCACGCCTTGTCATATTAGGCTTTTAATGCCTTATCCGCATTGCAAGATTTTGGTAATGTTTATCCATACTCGAGGTTCCACTGTAAAGTCTAAAAGGCTGGTCATCCTTAATGTATGCGTATTGACCACATCCCATCAACTGTCAAATATTTGTCTGCTTGATGTCTTGGACAACAATATAACCAGTATAATACAGTCCAACAGCAGACGTCCTCGGTCTTATCCTCATAACTTTATTAATATACTTGCTCTCTTCTGCTATCTCTACAGTCCATTCTTGTCTATGTTTGGTTGAACCAGGATGAATACCATATGACATTGAATGCTGTCACATTCTACATTTAACTGAACTTTCTGACCCTAAGGTTTTGACCTTTATACAAACAACATCGCTCATCTAAAACAATACTGCAGGAAGCTAACAAAACAACTCTTATAGGAACATACTGTTGCGAGAAACTCCCTCCGGTAGGATAAGTTAAAGTGTATCACAGACCTCTCCTATAACTGACACATAGATAAATATGTTGCATCAATCAGCACAGGGTAATGGATACCGGCTATGTTCGCCTCCCATCAACATTATGGTTTGGGTAAGGGTTTCTGGTAACCGAAGCAAGTAATGTTCATGTTACATGTCACCTTGATCCGATAATCAATTGGAATTTGTTCTATCAGCTACCATCATTTGCCTACATCAGTCTGATCAACATAATTCCTGCATCAAATGTAAATAAAGTTTATGTTAAAATGAAAAGCTTGCTTTCTAAAAAAATGTTGTTTAACGACCTCCTACATTTACGATGAATTTGAGTTGCGGTGACATATGCGCCGTTAGCATCAAAGAAAATGCACATATTTGGGGCAAAGGGTGTTATAATTCTGTGTATGAACTTGGGCAAGTCTGTGAGCCTGGGCCTGTTTACTTTTTTTGATTTCATGTCTTTGGTTGTTGGCCGTTGTCGATGACTCTGTGTTTGTTTACAGAATATTGCAAGCTATTTGATTACGCCAGTAAATTGTTACCTTGATAATTGCGTAAGCTGCATCTTGGATTTAGAAGTTTATAATGTCACGTGAGACAAAAGGTGCATATATTTCCAAGGTTGGGAATGCCCATGAATTTCGACTGTCAAGAAAATGTTTGAAATTCAATAAGAATGACTTACGAAATATTGGTTCGCCGGGCATGAAATAGCTTTGATATCATAAACTAAAAACAAAAAGACATGAAGAATGAGTGTAATCCAATGTAAATATCCAATGCCTATAATATATATTGATTGATTGATGTTTAACGCCGCACTCAAGAATGTTTCACTTATATGGCGGCGTTGCCATGTTTAGTGGGGGGAACCGGGCTCATTGCCCGGAGGAAACCCCCGACTTCGGCGAGTACCTGACAACTCTTCCACATACGGCGCCTTTAATATATAAGTTTTACTTCTAAATACACAACCTTGAGACTGGTCTCGTTTTGATTTGTACTTATAACCGCCTTTTTCAAAAATTTGGTTCTACCAAAGAAATATCAACATTATAACGTCTCATTCCGCTTCAAGAGCGTTTTGTCATCAATAGATTAAACGATGTTAACTGGCATTGGTCGATGGAAAACCAAGTTATTGCTACATGTTAGGTTATTCTGTTTAGCATATTTGTAGCTCTGTCTCGAAAACATGGCTATAGCCAGAATCTCGTTTAATCTCTCACTAATCTAGAGAGGTGCAGCCTTCGAACATTCATACCACATGGTCTTTTTAAAGTGACCAATAAACTGTTAAAGTCGGCCTAGAAATATGCAGTATGCCATATAAGCATGAAGACCACGATGCACTTTGTGTTTTGTTTCTTCTACCTTGTCGGCCTGTGTTTTTAATGTCATAAAAATGGCGTTCTTGAGTCAGACATTCCACTCATTAGGACATTTTTTCGTGGGCGTGGATATTTTTAAATTGCATTCATAAACTGTTACAGATCAAGAAAACGTATATAGGACTAGTTATATCCCTGTATGTCTGGCTACAATAACAGCTTCCATATGACCCCTGTTGCCATTAGTTGACGAAATCTGCCAACGATAGCACTGCAGAAATCCCATATCAGCTTAAAACCTGTTCCCTTTCTTATTTGTCAATTAAACATGTTTACCTTTTAGTTCGGCATCGACCTTCCTGGGATGCAATGCTGGCGATAGAAAATCTCGGCGGTTAACTGTAAACGTGTGGCAGAGAGGCTGTTCTCCACTACAGGTGGCGATAATTGACCTCTGAATAAATATGTCAAATGCAGAAATTATTCACGTGAAGCCTTTTCAAGATTATCATGATGTTATATATTTACCCAAAGATCACCATAATCGCTTACAGCAGAAGTCAGATAAAAAAAAAATTAATAAAAAAATAAGAACTTGTGGAATTTTCATAAGGCCTTTTTAAGCGCATTAAGGTCTTTGTAGTGAATTATTTATCTGTGGAACTGTTTCACCATGTATATTGTCAATGTGAGATGTCATGGATCAGATCTATTTGTTAATAGAACTTCTTTCATAATTAAAGATTATATAATTTGTTTAATCGAAAAATGACATTAAGCTCAAACCAAAATATATAGGTCTAATGGTATTATACTCATATTTACATGTATAATGTACTTTTGCGAATGGTCGATATCAAAAGACAACACTAGTGTACCGTAAAACAAAAGGGACAGGATCTGTCGTGGACTGGTTAGACTGGACACAGGGTGTATTTGGAATGCGAACATTTTAAGACACACTCAGAGGGAACAATAAATTTCAAGGCAAACAGATTGCTGTATTTACATTGCAGCACGAGGTTCTAACTAACTCGGCGAACATTAGTGGAATTACTATCCAGGGAGGTAAACATTTCCTTCTATCAGTATACGAGTTATATAAGAATCCCTGGGTTTTGGAATGGCTTTAATCCATACTCAATGTAAACCAAAGCTCTAGAAAGTCAAGGTCGTGAGATTAATGGATTAAGAATCTCGCGTTAATGAAATATATGTTAGCGCAGGGAACTGAAGGAAAAAATCGCTTTATTAGTAATCCTTGAGAGAAGGTTAAACCATTAATCTTAAATGCCAGCTATACTAGGGTTTAAATAAAACAAACGTGCTCATAATCGAAGATTACAGATTGACATATCTTATTCCAACGTTCTTCAGTATAAGCGTTGTATATCAAGGGTGGGATGTAGTTTTATGACCCTTGCCCCCCCCCCACCCCACGCGCCCTAAAAAAAAAGCAAGAAAAAAATACAACAAAAAACAGAAAAAACTTAGTCCTGATGAAATATTGCAACTTTTTTCAATATCCCCCTGTAAATACAACTCGCATCCTCCTTTTCCCTTAACGATGCTCGGAAGTTACACGTTATAGGGGGTTTATTGTGATTACATTAATTATAATGACCAATTATATCGCAATGATAAATTTCGAAAAGATATTGCGGCATGAGATGCCAAAATGTTGATATTTTCCCGTTGTGTGGAAATGTGGAAATTATCGGTTATTTTCCTCATGACGTGCAATTCAGAAGCTTTTTGGTGCTACTATTACTAGAATATACTTTGGAATAGTGTTTCGAACCATCTTTAGCTTAGAATGTATGAACGTTCGTTTAATTATTTCGCCGCATAAAGCCCAGACTTTCCTCCTTCCAACATAAACCATTTAGGTTTTCGATGACTTTCAAGCTTTCGATGACTTTCAAAACTTTTGATGACTTTTTTGATATCGTTACAATCAGAATTTATGAAAAAAATAAACTATTTTCCTTGCAGACATACATTGGAGATGTTTTGGTGGCCATCAATCCATTCAAATCACTTGGAATCTACGGTAAACAGGTAAGCGATCACACTATGTTACATATCGTCTTAAAATGTATTGGAATCTAATTGATTTTGTAAACACTAACGGAATCGTAAGATACATTCATGAGTTATTTAAACCACTGTTTTCTTGTAAGAAAATCCGTTTTTATGCTTCTTTACCATTTAATTTCCCCAATATATTACCATATAAAGACCGCTGAAATTTTTCACTTATATCAAAAATATTCATGTTACTTTAGATGAATAGTGTTTTCTTGCCAATTTTGTAACCGGTTTAATTGACACATAGAGCAAAGCAAGAAAGAAAAGATAGAAACTCCGATTTCTGTTAGAATATAAACACACGTTTGTCCTCCATTCCATATGACCCTGATATTTTTCTCCATAAAGGCAATGGCTCTAAAAGACACAATTATGTCTGACATGAAGCACGTTCTCATAGCTTGTTTCAATTTATACAAAGAATCCTGTATGGTAATAACATCACTCCATAAGCAATGATAATAGGGTTTGTTTTCAAAACTCAATTAACAATCACTGATCGTGTTTAAATTTGTGTTTACACGGGAAACCGGAGAGTAAATCATGATCATTTTCTTAACATGTAAGGGTCTTCTTTGGAAAACATTCCATCCAACACGAGACTTTAAGATGACGAGCACCTGGCCGAAAAATCACGTGCTACACTCTTCTTTCTAAATATTCTGAAAAACAGAATGAAGAGACCGAGTTGTTAAAACTCCACAGCCAAGGAAGTTTTTTAAATGTTTTGGACCATGACTCGACTTTGTTTCGTTTATTTGATGTTGGTCTAGTTTCATGCGAAGGCATATAAGTTGTCCAAAGTTCTCTGGCAAATGTTTACTGGTCTTCATGCTTCTGGCATGTTGTTCAATTTGTGACCTGGTTTCAGACCAAGATTTGCACTGAGACGGGAATGTTGTAAACAAACCAAATAACTGTATATATCGAGGTCAGCGAATTGAAATAAAGAAACAATTGATGCTATTGTACACGCTGTCCACTTACCACACCGAGACTCGCCATGCAAAGGTCTGCTTACATACGGGATGACACTGACGAAAACAAAAAAACAAACAAAACAATAACAACAAGAAGTAGTGAATTTCATCCAGCGTGCATGAGACGCGGTTATCGCCAGCACAAAAAGACAAATATCCGTTAGGATCTCGCCATAATATTTCTTATGGTGAACACTTCCTGTGCAAATATATCATACTTCATTTCAAAGACTGTTTTCACCTGGTTTCAAAATGAGGTTTTCAAATATTTCTTGTTACTATCCAGAAAGTAGATTATCATTGAATATTGGTTCAAGTGAGTTGATGCCATAGAAACTTATGCTCATTATAGAATTACTTCATTCCTATTTGTAGACATAGGTCACATGATCCAACCATTGTCTTTGCTGAAAGGGGTGCACACATTTATGGGACATCGTCTCACTGGACCGTTGTAAATAATCAACCATAATTCGATTCATTAAGTCCCCAAAAATAAGCAAAGAGTCTTTAAGAACAAGTTTAATATTGCATTTTAAATGAAAAATAATGTCTTTCATTGAAATAGTCACTTTATCTGGAAACGAAACCAACATCAAATGGCATGATAGTCCTTTTGGTAGACCCAAGTAATTTTGACAGCAACCTAAAAACAAATAAGAAATGTGGTATCAGTTTGTCCAACGGTTTAGTCTTGTCCTGTTGCTGTAGTTTCGAGATTTAAATACCTCAAATTAACTATACGAAAAGAAGGAAAACCAAGACCATAGATCATACATCATCCAATTAAGCTACCATTCCTGTCCAAATCGCTGTTTAGGAGAACAATTTTCACCAGTAGGCCTACCGACCCAGACGCCAAAATTCCAATCTTCATCAACCCCATTATATCGCCGCCATTTCATTGTACACCCCACCAATTGTACTTTTAGAGAGTGGCCCTAACTCAGCAATAGTATGAAAACTCTTATTATTCAAGACCAGATTAACAGATTGTCTCCTGAACCAATAAATACACCACAATTACGTATAAATATTGTGACTACAACGCCTTGTTATTACATTGCTTCACATGGATTCTTCACATTTTCCATCCTTAGTTAACTCAACTGAATGCTTTACAATTATAGAATAAAGTCATGCTTCACCATAGTTCAAAAACAAACAAACAATTACACAGTAATTTAATCGTATTTAAAAATAAAAAAATAAATAAACAGACGGAAGTAAAATCATAACCAGCAGAGCATACGAGTTTTATGGCATTTGGGATTTGCTGAAGGTATGGACAAAACACGTAAGCACAAGAACAAGAACGTAAAGTGGGGTTTGGGGATTTTAGAATGGGATGTGGATATATGTATGTTTGAAATATAAAATACGTTAATTTGTTACGACAGCTAAATATAAGTTAAATAAAAAAAATCAGAAGATTTTGAAACAAGATGTCGGGCTCTATAAAAAAATCAGCGAATACCCCGTTGAGGAAGTCTATTAGAGTCGAAATCTCAACGAAAAATGGTTTTGCACTCTGTTTTAGAATCTCAACAACTGTCATGCGTTTTCTTTTATTATTTTATTTTCTCCAGTACCATTACCAATATCGCCATGCCACTCTGCGCAGTGACCTAAAACCACATATATTTTGGGTGGCGGATAATGCCTACAAACGGATGAGGGAGAGAAGATCGCCGCAATGCATTCTGGTCAGCGGAGAATCCGGTTCTGGAAAAACGGAAAATTCCAAATTAATGGTGCAACATATCACGTACATATGTCACAACAGCCACCCCTACCTCGAGGCAAAGATCAACGAGGTTTGTGAAATAATTTCAAACAATCTGAAAGAAACGGCTCGTTCGAATAAAGACTTAATAAATTGTTTTAAAGAAGATGTTGAGCTACTACAACACTAAAACTTTGTCTGAAGCTGATGGGTTTTGTCAAAGCGAAAGATGCCAAAGAGCTGAATCACAACTCTTTCATAAGGTTTTTACAAAACTTACCGACTGAAGTTGTCTCCCTTTGTATTTCAGGTGAACCCTCTCCTTGAAGCTTTTGGCAATGCTAAGACCGTCATGAACGACAACTCTAGCCGATTCGGAAAGTTTCTTGACCTGAAGTTCACACCCGATGGTTCATTAACTGGAGGTTATTTTGATTTAATCCCTTTATAGCCTTTTCTAAGAGTATATTTAGAAAAGCTTTTACAAACAGTAAAATATAATTTACAGAGCCCAAGAATTTGTCACGGGATAATAAATTAAACAATTATTGGTAATGGAACTTATCTTGAAATTGCATGTCACATAGAATAAACAGAAGTTTGTATTATCTGATCTTAATGAGGCAGTTGCATTTTCTCTTTGTTTTTAAAGTAAGACACATAGCGTTGGCCAATCGTTAAAAATAAAATAAAAAGAAAGTTAACCATGGCTGTTGTTTTACTGTCCAAATTTTGTCGAATTTCAGCTAAAATAAACGATTACCTGTTAGAGAAAACCCGAGTGACACAACAAGGAGCGGGTGAGAGAAGCTTTCACATTTTCTATTACCTGTTTGCGGGAATGACGAGAGAAGAGTTACGCAACTACTACCTGGAAACACCTGAAGATTACAGGTGAGTCACCTATTGTAGGCCTAAATGGCTGCCATGAGGAATATTCTCAGATTCATTTTAGTAGCTCCCGACTTAGCCGAGAAATCTGGGCTCTGCCGGATTTTTTTTTTCGGATTCGTCATATGAGTCAGATTTATCGGCTACTCCCGACTGTAAACAAGATATGGCGTGGGTTTAATTTAAATGCTATACATTTTGTAGGTTGACCTCTTTGCTCAATATACAGCTTATTATTTCAACACGTGGATTATACGGAATTATGTCATACAATAGAAACCTTTTTCATGACGGATAGAAGTTTTCGTTTATTCCAAGGGAGATAACTGTTTCTAAGTTCGTATCTTCTCAGATCTGGTGGTTGTTCCTCTGGGTTTTCTTGAAAATATGCAATTCCTGAATTTTAATTAAATAAAAATGCGTTTACCAATATGTTTCATATTGTTAATTAAACAATCTTCTGATTTTCATATTTTTTTTTTACAGAATACTGAGAGATGAGACTAATGGTAGTTCAGTTTTCACATCCGCTGATGATCTGGAAACTCATCGATTGATGTTTCACAAACAACTGAATATCCTAAAGCTGATTGGATTCACTGACTGGGTAGGTTGGGTGCTTATTACACTCATTTCAATTAGGTTATATTGGTATATATCTGTTAAAAGTATTGGCTTACGTTTCCAAAACGTACCACAGTCGAGTTGGCGATTATCTATGTAAAACTTCGCCACAATCGTGTGATATTGGCAGAGGGGATGTTAGGTAACACGTCAGAAAACTTGTCATGAATATAGGTTTACATATTTCCCAAAGATTAAAATCTTACCAAAAAATTTTACTTGAATTTTTATAGCTACATTATTAACAGTGTCGAAGACTCATTATATTAATCCAATTATGATACTTTTTATCTGCCAGGAAATATCCATGATATTCACTCTGCTATCGGCTGTTTTACACACGACCAATATCACCTTCGGTCGCCATGACGACGCCGACATGGTTTACATCGTGGATGAATTACCTCTACATATCGGTGAGTAGGGATCAAGTCAATGGCTTTTTCTGACTTCCGGTTTCTGACCACCTTATTCCGAATTCGGCCCCATTGAGCAGATGACTCTAAATGGAGGTTATGTTTATACTGGAGTTTTAGCGATGTCCGCAGCAGGGTTTTTTTCCCTCTAGAATACGAATTTTTGTGTTCCATCTGTAATATAAACTTGAATAATCAAAAATACCACAAAACATTTTGAAGATAAGCTGATAGAAATACTCAAGGTTATTATGTACTTATTTGTCTCTTTTTAACAAATCAACCGTATTGCCGGCTTGTCGTGCAACAGTTTCATTGACTGTAATGTTCTGTAATGCGGGGAGTCAAAATTGGTTGGTCAAAAGTCAGAAATCGAAAGACAACTGTGTGACAAGTTCGGTTTTTTTTTACTATGTTAATAATTTACTTATATATATGAACACTAAACCACACGAGCAAAAGAATTTTTTTTGACTAAAATAACCATGGAGACGAGTTTCTAATTGTGTTAGAAAGGGAGAAGAGTTAAATACATCGCATGGAATTGGGTATAGAAGGCAATATGAGTTTTATCATCCTTAGATATTGAAATGAATAGATGTCAATGGGTGATTGAAATTCTCGACTGTTTGAATTCAAGTGGAACGAAAATATCATTAATATATCCTTGTAATTGATATTAATGAGTTAAGCCTTACAGATCCCTTTATTCACATTTTTGTCAACAGCTTAAATAAATTTGAGCACTAAAATAAATGTATCAATTATTTATAACATTTTTGAAATTTGTACATGAGATGAGTGTGATATCTTTCAACTGACATTAGCAAACAAAGAGGTGATATTATCTCTATATGTATTGATATAGGATAGGGTCTGTAAACTGCGGCTTGATAGAATGGCAATTGGGGGTCGCGTTATCAGTGTAAAACGAACATGTATCAATATCTCTTTTATGACAGGCTAGAGTTGATGAGTTAGAGAGTAGCCCGTTGTAACACAATAAGAGAGGTGTGACCGGCCACAGGGGGAGTCCTACTCCGGCAATTTAAACCGCTACATAGAAAATGTTTTGTCACGAGGGCATTTATAACCTCTGTCATATACAGACCTACTTTTTATACTCGGGAGTCAACTTTTATAAAAAAAAAGTCAACTTGATTTGATTATAAATGGGGTAAAATGTGAAGCACCTATACGAGTATACTTTTAGTTTGTGTTCATAAACTGATCTGATCGAATCACCCCTCGATCATATTCAACATGGGTGTGAGTTAAGACCAATTCTGTAAATTTAAAAGTCTTCCTTCGTCAGCTGGCTAGATTTTGACTATTAAAGGACAAAATAAAAACAAAAAAATTATTATGAATCCTCATGAATATACAAAAGCGAACACTAATTAAACACGCCCATTAATGTATAATATTTTTTGTATTATTTACAAACTCTACTCATATAATAAGTTCATGCCTGTTCAAGTATGACGATGGACAAAAATTGGAATTATCGAGATATGTCTACTGATAATCATTTTGGTTTGGAAATGCCCTCTGTTTGGTCCTGGCTCCTTTCCTTATATAGTATATATTTAAGTTATATTTCATTTTCAACATGATTTGAACACGGATTAAAGAAGATAGTTATATGACCAAAACAATGTTCTGACTTAATGTAGTTTCCATCACAAGGTTTGATTGTGATTTATTTATTTGACATGTTTTAGTTTGTAAACTTATGGGTCTTAATGAGGCAGCAGTTGCAGAAGCTCTGGTATCCAGCTTTACATACACAAGAGGTAAGTCGGATAAATCTTAGTGGGGGGGGGGGGGGGGGGGGGGGTATCTAGGGCGGGGAGGGGGGTTGATATCGGAGACAAGACTAAATGCTGCACAATGGTACCGTAATTTACGTAATTATTCTTTTTGATAAAACTTTTAGTTATTTACCTGCGAAACTAGTTTATATTACTTCGATTGTTTAGGCCCACATTAAAGTTTGTCCGAACACTCAGCGTTCTACTTTTATGTTCAACTAACCCTAAAGTAAATGTTAGGGACACAAAACCTTTCTGGAAATATTCTTAAATAAGTCAACTGACGAGACTTTAGAAAAACTCACATGATTCAGTGCATTGTAATTTCAACTTAGTAAACGTCATTGTATGAAAATCTATATGCATTCCATGTCCTTCAATTTGGTTTTAGGGGAACGTGTGGTAATGAATAAAAACCTACACCAAGCGACTGATGGTCGTGACGCCATCGCCAAAGCTTTGTACGCCAGATTGTTCGGCTGGATTGTAAGACAAGTCAACATGAGACTTAAACCGGAAGTAGAACACAAGTAAGCTCCCCTGTTTAACTATACAATGTTAATGCACTTTGATAAGATTTTCTACTTTTTTATATTTCTTATGCACAGTTCTTGTTTTGAAACTGAAACCATTGGCAGGTAGTTCAGAAAAATACACATTTGTTCTCCTTAAAAATCTGTACTCGATTTAAAATTGACACTTTTACTTACAGACATAAAGTGGACTTGAGTGTTGGGATTCTCGATATGTCTGGGTTTGAGAATTTTAGCCACAACAGTTTTGAACAGCTCTGTATTAATGTGGCCAATGAACAAATGCAGTATTATTTCAATGAGCATTTCTTTGTGGAAGAACAGAAAGAGTATGAAATTGAAGGAATACCATGGAGTTATATCAACTTTCAGAACAACAAAGAACTCCTAAACATGTTTCTAGCCGTAAGTTATGATTTCAACTTCTTACCTATAACACGTATTACAACCCCCCGCCACCCAGACCCACCCACACATACACACAAAAACAACTTCAGAAAAGCAACAAAATCAAAACAAACAAAAGCGTTGACCCAATGTGCCACAGTGAACTTTTCTGCAAACATAGATGTACTTTCCCGTTTCTCGCCAATCATTCTCATAACACCACTGTAAGGTTATTGTTTACAGAATGTAGACAGTTAATCAACTGATTTATTTTCTTCAAATGATTGAGTCTTCCAATTTAATGATCTAAAATCATTAACAGGTTAATATACTATAAAAACAAAATCGATTTCTACATCGGAAAATATTTTTCACGTTTGACAATCGAGACCTCAGTTACGCTTCCAAATATATCCACTCTGTACGTATCGTTGCTTTAATGTCATTGATTGATTGATTGTTTATTACTTTGAGCAGCATCAGATTCATGTTACAAAACATCTCAGGAGTAGACATAAATAATATAGAGTTAATAAACCAAGTGAACATTACGCCAGTACATCAATATGCTGAAGACGACTTAATTCAGCCTTTTTCAAGTAGTTAGCTAACTGAAAGAGGATAATAATTGAACGAGTTTAAAACCAGAATGTTTCCTCCGATAATAAGGTTTGATATACCGTTTACGTAAATCATTGTAGAAGTGGCAAACAAATAAAAAATGGTATTCATCTTCTACCCTATTATTATTACATAACATGCAAATTCTTTCGGATCTGATGACCTCATGGTTTCAATGCTGTGTAAAATAATGCGTGTCTTATGGATAGTCTCCCTTAAAATGACACTGTTAACATCGAGCGCCGCATCTGTACACAGAAACACACACGAAGAAAGCGATTTTTAACGTATTAAAGGTTTTTTTTTTTATGAAGAAATCTTTTTTTTAACATTAAATTGCATAGGGCCAGTACTTTTATGGACAATCAAGGGATTTCATTGTGATTAATTTGTTTCATAGATTTAATTCGCCAGATTGCAATGTGTAATAACATGAATAATTTGGCTACAGAATAATTCAATTCAAGGGTCTAGTTTTAAGTTGTTTTTTCCCCATCGCCCGCTTTAAAAGTGTCTTCAGGCCAACATTTTTCTCATCCAAATTTTAAATTGCATCTGTTCTATAACCCCTGATAAATTTTAGTCGCCCTTTTGTCCGTTATTGGTAACGAGTTAACAACGTATTATTTTTCACACAGAAACCTTTGGGACTTCTGGCTATCATGGACGAGGAGTCTCGATTCCCACAGGCCTCGGACGCCACACTCGTGGAGAAAATGGCCACAAATTGCACAGACCCGGTCAACTTTCAACGGTCATTCACCAACGATTTGGGCTTCTCGGTCACTCATTATGCAGGCACTGTAAGTACACATTGATCTTCGCAAATCCATTTCTGGTTCAAACAGGTCTTTATAGTAGTAGGTAGATATGCATATATAAATAGCTAACAGGCGGACAGTAGGCATAGAAAAGTAGCAGCATATATTTATTTACTCGTGCTCAACTGTCACGATCACTCATTGTGTATGAAAACGCGTAAATTAGCTGTTACCATAATGCTAAAGTGGCATGGGCTGAATAATATAGAATTAAATAACTGTTGTCAAGAAGTACGATATATGAGCTTTCATCATATATCAATCTTGGATATATACGTTAACGTAGCTTTCACAAGCAGTAGCCACTCGAAAATGTACTCATACATCCGGGATATTTTGATTATGTCCATTATTCGCCCACATTTTGGTTTCGTACGCGTAACTGACTTTACTGATATTTTGTTTTATCTCATCGTCAATTCTCACGACGATCAAAAATTATGAAAAAAGAAAATCCGAATTGTGGCAACTCATGCTATGCACTTTAAAATGCAAGTTTGACGTCAATCAATCAATCAAACCCTTGTTATAGCAGCCTTGCTTTCTTTCTCACAATTGGCAATTTTTGTGTAGGATTTTCTCACACACTTTTTTACGAACGATTGAGTTTTTTCGTAAAAAAGCAAGATATTTCCTGACTGGACTTCTGGGTTGCAGGAAACAATTTACAGAATTATAAGCGTTTGTTGACCTTCACGAGTAGACACCCACCTGAAAGATTCGAAATCTCCTCACTTAAAATTTGATGAATGATCGGCCTCTTGTTTCCATTGGCGTTTGTTGATTTTGGATTTTGTGTTTATTAATGCTATTGTCAGCTTCCGTTCTTGAACTGAGAGAAAAATGCCACGTGACAGCGAATCCTTGGTGTCTCGTGCTGTCGAACTTCTCTCATCTGGCAACAACTAAATGTTTACCTGGGAAATGTGAGGCATATTCCCAGGAGGATTGCAAATATATTTCTTCACCAATTTTAAATTTCCGAGAAGATTTCCGGTCAAGACACAGAAGAATATTCTGGAAAAGTTTCATACATTCCCAAAGTCGGTATAACAAAAGCATAAATTTCGTCTTGCGTGCTTGCTGAAAACATTATCAAAACTCAACACTGAGCAACAACAATTTAACTTAAAAACCTTTTAGAAGCCATAAAAGTCGTGATGATCGCAGTTTTTCAGATTGGTGGCAGCTATTGACAAAACGCCTAATCATGCGAATAGCGGAAGAGTAGGTCTAAAGTTGATGCTCCTGTCAGTTCCTCTCCAGAGACCATGATTACCACCTTCATTGCATGTTCCATTTCCCTTCACGCGGTTGCCGAAGGCAATATACATCATGCCGTTCGAGCAATTATGGATACCAACTTCTTGATATATTGTGGGGTATCTGACCCAGCCCCTGTGATCGTTATCAAGCCAATGATAGTTGCTATTCATACTTACTTCTTTTCCTTCTTCATGTGTTTTCAACTTCTATGTACGACTTTTGCAAAATATTTATCGTACAAGCCCCAAAAACCATTCTGCCTGATTATACAAGATCCCGAAGTTTTCTGTGACCCCTAAGGGCAATTCTACTCATGCTGTCCGTATAAGTCAATTTAAACCATGTTGATAGTGTAACGCCCCAATGTTTTCTGTGACCCCTAAGGGCAATTCTACTCATGCTGTCCGTACAAGTCAATTTAAACCAAGTTGATAGTGTAACACCCCAAACTTTTCTGTGATCATTAAGGGCAATTCTACTCATGCTGTCCGTATAAGTCAAATTAAACCACTTTGATAGTGTAACACCCCACAGTTTTCTGTAACCCCTAAGGGCAATTCTACTCATGCTGTCCGTGCAAGTCAATTTAAATCATGTTGATAGTGTAACACCCCAAACTTTTCTGTGACCCCTTATGTGAATTTAAATCATGTTGATAGTGTTTTTGTTCTGTTGATCACACACGACCCCAAACCTTTCTGTGACCCTTGTCGAGAATTTAAAACATGTTGATAGTACACGATCCTAAACCTTTATGAGGTCCCTAAGATCAATTCTTGTCATTTCTGTAATAAAAGACCCCAATTGTTTCTGTGTCACCTGACGGCAATTTTAATCGTGACGATCGTATACGACCCTAATCCTTACCGTGTCTCCTGAAGGTAATTTTAATGATGTTGATCGTGCAGGACCCTAATCCTCTCTGTGTCCCCTGAAGGTAATTTGAATCATTTTGATCGTATAAGACCCTAATCCTTTCTGTGTCTCCTGGAGGTAATTTGAATCATGTTGATCGTATAAGACCCTAATCATTTCTGTGTCTTCTGGAGGTAATTTGAATCATGTTGATCGTATAAGACCCTAATCCTTTCTGTGTCTCCTGGAGGTAATTTGAATCATGTTGATCGTATAAGACCCTAATCCTTTCTGTGTCTCCTGGAGGTAATTTTAATCATGTTAATCGTATAAGACCCTAATCCTTTCTGTGTCTCCTGGAGGTAATTTTAATGATGCTGATCGTATAAGACCCTAATCCTTTCTGTGTCTCCTGAAGGTAATTTGAATCATGTTGATCGTATAAGACCCTAATCCTTTCTGTGTCTCCTGGAGGTAATTTTAACCATGTTGATCGTATAAGACCCTAATCCTTTCTGTGTCTCCTGAAGGTAATTTTAATGATGTTGATCGTATAAGACCATAATCCTTTCTGTGTCTCTTGGAGGTAATTTGAATCATGTTGATCATATAAGACCCTAATGCTTTCCTTAGTTTCTTTAAGACTATTTCAGTTATGCTGAAGGTTCCCATAATTTTTCTTGGGTAACTCGTATATTGTGTAAGCGACAAAGTTTGAGATCAAAGTGCGTAGGAAACATTATTAAAAGGTTGAATACTAACCATTATACGAAACACAAAAGTAATTATTGTTATTGTTACTGAAAATAAATCCTCAATATTAATATTATCGAAATGTGTTTGTGATTTGAACCGAATAGAACAGTGTTATTCATTCACAAATGAAAAACACCGATCTGGCGTGCTATAATATCTATTAAAATTCCCTAAATTTTTAACCGTTTTACTCGATAGTTATTTAAGTCCCCTCCGTCAATGTGAATTATTATTCATCGTGTAGGATGGTCCTATTACTGACGGTGTATAAACTTTCTGTTATATTGCAAAACAGTTTGAGCTCTATAGAAAATCTCATGAATGCAATATCCCAAAAAGAAGTTTCAATGGGATCTGTAAACATGCACCTATACCTCACGGTTCATATAGGTATGTATGAGCAAAAGAATACATGCTATACTCGATAATAATTGAGAACACCCAGCCATTGATAACAAATCATTTCAATTCAAAAAGGCCAACTAAATCTCTGTTTGAATTCCACAAAGGCACTCTGGCATTTCACAAAAAGCGAATCTGTGAGATCAGTTTGATTAAATATATTTTGATGAAATGCTGTATATTTTTACAAATGCAGATAGAGATTTGAAACTATAATATGCAGCCTTTTTTTAAATCTGCACTACATAAATGATTAGATATGTATTACAATAACACTACATAAATGATTAGAAATGTATTACAATAACACTACATAAATGATTAGAAATGTATTACAATAACACTACATAAATGATTAGAAATGTATTACAATAACACTACATAAATGATTAGAAATGTATTACAATAACACTACATAAATGTATACATCTGTATGGGATAATATTTCAAATAAATTATCAGCACCAATGGGATATCAATACATTCAATTTGGACACAAACATGATATCTTTGTAGAAAATTTGGACACAAACATGATATCTTTGTAGTAAATTTGGACACGTATGTGATTTATTTGTAGAAAATTTGGATACAAACATAATATCTTTTTAGAAAATTTGGACAGAAACTTGAAATATTTGTAGTAAATTTGTACACAAATATGATATCTTTGTAGAAAACTTGGACACAAACATGATATCTTTGTAGTAGATTTGGACACATACATGTATATGATATCTTTGTAGTAGATTTGGACACACACATGATATCTTTGTAGTAAATTTGAACACAAACATGATATCTTTGTAGTAAATTTGAACACAAACATGATATCTTTGTCGTAAATTTGGACACAAACATGATATCTTTGTCGTAAATTTGGACACAAACATGATATCTTTGTAGTAAATTTGAACACAAACATGATATCTTTGTCGTAAATTTGGACACAAACATGATATCTTTGTAGTAAATTTGGACACAAACATGATATCTTTGTAGTAAATTTGGACACAAACATGATATCTTTGTAGTTAATTTGGTTGATTGATTGATTGTTTGGTGTTTTACGCCGCGCTAAAGATTATTTCAGTTAAATGGCGACGTTGCTAGTTTTATTGTGGGAGGAAACCGGGAAACCCGCGACCTTCCGTTGGTAACTGGCAACCATCCCACATAGGTCGTTCGAGTAAAGACCTAGTCAGAAAATTTTCAAAATTGGGATTAAATTTGGACACAAGCATGGTATCGATGTAGTAAATTTGGACACAAGCATGGTATCTTTGTAGTAAATTTGGTTAATTGATTGTTTGGTGTTTTACCCCGCGCTAAAGATTATTTCAGTTGTTATCGCTAGTAGATCGGGGGTTGTTATCGCTAGTAGATCAGGGATTGTTATCACTAGTAGGTCAGGGGTTGTTATCACTAGTAGATCAGGGATTGTTATCACCAGTAGATCAGGGATTGTTATCACTAGTAGATTAGGGGTTGTTATCACTAGTAGACCAGGGATTGTTATAACTAGTAGATCAGGGGTTGTTATCGCTAGTAAATCAAGGGTTGTTATCACTAGTAGATCAGGGATTGCTCTCACTAGCAGATCAGGGATAATTATCGCTAGTAGATCAGGGATGGTTAGATCAGGGATTCTTATAACTAGTAGAGCAGGGGTTGTTATCGCTAGTAAATCAGGAATTGTTATCACTAGTAGATCAGGGGTTGTTATCACTATTAGATGAGGGATTGTTAGATCAGGGATTGTTTGTACTAGTAGATCAGGGGTTGTTATTACTGGTAAATCAGGGGTTCTTATCACTAGTCGATCAGGAATTGTTATTACTAGTCGATCAGGAATTGTTATTGCTAGTAAATCAAGGGTTGTTATCACTAGTAGATCAGGGGTTGTTATCACTAGTAGATTAGGGGTTGTTATCACTAGTAGATCAGAATTGTTATCACTAGTAGATCAGGGATTGTTATCACCAGTAGATCAAGGGTTGTTATCACTAGTAGATCAGGGGTTGTTATCACTAGTAGATCAGGGATTGTTATCACTAGTAGATCAGGAATTGTTATCACTAGTAGATCAGGGGTTGTTATCACTATTAGATGAGGGATTGTTAGATCAGGGATTGTTTGTACTAGTAGATCAGGGGTTGTTATTACTGGTAAATCAGGGGTTCTTATCACTAGTCGATCAGGAATTGTTATTACTAGTCGATCAGGAATTGTTATTGCTAGTAAATCAAGGGTTGTTATCACTAGTAGATCAGGGGTTGTTATTGCTAGTAAATCAAGGGTTGTTATCACCAGTAGATCAAGGGTTGTTATCACTAGTAGATCAGGGGTTGTTATCACTAGTAGATCAGGGATTGTTATCACTAGTAGATCAGGAAGTGTTATCACTAGTAGATCAGGAATTGTTATCACTAGTAGATCAGGGGTTGTTATCACTAGTAGATTAGGGATTGTTATCACTAGTAGATCAGGGTTGTTATCACTAGTAGACCAGGGATTGTTAACACTAGTAGATCAGGGGTTGTTATCACTAGTAGATCAGGGGATGTTATCACTATTAGATGAGGGATTGTTAGATCAGGGATTGTTTGTACTAGTAGATCAGGGGTTGTTATTACTGGTAAATCAGGGGTTCTTATCACTAGTCGATCAGGAATTGTTATTACTAGTAGATCAGGGGTTGTTATCACTAGTAGATCAGGGATTGTTATCACTAGTAGATCAGGGATTGTTATCACTAGTAGATCAGGGGTTGTTATCACTAGTAGATCAAGGGTTGTTATCACTAGTAGATCAGGGGTTGTTATCACTAGTAGATCAGGGGTTGTTATCCCTAGTAGGTCAGGGGTTGTTATCACTAGTAGATCAGGAAGTATTATCACTAGTAGATCAGGGATTGTTATCACTAGTTGATCAGGAATTGTTATCACTAGTAGATCAGGGGTTGTTATCACTAGTAGATCAGGGATTGTTATCACTAGTAGATCAAGGGTTGTTATCACTAGTAGATCAGGGGTTGTTATCACTAGTAGACCAGGGATTGTTATCACTAGCAGATCAGGGGTTGTTATCACTAGTAGACCAGGGATTGTTATCACTAGTAGACCAGGGGTTGTTATCACTAGTAGACCAGGGATTGTTATCACTAGTAGATCAGGGATTGTTATCACTAGTAGATCAGGAATTGTTATCACTAGTAGATCAGGGGTTGTTATCACTAGTAGATCAGGGATTGTTATCACTAGTAGATCAAGGGTTGTTATCACTAGTATATCAAGGGTTGTTTAATCACTAGTAGATCAGGGGTTGTTATCACTAGTAGATCAGGGATTGTTATCACTAGTAGATCAAGGGTTGTTATCACTAGTAGATCAGGGGTTGTTATCACTAGTAGATCAGGGGTTGTTATCACTACTATAGATCAGGGGTTGTTTTTACTAGTAGATCAGGGATTGTTATCACTAAGGGGTTGTTATCGCTAGTAGTACATGGGTTGTTATCACTAGTAGACCAGGGATTGTTATCACTAGTAGATTAGGGAGATCAGGGGTTGTTATCGCTAGTAGATCAGGGGTTGTTATCACCAGTAGATCAGGGGTTGTTATCACTAGTAGATCAGGGATTGTTATCACTACTAGATCAGGGGTTGTTATCACTAGTAGATTAGGGGTTGTTATCACTAGTAGATCAGGGGTTGTTATCACTAGTAGATCAGGGATTGTTATCACTAGTAGATCAGGGATTGTTATCACCAGTAGATCAGGGGTTGTTATCACTTGTAGATCAGGGATTGTTATCACTAGTAGAGCAGGGGTTGTTATCACTAGTAGATCAGGGGTTGTTGTCACTAGTAGATCAGGGATTGTTATCACTAGTAGATCAGGGGTTGTTATCACTAGTAGATCAAGGGTTGTTATCACTAGTAGATCAAGGGTTGTTATCACTAGTAGATCAAGGGTTGTTATCACTAGTAGATCAGGGGTTGTTATCACTAGTAGATCAAGGGTTGTTATCACTAGTAGATCAGGGATTGTTATCACTAGTAGATCAGGGTTGTTATCACTAGTAGACCAGGGATTGTTAACACTAGTAGATCAGGGGTTGTTATTGCTAGTAGATCAGGGATTGTTATCACTAGTAGATCAGGAAGTGTTATCACTAGTAGATCAGGAATTGTTATCACTAGTAGATCAGGGATTGTTATCACCAGTAGATCAGGGGTTGTTATCACTAGTAGATCAGGGATTGTTATCACTAGTAGACCAGGGATTGTTATCACCAGTAGATCAGGGGTTGTTATCACTAGCAGATCAGGGGTTGTTGTCACTAGTAGATCAGGGATTGTTATCACTAGTAGATCAGGGGTTGTTATCACTAGTAGATCAAGGGTTGTTATCACTAGTAGATCAGGGGTTGTTATCGCTAGTAGATCAGGGGTTGTTATCACTAGTAGATCAGGGGTTGTTATCACTAGTAGATCAGGGGTTGTTATCACTAGTAGAGCAGGGGTTGTTATCACTAGTAGATCAGGGGTTGTTGTCACTAGTAGATCAGGGATTGTTATCACTAGTAGATCAGGGGTTGTTATCACTAGTAGATCAAGGGTTGTTATCACTAGTAGATCAAGGGTTGTTATCACTAGTAGATCAGGGGTTGTTATCACTAGTAGATTAGGGATTGTTATCACTAGTAGATCAGGGGTTGTTATCACTAGTAGACCAGGGATTGTTATCACTAGTAGATTAGGATTGTTATCACTAGCAGATCAGGATTGTTATCACTAGTAGATCAGGGATTGTTATCACTAGTAGATCAGGGTTTGTTATCACTAGTAGATTAGGATTGTTATCACTAGCAGATCAGGATTGTTATCACTAGTAGACCAGGAATTGTTAACACTAGTAGATTAGGGATTGTTATCACTAGTAGACCAGGGATTGTTATCACTAGCAGATCAGGATTGTTATCACTAGTAGACCAGGGATTGTTATCACTAGTAGATTAGGGATTGTTATCGCTAGTAGACCAGGGATTGTTATCACTAGTAGAGCAAGGGTTGTTATCACTAGTAGATCAGGGGTTGTTATCACTAGTAGATCAGGGGTTGTTATCACTAGTAGATCAGGGATTGTTATCACTAGTAGATCAGGGGTTGTTATCACTAGTAGATCAGGGATTGTTATCACTAATAGATCAGGGGTTGTTATCACTAGTAGATCAGGGGTTGTTATCACTAGTAGACCAGGGATTGTTATCACTAGTAGATCAAGGGTTGTTATCACTAGTAGATCAGGGGTTGTTATCACTAGTAGATCAGGGGTTGTTATCACTAGTAGATCAGGGATTGTTATCACTAGTAGATCAGGGGTTGTTATCACTAGTAGATCAAGGGTTGTTATCACTAGTAGATCAGGGGTTGTTATCACTAGTAGATCAGGGGTTGTTATCACTAGTAGATCAGGGGTTGTTATCACTAGCAGATCAGGATTGTTATCACTAGTAGATCAGGAAGTGTTATCACTAGTAGATCAGGGGTTGTTATCACTAGTAGATCAGGGGTTGTTACCACTAGTAGATCAGGAATTGTTATCACTAGTAGATCAGGAAGTGTTATCACTAGTAGATCAGGAAGTGTTATCACTAGTAGATCAGGGGTTGTTATCACTAGTAGATCAGGGATTGTTATTACTAGTAGATCAGGGATTGTTATCACTAGTAGATCAGGGATTGTTATCACTAGTAGATCAGGGATTGTTATCACTAGTAGATCAGGAAGTGTTATCACTAGTAGATCAGGAAGTGTTATCACTAGTAGATCAGGGGTTGTTATCACTAGTAGATCAGGGATTGTTATCACTAGTAGATCAGGGATTGTTATCACTAGTAGATCAGGGATTGTTATCACTAGTAGATCAGGGGTTGTTATCACTAGTAGATCAGGGATTGTTATTACTAGTAGATCAGGGATTGTTATCACTAGTAGATCAGGGATTGTTATCACTAGTAGATCAGGGATTGTTATCACTAGTAGATCAGGAAGTGTTATCACTAGTAGATCAGGAAGTGTTATCACTAGTAGATCAGGGGTTGTTACCACTAGTAGATCAGGAATTGTTATCACTAGTAGATCAGGAAGTGTTATCACTAGTAGATCAGGGGTTGTTATCACTAGTAGATCAGGAAGTGTTATCACTAGTAGATCAGGGGTTGTTATCACTAGTAGATCAGGGATTGTTATCACTAGTAGATCAGGGATTGTTATCACTAGTAGATTAGGGATTGTTATCACCAGTAGATCAAGGGTTGTTATCACTAGTAGATCAGGGGTTGTTATCACTAGTAGATCAGGGATTGTTATCACTAGTAGACCAGGGATTGTTATCACTAGTAGATCAGGGATTGTTATCACTAGTAGATCAGGGGTTGTTATCACTAGTAGATCAGTGGTTGTTATCACTAGTAGATCAGGAATTGTTATCACTAGTAGATCAGGGATTGTTATCACTAGTAGATCAGGGATTGTTATCACTACTAGATCAGGGATTGGTACCACTAGTAGATCAGGGGTTGTTACCACTAGTAGATCAGGAAGTGTTATCACTAGTAGATCAGGGATTGTTATCACTAGTAGGTCAGGGGTTGTTATCACTAGTAGATCAGGGGTTGTTACCACTAGTAGAACAGGAATTGTTATCACTAGTAGATCAGGGGTTGTTATCACTAGTAGATCAGTGGTTGTTATCACTAGTAGATCAGTGGTTGTTATCACTAGTAGTTCAGGGGTTGTTATCACTAGTAGACCAGGGATTGTTATCACTAGTAGATCAGGGATTGTTATCACTAGTAGATCAGGGGTTGTTATCACTAGTAGATCAGTGGTTGTTATCACTAGTAGATCAGGGATTGTTATCACTAGTAGATCAGGGGTTGTTATCACTAGTAGAACAGGAATTGTTATCACTAGTAGATCAGGGGTTGTTATCACTAGTAGATCAGTGGTTGTTATCACTAGTAGATCAGTGGTTGTTATCAATAGTAGATCAGTGGTTGTTATCACTAGTAGATCAGTGGTTGTTATCACTAGTAGATCAGTGGTTGTTATCACTAGTAGATCAGGAAGTGTTATCACTAGTAGATCAGTGGTTGTTATCACTAGTAGTTCAGGGGTTGTTATCACTAGTAGACCAGGGGTTGTTATCACTAGTAGATCAGGGGTTGTTATCACTAGTAGATCAGGGGTTGTTATCACTAGTAGATCAGTGGTTGTTATCACTAGTAGATCAGGGATTGTTATCACTAGTAGATTAGGGGTTGTTATCACTAGTAGACCAGGGATTGTTATCACTAGTAGATCAGGAATTGTTATCACTAGTAGATCAGGGGTTGTTATCACTAGTAGATCAGGGGTTGTTATCACTAGTAGACCAGGGATTGTTATCACTAGTAGATCAGGGGTTGTTATCACTAACAGGAGTTGTTATCACTAGTAGACCAGGGATTGTTATCACTAGTAGATCACCGTGTCCTGTGGTTAGACATTTTTGTTCCTCCTCCAATATGGGCCGGGTGGTTGGTTGGTTGGTTGGTTCAGCTTATTGGCGTGTCAAAAATAATATAGGCCGGGAAAGCAGTTATTTAAGCCAATTAACTTTTGGTTCGGCGAAAAGCATCGAATAGTACAAACCCGATGAAAACATAGCAAACTGATTTTCACGTGGAGACTAGTGGTATATAATTTGTATAAACGAAGTCGCGATATGTAACTGTTTGATTGATTGATTGTTCGGTGTTTTACGCCGCGCTCAAGATTATTTCCCTTATATGGCGGCGTTGCCAGTTTTATTGTGGAAGGAAACCGGGCAACCATCCCACATAAGTTACTGTTTGAAGCGTGATGCAAAAGTATAAATATATTCAAGTCTACGCGTCAACTGATTTTCTATACACCTTTTCATTGAAGTGCTAAAACCCCACAGTTGGGCGTCAGTTCATTCACTGTTTATACCACAAGGGTTGGGGGTGTTATTCTCTATATTGTGTCAATTTGTCTATAACTATATCCCGCAAATCTCATGAAAATTGACACAGATCCTGTTGCATAGTCATTTGTTAATGTCAATACTCAAATATCAGACAATTCTTTTACTTAGTGTCTTTAAACCTCTCTCATATCCAGTGAATATTATTGTTAATCATATTAACCATATTAACCGAGAAACTTTTTCTGAAGAGTGCAGGGACTTTCAGATGCGTCCGTTAAAATATACTTTACCAATTCAGGTCAGCATAACCCAATTCGGGTGTAAGTTGAAGTCAAACTTTTATAATAACGTGGGCTGAAGCGGAGTACAATATTGACCGTTCATGTGGATATAAAAGGTGGAATTGACGGTTACATTTGCGTTATACCTTAGTAAACCACTCCCTCTTGAAAGTATCTTCATAGCTTCCAAAAACTCAACCGTTCAAGAGGTGTAAGACATAAAATATAGCTCTAAATTTTGGTTAGTGAACAGGTTTGAGCGATTCGCTTCGTGTGATTTGTCAAATATCAGTTCTGTGGTTCCTATCGTGTTACATTTAAAAAAGTTTAAAATGATTGGGAAAACATTGAGATGGCCTTTAGAAAGGCTTTGACATTCAGGGTTCATTTTTACTCCAAATTTATATTACGTTCAATCTCCAATTGATAATAATAATATAATGAGTGAGTAGGACAAGATTTAGGGTCTGTCTCAACATTACTCCAGTCTTATCTCGACCATATGAGATAACGAAGATTATGTACATGCCTATATTGTTTCTCGTCATATTATAACGATTTCAAACACAGATGCGAACAAATGTATTGAAATAAATTGTCCAGCTATGAATATCTCACAGATAAGATATATGTTAGCGATTTAGTAACGGTACCATAATCTAACACCTTGAGATATATTAACGAAATTATAGCGAATCAAGAAGATCTTTTCATCAAATCTTAATATTTAATACAGGGGTTCTTATCACTAGTCGATCAGGAATTGTTATTACTAGTCGATCAGGAATTGTTATTGCTAGTAGATCAGGGGTTGTTATCACTAGTAGATCAGGGATTGTTATCACTAGTAGATCAGGGATTGTTATCACTAGTAGATCAGGGATTGTTATCACTAGTAGATCAAGGGTTGTTATCACTAGTAGATCAGGGATTGTTATCACTAGTAGATCAGGGATTGTTATCACTAGTAGATCAAGGGTTGTTATCACTAGTAGATCAGGGGTTGTTATCACTAGTAGATCAGGGATTGTTATCACTAGTAGATCAAGGGTTGTTATCACTAGTAGATCAGGGGTTGTTATCACTAGTAGATCAGGGATTGTTATCACTAGTAGATCAGTAATTGTTATCACTAGTAGATCAGGGGTTGTTATCACTAGTAGATCAGGGATTGTTATCACTAGTAGATCAAGGGTTGTTATCACTAGTATATCAAGGGTTGTTATCACTAGTAGATCAGGGGTTGTTATCACTAGTAGATCAGGGATTGTTATCACTAGTAGATCAAGGGTTGTTATCACTAGTAGATCAGGGGTTGTTATCACTAGTAGATTAGGGATTGTTATCACTAGTAGATCAGGGGTTGTTATCACTACTATAGATCAGGGGTTGTTTTTACTAGTAGATCAGGGATTGTTATCACTAAGGGGTTGTTATCGCTAGTAGATCAGGGGTTGTTATCACTACTAGATCAGGGATTGGTACCACTAGTAGATCAGTGGTTGTTATCACTAGTAGATTAGGGATTGTTATCACTAGTAGACCAGGGGTTGTTATCGCTAGTAGTACATGGGTTGTTATCACTAGTAGACCAGGGATTGTTATCACTAGTAGATTAGGGAGATCAGGGGTTGTTATCACTAGTAGACCAGGGATTGTTATCACTAGTAGATTAGGGGTTGTTATCACCAGTAGATCAGGGGTTGTTATCACTAGTAGATCAAGGGTTGTTATCACTAGTAGATCAAGGGTTGTTATCACTAGTAGATCAGGGGTTGTTATCACTAGTAGATCAGGGGTTGTTATCACTAGTAGATCAGGGGTTGTTATCACTAGTAGATTAGGGATTGTTATCACTAGTAGATCAGGGGTTGTTATCACTAGTAGACCAGGGATTGTTATCACTAGTAGATTAGGATTGTTATCACTAGCAGATCAGGATTGTTATCACTAGTAGATCAGGGATTGTTATCACTAGTAGATCAGGGTTTGTTATCACTAGTAGATTAGGATTGTTATCACTAGCAGATCAGGATTGTTATCACTAGTAGACCAGGGATTGTTAACACTAGTAGATTAGGGATTGTTATCACTAGTAGACCAGGGATTGTTATCACTAGCAGATCAGGATTGTTATCACTAGTAGACCAGGGATTGTTATCACTAGTAGATTAGGGATTGTTATCGCTAGTAGACCAGGGGTTGTTATCACTAGCAGATCAGGATTGTTATCACTAGTAGATCAGGAAGTGTTATCACTAGTAGATCAGGGGTTGTTATCACTAGTAGATCAGGGGTTGTTATCACTAGTAGATCAGGGGTTGTTATCACTAGTAGATCAGGAAGTGTTATCACTAGTAGATCAGGGATTGTTATCACTAGTAGATCAAGGGTTGTTACCACTAGTAGATCAGGAAGTGTTATCACTAGTAGATCAGGGGTTGTTATCTTTAGTAGATTAGGGATTGTTATCACCAGTAGATCAAGGGTTGTTATCACTAGTAGATCAGGGGTTGTTACCACTAGTAGATCAGGAATTGTTATCACTAGTAGATCAGGAAGTGTTATCACTAGTAGATCAGGAAGTGTTATCACTAGTAGATCAGGGGTTGTTATCACTAGTAGATCAGGGATTGTTATCACTAGTAGATCAGGGATTGTTATCACTAGTAGATCAGGGATTGTTATCACCAGTAGATCAAGGGTTGTTATCACTAGTAGATCAGGGGTTGTTACCACTAGTAGATCAGGAATTGTTATCACTAGTAGATCAGGAAGTGTTATCACTAGTAGATCAGGGGTTGTTATCACTAGTAGATCAGGAAGTGTTATCACTAGTAGATCAGGGGTTGTTATCACTAGTAGATCAGGGATTGTTATCACTAGTAGATCAGGGATTGTTATCACTAGTAGATTAGGGATTGTTATCACCAGTAGATCAAGGGTTGTTATCACTAGTAGATCAAGGGTTGTTATCACTAGTAGATCAGGAATTGTTATCACTAGTAGATCAGGGGTTGTTATCACTAGTAGATCAGGGGTTGTTATCACTAGTAGATCAGGGATTGTTATCACCAGTAGATCAAGGGTTGTTATCACTAGTAGATCAGGGGTTGTTACCACTAGTAGATTAGGGATTGTTATCACTAGTAGATCAGGGGTTGTTATCACCAGTAGATCAAGGGTTGTTATCACTAGTAGATCAGGGGTTGTTATCACTAGTAGATCAGGGATTGTTATCACTAGTAGATCAGGGGTTGTTACCACTAGTAGATTAGGGATTGTTATCACTAGTAGATCAAGGGTTGTTATCACTAGTAGATCAGGAATTGTTATCACTAGTAGATCAGGGGTTGTTATCACTAGTAGATCAGGGGTTGTTATCACTAGTAGATCAGGGATTGTTATCACCAGTAGATCAAGGGTTGTTATCACTAGTAGATCAGGGATTGTTATCACTAGTAGATCAGGAATTGTTATCACTAGTAGATCAGGAAGTGTTATCACTAGTAGATCAGGAAGTGTTATCACTAGTAGATCAGGGGTTGTTATCACTAGTAGATCAGGGGTTGTTATCACTAGTAGACCAGGGATTGTTATCACTACTAGATCAGGGATTGGTACCACTAGTAGATCAGGGGTTGTTACCACTAGTAGATCAGGGGTTGTTATCACTAGTAGATCAGGGGTTGTTATCACTAGTAGATCAGTGGTTGTTATCACTAGTAGACCAGGGATTGTTATCACTAGTAGATCAGGGGTTGTTATCACTAACAGGAGTTGTTATCACTAGTAGACCAGGGGTTGTTATCACTAGTAGATCACCGTGTCCTGTGGTTAGACATTTTTGTTCCTCCTCCAATATGGGCCGGGTGGTTGGTTGGTTGGTTGGTTCAGCTTATTGGCGTGTCAAAAATAATATAGGCCGGGAAAGCAGTTATTTAAGCCAATTAACTTTTGGTTCGGCGTAAAGCATCGAATAGTACAAACCCGATGAAAACATAGCAAACTGATTTTCACGTGGAGACTAGTGGTATATAATTTGTATAAACGAAGTCGCGATATGTAACTGTTTGATTGATTGATTGTTCGGTGTTTTACGCCGCGCTCAAGATTATTTCCCTTATATGGCGGCGTTGCCAGTTTTATTGTGGAAGGAAACCGGGCAACCATCCCACATAAGTTACTGTTTGAAGCGTGATGCAAAAGTATAAATATATTCAAGTCTACGCGTCAACTGATTTTCTATACACCTTTTCATTGAAGTGCTAAAACCCCACAGTTGGGCGTCAGTTCATTCACTGTTTATACCACAAGGGTTGGGGGTGTTATTCTCTATATTGTGTCAATTTGTCTATAACTATATCCCGCAAATCTCATGAAAATTGACACAGATCCTGTTGCATAGTCATTTGTTAATGTCAATACTCAAATATCAGACAATTCTTTTACTTAGTGTCTTTAAACCTCTCTCATATCCAGTGAATATTATTGTTAATCATATTAACCATATTAACCGAGAAACTTTTTCTGAAGAGTGCAGGGACTTTCAGATGCGTCCGTTAAAATATACTTTACCAATTCAGGTCAGCATAACCCAATTCGGGTGTAAGTTGAAGTCAAACTTTTATAATAACGTGGGCTGAAGCGGAGTACAATATTGACCGTTCATGTGGATATAAAAGGTGGAATTGACGGTTACATTTGCGTTATACCTTAGTAAACCACTCCCTCTTGAAAGTATCTTCATAGCTTCCAAAAACTCAACCGTTCAAGAGGTGTAAGACATAAAATATAGCTCTAAATTTTGGTTAGTGAACAGGTTTGAGCGATTCGCTTCGTGTGATTTGTCAAATATCAGTTCTGTGGTTCCTATCGTGTTACATTTAAAAAAGTTTAAAATGATTGGGAAAACATTGAGATGGCCTTTAGAAAGGCTTTGACATTCAGGGTTCATTTTTACTCCAAATTTATATTACGTTCAATCTCCAATTGATAATAATAATATAATGAGTGAGTAGGACAAGATTTAGGGTCTGTCTCAACATTACTCCAGTCTTATCTCGACCATATGAGATAACGAAGATTATGTACATGCCTATATTGTTTCTCGTCATATTATAACGATTTCAAACACAGATGCGAACAAATGTATTGAAATAAATTGTCCAGCAATGAATATCTCACAGATAAGATATATGTTAGCGATTTAGTAACGGTACCATAATCTAACACCTTGAGATATATTAACGAAATTATAGCGAATCAAGAAGATCTTTTCATCAAATCTTAATATTTAATACAGGAATATGAAACCAAAAGGCCCAACTTTGATGTAGAATGTGAATCGTCTTAACTTGGGAAAAAATAACAACGGCATATTTGGTTGAATACCCTTACGAGTATGAAAGCTAGGTCTTGAAATATTTCAGTGCCTTGGAGCGTGAAGTAGTGTATATTTTAATCTTTTCCTTGCCGGAGAAAGCTCGTTCAAGAGTAACAGGTTGGACGAGGGTAGTTGGGGGCCGCACCAGTTATTTTAGGCTACCATAAATCCTTTATAGCTGCTTTGAATGGAATTTGTGCTGTTGTCGTGTATGGACCTATATACCACGCCTTTGAATGAATATGACATGGCCTTCTCTTGAACTTTTTTTTAATAGGTTGACTACAGTGCGGAGGGATTTCTGGCTAAGAACCGGGACAAACTTAGTGGGAGTTTGTTGGACTGCATGAAGACCAGCCGAAACCAACTGGTCAGCGACATGTTTTCCGCCAAACTTTCACGAACTGGAACAATATCGGAGTAAGTTTATATCTTAGATTAGGGACATTTTTCCACTTCAAAATGAAGCGGTAAAGTTAGTTTAATTTTAGTGTACGTGCTAGGGAAAAAGAAAGTTAGGACTAGAACAAACGATGGAAACACCAGTGAATATACCTGTAGAGGAATCGGCGGAGATGTCCGAGGAGTCCCGAACTTTGCCAGAAGACGAGTAAGTTTATTAAACCCGTTTGTTTATTTTTTGTATTCCATAATCTATTTTTAAAACAGAAAACGCCCAAAGTATAAATACATCTTCAGAAATATTGTTTAGGGAAATGATACCCAAAATTATGAAGTAATAGTAAGACAAAAACTGTTCTTTTTTTTTTAGAAAAATGTAAACGTTTTGTGTTGAAAAACAATTGAGACATCAATTGATCCTTCTTGTTCAGAGCTTTAGGATATATTTCATACAAAAATTTGAGGCTTGTATTATTTGTAAAAGGATTTAATTCAATTTCAATAATTTACAGTTTTAAATTTTTATTCCATGACTTATAGATTTTAATATCATATACTAAATAAACAGCCATGTACAAATTCTATTTTTGGCAGTTTAGGCTTTAATCGACATATTGTTTTATTGCAACGCACTACTGATTTCAAAGAACTCTCTCTAGTCGTGTATTCGCCAGTAGTAGTAAAGTACTTAGGTTTCATATTGGATAACGTTTATTATTCATAAGCCATGTATTATATAATATGAATTCAGGTTGCTATAATCTGACTCAATGGTTGACATATAAAGGGTTAATATGACACAGTGTTGATGTTGGTATGTGTGTAGTTACTTTAGAAGTTAATCTCTATACGCAATGGCTTAAATATCGTTCAGGAAGCATACGGATTAAAAACTTATACAAATCTCTTTTAATCTCTGATATATATTGTAAGATGTAGTAATCCTAATCGCTAGAACTAAAATAATGGTCTCATTTTCATGTTATGGCACAACAAAGTAACCTTTTTAATTTGAATATGTAGAGGTTGATAATGAATTGTTATGGTGACCGGTATTTCTTTATTTGGTGGGCCTAGGTGGTTCAGTCGACAGAGTGATAGTCTCTCAGTCCGACACAGACCTTCCGTCGATGCGGCCCGGGCTCGAATCACTCTCAGACCAAATAAAATTGAACAATTTCTGAGTGGATCTTGGACTTGATCACCGTACGGGAAAAAGTTGCCAGGTACTCGTCGAAGGTCGAGAGTTTCCTCCGGGCAAGGGTCCCGGTTTCCTTCCCCACTAAGCCTGGAAACGCAGCCGTACAAGTGAAATTATCTTCAGCGCGGCGTTAAACATCAATCAATCTTTATTTGGAATTTCGCGCAATACATAGAATCATTTCATTTTTATGGAGGCGCCGTCCACACATCACCCGTCTCTACGAGAACCAGTGCCACTGTACTTGATGGTTAATCCGTTTAGATAAAAATTATATAACCATATGATATATGCTGGTTCTTTATACTGTTACACAGCCAAAGCCAACAATGCTAAGTAATGTTTGTAATTTACAAACTTCGAGGGGTTTTGTGGTCGGTTTGCTCACAGTGTTACGTCATGATCATTAAATTTCTTTTATGTAAGTGTCACGGATATAATTCTTTAGATTTTAACAGAAGCGCATCTCATATATAGTTCTGAACGCTCTTTACAGTTTATTGCGTTGGCAATGAAGAAATGATGTCTTATCTATGAGGTCTAAATATTCTAAAACAATTATTTTCGGCCACCATATATTCAATAAAGCTGTTTCTGTGTATGTTCCTATATTGCGATCAACATATACAGACCAATTATGTTAAGTTAATTCTTTTCAGTCTCTGTTTTCTTCCCAAAATACTAATGATAGGCCTAACTACAATGTCTAGGTTTTTTCATCACGATCGGTGTCACAGAAACGTTATATTTAAAATGTAAATAGTTCCTAGTGGGGCACAAATCACAATCTCTTGTCCGTTCCTTTTCATGAGACAGACGTTTGCATTTTCTCTAATTCATGCTTGTAATAAACAAAGATTGGCATAGGTTTTAAATTGCAAGATGATACTGTTAACATTTCATAGAGATAATGTGTTTTCCCATTTCCAGAAGGATCGTCGACAAAACCAATTTATTGAGTGAAATCAAACTTTATTCAAATCCATGATGCCAAATGTCAGTAAATTAAATGAAACGGACAACAACTAAGCATCGTCTCCAGCCTGATACATTGAATTGAATCGCAATAACTGTTACTTATGTAATGCAACCTCTTTGATGTAGTTATAGAAGCTCTTTTTCGATTTATATTTTGAACAAAACGAAAATGCTTTTTTATCAAATTGACCCCAGCATTATTTTATACACATTCTTCCATACGCGTAGCTTCACAGATCTCAGCTTAGCCAGCAGTTTTTTTTAGTACACAGGGAACCTATTCACGCGACTTCCATAAAATTACTGGTATTTATTCACTGACCATTGAAGCGTGCCAATATCTTTTGAGTGGGAGGTAACAAAAGTATTCCTTTCGCAACTAACGTACGAATCTAGTGCTCGCTGGTTATCTAGAGATCCAAGCTTGTGCTTCGATGGTTTCTTTATAGCAGTTTGTCCTTCTGAGGTCAAACCCTCATCAATCCATCGCCTCAAGATGACCTTTATAACCATCAGTGCGCAAAAAGTTAGGCAATGCTGAAGACATTTCATAGGTCTGGAAAGTCATTCTAGGTCAACTGCATCTCTTCAGCAGCGAGCTCCCATGCATGAATGCAGTTTAGTCTTCCTAGCTGCATGCTTTCAAACTAAACGACCTTTAACCCCCCCAAAAAACTGAACCTTCAATTCTGTAAGATCACTGTAACCTTCTTTTATAGGCTGTTCTGGTCGTTTTGACTGCATCCAATTTTCAGTCATTTTGGCATATAACTTTAGCCATCGACCTCAACAGGGATTTGGTTGACTGTCACTTGATTCTTTTTGCTCAGGGTAAAACGAAAACTCGGCCCATCGTGTGATAGAAAACCCCAGTTTGGCTTAGGGAAGAAATTGAACTTGCACCTCCAGACTGGATGCATTTGCAAAAGACCCAAGTTACACGAGCTTTGATTTCTCATGTCATTTTAATAAGATGCATGTTCAATGTACCCAGTCGCAACCCACTTATTCAGATAAGAGGGCTACCACGTCACCAGACTGGGTCTGAACAAATTCTCGACATTTTGTACGTTGTGCATCAGTTGACTTTCTGTAGCCATGGGTAGAAGTTTATATGAGCATTAATGTACCTGTTCAGAGACACGAGCCCTCTCCAATAAGAAGAGAATAGATAGTCCACGTGTATTGAAACTGTTCTTACGCGTGCAGTATACACCAAATTGGAAGTTTTCCCATAGTAAAAGTTGGTTTTCTATTCTTTATGAATACATGAAATTCCCCTTTGTACCACAACTTATGGGGGGGGGGGGGGGGGGGCACTAGACCTACAGTAGAAATTTCTACGGGGAATCAATTGTAATTCAGCAGATTATAAAACAGGTCTGAGTAACCTATTGCGACAGACTGAATAAATCAACTTTTGGTTATTTGGCAGACGCTTTGGAACCATTGCGTCTTTATTGTTCTTGGTAACCTCCATCGTGTGGTTATTATTACCCATCCGTCAAGCCTAAGCTTTAACCAGCTTTCAGTCATCTCGGGCACGCAGTTCCGTGTTATTTGATAGAGTTCATTGGGCATACGAGATTAATGTTCAGTTGTCATTCAAGTGTTAAATTCTGAAACACGCCATGGTTGAAAGATTACAACTTTAAAAGATGGGCCATCAGAGTAGTTATTACTCAAGAAATAGTCTACATCTTCGAAAACATTTCATCCAGCCGTCAAAACAGGGTAATGGGAAATGGATTGCCTTATATTGCTATATGCAACTTCGTAAAGTATTTTCTAACTAGGTTGGGCTTTTCGTTTTCGTTCTTCACATACGCAGTATTTGACGTCAAGTTATCAGCACCGTTTTTAAGCGCATATATTGATCGTCTTTTTAATCCTCCAGTTCGTCAGTTATAGCGTTTACCATGGCCGTTTGAAGGAATAGATTTAGAGAAGACGGTATTGAAATGTCTAGGGTTCGTTTCACGAAGTTGCCATAAAGTCGTATCTCTTCACTATGGTATTCATTGGCAACTATGTGCCGTTTGCGATGCGACTACTTTGTGAAACGAGCCCCTGGTCGGCTGTTCGAGCTTGTACCGATAATTTCTGACGAGATGTGTCCAGTATTACTTGACCATGTTCAATTGGTCAGAATAAACTGATTACATTTGAGTCGATCACCAGCGTGCGTACATCTAACTTACTGGAATGGAACTTGAATGCAATCCCACCAGGACAGTCAGGGAATTATGGTGACCAAACAAACCACATTTTCAGCTTAAATTGACCACTTCGCGACAATTTCACCGGCCCTAAACGATTGACCGGATTTAACTGCATCCAGTTGTCAGTCGGTTTGGCATATATACGTTAACCATCGATCTCAACAGAGATTTGGTTGACTCTTGTTTGATTCGTTTTGCTCAAGCTAAAAAAAGAACAAAACTCGACTCAACGCATGTCAACTAATTTTTATGCGCCCACGGCCGCTTGTAACCGATGTCAACTAATCTGTCTGCTTTAAGTGACTGCTTCAGGTATTTTTCTTCACTAAGTCTCTCGGTTACATATGTGAATCTCTTTAGGAGTCCTGACCGTAGCGATATTCGTGACCAGTCATTGGTTCGTTAAAATGTTACCTTGCAGTAACACTGATGATTAAGTCAGGTTTAGATACTAAACCGAGACAAATAGGTCATGTGGTTCATCTACATGTATTGGTTTCCCACTCGTGTTAAATGATCCTTAGTGCAACGTTTAACGCCACTCCTCAATCAGCCTATCAAAGCTTTTACTTCTAAATTAACACATGCATCTTAAGGAGCACGAGCTTCCAAAAACAAAATCAAGGAATGCTTGACTATTTACCCCGAAGAAGTGCAAAATGGAAGCTTTAAAATTAAATGTTCAGGGCGAACAAAAGTTAAAGTGTGTGCAATCTAAGTATTGTTTACATAAAGATACGGTTTCCTGATGGCCAATGGTAACTTTCCTAGTTCCCATGTGTGTTGCCTTTTATTTGGGAATTACGTTTTATTCTTACTTGTTGTTATGTTAATTGATCTACATTAGCTGCACATGCCATACTCTCTAGTGGGTTGTTTATGTCTGTCAGACAAACACAATACTAGCAGGGAATTCCCTGAGTAAATTTGAATTTACATGTACGTTCTTAGGCGGTATGTCCTGTAAAAGTGGCCCCGGTAGATTCGCGATCGGTTAGTGTATAAAAGTACTTTGCGGTTAATTTTGGGAGGAGGAGCGACAAAACTCGTTATTTCAGTTTGATGACAAACTTTTGGGGTTTCAATATATTTCACTTTCTTTTCAACATTAATTTTCATGATAAAAGTAAGAATTTAGGAAGTTCAGGTCAGTTGAACGATCACTCGAATATGAACAAGTATATATGTTAGAAGCAAATACATCAATTGATACTGATGTCTATATGTGCTATCTTTAACCTAATCTTGCGGACACCTTCCGACCTTCGGCGGATACCCATCACCTTTTCCACCATGCGATCGAGGCGAAACCCCCGACTAAGACACATGATTATGTTTTCCTGGGGTCAATTTCGGTCTTTTTTTAAAAATTGTTTTCAGAAATACCTTGAATTACTTAATAAGGTAATCAGCCGAGTGGAGTGGTCAATATGATAAAGCTTATTACCTTCTTTATCAGGTTATATATATATATGACATGTCATGTGTATATGATGTATATGTAATCATAGCAAGTTGGGCTGTATTTGAAAAGCTAAAATAACTTTGCCTGACCTGTCGAATGACATATTTAGGAAATGACCTGTACATTTATCCGATCGTCTAAAAAAGAAAAACTAACAAAGAAAAGAATGCCTTTTTTCCCATTGATTGTAGTTTTCGTCTTTTATACCTATTGGGGAGCCTAGTATAGTGTGCACTATAAACTACCCCACCATACCGGTTTATCGAGCCCATTCAAGCACAAATAGTTAAAGGTCTCCGACGAGCCTATACTCTCTTATTCCTTTTTGCCATTAATATGTTAAATTTAGTTCAAATACAGGCGTGTCTTGCTTTCCTCGCCAAGCTCTTTTTACAAAAAGTACATATCTTCTTTTTTTCTCTTACAGGTCCTACATGACCAAACCTAAAAACAGGAATCTTAATGCAAGCCAGTCAGATCTCTTCTCTTTACGAAGGTAAATAAAGCTCTGTTTAAACACAGACTTTTCAACAAAAATACACACATATAGTTGAATAAAAATCACTGACGTCACATTTGGAACAAGAAAAAAGAAAATTTCAAAGATGAAAAATGAATGAATAAATGAGAAAATTCTTCATTTCCGGATAGATTTTAAGTAATTGAGATTCTTTGTTATGTAATAAGAAATTGTTCTTATATTTTTACTTTAATTACGAAGAGATATTTTTGTTACACCCACATGTGTTGTATCTCTGTACCCCAGCACTCTGACACAGTGAACTAAGATCGTCGGTCGTGTTTTTAATTATACGTGACATTACCTACAGCTTAACGTTGGTCCGAATTTAGGCGGAATAGCTGAATTCCTCACAAAAACAAACTACCTGACTACCAACAGTGTGTGAGTGGTATATAGCGAGCTATCAACAACACCACGATCACCTTAATCCAGGTCTTAAGACGTCCCCATGAAATACAAACTTCACTCTGATGATCTTTTTGTAAAGTTAGAGTCTTTCGGGATTTTCCAATTTGGATCTGGATGTTAATCATGACCGACTAAGTCAGAAAAAAATATACTACCCTGGTCTTTCTCCCAAATGTAGAAAAAAAACAACCCCCCAAAAATAGTCCCTTACCTGGCGGCAGTTTTGGACCAACTGGCATATGGTTCAGCTTTTACCTTTCTGACAATACTAATTACATGTTGGGGGAAATGAAACGTTACTTGGGATTGTTGTTTTGAGACGTACTAATAACAGGTGACGCTACCATGGAAAATTGTTCACTTTCACCTATGTATGGATTAATTGTAAACTCGTAAACTCCTTCATTTCCAGGGGCGACAAATCGGACAAGTCGGAATCTACCGTTGGACAGTACTTTAGGGTAAGTTATTCAATGCAGCTATTTAAAAAAAACCAACAGTTGGTGGGAGGACTCAATTAGTCTTACGTAACCTTTGTTGACATTTACATGGGTGAGTTTTGTGTTCCTGTGAGATAATTTACACTTCTGTATTGGCTTAAGAAAGAAAGACCTAGATAGACTGTATCCCAAAACTGTGAAATCCAACTTTATGGCGACTTAATATTTTTAATTTGAAATTTAATTTGATTGTTTATCAAGTATTGTTTATCAATCGCTTGATTGACAGTAAGAACAACCCTTTTGACAAATTACCTTCACAAAAAATGAAATTCTTAAATCATTTTTGAATCTTTGAGCAAACCAAATTAACCAAGTTGATATCAAGAGTACCACCCTGTCTTTCTTCCTAAAATATTATTTAACCTTTTTTCTTAGCATTGGCAAAATCAAGATTTTAGTTAAAAAAATGATAATCAAATATCGTTGTGAATAATTACTTTTTCTGAGCCTCTATTTTGAATATGGTCTTATTGGTGACATCAAGTGGCTTTCTTTCTGTCTAGTTCCGTATTATTTGCTCGGGGCGTTTAACATTTCTCGTTTTTCTCACAATACAGTCTGACTAATCTAGGTGTGTTTTGTATATGAAACGTAGGTGGGATTTCTGAAACTCAGTGCAACGACTTCCAAACCATATATTTGTCTTCTTTTGTCTCGTGAAAAGACGGACTTTTGTTTGTCTTATCGCGGACTTAGTTTCCCTATTTCCATTCTGGCAATCAATGTCTCTTTTAATGATCAACTAATTATTTGCTATTAAATTTTGATGACTTTTTATCTTGCATTGTGATCGAATATATAGGGATGGCATATCATATACGGTATTATTTCACCCAGCGTCCCTTATCCGTCATATTTAACGCCACTTATACTTCGATTTTGATGAGAATCTGAAGATTTTAGTGTTTTGATAACCTAGAAAATTTTTGTCTGAATTTTGTCAAAAGTCCATGCAATGTCGGATTTGACGGGATTGTCATGTTTACTCAAGTCGCCAAACATACAGAGCACTTTAATTAGAAAGGCTGACTATTTTCGTCACTATGACAACGTGCCGGATTCTCACCCACAGCATCTGTAGGGGGCGTTCTTTGATCAAACCGTAACATAAAACCATGGCAACGCAATCATACGTCACACAAAGTAACTCCGCCTCTAAAACATCACCAAGTTTAACAACTGTTTTAAGCCTTCCGCGTGCGCCTGTCGAAATTAGGCATCCTCTCGTCAAAAACGACCATGAAAGAGAGAATGTAACAGTGAATGAGGATAAGCCGTGCCACTTTAATTCCATCTTAAGATTAAGAGGATCTCTATAAGCGGCAAACAGGAATACGATTGCGGCTTCATCTACTTGTTTTTCGGCCAACGTTCCAAAACTGTTGGTATTTTTCGCTTGGATAACATAACGTCAGTTAAGCTTACCATCGATCAGCAGCTGTAAACAATGTAATGTTGGCTCGTTCTTCTACTTTCCAACTAACTCCACATTAACGCAAGAGGATGATACAAAATCTGTTTAGCTTTATAAGCTATTGACAACTTCAAAGTAAACCTTTCGACAATGGGGAAATTTTACTCAGTTATTTGGAATTTCGGTTCTTCAGTTACTACTATGTACACAGGTAAGTAATAAAAGGGAACCAAAGGTAGTATACTAAATTCTGCTAATGTAATTCGTGTAAAACAACTACTTAATATAAACCTCATTTTGTATGAGACGAGCCCATCGTGAACATATTTACTTATGCTATAGATGAAGCGTATAAGTATATCTGTTAACTTGCGACATAATAAGGGCGGTAACTAAGCTTTCAAAGAGTGTCTGAATATACGTGACCGTACATAATGGTCATTCGCTGTCCCAAAACAAAACTTTTCAATTACTCATATCCGTAATCCATCTCACCGCGGCTGAAAATTGAAAAGTTTTTGCAAATATCTGGAACGATTTCAACTTCAAAGCACTGAATAGCTTTTGTATTTCAAAGGCAATTGTCGTTAGTCAATTCTATACGCTGTTTTGAGTATATAAGGATTAACAGTAAACAGTAATATGTTTAGGGCGTGGAGATTTTCACGGGCACCTCTATTTTTAATGAAAATCATTATTTTGTGGGTTAAAACCGAATGGAAACTGTGCTAAAGCAACCAAATTGGTGAATTGATTTATATATTTCCATTCGTGTTTTGGGATTACATTTTCTTGAAGAATGGAGGAAATTCTGACTGCCAGCAACTGGAATCGAACCTGCGTCACAGAGAGTACCGCACCTTCCCAGTACAACTAGCAATACTAGCAATAAATGCCGCTCAGCCAATCAGCGTCCGATGGTACTCAGATATTAAAAACCAAACGTCGTACAGATATCTCAATTGTCCCTTCGGTTACACACGTATCTGTTATAAAAAAGGGAAAATAAAGATAATGAAAACGGCAATAATGTTTTGAATCCATTTACGATAAAAACCACCATGGTCCAGTGATGGACCATTATAGTTTCGATTAAAGTTTATGATTTTGCGTGACAAAAAAAGAAACAGAAATGAGACAGAAAGTAGGCCTATAATTATTTTTGGTGCTAAAAATCTGACTGTTGTAAGGATTGTCAAGATACTGCGACTGTTTGAAGTTCATAAAAAGTAAATGACGTTGTCATTCCATGTGACGCTTTACATTCTCAGAACTAAGCCTCCATTATAACTTCTAGGAAATGGGGAGTGTCTCTTAGGAGATTTCGTGATATTCGGGGACAGAAGACGCTATTAATAACGTTTTTGGTGACGTTGTAATTCCATTTGACGTATTGTGCTCCATAACGCCAGATGTAAACGTCATATTAGAAAAGAAAAACGCCCAGCCACATGCGCAATGCAGAGCCGTTGACCGGAAATTTGTGGAATTTATACGAGACTTGCGCTCTCGATCCTAGCATATCACACCAAGACGGTCACACATTATCACATCAAGAAGAGCTACATTATTACACCAAGACGGGCTACATTATCACACCAAGACGAGCCTCATTATCACACCAAGACCGTCCGACATTATCACACCAAGACGGGCCCCATTATCACACCAAGACGAGCCCCATTATCACACCAAGACGGGCTACTTTATCACACCAAGACGGCCCCACATTATCCCACCAAGACGGGCTACATTACCACACCAAGACGAGCCCCATTACCACACCAAGGCGGTTCCCTATTATCACACCAAGACGGTTCCCTATTATCACACCAAGACGGTCCCACATTATCACACCAAGACGGTCCCACATTATCACACCAAGACGGTCCCACATTCTCATATCAAGACGGCCCCACTTTATCAAATCAAGGCAATCTCGTATTATCAAATCAAGACAGTCTCATACTATCACATCGTCAGTCCTACGGTATCATTTCAGGACAGTCTCAGATTATAATAGCCACATCAAAACAGTTTCCTGTTATCATATTCAAACAGTACAAGATTACCACATCAATACAGTCCCACGCATTATCACATCTGCACGTTATCATATCTCACAGTCTCATATAATTATCAAACCAAGACGGGCTCAGATTAGCTTATCCCGACAATCTCAGAATATCACATTATGACAGTTCCACGTTACCACATCAACACAGTCCCAGATTACTAGATTCAATCAGACAAGTATAAACACACAATCTTATTTCAAGACATTTGGTTCATCACAAGATTAACAAAAATAAAATTGCAACCCATATTAGTTCCCATAAAACCAATTAATATGTGCTATAGGGTTGAATAAAACTTGAAGTCCAGTTTCATTACCTCAACATATTCCAACATTATGGCAGCAGAGATAATACGCTTCAATAATCATACATAGATAATACCTTATCACCATTGAGAGAAATTTCTTGGCATTTGATTGGTCGAAACGCCCAGAATGTGAGTCTGCATCCAAGTGCTTTCCGGGTATATATTTGATTCTGTATAACCCCGGAGTTAAGATCTCACGCGCTGTTATTACCACGGAGTGAAGGTCTTGGTGCGTCACAGCAATCTTCAGTCAAGACGAAATCCTATTGTGACGTCAGTTTAGAATGTTGTTTCGTCAGCATTGAACCCTATACTTGTCTCAAAGATCGTGAAAACCGATATAACTTTGCAACGTCACAATAGAATTTATTTCTTTCGCGACGTCATGTAGACCTCGCTCAATACACTCAACCCATGACATTTTTGTGAACTAATCGAATAAAGAACAGCTGATTAAATTCATTTTTAAGTAAACAAGCTGCTCTGGATGGTGATAAATTCGTTATATGACGCCCTTGCGTGGGTATACGGGTAGATATTTGGTGTCTGACAGATATTTTTCCTCGGCTTCGCCTCGGAAAAATATTAATGTCAGACACCAAATATCTACCCGTATACCCACGCAAGGGCGTCATATAACTAATAATATAAATAGTATCGCTTTATCCAAAACATATTTCGTCCTATTTAAAAAAAGAAACCCAACAAGAAACAATCGCACCGATGTTAACAGATCAAGGCAAACAAAATTCAACAACAACGAATCATATGCGAATTTATGATATTAAGACAATAGTGCCAAAAATCAATAGTAAAACCAGAATACTGAAGTTCAAACCAGTAACCGATTCCATACGTTATGGGTTTCTTTCTGATGTCCCGCGTGCATTGATAGGGACTGACTGAAGTTAGGTACTGGGAGTGGTGAAGACATTGGGTGTGTCTCTAATGGACGTCACGAATGTCCGAGGACGTTAGAACGCCAGATCCTCACACATTCTATGTCGGTTCTATATACATACATTCTGGGTTTAAGGCCACGTCAAGATTGTCAACATTTACACTTACCGCAAACTTAAGAAATGTTCCTTCTCATTGTAACTGGACGAAAAAGAAAGCTAATTGAATCAAGAAAGTTGTGTGCTCACAGCCTATTCATTATACAGTTTCGGGCTTCCTACGGGCTACACGACTGTGTTCATTTGGCGCACGAGTTTTAACGCCTTCCGAAACTGTATCAAAAAGTTATCAGTTCCAAGCTAAAACGACTGTCTTATAAACTTGATTAAGGATGGATCTAAAGTGTTCTCACATTCATATCACCATGGATATGTTTCTGTTTATTGTAGAACTCTCTTGTGGATTTGATGACCAGAATGAACTCGTCCGATCCACATTTTGTCAGGTAAGCTTGATATATATCAACTCCGTAGCAATGTCCTACCCGGTAATCTCAAAACTTTGAACAGCCAATTGTTCAGATTTAAAAACCTCGTATACAAGTGCTATACCGATGGTTTGGCAAACGAACTTATATACAGCACTGTTTTTCAGTTTGCCGGGAGATTATAAGTGTTAATATACAAAACAATGGCTGAAACATAAACTCCATAAAGCAACAAATACAGTTCCCTAATCGATATATTTCATATTTCAAAGCAACCATAAAAATCTACACCATCTTTATTATGGGGCTGTTTTCAATTGCGATTTTTGGTGAATTTTATAGTTGTGACGTCATGTGACGTTTTGAAAACGCACCTCCAAAATAACACCATATGTAATTAAAATTCCAGTAGACTTCAGCGGTATGTCAACACTTGGATCTTGAGTCAGATCTTAATTACGTTGTGAATTATCATAATTTAAATGTTATATACGCGTTTTGAAGTGACATGAGCTGACATTTTCGATTTTTTTCCGTAAATTCTGTGACGACAATAAGCTGTTTTGAAAGTCATTTAAAGCGAAATTATTTACGTTGGGATGAGAAAAACCCATATAGTCTGTGGCCTTTACTAACCGAATAGTGTTCGAACAAAATTTAAATAACCAGGCCCAAAGTTCATTCATTCTATTCCTAAGTTAGTTCAAAACAATACTTAACGTACATTCTCGAGATTAGTAGCACTGAAAAATTTACGTAATTTCTGTTTCAATGGAAAAAAGCATTTTGGCAGGTCATGCCACTTTAACCCATGTCCAGTTTTAGTGGAAATTCGGAATTTCTTCATATTTTTTACTGAAATCATATAAACACCATAGCTTATCCCACACCTCAACGAGGCACTTACTTTTAAAGGATTTGTTTTTCATGTGAATTTTTTTCTGTTTTTAATTAAAAAAAATAATATTACTAGGTTTTTTTCCCCTAAAGTCCTTTTGCCGAAGTTCAGCATAAGGCAACATCCTTAACCCCTGTCTTCAGTTTATGTGGCTTTCAGCAGCAAATCTGGCTTGTTTAAATTTGGATTGTTTTCAATTCAATGACCGGTATCATGTCTGTGTTTGGTTAGCCTCGCCTTCGTTCGACCATTGTCCAATTAGAGCGTGTTCCTTGAACTCCATTGCTCTCTGGGAGTTAGTATGAAAACACGAAGTCTTTATTTCCATTATATGCTATCTCGTTTTCTTTTCTAGACAATACTTGTTTAATGCACAGGATTAACGCTTATAATCAGTTTGTTTAAGACAAAGACATCTAGTAAATATACATTTACTTTAACACAAATTAATCACAACTGTTTATAACTGTTAATCAAGTTCTGTGGTTTTGATTTGTCGTTTATCTATTTATCTGCTAGATAAGAGAAAATACAATTTATAATATTATTTAATAAATCTTGAAAGGCCCTAGCCTATTGGTTTACTTTAGGCGTCAGCGTTGCTGCCTCGCATATTAGAAAAGGCCAAGGATTCTATTGGCTGTCGTTTAGCTATCCAAGAATTTCTGGACCGTGGACAGACGCGTCAGGTGTTGATGGATAGCTTAGCGGTTCTTTTATAGAATTAAAACAGAGGCTTGTCCGAATTCGGAAGAATCTCAACCACAACCCACTGTTGACATGGGGAGATTATCCCAAAATCTCATTCATGTTTCTTCATGAACTTAGACTCACAAATATTGTGATGTCCAATGACTATTATTTGACGTTTCGATGCATGTGCATGGGTCTCACTCAAATAACATTGTAATGCAATACCGGCTACATGTATATAAGATAAATAATAAATTTACTACTATCGCAGCTACATGGAATTTCAATGAATAAGTGAATAATATATTAAATAGTATTTTCGCGGAAGAGACCATTTCGGTTTACAGGATAGTTTTCACGACCTTGTTCTGCAATGACGTCATTTCTCTGCCACAGGCGCTGGCAGTGAGCGTAATTTCAACGTCAGATTGATCCACAAACTCAATGAAGCGTCATTTTGCCATACACAAAGGCTGCTTAGCAAACGTCATTTCTTAAGCCGAAACGGTCTATGTCCACAAAACGGCCCAATATCAATTTTATCTAAGATATCTTAGAAATTTTATGATTCACTTTCCCAATCATTCCTTTCAAATCTGCTATTAAGCTTAGATGTACAAACTTCCTGGTGCTGTTTGCAGCTCTAGTACACTCAAAAGGCGTAATTACTCCAATCCGGTACTGTTTTAATGTAAACAGACAGAGTAAATATGATGGGGACTGTGTAAAAAAAACATGACCAACGATGAATAGCTGTTGAGGTTTCCCTTTATACATAAAGTCGGGTTGTTATGTCCCAAATTCTTGTTAAGTAAACGGAAAACGGTTTATGTGACTGAATACAAAGTCACTTTTCTTAAACACATCTGATTTTCTTTTTTGACAGATGTCTTAAGCCTAACACAGAAAAGCTACCTGATAAATTTGAAATTGACTACGTCTTAGACCAACTTCATTCTAACGGACTATTAGAGATTGCCAAAATTAGACAGCAAGGATTTCCCGTACAATACGAATTTGGAAAATTTATTGAAAAGTAAGTATAGCGTTTTTATTTTTCTGTTCCTGTATTGTTGTAATTAATTTCAGATGTATTTTGTGCCTATTCGGAAATAGTTTCATACGTATCATCCATTGTCAAAATACATTTCCATGTCTCAAGTACAAAAAAATGTTCGGTTTCACAATTAAAGAGACCCAAACTTCATTTTGTTTGTAACCCTCTGTATTCTCTTTTATATTCTCTGTTTATAATGGTGTCGTCCTTTCCCAGTTCATAAATATATTTTTTAAAATTAAGCTATAATTAAATAAAGACCTTGACTTGTAAAAGTGACCGATAGAGAGAGGATTAAACGTGTCTTTCAACTTGACTTGTAAGAAAGACATAATTATCCCCCTTTTTGAGAGACCGTCTGGTGTCATGAAGTAAATCGTCACCTTCTACCTGGGAACGGAAGCTTGCCAAATGATGGAAGCCTCACGTTTTGTCAGTCTGTAACAGTCGCTATATGTCGGAAACAAAACTCAATTGCGAAGCTGTGATCGTTTGAACAGCATTACCGACGATTTCAAGCCTCTCTCTACCCGGCATGTGTTGATCCCATTGTTTGTACAATGCTATTTCATCGCATGAGCAAAGTTCTCCGAGCTAAGCGTTAAACATTGTCACCTATCTGCGCAATCTCAAATCTGACGTCAACGAGAAACAAGGGAATTATTATCTTCGAATTCAATTTGCAGACATGTATACTGCAATGCACAGCTGCACTGTTTTGTAACATCACAGCTGCACTGTTCTGTAACATCAATAAACTTAAATCTATACAAAAATATCCCCCCCCACATACACGCTATGTATATCACAAATGAATACGCGTCTAAGCTTGTCTCCATAGTTATTTTAGTCAAGAAGAGTTTCCCGGTGCCTGAGTGTTTTAGTGTCTATAAATATATATTGTGTTTAGTTAGTTTTATAGTCGAAACAGTTTCATAATTCAAAATGCAGGTGAACTACTATAAACATGAAACACTTATTCTTCTTTAATCACAGGTATCAAATATTAGCATTTGGACCAATCGAAAGCCTTGACCCAACAGGGGCCAATTGTCTGCTTATTGCCCAGAAAGCACAACTCGAAGAATATGCCATCGGCGAATCAAAGGTGAGAGAGTTTCGATGAAAAGTTTGTAATCAAGTCACTCGATCAAATAAATTTTTTTTATGTCCAAATGTTAGAAAATCTTGGCTTATGCTTTCAATGAAATGATCTTTCCGTGTAAGTTGTAGACCAGAACAAAAAGGTGTTGTTTACAATGTGTTGATATATATTTAACTGTGGGATTAGTGGATCTAAGTAGTCTCTTACACAACAGATCACGTGTTCTTATCTACCTCCGAAGATGAACGCATCTCTTTGAGAAGCTCGTGGGATTCCTTTCTCATGTTAAAGTAACGCTTATTCAATATAAACCTTTTTTCTCTGGAATAACCTGCCTGAGAGACGGTTCAAAGTATCGCTATACTTACTCTATTACAGACAGAATCCCGGCAACAAGTGTCAACTGTTGGACGCTTATCCCTCGCTTAGCACATGGCTGTCCAAGGTCGAACTTTCACAAACCTTCATGTTTCAATTGAGAAAAGGTTGCGAAAACTGTAGGCTAGAATAAAAAGTCGCTTTCTATGAAGGAGATTATATTAGTCTGAGATTTTATGACAGGTGTTGAAATGACAAAAGAATGACTTGGTTACATTTGTAACCTCGAGACCGTTTAACTGATAGACCTAGTTCTCAACCACAGCTCTAAATCTCTAAACCCTATACTTCCTTTGCAGATATTTCTTAAAATCTGCCACGTAGACAGATTAAACGCCTGTTTAGAAGGGGTCGAAAAGAAAGTGAGAAAGGTTCAAGCCCTGGTAAGAGGTGTTCTTGCCAGGCGGAAAGTTAACGAAGAAATTGCCAGGAAAAAAATGGAACAAATTGCCCTTGATGCTTTTAATAAAATGCACGAAGAAGATCTTGCCAAATCAGGAAAACCAACCAACAAACCTCTAGATATTACGGTAAGATGTAGAATGTGTGATTGTGTTTTTTTACAAAATGTTCTTAATATAGGAAGAGGTCATGATTGGTTATATTGTGTAAGATAGTGCATCATACACTGTGGAGGATGGGTCTATATGTGTGTTTTTACCGAGGCGTCTCTGTTACGTTTTGCCGTTTGTATTTATCTTTACTGTACGAAATGTCCCGAGTCTCTCAAGGCGAAGGATTATCTAAAAAGTCGCAGGGATTTACTTGGCACAACAGCGCATACAGTCCACGGAGGGAACCGTACAGAGAGAACAGCGAATTGAGTAGACAAGCGGAATTTCTGCACTTTTTCTTTGGCGTTACTCACGCTCTGTTCAAACAAGAGATAAAGAGACAAAGTTTGAAACCATTCCATCACAGGGAGCTAGGAGACGTGCTCATTGGCATAGAATGGACTCGGCTTTCGGATCCGTCTCTCCTACTTACTCTTGTTGACAAATTTATCGATATTTTAGGGCGTTTTGAGGTACAACTGATGGGATCGAGCCCTTTTATAACGTTTATGAATTTGTCGTTACTTTATCTAACCAAAACCCATTTTCATCTTTTATTCATTACAGAACATTCTGAATCCTTTATCAAACGCTACTTTTGCTGCAATGAACGGAGATGAAAAGTTTAGTCAGGCAGAGTCAGTGGATACACCTAAGAAAGCCTATGTAAATCGTCTAGAACAAGATCGGGCTAGACAGAGAAAGAAACGAAGACGTCGGAATTCTCTCCGGTCTAATTGTACGTCGGAAACAACATCTACCAGTCAAATGACACTGTCTACTGAAGACAACAATGCGTAAGTACCAAAATCTGTTCATTTTACCCTCCCTATTTTTAACTTGTACGAGACAAAGATGGAAAGTTGATAGCTTATGTAGTTGAAGACTTCTAAAACATATTGTCCATCGAAAGATATGGAAAAAGACATTACGAGTAGCTGTATTGTTCATGCGAATGCCATTGTCTAGCAGACAGACGTGGCATAAGTAGCAGAATAATTTATGGATTTGGTTGGCTATGAATGTAATATGATTGATCAATCTTGTCCAGTCGCCTGCTTTAGTCGCATCTTGACAAAGAAATAAATAAAGTTTGTCCGATTCTCATTTTTAAATCAATACCAAAATGCCTTTACACTCGACAAAGAAGAAAAGGCACATTTGGTTAGATAGATATGTGTAAGGTTAAGTCAACAGGGAACAGTGCAGTGAAAATACTGGCCACGTTTACATGGGTACATCTCCATCGACTTGGTGGCCCTCATCCTGACAGACTGGATCGCTAAGCCCTTCACAGATTTCACTCATGTCTCCAACAAAAATTCATTTGTGTAAACACATTTCGGACAGCGTTAGAATAAAATTCCATCAAGTAGAGAGATGAAAAAAAGAAGAAGAGAATAGGAGAGACCTTAGCCCCTATTGGAGTTGTCCAATTGGCAACAGTGTTGAATTCTGAACTAGAAATCAATATTTAAACAAACCAGAGAAAGGGCTGTCGTGAGTCAGGACAAACAGGAAGACCAATCGATCTGCGAGGCCAGAGTTACTCATCCTGTGCCGCTGAACCCACAGGCCGACACGGAGCTGCTCCTGTCCTGTCATTACCTACCAGCAATTACCCTCTCCATATTTTCATCAAGTTATGTTAAATTTTCAAGTGAAAGGAACTTGTTTAATGTCTTGAGAACTGTTGTGTTGTTTCGTCGAATATGGATTTACTGGCTGGAAAGTCTTGATCCCTTACTCTTACTTCACCCAGACATTTACGTCTGAAGGGTTTTCGAAGATGGCGACTCATTTTGATAGGTTTGTTTACATAGTTTCATACGGTCTTTAATAAGGTTTTGGTTTCATATTCAATTTCTACATTTTCGTCCGCCTCGGATCAGATTTATTATGATTTCTTTGTTAGTATGGCGATTCGTATAAAATCCTTTCCGTTTTCTTGGGAGTTTAAATTGTCATTTTATTAAGATTTGCTCACTTTTTGTTTCTATCAAATGAGTGTCCTTTGTTAAGATCCTGAAGAGAAACATTTTCATTGAAAGAACTTCTCTCTTAAGTTTCAAAATGGCCGTCTGAAGTTTTAGAGATAGATTGCTGAGGTGAGCTATTTATCGATCAGACCGCTGTAGTTTGTTTCAACAGGTTTTTGTTTGAAACTTCTCCTGCATGGAGGAAACGTCGATATTTTCTGCTTCTTATTCTGGAGTGAGGGATTAAACCTGGTGGCAAAGTGGAGAAAATAAATCGTTTTTTTTTTGTCTCAAAGCATTATCCGTCAAAATGACACATAGTGATAGTTTGTTAGTTTTCAAACGTCACACAAACACCGCGGCATACGTTATATATTTGCTGACAAAGTGAAACATACTTATTCGGATAAACATACCTTTGGAGAAATGCAGCTGTATTTATTTGGAAAAGTTTGTATAATATATCAGTTTACCGTTAAATTGTCCTAAGTTCACAAAATCACGTGTTTAATGAATGGTGTGACGGTTACAAAATCAATGTTACGTAAAACCAACGTTTAAAGTGGCATGAGCTGCCAAAATTCACACTTTTTTCATAATTTCTGATTGTCACGACAGCATGAGGCTTTGAAGGGCATAGAAAAACTAAATGATTGGCGTTGGAATGAGGAAAATCCATACAGTATGTGGCCTACACGAACCAGAATAGAGTTCGAAAAGTAAACAAAATTTAAATAACCGGGACGACCATTCATTCATTCTAAGCCAACGTTAGTTCATAATGCTACTTTAGCCTACATTCTGGCGACTGGGAAGCACTAAAAAGCTTCTGAACTATACGTCTTATAAAAAATAGCCAATAATTTCAACATTCTGTTTTAACATCAAAATATCAACATTTGGCAGCTCATGCTACTTAAAAGAAATGTTTGTTCCTGGTGTTTTTTCGATGAAGTTATCCATTTTATGCACAAAGTAAAGTTGGACAAATTACTAAGTGCTTGCAGCAAATCGTTGACGACTATCTATTGCTGTATTGGGTTTCCATCAACATTCCATTCCTTATCCAGCACGCCCATCTACAAACATGGATATATAGATCAAGGTGGTTTAACAAGAACTTATATCGATGAGAAAACAGCCGCGAGGGGGCGCTACATTCACCAACCCTTTAAACTTCAAACAATAGAATGCATTTGTTTGGCGTTAAGGCGTTGGTTTCGATTATATGTGATCCTTTTCTCTGCATTACCGATTCTTTTGAAATTTTCCTGAGATTGATTGATTGGCGAATTACTCTGTGTTCAATATTATGTAAGCGCTATGACGACAAATACTGCATAGATTTGATTTGTAATAAAAATACTTGAAAGACCAAAATATGGAGTTGAAATAATTCAACGCAACCCCCTCGCTCCAGAAAAAAAGTTCTAATAAAATACCTCAGTTTAAAAAAGAAATGCATTTAACGCTAAAATAGTTTAGGTGATTCAGCCATTTTTGTTAAATGGTAAATTGTTTGTGTTTCAGACAACCTGTGTGGGATATATTTAAAACAGTCTCTAGGAAAAGTGAAACGCTGTATGAAACATCTACGAACTGGTTCGAAGTTGCCGCCAAAAGCTTTAAAGTATTGGCCTACCTGATAATTTTTATATGTGTGTTGGCAAGTGCAATAGTTAGTAAAGCAAGCTTACTGTTAATGACTCACTCAGTTGGAAACCCTCAACAGGTACATTTTTTTTCATTCTCATGTGTTTTCTGAAACCTACATTTTCTTTGTTTGTATATATCAATAAACCCTCCCGATTATTGAAACTGGAAAATATTTTCATTACTGAACAAAATAACCCAAGCAAAACACAATGTCAAACGCCTATCTTTTAAAATTTTCATAGAATGGTATTGACAAATGTTTTTATTCTTTTGACTAATTTGGGGACAATACCTTTGTGGCATGTTGTGGCAAACAGTTGAATTGTTTTCTCATGTCTTTTAAGTTCCACCTCGTTTCTTTAATATCCTTAACGTTTAATTTCTTTCTTTTTGTCAGGGTTGGGAATATAGAGATAGATGGGTCCACCTACTGATTTCAACCATATGCTTTCCCTACCTATTTACCTTTTTTGAAAGTCTTTTCAAGGCTTTGTTTGGCAATAAACCCACGCCCTCTGTCGGAAATGTTGTTTGGGTAAGTGAAACTTGATAGCACAATCACCAACAGTAACATTGCTTGATAGGGACTACCATTTCTTAAATTAATGCATTGCAATTAGTATATCTATGCTATTTTATTCTATGAGATTATTGCCATGCTTAGACTGTGAACGGGAAATACAGCCGATCCGCTTACATCATAGTCACACAGTAACACTATGCCTTTTATGTGTGTTGCAAGTGCAATTGTCTCGACTATGTCCGAATGAATTCGTGGAACGAACCCTTTGTAAACAACCAGCTCCTATGCAATTAAGCAATCCTGAAATAATTGTCTGGGATCTAATTAACTATCCAGACAGGATATTTTCATAGTGGAATGTCTATTGTACTAGACATCATAGGAAAAAATGGGACAACTATAAGAGAAAGGCTGTAAATCAAACATGAAAACTAAGATCTCCGATTGACTAAACATAAACCTAATTTAAACATTTACTTTTTCAGATCTTATTTGTGGAGACGATTCATTCGTTTGGACTGTGTTTATTTGTGTTTCGAGTTTTACCCTGCCTTGATACTGTACGCAGTTTATTGCTCATGAATGCATTTTGCTCAGTCCCGGCTATTTTAAGACTCTTTGCAACGAAAAGATCGGAAGACCCTCGCCGTCGGATGACAACAGTTATATTGGACTTTTTCGCTGCTTTGATGCAGATTACAGCCTACGTCATCGTGCTATTGTCTATGAAAACCAATTGTCTGAAAACTTTTGCACAACGCCCTGGAAACAGTTCGGACATGACCCTGTTTATTACTGGAGGTGATACACTCGGAGCAGATGCACAGAAAATGGACGAGAAAGAACCATGGGAGCAAACCTATAGATTGTCCGATATGTCGTGGGAATTACCAGTGTCTATGCTAATGATTTCAACAAATTGGTGGGAAAATTTCATAGATAAAGATTTCCGGTTAGGATTCATCGAAATTCCAATCAAGCAATACAAGGATAGTCTCCATCGAGTTCGGGTCAAGTCTTATATCCTTGCCAGTCTTTGGAAAATTGGTCTCACCTTCGGGTTCGCCTTTCTTTTGGTCCCAAACTTAAGCATGGCACACGAAGCGTTTTCAGGAATATTCAGCAAGACAAAAGTTTACTATGCTAATGCAACGGCCCCCCAACAGACGATTCCAGGATTGAATGCCCCTCTGGCATCCACCGAATCACCTGTGCACAGACTGCACGAACAATATCCTCAGCTAAAATACATGACACACGAATCTACCAGCTGCTCAGTGAGGTCGTTGAATGTCACCGGAAAGCCTTACTTCGTCAACGAGACCGTGTGTATGGAAGTATACAGTGACCCATGGCTGCAATGGTACACATACATGCCCCTGATTGTCCAGATTGCTTTTAGCGGACTTTGTTACTACTTTGCTCGGTTGGCTTGCAAGCTTTGTATGCAAAGATTTTCTTTTGCAGCCCCATTATGTTTAGCCACACCTGTATCGGTAGGAATTATCATCGGGATATGTCATCTTCATCCAGAGAAAACACAGCTTTTAGAAGGCTTTCTGAGCTGGGTCTGTACGGAGGACGCATTGAAAGAAAAATGGTTTATTTGGCATCTTGGAATCGGTTTCGGGTTATGGTGGGTTTCTCAACTGTGGGTTACCCGTTATATCTGGACCCCTAAAGCACCGAGATTGGCATTCACTGAAAGGTATGTTTATATTGAAATCAAGATTAAATCCAGTTACACATAAATGTAGATAAAACAACCTAGTTTAATATTTGTTATGTACTTTCATGTAAAACGTACATATCAAGCAAAACACATTATGAGAAAGGAACAACGATAAAGCAACTCTATCGTGTATTCAATTATTCAAGATGGTAACATTATTCCTACAGGTTATTCCTACTGCCTCTCTACTGTTCCGGATTGATCGAACAATCACTGTTGTTAAACCGACGACGAAATGACAAAGAGAGGATACTGAAAGAAATGGCATTTAGTGATGATGTATCATTGGATAGCGGGTCGACAGATACCATGAAGAAACAGGCGCAACAAATCGTCCCTAAGATCTACGTTTGCGCAACAATGTGGCACGAAACTGAAAATGAAATGACCCAACTCCTCAAATCGATATTCAGGTACATTTAAAATGTATTAATGGACTAAACTATTTACTGACAGAACTCAGAACACAGTATCTGTGGGTTTAAAACTTGGATTGAATTGTTTAGTTGTAAACGATTTATAAATGTCATAGTTTATGTAGTTGAAAGACATGTAAGATAGTTCCAACGGGTAAGATTTACATGTGGTTTCGGTAAATCAATACAAGGTGATAAATCCTAAATATATAAGATGTGTCAACTAGTTTTGACAAGTTTTTCGTTGTTTAGAGTATTGAGTGCTTTGTCAAAAATGTTTTGCCGGGCAAAAAGTTTACTTTAGAAAAAATAAAGCTCAGAAAGAATGTTGAACTTGGCAGAGGTATCAGTATTTGGTCTATGGTTTACAGGATGGACATTGATCAGAGCGCCCGGCGAAATGCACAGGACTATTTCAACGTTCAAGATCCCGATTATTACGAGTTTGAAGGTAAGTTCACATCGGGGTTACATCCATTTCCATTAAACATAATACGAAAAGGTTTTATATTGTCTGTTTTGTACAACGTTTTCATTTAAATTGCTTGTGATATTTCTTGGATCTAAAACTCTTTTCTCTGAACTGTTTGTGATCTTTCTTGTAAGATTATGTATCCTTTTCTGTCCAATATCGATCCCCTTGGCAACGTCTGAGGTTTCCAGGCTTAGCACACTAAGTAGCAATGCCACCAATTGGCCAGTTTCAAATCCTATAGTGTATTTTTTCTTGATGGTCATATGATAATGTCAAAATTGGGAGATTTACACAAAGTAGCGATCTGAACGTTTTTAATGTAATTCAGTCAGACACACCATTGATTCGTCGATTGCTTGTTGAATTACCCCATATCTCAGGATTTGCATCTCACATAATAAGCCAGTGACAACAAAGAAATATAAATCTTAGATCTGGTTGAAACTCCAATGAATTGTAATGAATTCTATTTCACTTGATTTGACCCCGCACAGGTGTCAAAGGTTCGAGTTGTTGACAAAACTTACTTCGTGGTGATGTCTTAATTAATTATCATCAGAAGATAATCTTTTTGCTTTAATTTACGAAGTCTAAAATGACCTCCATATTTTGTGAAAATGTCAGTACTAGCAGAATCTTATAGAAGGGAGAGGGGAGGAGGGCGGGGGGGGGGGGGGGGGGGGTGGCCAATACAGATTAATCCAGATATATTAGGACTTATCCCAGTCTACGATTGCGTCTCATTCTATTTGCTGTATTTATTGCTTAAGTCGCATCTTCTCTAAAGCAGTGCTGTTTTATGATTCGGGAAAAGGGCGTAAAAGAAGAAGGGATAAAGATTGACTTTAACGGGATTTAGGATCTGTAGACCAGTCCATCATGCCTCATGCACCCAAGGTCTTATGATGAACCTTGGATTCGTCAAGACTTTTCAATTATGAACACTGAAATCGATACCCTCAGTTGACAACAATAGCAATTAAAACACTCCTGGAAACAGGATAAAAATTAAGTCTTCTGAAGTCTTCTGAACTCGCATTTCAATCGCATGGTTAATCATGTTCGCAACATTCTTTATAGTCAGCTAATATGCTTTTTACTGCTCATCTTTTTTACTTAACATGACATTGGGGGGTAATAATACCTTATTTGGAGTGTTTGGATGATTGTTGAAGAATAAGGCATGTTAAAAGAGAGACAGATGATATTAAATGTATTAAAAGAGAGACAGATGATATTAAATGTATTTTTTTCTTATTTTTATAGCTCACATTTTCATCGACGATGCCATGGGCTTTAACGAGACGGACGAATGGATGCCGAACATGTTCGTGAAGCAATTAGTGGAAGTGATGGAGAGAGCAGCTTGGTGAGTAAACGAAGTGATTCACTGTCTTATCTTAGGAGATTTTTACTAGGAAATCTTTTAGAACCGGCTCCTCTTAGCTAGGACACGTTTTCCTTCTCACATGCACCTTTCCTACCAAGAAAGTCGGATATATTAATCCTTCAGTCGGTATGATTCCTGCTGAATCTTCTCGCAGCGTTTTAGACCAGCCTGGTGAAATCTGTCTGTGGGAATGAGGATTTGTTACCGCTTAAAACTTTTGGAACATGTCCAAACCCAGTGGGCAATCTGAACCAACCTTGCTTCTCTGAAGATGTTTTTTTTCACATATCCGCTTTTCTGTCAGGTGATCTTACACCTAGAACACTCTTGATGAATAATCGCCATGACGAGATATCTCTATTACTGTGGGATTTAGTAAAGTCCCCATCTAGAAGCTGTAAATAGAGAACGCCCTGTCCATTCCCCAATGTTACAGGCAGTAAGTGATACACGGGTGATACACAAGCGGGTCTCAGAAACCATGCTTTAAAGGGTTCATGGGGGCTAATCCGAGGATTGTTGTAAATGTCGGAGGCGTGTTGCGTATTTCTTCTTTCAGAGCCAGATTGCGTAACCCCTCTTAGGAACAATAGAACGAGCGTGATTGGCATTAGCAAGGGATTCAAAAGCACCTGCCATAGATTACATATCGTCTGCCAAAAAGATACATTACATATTTCCTTCAAATTCCTTTGTTCTCTTCTAAACCTATGCATTGGTATCACATTGGCAGAAATATTGCATTGAACAGTTATCTTTTACCTATTGCCAAATAATTACAGGTTTAAAGAATAAAACTTCCTTTACGTCTCTTTGATTATGTTATTGAGTTATGTTATATCCAAATTTATCATCTTTATGATATAAAGCAATTTGAATAATAGTCGTCCAATGTTCTTCACACAAATCATATGTTGTATCTTTCAGTGATATTCATGAAAGTGATGTTCACCTTGCCCCTCCGTCTCGTATCCCCACACCATATGGCGGTCGTTTGATGTGGACATTGCCGGGCGGAAATCACCTATTCGCCCACATCAAAGATAGAAACAAGATCAGGCACAAGAAACGTTGGTCACAGGTAAGTCAAAACTATTTAATTTTGCTATCATATTTAGGACGATTACGCGTTTTATATTATGCTAAAACAATTTCAAAAGTTTCTTATTCAACGCTTTTAAAAAATTTTTTAAAGCTTATTTTGGTTAGGACAGTTCACTTGTTTCTTTTAACTTCAGTAGGCATCACTCAATAATAGGGATTGTAAGGACATCTAAACATCAATTCTTTTGTACTTTATATGGATTGGGTCTTCTTTCGCCAGGAGATTAGCACCTTGAGCAGACAAAGCATTGTGCTAAGATATCTGTGTACCGGATCATTTTAAGAACAACATGTCAACCAATAAAACCGGACTGAATATCAACACCGCTTCCATCACATCCCAGTAATAAGGCTTTGTTAACAATATCCCCTCCATTTGCAAAAGTTCCGACTCAGATTTATTTGCGTTTTCCTTAGAAAGAATTGATTGTTTTATTATTGAGGAAATTTAGAAAAGTTGATACGCGATTTTGTAGCCTTGAAAAAGGTCCCACAGCTGCAGGCATTCACATTCTACACCTCTGTAACCCACGCAGACCAGGCCTGTTACCACAACGAGCAGCTTAATAATTCTTCTGGGGTTACAGAGTTGAACCTCCGTCTTAGGCCGCTATTGATCGGTTGTTTAATTTGAAACTTTAATATCAGTGTTTGTCTGTATTTGCCCTCTGATAAGCCAATACTGAGATAATGAGGCACATGTAAAGCGTTACTTTTAGAACAAAACTTGATATTGTTATCATTGCCTTGCCTGTCCAAAAACTGTTCATAAAAGATCATTTTTCCATAATAAAACCACAGACTAAGGAATTTGCCCATATGTCCAAACATTCCACATACTTGAATTCAATGGCAAGGTTATTTCATCGGAGATGTTACTGAAAAAAACATTTTGGATTTCAAATGAAATATCTAAAATGTGCCTTTACAAACATAAAATGCGTTTCGGGGTTCTTGCAAAATAAATTTCAATATGTATACTTAAAAGCCCAGCATACACTTTACACAGTTTTTTTCTTTTGTGAGATTGTTGCAATAAAGGTTAAAACGCAAACAGGTATTGGCAAACAAAATCATAATATTTTTTACGGCTTTGAGCACTCATTAAAGCACTACATGTTGTTGTTTTTTTTGTAGGTTATGTACATGTACTACTTATTGGGTTATCGGCTTGTGGCTCAGCAAGAGGAATCCATGAATAATGGAAATGGCTCTTCCATATCATTGGAGAAATCGGATAAATGGAAACTCTCTAACCATCACTTTACAAGAGGGACCCTCTTCAAACATGTCCCGGAGAAAGTTCTTATTCTGGTAAACTCTCGTTTTTCTTCTTCAGTACTTCAATGGAATGTATTTCCAATAACGTGAATTGGATTTATTATATATGAAATATTTATACGTACCTATTTTAATCAAAACTATTTTCTATTGGTTAGTGTTAATAACAATTTATTAAGGAGTGGCTTAACTGTATTTAGCTAAAATATTCATCCTAAAGTTTTGGATAGGATTTATACCAGATCCTTCTTCTGGAAGTAAGTATATATGGGATAATAGTTCACCCTCACAATGATAGGACATTGAAGGACATTCGATAATACGTCTATTTGATTGTATTCATCATAAATTTATATGGCGAAAAAGAATCTTTGATTATAACCAAAAACAAAAGCCGAATACATGATGCCCCATGTAAATGTCCCACAGAGGCAGCTAAACACAATCATGTTGGTATTCTGTTCTATAATAAATCTCTGAACATAACGGAAGAGGAAAGCAGTTTCAGGCAAACATGTTCCTGGCCGAAACCGGGTCATGTCCTCGACTTATGAATGCTACTTAAATAGATCTGAGTTGACGTTAAACAAAATCCCAAGAGATCCAATAAAAGAATGCCAGGTAATAAGGAGCTAGAAGGCAGCTAGAAGTTTTAGTATGGCATAGTTGGAGGTTACGGTGAATTCTGTAAATGAGTTTATATTCGAGCCTGTAAAACAAACTGCTTGACCCAAAGGCTATTGTTCCTTGTACAGCCTTACCCAAACCCATTGGAACAAACACACGGATAAAGTAATACAATTCTTGCACTTATAAATCAGATGTAGTATAATTCAGAGTTTTATCCACAACAAGAGCTACTAAAATTGCACATATATTGGGTGACTCAAAAACGGTTACTAAATTCAAACTTATATACTTAAACTCGGAAGATATCAATACAAAAATGACTACAGAAGACAAGTATTAACTATAAACGCTTCAAATTTGTAAGTTTTTGAACTAGCTATGGCTTAGAATGAATGAATGGTCGTCCCGGTTATTTAAATTTTGTTTACTTTTCGAACACGTTTTCGGTTCGTACAGGCCACATACTGTATGGATTTTCCTCATTCCATCGCCAATCATTTAGTTTTTCGATGGCCCTCAAAGCCTCTTACTGTCGTGACGATCAGAAATTATGAAAAAAGTTTGAATTTTGGCAGCTCATGCCTCTTTAAGCGAAATATTAAAAAAACTTGGTAAATATATTCCACGCCTGGCTTTTGAATTATCAGCTTACAGTTTTACCGATGTTACCATTATAACATTGAATGACATCACATTGGACCAATGTCTCAATTAAGTAGCCTTTTGCTTCGAGCTACCCCATATAGGGAGAGACATAAACTGTACTGTTGTTAAGAGATATTATACACGGTCTGCCCTCTCATATTCATTATTTTTGGCTTGTGTTCCTATTATGAATTCGCTGCCCATTTTTAATCCAGGCTGAGAATACTTACATTTTGGCTTTGGATGGAGATGTGGACTTCAAACCTGGTGCAGTTCAACTTCTAGCTGACAGGATGAAGAAAAGCAAGAAGGTGGGAGCGGCTTGTGGACGTATCCATCCAATCGGATCAGGTAATTCTATCATTCCAACTTACCTTTTTTCTATGACTGGTAATCATATTACATCATCAAATATATTTTTTCAATATAAATCTTAATATTTCAATATAAATACTGACTTCACAATGCAGCTTTGAGTTTTCTGCATCCCAATGTTCATGTTGAATATGTTGTTAATTGTTATAAAATCCATAATCACTATCACAGGTATCGTAACCTATTACAGGGTAAAAGGAACAAGAAAGATAATACTAACAAAATGTTTCTTTTCAGGACCTATGATTTGGTACCAGTCATTTGAATACGCTATTGGTCATTGGCTGCAAAAAGCCGCTGAGCACATGCTTGGTTGTGTACTCTGTAGCCCTGGTTGTTTCTCTCTGTTCCGGGGCTCAGCTCTTATGGATGACAACGTTATGAGGACATACGCTACCAGATCGAATGAAGCTAGACATTACTTGCAGTATGATCAAGGTATGGCCATTGTTTTCCATTGTCTTACTGGAGTACATGAAAATCCTAACTTAAATGGGATTAGATGATTAACTTTATCTCTTATATTAAATAATTTGATGACTCATATAGCCAAACCGTTTTATTTAAGTCATGTACCAAACCATCTGACAATAATGTAAGAAGTTGTCCCCTTGCTCAATATCCTTTGAAAATCTAAAATTACACCTGAATCCACATCTTCTAGACTTTGGATTATTTACGCCAGCTATAGATTAAAATAAAACCTCTTTTAGGCATTTAATCCCTATTTACGTTTGAGAAATTCTGGATTATGTGTATGCATTTAACTGTGCAGCACTTGATTCCTTATAATACCTGTTTATGATTTTGATATTTACTTGAAAAATAACTTTCTTATTGTACCTTTAGGTGAGGATCGTTGGCTTAGTACACTGCTTCTTCAACAAGGTTACCGAGTGGAGTATTGTGCAGCCTCAGACGCTATGACACACGCTCCGGAACGGTTTGTGGAGTTTTTCAACCAAAGACGACGCTGGATTCCATCTACCCTGGCCAACATCATGGATCTCCTCCAAAGCTACCGATCCACTGTGAAAATGAATGACAACATTTCTTACTTGTACATGGCTTACCAAGGAGCTCTCATGCTGTCCACCGTTTTGGGTCCCGCCACTGTATTGCTTATGATGGCTGGTGCGTACAATGCTGTCATGCGAATAAGTCTTTGGCAATCTTATCTCCTCTCCGTTGGACCGGCTGTATGTTTCCTCATCCTTTGTTTTGTGACTAAAGGGGAAATACAATTGACTATAGCGGCTATACTCAGTGCCATATATTCGTTGCTTATGATGGCAGTTATAGTGGGAACGGTTGTTCAGATCGCAGAGGACACTATCATTAGTCCCAATGCCATTTTCTTACTGATGTTGATTTTCATATTCGTTGTATCTGCGTGCTTCCACCCGCAAGAGTTTATCTGCTTAATACCAGGAGCATTGTACTTCCTTTGCATTCCATCAGGCTATGTTTTGCTGATCATCTACGCTATGTGTAACCTTCATGTTGTTTCCTGGGGAACCCGTGAGATGGCAGCTATGAAAGTCGATCCAGAGAGGGAGAAAAAACGGCAACAGCAACAAGGCGGTCTTATGGCTTGGTTAGGAAGGAACGAAGATCACGAAGCCTGTTGTGGTATTGTCGGTTTCTTTAGACGACTCTGTGGAAATCGTTCTCAAGTCAACAACGAATTTTTACGACAAGTAATGGAAAAACTGGATCGTGTAGAGCAGGGTGTAAGATCTGTACATTCAGGGCCAACCACTGTCCATGGAAGGAGACGTTCATCCTCACGTCGATCTTCATCCAGACGGTCCAGGAGATCAAACATTGAAGATATTGAGGAAGAAGACGATGGGAATCACAACGACGATGAATCCGAAACTTCGACATCAAGTGAAGAGGACAGATCTCACCATGAGGAAGAAAGAGACGATTTGGTGAACCCCAAATGGCTTGACGAACCTGGTTTAGGTCATGGTGAGGTTCAATACCTGCCCGAGAAAGAAATTGATTTCTGGCAAAAATTCATCATGAAATATCTGTATCCAATACCTCCAGACAGCATGCATCAGGCGAAAATTGTAACAGACTTAAAGTCTATGAGAAACAACGTAGCATTTGCGTTCTTCATGATGAATGCCTTTTGGATGATTATCATTTTCATGTTGCAAAGCGTCAAAGATAAAGTCAGCATTCCAATACCACGTGAAAACGGCAAGGATCCACTCCCTATTGAGCCTTTAGGGTTGATATTCCTCGTGTTTTTCGCTTTCATCTTGATTCTCCAATTCTGTGCTATGTTGCGGCATCGCTACGGAACTCTGTTGCATATCCTGGCTTCGACAGAACTACGATGTTGCAGGAAGCGCTATGATCCTGGCAAACATATTCGGGAAGCGGTGGAGTATGCACGAGTTTTACAACGTTTGCCTGGCTATGACGAAGAACCAGAATCCACCGACCAAGAGACACTCAACCTGGGTAAAAGTAATGTTCCCCAAAACAACCTTCGAATATCTGATAATTACATGCAATCCAATGGTAACGTATCTCCGATGTTTGAGAATGGCCTCCTGCCTGATGGAAGTCCGTCTATTCCAGCTATGTTCGACAACCCAGCTTACAATCACTCAACGCCTTCCATGCCAGAGGCAGTCCGTCGGGAAGCGAGTGATCCTGCCCCTGCTGTTTCTCGCCGAAATCGTCATCGTCATGGCGGCATGATGGAAAAGAACAACACACTACGTCGAGCTTTTGTACGTCGATATACCAAGCTTATGAGAGAACATTCAGCAGATGTACCCCCAGAAGGAGCAACGAATTCCAATTTTATGAATTCAGATGTTGGCAACAGTTCCCCACCTAGAAGAACTAGATCATTATCTAGACGGCGTGGAGAAAACGCCCCAGACCTTATGTCTAAGTTTAACAAATTAAATAGGTGATCTTAGTAATTACAGCTAATTTTCTAATAAAACAAATCAAATGACAGTATAGGGTGCCAAAATGTCTTTATTTTTCAAGCGTTTACTTTATATACGAAACATGTATGGAAATGTAATACTTGAATAATATGGGGGTATGAGGGCTTATTTCATACACAGAATTTGCTATTCTGAGTAACGACCATTGAAAAACTATGGGAACATATAAGTACGGTATTCCTAACCTGCTATATAGTGCCACATGATTGGGGTATTGTCTCCTCCCGCTTGTCTTTCGTTAACTAAAAGTAACTATTTTTCAGTTGTTCACTGGGAAAATAAGTTGTCTAATTTACAAATTCATCAAACATGCAAAGCTTTTTTAATGATATTTCTATTTTTTGGGTTATGGACAAGAATTAAATTATTTAACTTGGGAGCATATCCTTGACTATATTTATCGCTCTGAAGTGCTATGCAACATTGTAATGTTTAGAGGTGTGGAGAACCAGTTAATTGCTCAACGCTAGTGAATGTTACCGGAACTACTGATGTATATACTGATTGGTTATTGCATGTAAAAATAGTCCTCTTATGGACTCGTATTACATATCTGCTACTTAAGGAGAAAGCAAGACAACTGTCTCTGTAATATTTGGCGCATAATTTCCTAATTGCCGTGCTAAATGATCCGTTGTTGATTTTTGGCGGTACACGTATGTAGAAAACAACGAGGACAGACAGCACACCCTGTGAAACCCACAAGTATGCTTCTACTAGAAGGGGAGGTAATCTGTCTTCAGAAGGCTGTCGTTTTTTACAGCTGTATTTGGTTACTTGTATTTTTTATAGACGTACATATCTCATTTTTATCCTTTTTGCTGTTCTCACTTGTTATCTTGATGTCTCGGTGCAGATTAGTTTACAGTTTGTTGCCAATACATGAACAAAGAATAAACAAGATGCGATCGCTTACCTATATTCTATCTTTTTACAACGCTGTAGTTTGACTGCTATTTTTATGTTTAGCCTTATCCAAACACTGAACGATTAAGAAATCCACAAATCGTGTTTATCGATTCATTTTTATCATCCTAAACTGTAATATTAAGAAATTCATAGGACGCAAAATGCGTTTCTTCTCTCAAGACATCCTAATATATTCTGAGGAAAATCAAGGACTACATCGACAGTTTTTTTTGTAATATAACTTTGTAATGATTTTTATAACATTTAATACTAATTTGTATACAATTGTGATAATGAAAATAAAAACTAGAATAACTTTGTATGAGTATTTGAGTTAATTGATTTGTGACCTAAACAAGTCAAATGTTATGAAGAGAAATGAGGAATCATCACGCATGCAGTAGACACGAGCTCTCGATATCTGGACCCTATCTTAACAAGGCTGGTGTAACGTTGCCCAAGGGTCTACATCATGATTGATTGTTTGGTGTTTTACGCCGCGCTCAAGATTATTTCACTTATATGGCGGCGTTGCCAGTTTAATTGTGGGAGGAAACCGGGCTTTACGCTCGGAGGAAACCCACGACCTGCCGGGGATAACTGGCAACCGTCCCACATAGGTCGTTCGAGTGAAAACCCAGTCAGAAAATTTTCCATTTTTTTTTTGGACTGAGTGGTGATGATGGCGTCTAAAGTTTCTATTGTTTTACCAAGATTGAAGTCAAACGTAACTTACGTCAGGCCCTGCACATATATGTTTAACTCTACTGCTAGCGTGTTTTTCACGACAATAGTTAAAGTGGCATGAGCTGCCGAAATTCACACTTTTTTCATAATTTCTGATCGTCCCGACAGTAAGAGGTTTTACAGGCCATCGAAAAACTTAATGATTGGCGTTGGAATGAGGAAAATCCATACAGTATGTGGCCTGTACGAACCGAAAACGTGTTCAAAAAGTAAACAAAATTTAAATAACCGGGACGACCATTCATTCATTCTAAGCAAAAGTTAGCTAAAAACAATACTTTAACGTACATTCCCGAGACTAGGTGCACTAAAAAGTCTTTGAATTATACGTCTTAGGAAAAATAGCCGATAATTTAAACATTCTGTATCAACGTCAAAATATCAACATTTTGACAGCTCATGCCCCTTTAAGTGGTGACACCTTAATCATTTTGCATTCAAAGAAAGTTTCAAAGTTTTAAGCTCGATGCTTGTCGGTAGACACAAGCCTTTCTTCATTGATAGCGAGCTCGAATCCCATTTGTATGACTATCAGATCAACTTAAATGATTGATCGATTGGTGTTTTCACCCCACTTAAGTTATTTACAGGTTTAGTTGGGGAGAATGTCGGGCTCTATGTCCTAAGGAGACCCCAGACATTCGGCGAGTACCTGGCAACTCTCCCACATTTGGCAATCGAGTTAAAAACTCACTCATAAATCAAAACAAAAATCGAATTGAGAGACTATCACTCTGCCCATTTAGCCACCGAAGTCCCTCAAAAGATCGACAGTACAACGAAGAATAAAAACATTTCTGAGTGGGGTTTTCACTCCGAATGCGGTTTTCTCTCCACTAAACCTGACAACGCTGCCTATAAGTGAAAAAAACAAAACAAAACAAACAAACAACTGAATAAAGCACCGTGTGTATGTGGCAAATACAAGATTTTATTGTCATATTGAGATATTGACATATTGAGAATGTGTTGGAATCATCACTGGTAAACTCCTTTCACCTGACAGACCGTTAAATGGTCCAGAGCGGGCAGTTGTACGCTTACAGTCTGGCGTTTCGTTGTCTTCTGACTTTTGTGTGTTTTCTTTTGTCCTGATTACATAATGTAGAAAGAAACTAAAGAATGTTGGTTTTTTACAGTTTTTCAGATAGATACATATTAGCAGAAGTCTATGAATAGGGGAGTGTGAAACGTCCCATTACAGCATATACAGGGCACTGACACCTTTTGACCCAGAGGTTACCCTAAACAGCGCCCTCTCTCGGTCAGTCAGAAACCGTGGCTTTTCTTCTCTTCCTCGTATGAACTATTATGGGATGCATAAGAAAAAAGATGGCGAACGTTTTAGATGCGACAACAGTATTTGGTGAAGTACTGAAGCTAAAGTTTTCGAAGAACTTCAAAAAGTTGAAAATGAGACAAGGAGCCTTGTTTTGGAACGATTTGAGTCGAAATGGAGATACCGGAGTCGCGTGCCGGCTAAAGCTTTAAAAAAAAAAACCCAATGCATTCTGCGAACTGCGGTTACTGGCATTGCCCATAGATATACCTAAGAACACTAAAACACACGGAAAATCTTCTTGTCTAAAGTAACCATGGAGACCAAAAGAGGTATATCATTTAGACCATGATACCCCATGATATATTGTTGTAATAAACTAAATCTATGACATTTCATTAGGTTGACGAACAACAGGAGCTTGGCCTTAGTCAATAGACTTTTCTGGAACATTTTGGAATACATTGACAATAGATATGATAGTCTAGTAAGTGGAGAGTGAATTTATTTTCTGATTTGAAATTGCGCAACCGTTGACAATTCTAAAATCTAGCGCGCATAAACGTCACATAATGTAGTATAAGAAGGTGAAAGGGGTCAGTGCCCTGAATATGGAAAAATGGGACCTTTCACACTTCACTATTTAAGACTTCTGATATTAATTACGCTTTCACAACTCACTACAATGGGGTTTACCCATGAAGGACCTTTGTTTACATTCACCGAAACCGTCTGTCAGACAGTAAACAGTGTACCACAGCATTCACACTAATGTTTTCGCTGAAAATCATCTACCACCTTTCATCAATCAAATCTTGTTTATCTACTGAGCAGAAGTTTAGCAAAAATGTAAAACACAACTTTAAGTCCCTTAAGTGTTGCATAAAATATCAATACCGGGAGACAAAAATCTTATTTTTATATGCACTGTTTAAGCGTCTCTTCCATTTAAACTCATGCCGTTTTGGAAACTGGTTAAGACGAAAACACTGTTTATATTAAAAATGTCGCAGTAATATGTTGGAAAACCTTCCCTACCACAAAGAACCGCCAACCATTTACCTGGCACAACATTTTAACACACTAGGTCATTCGGCCAAGAACCATTTCGAAATCATGTCCATTGAACGTTACAAAATGTTTATCGTTTGGGCTTGGATTTGTATGCGGTTAGATGTCGTGACAAAACTATTTGTGTTTCAGTATAACAAGGCCAGCATCGCTATGACCAAGATTAGAGAAGAAGACTACAAACTAATTCAACGTAAAATGGCTCGACCTCTGAACCAAAGGCCAGTTCTTATAAAAAGAACAAGTGTGAAAGATATACTGACCAGGACGCCCTTGCATGTCTTCTACCATTTTCACTTTCTTTTCACATGACCCTTTTGGGTTCCATCTCAGTTTACAGATATTTTTGCCACAGCTGAATATGCGTAAACATTGTCAATGTATTACAAAGGGTTCCTGAAAATTCTACTGAATAAAGCCAAGCTCCTGTCAGTCGTCAACCTAATGAAATATCATGGGTTTTAGTTTATTACAACTTATGATTGGATATTAAAGGTCTACCCTTTATTAACACTAGAAACTTGTCTCTGGTGGTCCAGTTGGTTAGGCTGATCGTCCGACACAGACCTACCATTGATGCGGCGCGGGTTCGAATCACACTCAGACCGATTAAAATTTGACAAATTTCTGAGTGGATTTTTCACTTGGTCGCTGTACGTGGAAGAGTTGCCAGGTACTCGTTGAAGGTTGGGGGTTTCCTCTGGGCAATGAGCCCGGTTTCCTCTCCCACTAAACCTGGCAACGCCACCATATAAGTGAAATAATCTTGAGTGCGGCGTAAAACACCAATCAATCAATCAAAAGTCGGGATCATAAAACGTTTGAGTTTGTTTCTGTGCTCAGCTGAGTACGAAATTCTGAGCAAGCTAACGACCTTGCTCCAACTAAGACGTAAAATAGCCCTCTAAACAAGTTTTGCTATCGACATTTAGTGAATTTTTTTAGTTTCTTAGTTTATTGGCACTATAATCTTGTAAGTGATAAACTCTTAATTTCTCTTAATCCCGGTCCCTTGACTCCACGTCGGTCGTGTATGACGTTACCACATAGAGGCCGTACATGCACGGGCCCTGTCTTACAAATATCGCTCAAAGATGTGCAAATGCCTACAACATGGCTCATAGAAGTTCCTTTACTTTTAACTGGGATTTATGTTCAACGTAACTTACCTTTGTAAAAGAGGAACTGGGCGTCACGGAGGCGACATTATTATTTATCTATTTAGTTCCAGAAAAAAGCACACAAAGCTAACCACGTAATAACAAATAAGCAAGCCAATATGTCTCGTAGGATCTATCAGAAAATGTTTCCACTACGGTTATCCCGGTATACATATGAGAATTTAAAAATGTTCATCATAAGAGTATTGCGTGTAGTAAGTTTATTGACCTCTCTGGAGTTCTTCTTCATGTCATTTTGTTATGTGATTGTTTACGTACATTTTGTTGGTTGTTTCGTGTAAACGTCTACATATCCTTCTCGAAGGCTATTGTTTGTTCGCCGGCTCACCCTGACGGATCTTTACAATTTAGTTACGTTGACCAAGATTTCGAGCCCTGTTGTTACTAAAGTCAAGAAAAGTTCTTGAACCTTAATTATTTCAAGTTTCTGTAGATACGCAAATTTATGTTAATACGCGTTAGAATCTATTTAAAGACGATTTGTTTCTATTTTGACAGTCAGTTTTCAGCTGCTCAGTGGTGTTAATTAATGTGATAACTGGATTCGATATGTTCATTGTGTGTTTACAACAGCGTTTACAACACTGTAAATGTTTACAACATTTTATTCAGTGGATTTACCAGTGTGTTAACAGAATATTTTCTGTGGATTTACAAGAGTGATTCCACGATTTCATTTTATGGATTTATATACCACCAATGGTCACCTTATCACACCATTATCTTGTGTATCCGCTATTTTCATTTGTCAATTGTGTCGTGCGCACGAAATATATCGTAGGCTTACTGTAAGAATCATGTCATTTTGTTTACATTTTGCAAAAGCATCTCTCTGGATCACAACGTGAAGGGGACATAACTTAGACCAAGACAAATAGGGTAAAATGGTTTAAAGCCGAAGTAGCCTTTCTGATAGCAAAAAAACAACACCCAAATTGCATAGGATACACTAATTGTGTCCAGTCATGTTTAAAAATGTCTAAATGTTCGTATAAAAACTTAAGTCCGTACACCAAGCGATCGACCATATACGCATATCGCTAACTTCAGGGTTGAATTACACTACTTTTTGTTTAGCTTTAGTTTACAATCTCGAATTTATGGGCAAGAGTTTTTATGCTTTTCTAATCAATTCATTTGTCTGTATTTTTAAGATTATGCCCCACATAGAAGTATAACATCTGCTTATTTAGAGTATCCAACCTTCGTTCAAATCATTGAAGCGATTGCCATATATGCAGTAGTAGAGAAAAGTCGCTCTTCGCGTAAAGAATAATGCTTGCAATGTTATTGTTGACATTGGGTACACCCAACAGATAAAATGTTCAGTTTTAAATCTGAAATACGAAATGATACCAAAACGTTTGAACTTTGGCAAAAATAGTATAGTACTAACTATTTCTGTCTTGGAAAAATACAGAGAACCGTCTGTTGTTTTTAATATTAGTGATATTCAAGATTTCGGCGTCGGGTGAGATGAAAAGGTCTAGAGAGACGGACAAAAGTTGCTTATCCATTCAGCGAATCCCAAACATAACGAGCATACTGTTAACCCCACTTTCTAAATGACACTAACTAATTAATCTCTGATAAATTTCTGGCCAAACGCTCGAAAAGGCTTAGACAAATTCAATAAAGCAACTCCGCCATGACATTTGTAACGACAAAAAGCCACCCCAACGTACGTTTGGCCTGGCCGTTGTAACCCTTGCTTACGTTTGGCCTGGCTACTTTGCGCAGGTAGAGAGGTCAGTTGCTTTTAAATTATATATGATGGAGTGAACCATAACTAGACCGTGTTGACATGTTTCGCTTACAAACGTTAATCATCAATTAAATACGATTTAAGCAGGGCTTAAGGGTACTTGCACTCCTACATGTACTGTTCCTTATTAATTTAAATGGCATATTCACCAATAATTCAACATTGATATATTTCCTGAAAAAGTGTTGTATACACATTAAGAAAAGCATTTTCGACATACGGGGATCAAACATGATGGAAGGGAAACAACTCTAACAATCACTACCCGAGAAACTGTGTACATGTTGTCATTGTCCAAACCTTCTCCAGTTAAATGCGACATATAGAAGTAGTCTTAAAAAAATATATGAAAAATTACAACGTATATTTATTTTACATCCTTGAAAAGGAAAATAATACTGTATATCTCGGCCTATACTTAATACATTTTTTAACTTTTCTACAAAAAATATATTTTGTTTCTCACTTAGTTTATTACTTGTATATGCACTGTGGTCAATTTAGTGGCAATTTAAAGCAAATACGCTTTCAACGATGATCGCAAATGAAAATCTAAAGTCTAAGGATGTAATAAATGTACACTGCCCGCTAAAATCCAGAATACTATTCACATAAAGAAAACAGTAAGCGTTCTTTTTATTTTTCCCAGACAGAAGAAGTTAGGAACTTTCTATTTTTACCCGAAATTTATAGTTTTGGCATCATTTTGTATTTTTAATTTAAAATGGAAAATATGATTTATCAGGTACCGGCAATGTACACAAACTCAGTAGCTGAGCATGTGCATAAGTGCCCTAAAGTTTTGAACTACGTGAGTGATTTCAATATAGAAATGCAGAGGATCGGGTTTGAGGGACACGAAAAAAAAAATGTTGAAATGAGGGCCATTCACCACTTAAGTTAACCGAGACTGGTCGTTCTTGTTGTAATGGGGTTAGGATTCTTCGTATGTTTTTTGTACATTCTAAATCTAACTCGACACATATAATTTGTCCTACATGTATGTTTAGTTTTAATGATTTTACTTGTAGTAGGAAATTATCATTTAAAGAATGATTTGATTTTAAAAAAATTCACTTGCCAATGAAAACGTCAAACAACGCCCAATTGGACAGATGTATCACAATGAATGGCGTGAATGAGTCGATATTCATAGACTGACGTGAATAAGTCGATATCCATAGAATGGCGTGAATGAGTCGATATCCATAGAATGACGTGAATAAATTGATATTCATAGACTTACGTGAATAAGTCGATATCCATAGAATGGCGTGAATGAGTCGATATCCAAAGAATGACGTGAATAAATTGATATCCATAGAATGACGGGAATAAGTCGATATTCATAGAATGATGAAGTCAATATCCTCGACAGCCGCCACCCTTCATTTAGAGCATTGTGCAATTGTGGACCAATCGATATCTCGTGCCATTCTACAACATCTTCTAGACGAGACAGCTCGAGAGCCGTCGCCCTTCATTTCGAGCATTGTGCAATTGGGGACCAATCGATATCTCGTGCCCTTCTACAACATCTTCTAGACGAGACAGCTCGAGAGCCGTCGCCCTTCATTTCGAGCATAGTGAACTGTACCTACGATGACTTTTTTAAAGGATTTGTGATATTATTTGTCTGCTCTTTACTGTTCCCAAACATGTAACCCTACAATAATAACCTGTATCGCAAGACCTGTGGACAGAAACACTTGTTAAAAATCAAAAATATAAATCGCTACACCGGCTCATAAATACATTCTATAACAAGATGGCAGCACCTTTGGGTGCCATGGCAAAACACCGATATGGACGAGGGAATACGTTTTCAGGTATTTTATGTATATTTCGACAAAATAACAAAACATAATATCCGCGGATTAAACGTTACCTACCAGAATTATATCTTGAAACAACCGAGCAGGCTTCATGGTGGAACTGTCAGTATCACATGGCGTTGTTTACAATTTGCCGCAAATAGTTCTGTCTGAGGACGTCAGAGGAGGCCTCCCTTTACGTTCATCTTAATATAAGACATCTATGCAAGCAACATGGCGCTGATTGGCTTTAGAGGTGGATACATCAATGAATGGCAGTAGCATCAATTCCTATTTTAGATTGATCGTAGACAAGGTCTTTCAGTGTTTTACTTGGCTTTAAGGGGAGAGAACTCTGTGTACCATGAGGTAAGCAGACAACCGTTCATCGTTCATTGTTGTTCATTGTACATCGAATGTTGTTTGTTTATTACAGGAGCATATCGATTAATCCCGGGAAACTATCTAACTCTACTGAAACGTATGTTCTCTATAAGACATAGCAAAAGAATGGTTAACCAAATACTAGTTGTTAGCATGCAATATAACACCTACGCGGGCAAAGTATATATTTTGCCCTTTTACAAGAATTTAAACTTCGGAAGATATAAATAAGTTGTTCAGTTTTATTCTTACATAACTTTATGACAAATTGTTAAATTGTCATTCAAAATAACTGTTTGGGGCTCTTTTTATAACGTATATAACCATACATAGCCTTTCAAACACAGTTGCCACGGTAAAGGCCTACCGTAAATGAGTTATCTCAATAGTAGAGACAGAGGATTCTCGGAAGTTACCCCCTACCGAGCATCAGTTTGCTAGTCGATACAGGGACCTTCTTGTCACGCTCTCACTGTCCTGTCCTGCTACTGCTGAGCTCCCAAAGTCTGGATGCGTCATGAGATAGTAGAAATGTTCTTATAGACATTAATTTTACGGGGAGAGAACTCTGTATACCATGAGGTAAGCAGACGACTGTTCATCGTTCAAGTTCTTTGAATGCTGTTTGTGTATCATAAGAACATATCGATTAATCCCGATATCTAGTTGTATTGAAACGTACGTTCTCTATCAGATATAACAAAGGAATGTCCAGACATGACACCAAGAGACTTAATTGGAGATTTTATCCAAGAACCATTGAGAATTGTCCTATTCTCCGGACCATTGTTTCCTGCTCACTCCACCAATATCTGTGATACAATGACAGACGCAACAAGTGAGACTGCTTGATGACATCATTATCGATGGTCGTTTGGCTGCACTGAGTGTAAGAAAACGAGCTTTTGGCTCTATTCCAATCCTCCATTTCATGGACCAGTCACCGGTTATCAGTTATGAAGCCGCACATCTGAACGGTTTACTAAGGACCCGAGTGGTAAACACAACACTGATGCTTAGGTCAACTTGAGTTTTTACCTTTCTCTTGGTCTTTTCTTTGAAAGGCCATCCGGAAAAGTATCTGTTATATTTTTGTTATGTTCTAAATTTGTTCAAAATGATATTTATGCAGGGTAAGCATTTAAAGTAAGGAGACATTTTTGTAAAGATATATATGGTCTACGCCTAGTTTATGAAGTGTTTAGTCCGCTTGTGGCCCGAATGGTTCTTTTTTGTTTAGGATATACGCCTTAAAACTGAACTATTTTGATAAACACATGTGGTTTGAATGGTTATGCAGGTTTTTTTTTTCAGATCACCGCCTTAAAAATGAACCATCTTCATAAACATATGTGGCCCGAATGATTATAAAAGGTTCTTGTTTGTTTAAGATCTACGCCTTTATTATTGGAGATAAAGTGATTCTACTTGTTTATATCCTAAATTATGTTTTGGCAGTGGGATATAATTAAGAATGCTCCACCAGAACCCTTATTTGAGAAGTTTCTACAGAAATTTCATTGGCCCTGTAAGCCATGAAAGTTATTGGGCTGCTATGGAAGTTATTGGGATGCTATGGAAGTTATTGAGATGCTATGGGAGTTATTGGGATGCTATGGAAGTTATTGGGATGCTATGGGGGTTATTGGGATGCTATGGGGGTTATTGGACTGCTATGGGGGTTATTCGTATGCTATGGGGGTTATTGGGATGCTATGGCGGTTATTGGGATGCTATGTGGGTTATTGGTATGTTATGGGAGTTATTGGGATGCTATGGGGGTTATTGGGATGCTATGGGGGTTATTGTGATGCTATGGGAGTTATTGGGATGCTATGGGGGTTATTGGGATGCTATGGGGGTTATTGGGATGCTATGGGGGTTATTGGGATGCTATGGGAGTTATTGGGATGCTATGGGGGTTATTGGGATGCTATGGGAGTTATTGGGATGCTATGGGGGTTATTGGGATGCTATGGGAGTTGGCCGTAGCGTTTTTTACTTCCCCACCTCTGTGGGAAAACAAGACTTATAAGTTATATCAATCAAGGCAAATTCACAGGTTTCCAATACGAAAATGGTCGTATTGCCCTTTCTGAATAAATCAAAGCCAAACTGAAAAAGTTAGGAAAAGAACCCTTTGGTAATATTTTATTATGTGACATGAGTAAATAAAAACTATCAACATCCAGGTTACAGACCCTGATTTATATATAGATTGTCCCAATCATTCCAAACTCCCTTCAGGAAATTAATGCGCTTGTACAGAAATATACAATATTTACATGCTATGGAATGCTGCTTATATACATATATAATAAAAATACAAAACGTGCTAGCAAAAAATGAACAAAGCTAACACACATATAGGAGCCGCATAGAAAATTAAAATATCGTCCATGTAAACGTTTTGATTTAATAGTTTTTTTTTCTCTTCCAATTACTCTGGATTAAAAAAAAAACATGAGTTCCGAAATTAAGGAAAAAATCCCGCGCAATGTCGCTTAGTAAAATGAATCCAGTGTAAAACACACAAGGTTATCGTGGATTTTGTTTGGCGGATTGACAGCACACATAGACTTTCATTCATCGAATATATTTGTACACATTATTGAAGGGTAGAATATGGTCCAAACAGTAAGTCTGTACGTGGCGACCTTCCAAATATGAATTGATTGATGTCTTACGCCGCACTCACGATTAATCCACTTATATGGCGGCGTTACCAGGTTTGGTGGGGAGGACACCGGGCTCATTGCTCGCAGGAAACCCCGACCTTCAGCGAGTTCCACATACGGTAATCGAGCGAAAAATCCACTCAGAAATTGATCAATTCTGTATTTGGTCTGAGTGGGATTCAAACCCGCGCCGCATCGATGGAAGGCCTGTGTCAGTCTGAGGGACTATCACTCTGATCGACTGAGCTACCGATGCCCCCAAATACGGAGGGATCTGTGATTCGAAATCGAACCGCAGAGCCTTAGTAGAAATTTACCCAAAGAATGCATTAATTGTAATCGTATATTAGTCACTTGACAAAAGCTCATCAGAAGCTGAACTAAAACCAATCACCAGAAAGAAGATTGAATTTAAATCTCGTCTAAAAACACGATTGATGGGTGTATTTCGTTGGTGAGTTAAGTAGCAGAGGAGGGGAGGGAAACTATTATTATTCCTGTCATATATGTACCAGCCAACCAAATTAACAAAGAGTTTCTAAATGTGGTATCAACTACAGTTTTTCCAATAGAAAAGCTTATAAAAACGTTTTGATTGTTGGTCTCCTAGTAAACAATCCGCGACGGTAATCTTATCTGTTGAACTTTAAAGTGGCATGAACTGTCAAATATTGGAAAAAATCGTTGGTCCAATATAATATCTTTCTGTTGATACCAATATTGCAGGTGTGCGATTTATAAGCAACTTTCAGCATTCAAATACAATAAAGAAAATCGTGACACACATCACCCTACAAGTGACTAGTCCAAATGTAGTCAACGCAGACTTCATTGATCTGAATCAATAACTAATTAATCTTAATTACTGAAATAACCTCGAAAGTCTTCACTGCATTTTGAATTTCGGAGGAAAATTTGAAGTTTGATTAACGAATTTTGAATCTGTGTGAGAAGTTTTGATTTTTTTTCAATGGAATTGTAAATAGTTGTATTGGGTTAAAAATACAAATGAAGAGATTTGATAATCAATCAGAGAGTATTTCCGTTCGGATTACTGATAGATTTTAAACCACATAGACATAGCGTATAGCGTAGTCTAGCGCACTCTACTGAGGCGGTTAAGTATTGTCCTCGTAAGAACTCTTTTTAATTACATATCACACTTTAAATTTCGAATCTTTATCCAGGAATGATAAAAATCGCATCTTTGAGGACCTCGGATTCTGCCCGGCTAAATAATGTTATCGGTTAGATATCGACGGCTCTCTGTTATTTTTTTTTTGTTTCAATTTTTATACATACAGAACAATGAGAAAGCACATGTATGTTTGTTCAAAGGCTAGCCTCAATAGCATAGCTAAGCAACAGTCATATATGTTAAATATAAATAAAACACAAACGTCTTCATATCATCAGAGACGGGTTTTGTATAGCAAGTTGTTTTCAGGCAGGAGTTGACCAATTTGTGAAAAATGTTTACGTTTGAGACATTTGATCTATTGCTAGATCTATGAATAAAATAACTTTGCATTCTATCCGTCTGTATTCCAAGTCTGTAACTCTCCGCTGTCGATCACAAAAAATAAACGCGAAACCTAGGCCTGAACTATACGACTAAGTCCTGTATTGTGTTTAATTTTTTAAGTGTCATTTCGAAAGGGGTTTTAACAGTATTCTCGATTTTTTTAGATTAAACTTCCATGAAAAATGGTATAAATTCTTATACCGTGATACTGGTGATAAGTGCCATACACTGGGTCCCGGGTTCGATTCACTTTTTGGGTGTCATCGAAAATCAGTTGAATAATTTCCAGTATAATCCAAAAAATTACGAGAATACCATACCATACTTGCATGTACGTCTAAACTTCATGAGCTGGCGTTATTTGCTTTATAACTCGTACAAAACCCCAATTCTGCTCAATAACTCCAGGTTATTATACGAACTTACAACCAATATGGATATTTATTGTACGAGTCGCTGTTGGATTCAAAGTCCATATTGGCGAACACGCCGAGTGCGATATGGACTTTCAATCCAACGGTGACGAGGACAATAAGTATCAATATTGGATGTAAATTCATATAAGGAACTTTTTATCCCCCCCCCAAATCATGTCATCGTATGGAACGTTTCAGGAGGAGTTCGTCTGGATTACGTCAATTTGAACCTTGTGCATCAGCCGAATGACCATATATGTCGTTATTGCCCAGATAGAACTTCAATATGACAATCCAATAGAGATTTCAGCTTCAATATGGCCTTATATGTGATTGACACGTGGTACAATCGTTAGCTTTCTATTGGTTAATCCGTTTTGGTTGGTCAATAATATTTGTTATCGTAACACTGGCGCCCATGCAATACAGTCACAACGTGACTTCGTGAAAAAAGCCACGCAAAACTGCCGCTAGTTTCAAGAATTAGAAATGAAATGGTGTTACTTTAATCGAGAAGACTAACGACAATGGTAATTGAATGATGTTATCTTAGTTCCTGGTGAATCTTCTTGTTGTTGTCCGTTATGCAACAGGGCAATTTTGCGCGAATTTGTACTGATGTCTGTCTACATTCTATAGGAAATCAAGACACCTATGAAATGAACTTACATGATATGTTTGATTCTGTGGGATGCATTGTACATGGAGTAACACCTCAACCGGATGCGACTTGGTGGAATTTGGGAGAAAATCTTTTTATTAAATGTACCGCAAAATCGAAGGTAAAGCACCTGTAACTTGCCCTAAGTATTGCCTATACACCATATGGGATGGACTGTATACCGCGTCTTTATAATGTGTCATTGTATGCAATTTTATTGTAAGGGTCTTAAAAGGATATATCTTCGAAGGACAAATTTTCCAGTGTCAAAATAAATAAAATTAGTTTGGATATGATCGGCATATCACATTTCCGAGGTGCTATTATTGAAAAACCAAGACCATCAACAATGAATGTACTACAAGTAGTATCAGGGTAGACTTCAGTGTTGACAGCCTAAACTCTTTTCGTCCTAACTTGCAATTTTTATGCTAATTAAAAAGCTATTATTTAGTCATTAGAATATGCAGCTATTTTATCATTAACCCAGTCGGAGAAGTGGGCCACGTTGGAGTAGACACTTGGGTAACCGGAAGTCTGGCACCCACTGACACCCCAAGAGGTGATGCCCACCAGATAATAGTAACCTTCTCTCTGACACACCAACGGTCCACCGGAATCACCCTGTATAACATAAACAAAACAGAATATGAAGTACCTCTTAAAGGTCATACAAAATAAAGTCTTAAAGAAAAATAGATATAAACATTGAGTTGAATCGAGTGTTCCCAATGTAAGCTAATTTGATTTAGGTTTTAAAGCTTTTACTATTCAACAATGTGTTTTAAGCTAAGTTTTGTCACAAATTATGACCTTTTCTATATTCATATGGTACAGTTCAATATATAAACCTGTCGGAAACTGGTTGTTTTCTCAGGGAAGCTAATATTAATAACAAGGTGTCTGCGAGAGGAATAAATCCAGATTGACATTTTTGGTTCACTCAGGATTATTTCACCTAAATTGTGACGATTAAAGGTTGAGTGAAAAAGGGCACTCGATTCTTTGACCGACATCATATGGATATAGCCCACTTACATTACAGGCTCCATTTTCTCCGTTTCCAACACATATATGAGAGTTAAGTATCCGCCGTCGTCCCCATCTCATTCGGCATTCTGTTCGAGTCCGGACTTGTACTTCTAATTCTTGTAAAATAGTCTGTTCTGTATATTCTAGAAAACAAAAAGCCAGTCATTGTTATTGGCGATAAAAGCACAGAACATGTACTGTGGAATATTACATAGCCTTCACATCCAAACTGTTCCTCGTCGTTTTTTCTAACATTGGCACACATCGTCCAATTTGTATACATTAGCAAACCGGATAAAAGTATCACCGATTGATTGTACGTGACACACGTTTCAGGTGATGTCAACACAAATGTGCTAATACATCGAGCGATCAATACCCTTGTGTAAAACGCGAAACTTACAGAAATACTTTTCAAGCTGGACATTGGCTGGTTAAAGCTGGCCTTAAGAAAACATCGTATGAGCTATTACAAAGTCTGAATCATAAGTAAGACAAAATGAACGCTAAAAATGTCACCTTTAGAAAATCGGATCTCGATATGATATCATAATATCTTATATGATAGGCCTACTAATCATGCTTGCAAAAATCTGTCGGAGGAGCCAAGGGTAGCTATAAGGTCAACTATGTTTATATTCAAGTCCGTTCTACCAGGGTGAAGTAAGATCCTATACTTCAACGAGCTTGTGTCATATAGACAACCGAAGAATGACGCATATCACGTCAACGAGATTGGTTTTAAATGTGCAATGGAGGTTTTAGAAACGAAACTTGTTTATTAAAATAGGCCGTCCGAATTAAGATAGGATAATAAATTCACCTCAATATAAGAGCAAGATTTTCACGCGGAACAAACGCTTCCAGAACTTTTGTAGATGAATGGTGTGCAAGTCCATAAGCTTTTCCAGCACTACTACCGAGTCCCTTTTCCTCTATTTCTCTTGAACTTAGAATAATCTGGTTCAAAATTGTCTCGTTTTCATCCGTGCTCTTACAGTATCGTGCAATGTTTTGAACTATTTCATAACGAAGGGTCCCTTACCTCTTGTCTCTCCCCAGCCCATAATCCAACACTCATCAGTGGGATTGAATTCCATGTTGAGACCTGGAGTACAGGCTTGTCTCACTGACGATCCAGAAACATCCACAGCTCTGTCTAATCGCATCAAAGCAATGTCATTGGGATAATTCAAGCCATTCACAAAATCAGGATGCTGTTTAAAAAACACACAACAAATGTTTCACTTATATTACCATAAAACCTTTTATGCAAAACATCGCAAATACATTTTATATGGATTCAGCATAAACCAAAATCTGCAAGAAATCAGCCGACTCTACATGCATGTAGTAGGTTCCTCATATTGGACAAGCTTCATGAATAAAACTTGTGGTCATTATTCTGGCACACTGTTAGCTAACCAAACAAGCCTTTCTTGGACGGAGAATAATCGATACTTTGTATGTAAAAGGTGTATACAGGTGTTTGATTTATGTTAACAATTCTGACCTTTAACATATATAAAACTTCATTCAACTCCACGCTGTTCTACAACGTGCCTATGCCACGTAAATGAAACTGTTTTCGGAGATTCAACATCCTTTATTCCAGTGAGATACCGAGACCGAGTTAATCAACCACCACACTATAGTATCAGTTTGGGCAATGACTTAGAAATGAGCCTTCGGAGAAAAGTGGTGTTGGGAGGCAGAGATACGCGTAAAAGCATGTATGTATTGTTACATGCGCAAGTTAACAAAAGTGGTTTTGTCAGTTGTGATAAAGGAACAGAAGTCAAAATGTACGTTCGTGACGTTGAAAAGAGTAATTACAGTACTAGTATTTCCTCTTCATTTAATTTTAAGGGTAATTCTGATATAATGAAAAAAACTAGTCCTCACCATCCATAAAACACTTTTATATCCATTGACCATTCTGTATAAATCATGCTACAGTTTTCAAAAAGATCGGCCATGATATCCGTTGGTTACTTTGGATACATACCATTGTATGTACCATTGTTTGTACCATTGTATTCGGAAAGTAAAATAAACCAAACAAATAGCTTACCCTAACGATCATGTCAATCTTGCGATGTATTTCTCGGCCAGTGGTTTCCTTCAAGTGAAATTCTCCAAGGACGGCTCTCCAATTCTCCACCTTTTCAAATCGGGACCTAACAAAGAAACATAGCAGGTTTAGAAGCTACAATGCTGTTAGCTGTCCATATCATTACTGTTGAACAAGGACATAGTCCATAAAAGTATACCATGTGTGATAATGTAATCAATTAATACAGGAAATGCTAAGATATAATAATTGAACAGTTAAACTCACCCAAAGACACAATGGGCTGCGGTGGCCACCCATCTGGGATGTAACAAAGTGCCCCCGCAGACGTGTCTCTTTGCCCAGGTAAGTCGGAGAGATACCATCCATGGCCAGCGTCCCTCCACTGATGGTAATCCACCGACGATAAGGTGAGTGATGGCCACTCCGCATTCAATGTCAGCTGAAACAAATACGCATTGAGACATTGAGAGGTTTACATCTAAGATTATTATTTAATAGAATTAGGTTTCCCCATTGACAGGAGTTGAAAGAAGGACGGCCTAATTTCCAACCCGAAAAAACTGATAAAGTCACGATTCAGATTGATTGATTGATTGTTTGATGTTTTACGCCGCGCTCAAGACTAATTCACTTATATGGCGGCGTTGCCAGTTTTATTGTGGGAGGAACCGGGCTCTATGCCCGGAGGAATCCCACGACCTACCGGTGGTAACTGGCAACCATCCCACATAGGTCGTTTGAGCACGAATCAGAAGTTAACAACTGAAGAGTAAAACAAAACAACCAATCATTAACTGTATTTTATTTGTTATTTTTACTCGAACCTCTAAGCAAGCGTTTAGATCAGTTATTTTTTTTAGCAATTTTGGATACCGATTGCGGCTTTATACTACGGAACCATACGGAACCCCACACTTTGTCAAATTGCAAATAACTTCTGATATTATCGAAGACAAGCCTTCTGGATGTTCAGCTGCAAATTCAAAGACTGGGCGGGGAGCACAAATGCATATCCACTTGGCAGTCATTGAATATCAATTATATATCATTTACAGCTGGAATAACAAACATAGAAAACACCAGTGTTGCAAGATGTTGATACAATTAAAAATTAAGGAAGTTATCAGAGCGTCTTCGGTCTTCAATACCAAATAAAGGCCAAGATTCAATAAACACATTGTGCCTTCTTTCGAGTAGTTTTGCATTATTTCTCTAGTTGGTGTTATTATATCCACAGCCAGATATCGTACGTGATTACTCTATTTGTAAATCACATCCACACAGAGTACGCTAAACTCTCACATCCGCAAAATCGTAAGCGCCATAGCGTTGTGATTCAATATTATACAAACAGGATATATTGGCAGATTAATCTAAGCATTTTCATTGTTTACTAGAGTTATAAAGGTTATATTGACCGTGTCCAAAATTAAACACGTGAGCAGTTTTAGATCAAGGCGCCTCATTATATTCATGAATTAAGCTCACGGGAACAATCTGGAACATATACAATTTCCCTAACATCATTATTTGTGTTACTCCACTGATGCAGCGGCTTTTTATTGAGAATAACTATGTCAGAATGAAATGATACCCTTTCAAATTAGAGCGTCTTTTAATGAATGCAAATCTTATTTTGACGGAGATAACTGACGGGTGTTGACAACGTATCATTAACTGTACAAGAACAAGAGGTGATAAGAATTTTGATTCTCCCTCTTTCATGTTATCTGTTCC